>CM053793.1:161649329-162320162 GCA_028749045.1 Cupressus sempervirens | reverse complement strand
GATAGAAGATGAAAGCTAGGACTTTGAATTGTAATTCCTATTTTGTAGAAGGCCACAACCCGGAAGGCCTCACAACTAGGCATGTTGTTGTTTTATTATGTGAAGTTAAATTTACACCTATTAAATTGTTGTATATGACCTCGCGTTCCTTGTTTTGTAATTGATGAATTTTACATGTGTTACTATTAGCAAGGGTAGCTTGGGGTTCTCACCTTGAAGTAACCCTACCTTGCATCAGTTGGCCAATTCAGTCCCGCATTAGAAAATTGAATTTTTCCTCTAGAAAATCTTCTTCACATATTCAAACTTTCACCTTCTGTCTTCATTTTTCCTAAAACATGGCCTCATCTTCCTCTATACATCCAACATTTTGCTCCATCCTTTCAATGTCAACATCTAGAAAGTGAATCAATACACAAGTTTCAAAGAAAACCACCATTTTTGTCCAATCTAAACTATCAATTTCTCAACCTTTCATTGAAGTGCCACACAAAGGACATGTAATTTGTACCCTCAATTTTTGGGAGGCCACCCCGTTTCTCTCCCAAATTTATTTCAATTCCTAGAATAAACTTATCCAAAATCTCATCTAAGACTCCAAGAGCCTCCCATGGAATGATTGTCTCCATGACCAATTTGACAATAGTTGTGTCTTCTCCCAGCTACAATGCCCATACCATGATCATGAGGTAGATGTTTGTGTTTATTTTGTGACGATTCTTCACTTGATATAGCATGTCTCCTGGAATGATTGAAATTCTCTTTGTGAACCTTTTTTCAATAAAATAAATATTTTCTCTAATCTTATTTTCCCAATTTGTCCACTAAAAGGGTTTTGTCATTTTGTGTAGGTAAGAGCAAAAGAGGCCTCCATCTCTTACACTTGTACAGGAATTTGATAGAGACAATGAAGAACCCTCACCAAATTTGTACTTGAAGGAACACAAACCAAACTTGTCACATCATATAAACATTCTTCCCAAAAGCTATTACATGGCAATCTCAACATAAGTCACCTTGTACCCCCATCACATCTTCTTCATCAGATGTATGATACATTAAATGCTTGTAATTTTTGTGTGGCCATAAATGACTTTTTAGTTATTGTAATTTATTCCACATCCATCCTAATGTTAAGGAAATCTTGAAGAGGGATTTCATGCATGTTAAGAGTTAATGCCATGTTTGAAAGTGTGTCGGCTTCTTTATTTCCCTATCTTCCTACATGTGTTAATTTGAATTCTTTTAATCAAGATATAATTGTTAGAATTTGGTTACTACACTTCTATAGGTGCCAAGCCTCTATGTCACCTTCGATAATAACATTTACAATGAATAGTGATTCTCCATTGATGTATAGTTTCCTGACACCAAGCTTCTTTGCATCACAAACTGCTAGTAAGGTCATTTTTATTTCTATAACATTATTAATTTTGTCCATTAGGTATTTTCAACCATAAGCAATAAGTTTTCTATTTGAATCTTAGAGATAAAACTAGCTCTTGAAGGTTTTGGGTTACCTTTCAAAGCACCTTCAAAGTTACATTTCCACCACCTTTCTGAAAGTTTTTCCAACACTGTGTCATTAGGAAAAATAGAGGAAGGATAAACCCAACAAAGCCCATTCAGAAGCTCTTCTTTTATTATTATAAGAAAAAAGATAGATTTTTATAATTTTGGGAAAAAGAAAAAAAATTAATGGTACCTTCTTAATTAAAAGGTGATCTAAAAGTTTATGGGCAAACAACGAATATGCAAATATTGAATAGAAAATTTATCCAAAAATCTACAAATAGTGAATATGTACCTACCAACACTAATCCTAATTTCTTATATATATGAACTATTGAGTGGTTGATATTCTAAATGCAAAGATTAATTAAAGGCAGGATCACAAATAAATGCAAAAAATGACATGCATAAATAACAAGACAATGATAAAAACTTGAAAAAATACTATCCTAAAGGACACAGATCATTGCTTTGAATACAAAGAAATAGCTTTTGACAATTGAGAATATTACAAGCCTGAGATAGAAAACATCTTAAAGTTAATAAGCATTTGAATTTTGAAAGGTTAGGGCTCTCATTGGATAAGAATTTTGGAATTCGGGTCTTTACCTTTGCGTAGAAGTAATCAAACTTTTTCTGATACGAAAAAAATCACCAAATCAAGCAGAATAATAAAAAAGTGACATTATCTTCAAAGAGTCAAAATAAAGTTTGATTTGATTACAAAAAATGACGAACTCAACAGATTTGAGTGTGAAAAGCAGACAAGCATTTTTTTTCAATAAAACCATAGATGTGATCCAGAATTGAATCTCAACTTCAAATAAATTTGAAACCTTGCAATGCACAAATGAGCAATTAAATCATATTTCAATGCAAGAAAAAAAGAATCAACCCTGAGGTATATACAATGAATCAAATTTCAAGATATGAGGATTGAGAATTTAAAATTCATCCAAGTTACCTTCAATCGAAGAACAAAGAAACCATTTTGCCAAAGCCAAATATGCCAAAACTAATTTAAGTAGGAATTAAACACATTTCCATCTCAAAGAATAGAAGGACCCAGGAGGAGCACAAAGCAACAATAAGGTGTGTAGCTAAAACTCTATTAAATCCATAAATAATGATAGGGTAAACGAATGGATTACATCAGTTGGAAAGGATAAATGGAAAAAATACCCTATTTACATTCTCCCAATCAAATGCCCAATTACATCATAGTCAAAGGCTTTTAAATCTTTATAGTAAGGATGTCAAGATTGAATCAAGAAAAGGACTCTCAAGGTGGCTCTAGAATAGGGTTTTCATAGCATCAGAACAAACCCTAACTTTACTAGACCTAATAAGAATGATGAATCTCTCTCAAATAAATTAAGATCCAATTCAAATGATGGACAAGGATTGAGATCTAATGGTTACCACAACAAGAGAAACATGTTTCCTAACCAAAATAGAGATACATCTATAATGGTGCAAAGCAAACACAATTTGGGAGAAAAAACTGAAGGCAACATAAAAAGAAAACATGTGAAGTAATTGAATATAAATCAAAATATCAAGGATAAGATAATAGTCATCAATAATGAATACAATGATGATCAATGACATCAATGTAAAAATATTAGGCATCTTTTCCCATTGGAATGGTCCCAAAACTAAGGATGCTAAGTTGGTTAATTGGTTAAATAAATTTTGTGAATATTAGGTAAGTATCACTTCACTATCAAATAATTTGGCTTTCTTACAATGCAAGAATAAAAAAATTAGGGATGCATTTGTTCTTGGCCCTTTATGCTTTTACATAGGATACTATATGAATTTTATCCAATGGTCACCAAATCTCAATGAGAAAGTAATCATTCAACTAGACAAACCAACACGGATAGTCTTCAGAAATTTGCCAGTAGAATTATTGTATATTCATAGATTAATAAGGATAGGGGATTCAATAGAAAATTGTGTAGGCATTGAATGAGACTTCAAAGAATCAACTGAAGTTGAAATTCTAGTCACAATAAAACCCATCTTAATAGAACTTAATTCAATCAAACTCATAACAAATAGATCAATATATAATTTGCAGTATGAAAATTTCCTTGGAGACATTCAAAGTATAACTTTTTAAATCCAAATTTAAAAGATAATTTTAGTATAGACTTGATTAGTATATTCATAGGAGCTCAAACCTAAATAAGAATTTTCCAGGATTGGTCATGTTATTTAGGAAAAAATAATATTTCCACTCTTGAATCAATTATTACCAAGTCAGAAATATAGAAGATATGGTTAGAAATATGGAGAGCCAAATTTGTTTCCTAGTAGGTGAATCTGAATAAGGAAAAACTGTGAAAGAAGAGCAAGAGCATATTTATGAGAAGAAGGCTTACCAAAATACAAAAGCCAAACTGAACAAGGTAGGAAAAAGAGGTCTTACCAAAAGACATAAAAATGTAGAAAACATGGCCAATGGTCACAAAAATTGAAAAAATAAATTAGGATGGAATAAATTAGCCTGAAGTTGTAAAAACAAAGGACCAAAACCATAATCACACTCCTAGTGACATAGTGACACTCTTACGGAAGACTGGATCATGAAATACAACATCATATAGAGAACAAAAAAGATGAAAGTATAAATAATAAGTTTCATTGTATTCATATAACTTGTTCGGAAAGAGAAGGAGCGATAATGGAAGAAAAAAATATCACAAATTAGATCAGAACCAACCTTTTAACAAGAACAACATTAATAACAACCATTGTGATATTTCAATTGATTTGGAAGAACTACATAAGGATGTGGAGGTTTTGAAAAGAACATCAAGAAATTCCAAAAAATTATGAAAACGTAAGTAGAATGGAACAATGCAAAAAATGCAAGCTTCAAATTTGATATATTGAAGATATCAACGAAAACATCAGGACACATAACAAACTAGTAAATGAAATTATGCTAGTTTTGTTAGGATAAAACCACAAACAGAAATAAAAACTACATGCAAATATAACCAATAACAGAAAATAATAGATCACACAGAAATGAACACAAGGCACCAAGATTTAACGTGGTTCACCCAATCCCTGGGCTACGTCCACCAAACAACAAGTCCAATATTATTACAATCCAGTGATTGCAACCTGATTACAATTTGTAATCCCTTACAGCTCAATACTGCCACAAGAAGCAATTTTGCACCACAACATAATGAAAATACCCAACCCTAAACCCTTTTATACAAGTATTAACATGTCAGCCATAAATTAGCCATAGCTTTAGTGGCAAATCTATGAATGACAAATCTACGAATAGTACCAATTTTTATTTATCTTAGGGCGATGCCCTGAACTCCACTAATTATGGAGTATGTATAGTACTTTCTTGATCAATCACCATAATCTAACAATCTCCCACTTGGGGACTGATCAGGCTCCACACTAAACAACAATCTCCCACTTGGAGACTGATCCTGTAGCAATACCACTACCACATGGGGCTCCCACTCGATCAAACTACCCTGGACTCTGCTGTTCTTTTATTTATGTTCAGTCTAAAAGACCAACCAAAGCTGAAGAGGAGTTCAGCTTCTCCCTTGTTACAACCTTTGTCAACATATCTACTGGATTGTCATTTGTATGTATCTTCTCCAGCTTTAACTGTCCATCCTCCAAAACTGACCGAATGAAATGGTATCACAACTGTATGTGTTTGGTCTTAGAATGCAGAGTTGAATTCTTTGCAAGATGAATGGTACTCTGACTATCTATGAACAAATAATTATCCTTCTAAGGATGTCCTAATTCTTTCAAGAAGAACTAAAGCCATATCATCTCCTTGGCTACCTCTATAGCAACAACATACTCTGCCTCTGTAGTGGATAGAGCATTAATCTTCTGTAACCTAGAAACCTAGCTCATGGCTACCCCACCAACAGTAAAGACATAACCTGTAGTACTCCGCCTGGTATCAATATCCCCTGCCAAATCTGAGTCAACATAGCCCTGTAAATCAGTAGTAGAGCCCCCAAAGTGTAAACACTTATTGGATGTTCCTCTCAAATATATGAGAATCCACTTGACAGCATTCCAATGCTCAAATCTTGGATGAATCATATACCTACTAATGACTCCCACTGCATGTGCAATATCTAGCCAAGTGCATACCATAGCATCCATCAAGCTTCCTACAGCTGAAGCATAGGGTACCTTGGACATCTTATCCTCCTCTTCCTATGTCTTAGGACACATCTCCTTAGTTAATTTCAAATGACTAGGTAAAGGTGTGCTGATAGCTTTAGCATTCTCCATAGAGAAACATTGCAACACCTTCTCAACATAATTAGCCTGAGATAGCATTAATGTTTTTTTCTTCCTATCTCTACAAATCTTCATACCAAGGATTTGTTTTCCTGCCCCCAAATCCTTCATAGCAAATGCATGTGCTAACTGGCATTTGAGCCCCTTAATATGATCCATGTTAGACCCAGCTACAAGCATATCATCAACATATAAACATAAAATAATGTAGCTATCATCATCCAACCTCTTAAAATAAACACAATAATCTGAATGACACCTGTTATAGCCATGCTCATGCATAAACCTGTCAAATTTCAGATACCATTGCCAAGGTGCTTGCTTCAAGCCATATAAAATTTTCTTCAATTTGCACACTAAGTTCTCGTTACCTTTGACCTCAAATCCTCATGGCTGAGCCATATATATTTCTTCATCCAAATCACCATGAAGGAAGGCTATTTTAACATCCAGCTGCTCTAAATGCAAATCTTCAGTAGCCACAAGACTTAAAATAGTACGGATAGAAGTCATTTTAACAACAGGAGAAAATATCTCATCAAAATCAAATCCCTTTTTCTATGCAAATCCTTTTACAACTAACTTGGCCTTAAATATTTTCTTACCTCCTTCCTCTTCTTTCAACCTGTAGACTCACTTATTCTGTAAAGCCTTTTTACCTGTAGGCAACTTGCACAAATCCCATGTCTTATTCTTCAGCAAAGAGTCCATTTCATCTTTCATTGCAGACCCCCACTGAATCTTAGTATCCACCTGCACAACTTCATCATAACTTTTAGGTTCACCAGCATCAGTAAGTAAAATAGAATACAAAGAGGGAGAAAATCTTTGTGGAGCTCTAATTTTCCTTGTTGACCGTATAACATTCACTAGTGTGTGTGGTATTTGTTGTTGCGGTTGTTGCACATCATGAGGAATGGCTAGAACATTAGCTTTTGGAGTATCATCCAGCACTACATAATCATCTTCTTTCTTCTCATATTGCTGCAACAGATCTTTGTACAACACTTTCTCATTGAATATGACATCTCAGCTTCTTACAATTTTATGATTTTCAAAATCCCAAAGCCTATAACCAAATTCATTAATTCCATATCCAACAAAGACACATTTCTTTGATTTAGTTTCTAGCTTGGTTCTATTTTCAGATTCTATATGAGCAAAAGTTTCACAACTGAAGGTCTTGAGAAAAGAATAACTCACCTTCTTACCAGTCCATGCTTCCTCTGGAATACCATAGCCCAAAGGAGTAGAGGGACCTCTATTAATCAAATATACTACAGTATTGACAGCCTCCACCCACATGTGTAAGGGCAACCCAACATGCAACCTCATGCTCCTTGCATGCTCCATTATAGTCCTATTCATACGTTCAACCACTCCATTTTCCTGTGGAGTCCTTGGAACAGTTTTCTGTCTATGAATACCATTAGTGGAGCAATAATCTTCAAATTCATGACTACAATACTCACCACCATTATCAGATTTGAGACATTTTAATTTCTTACCAGTCTCATTTTCAACCAAGCATTTCCATTTTTTAAAAGTTTGAAATACATTAGATTTCTGTCTAAGGAAATAAACCCATACTTTTCTAGTTGCGTCGTCAATAAATGTAACATAACAATGAGAGCCACCAAGGGAAGATACCTGAGCTGGTCCCCATACATCTGTATGCACAAGCTCTAATTTCTCCTTATTGTTTTCCTTCCCAATCTTTACAAAACTCACTCTCTTTTATTTTTCGTACACACAACTTTCACAGAAATTCATATTAACACATTTCAGACCTGGTAAAACTTTCTTTGAATGAAGTACTTTCATACCTTTCTCACTCATGTGCCCAAGTCTGTTGTGCCACAGTGCTGTATCAGAATCTATAGCAGCTATTTGTTCTACCTGCTCAACTGCAACAATTGTTCTTGAACATTCATTTTTCTCTAAAACAATTAAAGTAGAAGGAACAATATGACCTATACAAAGATATAAGGTGCCTACTTTCACACCTTTTGCTACTACAAGGGAACCTTTTGAAACCTTCCAATTTTTATCATTAAAAGTAACTACACAACCCTCATCACCGAGTTGCCCCGTTGAAATTAAATTCCTACTCAGCTTTGGAACATGTCTTACCTCATGTAGTAGCCAATGATTTCCATTCTACAACTTAATCTTAATTTTTCCCTTTCCAACAATTTGACAGGGTCCATTATCCCCCAAATAAACAAGCCCAAAATCCCCTTGGACATAATCAATGAAATAACCTCTATGAGGTGTAGCATGAAATGAAGCACTAGAATCTAAAACCCATGAATCATCAACACTTTCTAAAGATAGAAGCAAAGCATCCTCTCCGGATTTGTTACTTACCACATTTGCCTCCTTGTCTCCATCTGACTTATCTCCTTCATTTTTCTTTCGATTCCAACAATCTTTCTTTTTGTGCCCTAGTTTCCCACAGTACCAACAATCATTTGGTCCTCTCGATTGAGACCTCTTCCTCTTTGACTTTCCTCTTGATTTCCCATGATTTCTAGAGTTACTTCCTCTCTCAGTCGTTCTGCCCCTGCTTTGTGCATTCAAAGCACTTTCTGATGTAGATCCACCTGAGAATTTCCTACGAGTTTCCTCACTCAAAACAACACTGATCACATCATCATATTTTAGGATACTAGATCCAGGAACAAAATTACTCACCGCCATTACCAAGCCATTCCAACTTTCAGGCAAAGAACACAAAATCAAGAGAGCCCTAATTTCTTTATCAAAATTGATACCCATAGAAGATAACTGACTAGTAATAGTATTAAACTCATTTAAATGATCTGCAATAGATCCACCTTCTGTCATTTTCATATTAAATAAACACTTCATGAGAAATACCTTGTTTGAAGCGGAGGGCTTTTCATACAGTGTTGCTAGGGTTTTCATCAAATCTTTTGTCATCTTTGCTTTTGTAATATTAAATGCCAACAATGGTGCCAAGCATAACCGAATGCTTCTGAGTGCCTTTCTGTCCAAAAGATCCTATTCAACATCTGACATAGTTCCTTGATTCTTTGCTTTGCCTTCCAACGACTCCCATAAATCCTTCTGATATAGATAGTCTTTCATTTGCATCTTCCATAACTGAAAGTTCTACCCATTAAACCTGTCAACCCTCAGCTTACCCTCATCTACCATCACTCCCACTCAACTGTGAGACTCACACTTAATCGTGAGACTTTCCTATAGAGGATAACTGAAAGA
Source organism: Cupressus sempervirens (assembly GCA_028749045.1). Taxonomy (NCBI): domain Eukaryota; kingdom Viridiplantae; phylum Streptophyta; class Pinopsida; order Cupressales; family Cupressaceae; genus Cupressus; species Cupressus sempervirens. The sequence continues at coordinate 162,311,084 of CM053793.1, read as the reverse complement.
CAACCTCTCACCACTTGTTAGGATAAAACCACGGACATAAATAAAAACTACATGCAAATATAACCAATAATAGAAAATAATAGATCACACAGAAATGAACACAAGACACCAAGATTTAATGTGGTTCACCCAATCCCTCAGCTACGTCCACCAAACAGCAAGTCCAATATTATTACAATCTAGTGATTACAACTTGATTACAATCTGTAATCCCTTACAGCTCAATACTGCCGCAAGAAGCAATTTCGCACCACAACATAATGAAAATACCCAACCCTAAACCCTTTTATACAAGTATTAAATTGCTTTAGGGTTATAACATGTCGGCCATAAATTAGCCATAAGCAACTGTGGATTATTGACAAGAGTATGTATAAGGAAGAAATGCCTAATAGAGAAGGGGACTTAGTCAAGAAAAAAAAAGATGTAAGAATAGATAATCAAAATCCCAATAGTAGGTCTAACAAAGCAAGACCTCAAAGTCAGATTAAGTTCACCTGTATAGATAATGGCTTAGAATAGAATAATATTCAAAAGGTAGATTCAAACACAAATATGAAAAGAAATCCAATATCAAGGATAAAATGAATATGGATGTTTTAGTAAGGGAAAACATAGATGGTAGTGAGAATAAGAGTTGTACACCCACAACTATAATAGATAGATAGATGGAAAATCCAAAAAGAGAAAAAAGGAAAAAGGGAATTTAATAAGTTTTGGTAAACTCCAATAGGAGGTAGAAACCCATTTGAGGATGACAACATTCTAGTTAATCATCAAGAGGTGGAAGGAATTAAGGAGAGAAATTTTAATCTCATTCTAGAAGAAGTAAACACTCTCATAAGGAACTATGAGACAATGAGTCAAGATGTAGTAATTGATGTGTGGGATAAAGATAGAATGAAGGAGAATGTGGCGGAAATAATCCAATGCTAGGAGGAGTTTCAAGTTCAAGCTACACATATCATACTATATTTTCAACTCATTCAAATGACTAGTTTGCATATTGCTACCTTCATCCACTCAACTAGTTTTCAAAATGTTATGCAGGTGATACAGAACATGCAAGAAGCATATATTCAGATGTTCCAACTACCCATAGACCAAGAGAAGTTGCATTGTTTTTTTGTGCTAAAGATTGGAATTATGAAGAGGAATTAGTTTTGATTAGAGGACATTTTGTTGTTCTAATTGTTGCCAAATCAGGAAATATATTTGTTTTCGAAAGTGTTGCTCATAGATTCAAAAGAGGACACGAGCCCAAGTTATGGTATGTCAAACTTTTCCCAGATTCTACTTGGGAGTAATGTAGAGAAGCTCTCCATTCAGTTTCATTTATCACTGGCCACGAAATTAGCAATGATTTCAACTAAGATATCTAGATTTTCACTATCGGCATTTTCGGTATGGATAGAGTTGGAAGCACCATGAATAGGTCCTTGAAAAAATTAGAGATATGATTCGCCTCTCTCATTGTAATTTTTATATTAATTTTCAGAATCACATATTTCTATTTTGAACCTAATAAATTTTAAATATCAAATTTTTTTTTTGTTTGAATCGAATGGTCCCAAAATAAATTCTAGAAATCATAATCTAGAGTTCAAGTTCCAAAATCCCAAATCCAAGTTTTTGCATGCCAATTCTCAAATCATATTCTAGAAACCAAACGGGCCTTAAAAGAACTTATCATCATGAATTGGGATTTCAACCCTGCTACTCTAAACCCTCTCTTTAGATGAATATTATATCTATCCTTGAAGCTACCCTCCATAATGGAGTAAGGTTGAATCATGCTAAATGGCTAGTTAACATTGATGTTGTCTCATTATTTTAATATTATGGCTTTTTATTTTTCATGGAGGATTTTATATCATCCAAGAGTTCATTTTGCTACATAATATAATAGAACACTTGCTAATGTGATTGATACCATTAGAAATCTTTACAATTCGAATATAGAGGTTGTCAACAAATTATGTCATGCTAGTGACATGGATTTGGCCCGTTGAACACAACAAATGATTATATCACCATTATATTATTGTTTCTTTATAATGACATCATCCTAATAAATTTCCATTAGAATCAGATTATTGAGTGAATATATATTAGCTCACTAACATTGTTTTTATGCAGGAGAATACTATAATTATGAAAAGGTAGTGAAAGACCAATTTTAGAAGGATGCTATATAATTGGACCAAACATTAAATTAAAAGGTTTAAAATCAAACATTAAGTCTAAGTTCTAACTCTCACAAATGAACATTATTTATTTATTGTTTATTTATCGTATATATATTCCTCTTACTCAATAAAATTATATCTAATTCTATAGATTTTTGTAAACTCTGAACGAAGACATTATTTCTATTTCCTCACAAAACATTCTTTAACATAAGTTTGAATTTTAATACATACGAGTACAATCTAGAAACATATCATCCCCTCAAATTGTATTCAACTAATTCATCACACCATATATTCTCATTTTGGACCAAAATTGGAATAGATTTATTCCAATTTTCCTATTCCCGTTTCCCTATTCCAGGTTAATTCCAGCAAACAAACGGGGCCTCAATAAGAGAGGCGGAAGTATAACATTGTACTCAGCCAAAGAAAAATAAATAAAAATATTATTAATGAAAATATGTTCCAAAAAATGGAAATTACGAAGATTACTGATATCATAAAATGATTTATTCCATTTTTTGGTGCAGGGAAAATGCTAGCACTCGGGTCGTCGACATCAGCTACCTTGTAATGTGTGACTGCATTGCTGGCGTAGATATCAATGCGACTTTGGTGTTGACAGATGAAGGCAGCTCGATTCGGCCACACATTGTCTTTTCACCGGATAAACACCCAGAAAAAATCAAGAGCATTAACCCATCTAAATCAAAAGCACCCTTATAATAGCGATTCATGATTGAGAGAGTTTCAGCAGTTTCAAACATGGCGAGCAAGAGACTAGAAGGCAAGGTAGCCATAGTCACAGGCGCAGCCAGTGGTATTGGCGAAGCCACTGCCCGCCTTCTGGCGGGCCAACAAGTCGCAGACTCCATCGGTGAGGCTGCCACTTATGTCCACTGTGATGTTACCGTAGAGGCAGATGTTGCCTCTGCGGTGCAGTTAGCAATAGATAAGTATGGTCGGCTCGATGTCATGCACAGCAATGCTGGCTGCCTTGGCAAGCAGTGCAGCCTGTTGGACATGGACCTCGAAGAGTTCGACCGCATCATGGCCATCAATGTGAGAGGTGCAGTGGCGGCCATCAAGCATGCTGCCAAGGCTATGGTGCAGACAGAGGTACATGGCTCTATAGTCTGCACTGCTAGCACTACGGCACTGGACCGCATGCGTATACTACTTCCAAGAGCACAATAGTAGGGCTCGCACAGAGCGCAGCTAGTGAGCTCGGGAAGTTTGGTATACGTGTCAATTGTATCTCACCCTTCGCAGTGACAACACCCATGCTGAAGACAACATGGGCGGAGTTTGGGTTGGACCCGGACAATGCAGAGGCAGAGAGTAGTGCCTTGGGGAATTTAAAAGGAAAGGTTTTGAAGGACAAGGACGTGGCCAATGCCGTGCTATTTCTGGCTTCAGAGGAGGCGGCTTATGTGAGTGGAAATAATCGTGTAGTGGATGGAGGGTTCACCATGGTTAATCATAGTTTTTCAATTTATAAATGAGTTCTCTCAATAATTTTGGCTCAATCAACACATTCTAAGTCTTGGCTTGTTTGAAGGCCCATCTAAAACAACACTAATACATAAGGCCCTATAGGTGTTTTAAGTTTGTTATTCTAAGTAGCATCCTCCTTTCTAATGTACTAGAGAGTGGGACATACACATTATATACTTCGATCTTTTTTGAGTTTTGGTATTTGTTTGCATGATGTAAAGGATTATTATCAAATTATATTCTTTGATTAGTTCAATTTAAACATTTTTAAATTGACTACGATGAAGATGAATTTTGACTTATTTTGTTGTATGTTTTGATTAAGTAAAAATAGGTTTTAAAGGACCTGAAACTTTGTACAAAAAACATAAGTCTAAAAGGATAAGCAAAAAGCTAACAACAGAGTATAAAAGCACAGATCAACAAAAGATAGGCCTCCAAGAAGAACAAACAGAAGGCCAACCAAAAATCAACATGTAAACGATAGCCAAAAGACAACAAAAGACCAACACCCAACCAACTAAATAGTCTTTGTTAGGTCAGCAGCCTGGTCAGCGAAAATATGCATATTCTCTGTAGTGGTCTTCCCCTCTTCCATCTTGTTCACTTCCTTATTCTTCTTTAAGTGAGCTCGAGTGTGTTTACTAGGACCCTGGTTCTCTACCACTGAAGGGGAATCTTGTTCTTTGTCATGCTCAAAATTTTTCAGAAGATAGCCCACCTTATCAGCCATAGCCTTTAGAGATTTGATGTTATTATCTGTCATTTGCTTGATCATCTTTTCAATATTGTTTAGTTTGGCTTCCAATCTAATAACCTTCCCCTGATTATCACTATTGGCCTTCTCCAACACCTTATTTTTAACTTTAAGCTGTGGAATCTTGTGAATGAGATTTTTAACCTTTTTAGCATTTCCAATTACCTCTAAGAGCCGGTCAATATGTTGTCCTAAGGTACGCTCTCCTCTAGCTAGTTTACTAACCTGCTCCACTTCCTTACCAATAAACTACATTTGTTGTTCGAGGATGCCAATCTCCTCCAGAATGGTCCCAAGGTTTCTTGACATACCTTTGGAAGAACCAATCACACCCTCTATTTTAACATTAGAATCTGGATTTTGCTCCTAATCCCCCTCATCCTCTTTCTCCAGCTCCACATTCTTCAAAGCCCTTGAAGCCTCAAAGATACTTATTTTGTTGTATATTATGTGAATGTCTAAAGATAAATTTGAGAATTGATATACAAAAATTAAGGCATTTCAAGATTATTTTATTTATTTTATTGGCAATGTAACAATTAAATGTTTTGTAACTTATTTTTTAATTATATTCTTATATTGTTAAGTATTTCTTCATTTTGTTTGATCAATTAAGAATATGCAATAGATAAGTCATATGGTAACATATTTTTGTGATAAAATTGTGCACTTTCTAAATATCTTATGATTTTATGGTAGATTGTTTTTATGTTATATGAAAAATTAGATTTCTAATATTTGATAGAGTTTGAGATCTTTATAATAAATAAAAAAATTGGAAGGCATTTATTTAAGAGATTCACTAATATATGTTGCTAAAAATAATACACTATGGAGGATATAAACTAAAATAGATGTTAAACATGGTATTAAGGTAGAACTTCTATGATTACATTTTTTGGAACCAAAATCTTGTGTCCAAGTTCAAATAGATGACACCTTAAATATGTCCAAAAAATACAAAATGTCAAGCATTTAAAACATTCTTTGAAGTAGAATTTGGTTTGTATACTTAGGAACCAACTATACCATTTTTTGTCATATTAAAGAATGATAAATTTTTGATAAATTTGTATTAACACAAGTGTTGAAGGTATATTTAATGAGGCAATTTATGGTTGCTTTAGAGGAGGAAACTTAATAAACATTAACTCTGTTTTTCAATCCATCTTACATTTTTAATGCATTTATTTTGTTTTACAATAATTCTTAAACAAATTTTTTACTATGGCAACAAGGATTAGAGTGGTAAATTATTTGACCACCAGACTTAAGATAGAGTCAACTAGTCAAATTAGATGTCAATATAGTTATTTTTGGACCAAAGATGTATGATTTTGGAATAGGTACACTAAGTCTACATGTATTCAAAATTTCTTTTCTTATTATTTTCTAATTTATTTGGGATGTTCAGTTTTTGATTTAAAATTTAAATATACATTTATAAGTAAGACTATAGAAGTTATTAAAAAATTAAATATTTCACCTCGCATTGACCTACATGTTAAATATAACACATTCAATTGCATTATATGTCAAACTTGACCAAGAAAAGTATACTACAAGTACAAAATAAACTATGCTCACAAAGTGGAAATAAAACACAGACATTTCCAACATTAACTTATGAAAAGAGACATATGAGGTATCAACTTTTAACTTTTTCAACAATATAATAAAATAAAATAACACAAGTATTAAAGCTACAATTTCATAAGAAGTGTAGTGCCTGCTCTTAGGTCGCATTTTTGTTGTCAATGTCAAGCTCTTTTAGAGCTAGTTTTATGTTGATGGTTAGCAACATTCTTTTGAGATTATCAGATATTGTGCTATGGATTATGTTTATTATGTGATGAGATCACTTAGACTTTATATTTCATGTATGCATGATGATTTTTACATTGCTTTCAGTTATTAATGATGATTAGTTAGATGGTTTATTATCATATGTGTTTTATTATGGATACTTACCCCATACTTGCATGTGTATGGTGTGCGTGTTTGCTTTGCGTGTTTGCTTTTGTATGGCGTGTTTGATGTGGTTAAGGAAGGGAGTTGTAGTCACCTGCTAGTCGAGATCTACACGATGCACCACATCCTGCCATTGCCTGTTTAGTTTAGTATATATTGTGCTTGTACATGCATGGTTTTTATGCAGGTTGCAGGTACCGGGTATCGACTTCCCTGAATTGCCAGGATGAGCGTACCCTATCACATCATCTCAATGATAAGAGAGGGGAGATAAATTCTCAAGTCCAAATCCCAACCCTTTTTAAGCCATTTGTTCTAATTGGAAAATTAGGACAAGTATCTGAGTTGAGTACCCTTCGAATACGTTGGATAATGTAATTCGTGATATAAACCCTTGGTTTGATTTTGTATGTATTTTGGCTATGATGGGTTTTCATATTTTTACCTTATGAGTCTTTGAATTATTTTCTATTAATTAAGCTTAATTAAAATATTTAATTAATGGTTTAATTTAAATGGAAAATTAATATGATATTTTAATATTTATTTTATTTAATTAATTGGGAAATTAATTAAATAAAATAATTAAATTTGAAGATAAAAGTTAAAAGTTTAAATTTGGAATGCGACAATATTTATTTTAATAATAATATATTTGGAGTTCATTTTTAATAAATGACTAAATAATATTATTATTAAAGCTAATAAATATTTTAGCAATTAAGTTTTGGAAAAAGAAATTTAAAAGTGGAAATAATATTTTAAATTATTAAAAGATTCTAAATCTCATGTGATTAAAATATAAATATATTAAGATTGAAAAGTGGAATTATAAAAGTTAGTGCATGAGATTTAATAAATAAATAAATTAAATTGGGAAGAGTAAAAGTAAATATTAAATTAATTAATGTGTATTATTTTAATATTTGCTCACATAGGAGTTGGCAAATTCTCGAGAGTTGTCATGTAGATAACACTGGAGTTTGCACTCTAAGAATGCATAAGTTGTCTACACTTAGAAGTTAGCATTTTATTTGAGCACATGGTGTCTACAACCTTAAGACTCATCTAGAAGGTTGGAGAAGGCTCATGCTTGGTTGTCATGCTTATCTTCTAGTTGTCTCTAGAGACACTCTAGATGCATCTTAGAGGCCTTTAAATAGAGGCTCTTCTAGTGTGCTTGGACAAGCTGAAGTAGAAGTTGAACGGAAGCTTCAAGCTTACATGCATTGGAGAGGCTCATATGCTCATATGTTCTATATGCTTCTATGCTCCTTCTAGCACTTTTAGTCACTTGGAGATTCTCGGTTGGCTTGGTTCTTGGAAGGATTGCGAATGATGGAGAAGGAAAGGATTTTCTATGGACTTCTGAGGCATGGCAAAATTAGCATCAGTGTCTAGGTGCACTCGTGATAATCGCATATTTCTTCTTGCACTATTTCTCTTCCTGTCTTCATCATGTTTGTTTTATGTGTCTGAGTACTCTTGTGATTGAATCTACAATTAAACTGGAATCTAGATGTTTTGTTGGTTGAGAAGAAAACATTAGAAAACCCTAGATCCAATTAAGGAAGAAATTAGATCTGAATCGGGTTTGGGTTCGAATTTATATTGTGAATTAGATAGAGAAGATTTGGAATTAGAATGGAAATTCTAAGTTGAAAATTTGAATGGTTAGATGTAGCCTTTCTATCAAATTAAAAAAATAGATTTGAAAAGGGTTTCTAAATCTATAGTCAAACCTATTAGAGAAATTATTGGATGAATTTAGAGCACAAATATTTTATAAGAAATTATTAAAGGTTGAAAATTTTTTTTGTGTATATGTTTATATATCTCCATGTACATGTATATATGTTATATTTTAGTACAAAACTCTGCGTATATATATACACACACACACACATATATATACATATATATTTATATATATATATATATACATACATATGTACACACACACACACACACACACACACACACACACACACACACACACACACACACACACACACACACACACACACACACACACACACACACACACACACATATATATTAATGGAGAAGTTGAATATTTAAAAGCGCAACAAAGAAGCTTACAAAAATTCGAATCACACACGATTAACATTTTTGAAAAAATGTTATAAAATATACCTTTGGGGTGGATATTTAACCCCGACCCCCACCTATCTTCGTGGTTTAATGACCGGCGTCTCCTGTACCCGATGTCGCAAGTACTGCGACTGCCGTCGTAGGCCCTGCGACAGGGGCAGGGCCGCACGGTCCTTTTTAAAAAGCGCCGCCAAGTGATTATAATCACTTAAAAATTGCCTCTCTTTTTATATATCGCAGGTACGGATTGTGGTCATCATAATCATCGGTACATGCAAGGGGTGGCCGTTTAGTATAAATTTGTAATAAGTGGTATGCATTATTTGATTGAAGTTGATATATGATATTGACATTATGTTTATTTAAAACATATATGTTATTATAATATATAGATTTTGATAATAGTTTTAATTAATAATAATTAGTAATATATTAATATTTGTGCATTATTAACAATAAGATTTACTTGTGTGTGTGTGTGTATTAGTTATAAATAATTAATTTGTTTAAAATGATTGGCCTTGATGAATCATTCTTTAAAAAAAAAAAAAAAATGATAATAATAAATGATCTAAAAGTATTAACAATAGCTTGTCAATTAAAAAGATATTAACTTAATTAAACTTAGTTTAATTAAGGTTAATCATTAGAGAGTGTGATAAATCAAAGGGTTAGAATTATGCAATTATTGTTTTGACAACATTGGATTCATTATAATTGCTAGTTGATTTTTGGAGAGCAATGGATATTTTATTTGTTGGAAATCGAATTAAATGGGAACTAATTCAATGATTTAAATAAGTAAATAATTATCTTTTGACCACTTTAGAAAATTGTTTTAAATGGAGGGATAATTCTATATTGACTTGAAAATTAAACATAGAATTTTATACACTTGGAATACACTTGAAACAAAATCAAAACCTCAATTGATTCAACTGTACATACGAAATAATTATAGGCGGAAGAGATATTGGGTTCATTTAATTTATTAATTTGAATATTAAGGGATTAGAAGATGGTTGATTTTAATATTAACGCATATTAAATATGATTTAATATATGTATTAAATAGTCAAGAGATGGTAATTTATATTGAGACTTAAATGATTTTTGGTTAAGATTTAATTGGCAAGGAGTCATTACAAGTATTAATAGATTTGGAGTATAGTAGAATTTAATCAACTGATATTTATTGAGTTGCTAATATAGTTACGCTACTAATTAAGTCATGTGATAGTATCTTAATCGAAATGACTATCGATAAAATGAATTTGTTAAGGAAATAATTCGTATTTAGAGTGACGAATGTGATCATTATAGATTTATTGATAAGATTCTCAATATAGCTTGTTATTAACTATTAACAAGTTATTATTATTGAACTATTAATATGATTATTCGTGTATTGAATTATAGTTGACTTTCGACTTACAAAATTATAGTTAGTTATTAGTCAACTTATATTAATTGGAACATTGCCATGGATATGTAATTATTAATTAAATTAATTAGAGATAATTAGATTTAATTAATAATTAAGTTGTGTAACAAAGTTTTAATCGATATGATAATAACAATTCTTTTGGTGGAGTTGTTAAGTATCGAAGTTGAATCTAATGACTTGAACAATGACCTTAAACATTTTAATGGTGAGACTTAGTAATATTTAATTAAGAACTATTAAAATTTTGAAAGGTCATGGATTGTGTACTTATGTTAATTGATTGATTTAATTGATCATTTTAATTAAGTTATAATCTTCTTATTCGAGGATTGATAATTGGCTCTCTCATTATTTAACAAATAATGATTCTTTGATTTCGTTGAAAGTTGAAGTAACAATAAGAAGAGTTAATCAATTAGAATATGGATCTTAGTTAAATAAAGAGAACAATTTAATTAAAGGTAAATGATGATCAATTTAATGAGTAAATAATTATCCTTAAGTTATTCTTAGGATAATGCTATCGGGGAACAATTGGGTTGACTTGTAGGGCAAATGATGAAACTTAGACATTTGAAGTATACTTGAAAATGGAAATTGAAACCCCTACACTTGAAAATGAAAAAAAGAAACTCTACACATTACTCAACTATGAGATTTTAGTAAACCAAAACATGTGTTTGCATCGTGTATTCTATATGCTTCTTGTTTTGGGTTTTTGGGTTGACTAGTGTTGACCAGTCCTAGGTTGTTACCAGAGGCTTGGGGGTTATGAGATGTGTTGGCATGTTGATCTTATTTGGTCTCGATCTTTATAAGCCCAACCATGGTTATGTGATTGTATGCTCTATGAAATGTTTGTATTTGTTCATCAGTCTTCATGTGTGAAGCTGAGATGTATATGTATTTGAGACACTTGAGCTAACCATATTTTTGAGTCATCGATCAGTTATCCTTGGTTTATTTTCTAGTCACCATGATGGGGCTAAAATGTGGATTTATTTATTGATGATGTCATGCTGTGACATGTTTTGACTCAACCATTTTGGAGTCTTTGATCAGTATGATTTTGAGATATTATTGGTTGCTTGTTGAAAACCAATGGATGTGATGATATATTTTGGTTATTGAGAACCAATGGATACTTATGATTATCAGTGATGCCTTCAGTTGCCAATAGAGAATTGTTGTGGTCATGATTTTATATGGATGTTGCTCATGGAGATTTGATGCTTTTATGCATATTTGATGATTTTATCATGGATATTTGATGATTCTTATTGTGGATATTTGATGATTCTTTTTATGGATTATCTTTTGGATTTCTTTACAGTCGCTTGTACAGGACTGTGGTGATTTTATGATCCCATGAGCATTAGGGTAGGTAATCTACTTGTAGTGTCGGGAAGTGGCTTGCAATGGGGGCCGGGGCCCTAAGTGGCTGTCAGGATAACTCATTGTAAGTTTGGTTAATAAGTGATAACATTTACACACTAAATGGGGATTAAATGAACCTAAAAAGATAATTGTTTTGGATGTTCTCGCCCATGCCTTGAGTGCTTGTACAGGCTAGGATGGGAGTAGTGAGAACGCATGGTTGCGACCTTGCATTCCATAGTATGCCTCGTCAGTATGAGAGGATACTAGTGGCCGCATGAGATCTGTATGGACCCATGGAGTTTAGCAAACTGCCAAGGTAACTTGTACGAGATAAATGCGATGACACTTTCCCGCTTGCAGAGTAGGTTTCCTACATGTCATTGTGTGCCTCTGGGAATTAGATGTCAGATTTTGTGTGATGGAACCTTTGAGTTAATATATTTTTAAGTTTCCTGATCTTTAAGAGATTTATGCTTTGTGGTTTGATATCCTGTTTGGGACTTGAGACTATCTCCTCAGCACGGTGGGAGTGGACCACTTAGGTTCCACGCGGTTGGGTGGTAGTGTTTATCACTCTTATCATTTGAGATCCATTGAGACACCGTGGCTGGAGTATTCTTGGTTGGTATTTATCTTCATTCTGTTCTTGGATCATTATGGTAAATGATATACCTTATGATGGATGTATTTGTTGGTATGTTTCTTATATTGATGGTTTGCATATGTTAGATGATGATATCTTATGCTTTACTTTTCATGTTAGTAGGATGTTTTTAGGAGTGACATTCCTACTATGTTTATAGCCGATGATCTCTTCGGTGCTTTGGAATGTTACACATGGAGGGATGGCTAGGATCCATGATGGTTTAATGATGCTATTAACGGTTGGGAGGAACCGTGCACTTAGTTATTTATGTTTGTGATATATGGTTATCTTTTAAGATGGAAGTTTATATCTTTATGATGATGATGTATCATGTATGGTATATGGTTTCATTATGTTATTGCATCATGGATTAATATTGGATGATGATGTACTTTGTTTGTATGGATGTTTATTCTTTTAAGCTTTTCATACCTTGTAACATGTATAGTGGATGTTTGAGCAATCTAAAATGTACACTTGTATATTATTTAAGTACATTGGATGCATCATTGTTATTTCATTGTTAAGGATGTGATGTTAGATGAATGGTTATGATTAGAAGTAATTCAACGTTAAGGGATCTTTGAAGAATGTATCTTTTATGTTATTTTATTTCTAGTTGGATGTTACTATTGCTTCTGCAAGTGTTGTGTATGGTTTTACTTTCATGTTTAAAAAAAAAAATTGTTTGGTAAACTTAGTGAAATTCTTTGGATCCCTTGGCGGGGCATTACAAGAAGCGATAACTCTATTTTTCAGTTCATCTTAAATTTTTAGTGCTTTAATTTTTTGTAACAATATATTCTTAAAACAATTTTGTACTATAGTGGCAAGGGTTAGAATTGTATGTTATATAATAACTAGACTTAAGATGGAGCCAATTAGTTAAATTAGATGTCAATATAGCTAATTGTTTTTGGCTACTAACTAGGGAATGATCTCAAATATGTTGAGATACACATTGACCCAAGAAGTACAATTTTGGAATAGGTGCACTAGACTATGTATTTGAAATCAATTTGCTTATTATTTTCCAATTTATTTTTCTATATAAAACTTTAGTATTTTTTCACATTTACAAATAAGACTAAAGAAATCATTAAAATTTTAAATATTTTGTCTAGCATTGACCTACATGTTAAATATAACACATATAAGATTGCATTATGTTAAACTTGAACAAAAAAAGCATAATACAAGTGCAAAAGCATAATACATGTCCACAATGTGAAAATAAAACACAAACATTTCCAACCTAAACTTGATAAAAAGAGAGATATGAGATATCAACTATTTAATCTTTTCAACAATATAATAAACTAGACTAACACTTTGAAATCAATAATGAGAAAATAAGAATAAAAGTAGAGATAGCAGAGGAGATACAAATATATTTTGGGAAAATATTACATATAAAAACTTGTCTTTCAAAGCACCTAACTAGTGTTTTTCAAGAAATAATATGATCATAAAATAATTTTGACCTTATAAACTTAGCATGGAGGATCAACACCCTACTTTTCCAAGAATAAAATTGACAACATCATTCTACAAAATTATAGTCCCAACTTAAGTCTTCAACATATATACTTAAAGCAGCATCAAAAGTCACCAAGAGGGAACAACATGAGCCTTAAGAGAGACCCAAAAATACCAAGTTCAATTCTCATAAATTGCATTGTAATTGAAACTATATTATAGTTTATTCTTAGTGGTTACCATTCTGTCTAAGATAAAAATAGGCTTGCATACTTGGAATGCTTGATCATCATAATCAAAGACAAAGTTGATCATGGAATGTGATAAAAAAATATTGATTCAAAAAAACAAAACATAGATAAGATCTAAAACCCTCAATGATATGATAACAAAGTTCATCTCTTAACTATATTAAATACAATGATAAATCATAGCTTTTATATATTATTATTACATGCAATTATGAAGAATTAATGCATTTTGTTTAAGTGAATATACCAAGGTAGAAAGTACCAAACTAAACTCTCTTTATCAACACCATAGCGATGAAAATCTAGTGGGGAAAGTAAGATACTAAGATAGGGGGGAGGTGAATCGGGATCACTAAAACTTCTACCACTTCAAATATAAATCATGTTCATACTCAATTCACCACACACTAACATAGAAACCCTCCAAGGTGAAGATAAAATTGTAGTGGGGATGACACCCATAAAATCTTCACTAAGTTGTAGCAATAAAGTGTGCATGTTAAGGCTACAAAGTTTGATCACTTCTGATGATCTACCCTATGAGGGATCTTCCCTATTAAGATCTTATAAGACTGTTAAGTCTACCTTGATTAAGGGATGCATAATACACAGCTAAGTTAGCACTCCATTAAGAGATTTTACTATTAAGAGACTTAGCCTGATACTATTGGAAATATTATGATAGGCTAAGTTACTGAGAGGGGAGGGTGAATCGATAATTTGCAAAATTTAATCCTTAACTAGCAATTAATCCTTCATGTGTATTATAATGTAATTGCATGCATGAGAAACTGAAAACATTAAAGCATACATAGCACTTTTAACACACAATTTGGTGACCTAGAAACCTTCCATATAGAAAGTAAAACTTTGGGGGCGAGGGCGGGGGAGGATGATATCCAAAAGCTTTAGTACTATACTATAAAGTTGGCCTATTAAGATTTATGATGAACACTTCTAATGATCTGCCCTGTTAGGAGCAATAAGGACTGCTAGGTCCACCTTGCTAAAGGATTTACAAACATACAATGAAGTATGCACTTAGTAAGGAGATTTACATATGACTGTTAGGTCTACCTTGTTAAAATATTTGACTGATCCACCTGTTAGGATGAAGTAGTAGTTGATCTTTGATCTGCAACTTGGTTTGCTAAATGAGATTCCTGTGAGTGCAGAAATCACCTTGCTATGATAGATAAATCTTTTCTTCTCCTTATAGTGTTGTAGCCTTTGTAATTTTCTCTTCTATTCTTCTCTGATTATTATATTACTTCCATACATTCATTTCTCTCTTTGGATGTGATGCAATACATTACATATATACCAATCCAATTAATCAAATTACAAAGCTGACCACAATACAAGTTTACACAAAATGCACAAAGTCGGCTGATACTGTAGGAACTCAAGTTCTGAAGATTGGCTCGATGAGGTTCTAATACTCGGCATCCACTGTTAATGCTCTGCATCATCATGCACTCAGTAGACGTAGAAGCTCAATCCATACTAATCACTTCCAAGTAGTCTTGAACTCGGTTTGCATTAGTGACTCAACAAATACTGTGAAACTCAACATATAAACTAAATCACTTGATTCACACTGCATAGCTTGGTTAATGCTATCACTATGAGCTTAGTATAAACTAAGTCACTTGGTTAACACTGATTAGCTTGGTTAACACTAGACTTCCATCACATCAACTATGAACTCGATAAGCACTACAAAACTCAGTTTGCATTGATAAACTCAATTTGCACTGATAAACTTAGTTTAGTCTGAAATGCTTGGTTAACACTATTAACTGCTCGGTAGATGCTTACAATCTGAATAGGTGTATGTCACTAATAACAAACGTGACTCTAATGTCAATAATCTCCCCCTTTGGCATTAGTGACAAAAACACTTATCAGTCAAAACTGTTAGAAATGCTTTAGAATAACTGAGAAGGGGGGTGAATCAGTTATTCAGGGTCCAAATGCCCAATTCAAAAAAATTTCTCCAAATAAAATGTGCCCATCAAACTATTCTTTCATCCAAGCTTTAAACTTTCCTACTTAGCAAATTATTGTAAATCAACATGCAAGCATAACACATGAATAATCAACACATAACACAGTAATTTACATGGAAACCCAATTTGGGAAAAACTACCAATAACATGCTACTCAATTCTCACTCTTCTGAAGTGATGCCCAATGAAAAGCCTACCCTATTAAAGGCTGCAATACACTGTTAAATGTGACCTTGTTAGAGGAGTTAACCACCTCGTTAGAAGTGGGCCTGGTTAGAGGACTTTAGAACATTCACTTGGAATGTCACCCTGTTAAAGGATTTACAAATGGCTATTAAACCAACCTAAGTCCATAGGATTTAACCTTGATTGATACAATTGCTAGAGAGTAACAATGAGGGGTTTTTACCTGATTACAATTCATAACTTATCTTGTAGATCTTAGATCACTCTTCAGCTCTTCACATTGCCTGACATTCAGTCTCTACAGCTCTGACAGCTTGTCCTCCTCTCAAGCTTTGTCTCCTTGAGTCTTAATGCTTAATGTACCAATGCAATCATCTCTCTCTGACCACTTATCAAAGAAAAGTCTCCGTGCTTTGTTCTTCCTTCTCCTAGATGCCTTCTCCTTGATACTCTTCAACCACTAAGCAATTTGGTGCACCAACAACTCTTGCTTCTTGGTCTATGACTCCTTAAATAGAAGTCTGAGACCTTTTTCCCACTCAATTCTCTCCTCCTTTAATTTTGGTTCGAATGGATTAGGTAGGATTCATTGAATCTAACCTACATGTTGTTCCCTCTAGAAACATCTTGAAGAATCCTCTTGAATTCACTCAAAAATGGTTTTCATAGAATTTTATGCCACCAGCTCATCATCCTTATCTTCCAACTAGTTCAAAAAATTCTAGGTAACAAATATGTTGGCTTAGATCTGGTGAATCTTCAACTTTTAAAATAATGCAGTAGCTCGGCACTATTAAAATTCTGGTGTTCGGCACATACTATGTTACTCGGCATCAACTATGTTTTACTAATGCTCAAAATCTACTGTGGATTCACTCGGCATCCACTAAGTTTTCTATTTGCTCGGCTCCTTCTGTATCACTTGGTAGTTGAACTTCACTCAGCACTTGAAGTTCACTCAACACACACTAGATTTTGCATTTGCTCGGTTCCAACTGAAAATTTGCTTGGCTTGAACTAGCTTGCTTGGCACTTACTAATGAACTTAGTTAAGCTTTGTAGTTAACCTTGTTACAACTTATTCCTTTTAAGTTTCTAAATGTGGCCAACATTTGTATCTTCAATTATACTATCAATACATCATTTTACCATTGTCTTAACTGATCCTTACACTTCATTTCAAAAACATAACTCAACCTTTCCCTTAGGTGTTCTTGTTACATCTTGTTGATTAAATCCTCTTCATCAATCAACTAAGTGATAGTACTTGGATCTTATAAAAAATTGTCATTCCAACAAATAGCAGGTTTGATATCAATGACAAAACAATGATTGAAAACATTCTTTATCAACCAACTTCCTTCTTTTCAGAAATCTCCCTCTTTGTTCTTCAACAATGATCTTTTAAATCAGATTTCCAACAAAACCTAAACTCAAAAGTGTTTAAGAACACATTTATCCATCACCTTATGTCTCTAACTCGATAGAGTATACTATTTTTGAGATTTTTCAAAATTGGTTTTGTAAGAGATGTATTTATGTACATGAATAATATGGTAATGCTCCCCCATACATAATATACAATATACTTTACATCTTTTCACATTTGATATATACATCTTATCTACAATCTTCAATCTTTAATCTTCTCCCCCTTTATACAATATACATTTTCAATCTTCAATATTTTCCAATCTTCTCCCCCCTTTTGACATTGGTACCAAAGATTTATGCTATATATACTATACAATAATGCCAAAATGTGACAAGAAATCTGAATGTACCTTCAAGATAAGTGCCAAAGTCTTGTCCCAATTCTCTTACAACACCTTGCATGTGTGCAATGCAATATGCACTTCTACTAATAGTTCTATCATATGGTCTACAATGGAGAAGTTATTGTCATGGATGAGCGTTTTAGCATGTGCAATGTGTTTCTGCAATGCATCCATGTTTGGGAGAATCATGTTTTGAATATTTATTAATGTAGTTCTTATTCTTGCCTCTTCTCTTAGCAATTCTACCTGCTTATCAGTTAGAAATATGATCTTGTTGAAGTGGGCAAAGCTTTAACTCAAATCAAGTTGCAATTGTTGTGCTCTTGCCTTTAGATCCTCATCAATCTTTGACAATTGATTTCTTATTTCCTTAGTGAAAATTGATGTATCACAAAGTTTACTTAATAGAGAAGAGACATTGTTGCAGGAGGTCTCTAATGAGCCTAGAATAGTAGATAATTCTACTTAATGAATAGCAATTTGTTGAGCAATAAGTTCCAAAACTTTATTCTCAAACTTATTCTCAGCTCTCTACATCAATTTGTCTTATCCATCCAAATCTTCATTATATCTTTGGACTGCCTCGGCTAACTGATTCAAAATTGGTTGAGAAATATAAATCTCTATGTTTATAGCCTCTGCAAGGATGTTCTTTTCATCTTCTATTATTTTGAATTCCTTGTCCTTTCCTCTCTAAGCCTTTGTAGCTTTGCTTTCTTTTGAAGAATTTCTTGAAAATAATGCATCTGATCAGGATTGAGATTTGAGATGTCCCAATTAGGAATAATAATCTCCTCATCAAGATCTATGTCTTCTTCCTTCGCTTTGCCTTTTCCCAAAATTTTTATGCTCGGCTGAGGCTTGGTCTTAACTATCCTTGCACTTATTACTAGCATTGGTAGGAATGGAAACAATTGTAGAAATGGTAGAACTCACTGAAAAGGTAGATACTACACTCATTGTTAAAACACTAGTAGTATAAATACCTAGTGTAGCCAAAATTGATGTAGGGGGAAGTGCTTGTTGCTCAATAGATGAAGTGCTTGCCACTTCTATCAATGAAGTGCTGAGCTAGATAGGTGGAAATATTGATTGGGTGCTTGTGCTTTTAGTGCTAGTCACAATCAATCTTGCTAAAGCTTTCTTTGGGCTTGGTGTTTCTAATTTTTTTCTTGGAGAATGAGGAAGTGAGGCTATGATTGCTACAACAATCTTTATTGGGTCAGTCTCCTCAATATCTTGCACATTTGGTAAGTCTTCCTTCATAGCTTCCTGCCCCTATTCTTCTTCATCATCTACATTGTCAAAATGAGTGACTTCTTCATCATCAATCTCTTCATCTTTCTTTTGTTCATCATCATCCTCATCCTTGTCACTAACACTAACTACAAAATCACTCACCTTGTGAAGAAGATAAAGTTTCTTCCAAGTGTTTGCAACATTCCTTACTATATATTCAATATCATTTAACAACACAAGACATGTGTTGAAGCTCAAAGTAAACTTTTCTTCATTTTTCTTTAGAGATTCCTTTACCTCCTTGACATTCAAACTCGGCATGAGTTGCCTCAAGGTTTTCTCATATATGTCTTTTGTTGTTTTCATGGAATTCTCGCATCTTGGCTAAATTTTCTCCATTACAACATTAGAAATTTGTTGAGCTAGTTGGTTTGGTGAGTACTTCCACTTACCCATTTTAGATATTACCAAGTATTATATTTGATTCTTCTCCTCTTCAGTCCAAGTTTCATATTTTAGTGCTTTGAAGTTTGTTATCTGAGCCCCTAACTCTAATTCTTTCATTCTTTCTTGGAAGGTGGGTGGTGGCCTCTTGAAGATTATATCTCATCCTTCTTTGTCTGCTTTCTTCCCAGGTGATCTTCTGGTGAACACATTAGTAGATGTCTTGGAAGGATTGGTAATAATTACTTTGCCTTTCATCTTCAATGGCTCATCATCCTTTGATTTGACTTCATCTTTTCCTTTTCCTTCAGTCAAGAGAAGAATGGTGCTGGTTTTCAGTTTTTCAATTCTCTTCTTGCCCTTGTTGACTGCTTGAGGGAGTTTGATTTCCAATTCTATTCTAGCCTTTGCCTTATCATAGGTGCCAAAGTATGGAGCTTTAGGATCAATAGGCTCATTGATCAATGCCTCAATTATGTCTTTGGGTTCATCAATGTTTACCTCATATCCTAAAGGTTTTACCCATACTATCCTTGGCCTAACTGCTTGAATGTATACTTTGTCACTATCAACCGTGAAACAAATATTATATTTTTAATCATCAACTAACTTCTTAGGAATCTTGAACTTTTTATTCATCTTCTCTTTGAATGCATCAAAGTAGTTATCCATAATACTTGCCTAGTTTTCTCCCATTTCAGCAATATATTTATTAATCTAATAAAGAAAAGGTACATCCTTCCTCCAAACTAGTATACCTTTTAATGGAAAACAAATTTTGAACATAGAAGAATAGACAAGTCAAGAGTGAACCAAACTTACATGGATTGTTCTTGGAAGTTCTGATGCTTTCCATGTTTTTGTTGAACTAGTTCAACAGTAACTCGGCAAGGTCAAGTGACAGGTTATTCTTGACCACCTTGTATGCCAAGTCCACTATTTCACATGATAAATTATTCAATCTACTTGAGCTATAAATCTTGTGGGTGATGATATGTATTCCAAACTTGAATTCCATGTTTGCCACACTGCTAATTTGCATTCCCCTTCCATCCCACTCGACAAGGGTTTTCTTCTCCAATTCAACCCAACCTAGGGTTTTGGTCATTTTTTCTTTTTCCAACATCGGAAGACCAATGATCCCATGGATCATTTTCTTGATTATCAAAACTGGTTGTTCCAACTATAGTTGATCATTGTGCACACCACTAAGAATATATCTTATCCATTTTATTCGGAATGCCCGTGGCATATGTGGAATGTGGGTTAAACCTTTTGTTTCAAGACGTTGATGTTCTGGTTTCAACACACCATTGACACATAAATTTTCAAGGTTTTCATCCATTTCTAATGTACCAATATCTTGAATAGCACACTTAAAATGCGATTAGATATCTGGTTAATAGTACCTTTGGTGGAATTTGCGACTGAGCTCCACTCAGATCTAGGGTTTCTGCAATGATAGGAGTCAACTTGAAATTTGGTGCCTTCCATTCCATGCCTCGAACCAACATGTCTAAAAATTTCTTTGATTTGCTACTGGTGGATGCTATCTTCACTCGGTAGGGTTTGAGAGAATACAAAAACTTTCAGTAACAATTCGCTCAAATTGTTTAAATTCTCCAAAGATCGCTTGCATAGATAGCTCTCAAAAATTTGCGATGAGAAATGACTTTGATTTCACCCTTTTATCAAATTTCACCATAAATGCATGATACATTTGTTTGCTCAAATGACAGACTGCCATCCACTTCACTTACATTGAATTCTCAACAGAGTCTTTCATGACATGGTAACCACACAAAATTTAGTTACTCCTGACCATGCTTGATAGAGTCTACAACCTGACCTTTCTTGGTAAGATAGTAACTCGATAGTGACTGTCATCTTTTACTCAATAATCTCTTTGCATCTTGAATGCTGCTATGGATCTTCCATTCTATCAACTAGAATTGATATTAGATGTCTTCTTTAGTATCCTAGTTCTAGTTCTCCTTTGAGAAATCAAGTGGAAATCTTGGAGTCACCCAATTCTTGAGTGACATCATCATTGCTAGGACTTGCATTCTTAGTAGACTTTGGAACCCATTGTTGTCTCATCTACTTTCTGATGTTATCAACTTTTGCCTTCTTTTCATCTTCAATTCTTCCAGTATTCATACATTTCTTGGCAAGATGACCAAGTTTTGTATAAATAAAACATCTTCTAGTAGTATCTCTTTTCCTCATGCGATGTTTCACAAAATTTATTCCAATGTGTCCAAATTCTCCACAGTAATGACATCTACACCAAGTGTTATAGTCACAACCAAATATAGCTTTTACAATTTGTTCTGCTAGGTTCATCATCTTAGTTTTGCATTCTGATGACTTGTGCCCATGCTTCTTGCATTTGTGATATTTGCCTTCAAATTTAGGTTTCTCTTTACATTCATTAGCTCTATGACCATGCTTATTGCAATTGTAGCACTTTCCATTGAATGTTGCTTTTCCATTGCTCCAACATTTGTTTGATGTGTGACCTATCTTACCATAATGATTGCAAGTAGGTCTTTGATTCTCTTGAGCTCCTTGTTTGGATGATTCACCTTCTTCTGTATGTCCAATTCTTGCTTTTCCTTTTTGTCTATAATTTTCTCATTCAACTAGTTTATATCTGTTTGAGATTTCATCATCCTCTCATTGGTTTGCCTTTCAGTGTTTAGATCATTCTGCAATCTTTCATTCTCTGTTCTTAGATTCATGATTTATTCATTTGTATTGGTGAGCTGATTAATAAAGTTAGCTTGCTATAGGGATAAATGTTGAATTTCATTGTTCTTTCCTTCTATCTCTTCTTTTATCTTGTTTTTCTTTTCCATGACTTCACACAATCTTACTGACTAAATTTCTTGCTCTCTTCTCAGTTTTCTTACTTCTTCTTGAAGAGTGTTATTCTTTTCAAATAGTTCTTTGATTACTTCATTAGCTTCATTTGAATTGCTTGAGTGGATATCTTCAATTCTTTCTTCAATGTAGAGTTGATCATTCATCTAGATTGCAAGATCTTTTCTTCTTTACAGAGATTGAGAGAGTTGCTCCTTTGCTTTCTTGAGTTGTCCAATAACCAATTTCAAATCTAGCTTTTCATTATAAATAGCCTTGTCAAGTCTAAATATTTCTACAGCCTTTGATTTTTTCTCAATTTATTAAACTTTTCTTTGAGAACCACAATAGCTTTGATAACAATTTTTGGAAATATAATGGTAGGATAAGTTACTGAGAGGGGAAGGGTGAATCAATAACTTGTAAAATTTAATCCTCCACTAGTAATTGATCCTTCACGTGTATTTTGATCTAATTGCATGCCTGAGAAACTGAAAAAATTAAAGCATACATAACACCTTTAACACACAATTTGGTGACCTAGAAACCTTCCAAATAGAAAGTAAAACTGGGGTGGGGATAATACCCACAAGCTTTAGTACTGAAATATAAAGTTGGCCTATTAATGCTTACCATGATCACTTCTGATGATCTGTCCTACTAGGAGCAATAAGGTTGACCTTGCTAAAGGATTTACAAACATACAATGAAGTATGCACTCAGTAAGGAGATTTACATAAGACTGTTAGATCTACCTTGTTAAAGGATTTGATTGATCCACTTGTTAGGATGAAGTAGTAGTTGATCTCTAATCTGCAACTTGGTTTGTTAAATGAGATTACTCTAAGTGTAGAAATCACCTTGCTATGATAGATAAATCTTTGTTGCTCCTATACTATTGTAGCCTTTGTAATTCACTCTTTTGCTCTTCTTTGATTATTATATTACTTCCATACATTCATTTCTCGCTTTGGATGTGATATAATACACCAATCCAATTAATCAAATTACAAAGTCAACCATAATACCAGTTTACACAAAATTCACAAAGTTGGCCCATATTGTAGGAACTCGAGTTCTGAAAACTGGCTCGGTGAGGTTCTGATACTCGGCATTCACTATCAATGCTCAACATTGTCATGCACTCGGTATACATAGAAGCTCAATCCATACTAATCACTTCCAAGTAGTCTTGAACTTGGTCTGCACTAATGACTTAGTAAATACTATGAAACTCAACATATAAACTAAATCACTCAATTCACACATAATAGCTCAATCAATGCTATCACTACAAGCTCAGTATAAACTAAGTCACTTGGTTAGCACTAAGTAGCTCGGTTAACACCAAACATCTATCACACCAATTGTGAACTTGGTAAGCACTACACAACTTGGTTTTCACTTATAAGCTCGGTTTGCATTGATAAAATCTATTTGTACTGATAAACTTGGTTTGAATTGATAAACTCAGTTTAGTCTAAAATGCTTGGTTAACACTGTTAACTGCTCGGTAGATGCTTACAATCTAAATAAGTGTATGTCACTAATAACAAACATGACTATAATGTCAATAGATACACTTGTTAGAATGTAATAGTACCTTGATCCTTTGGTTTGCACTTGAATGTTGATGATAGATCACCTCTTTCCAATATGTAACTATGTCTTTGTGATAGACTTGCACAAACTACTTTCTGCACTGCTTGGTTGTCTTCCTTCACAACTTGTTGTTTCACCTTAGCTTTGTATACATGCAGTCCTTCAACTCTCAACAATTTGTTTTGTCTTGGAATCATGCTTAAATAGCCATCTTACAAGTTTCTTGATCTCAAGTAATGATCCAAATTCATTATTTTTATCGTTTTTTCCTTCTAATTTTTTGACTAGTTGATCTTATGACATAGGGATTAATGATTTGTAATAATAGGCATAATTACCTCCTTAAGTTACTCCTCAATCATAAAAACATGATTCCATCTTGGAAATAATGTTTTACATAGGATTTTGGGCCATTCAAAACATATATACAAAAACTATTTATCTTGGCTAATATACCTTCCTGATGTTCGATCATGCTTGTTCTTCATGTTGTCCCTCAACTCATACTATTTATGGCTTCTACAATTTTTCTCAGCCTCTATATCACTCAGCTCATATGTTGCCTTTTGTAAAGCTCAACAACTAGTGTACACTCAACAACACTTGGTTTTCCTGGGAGCCATTACTACTTGGCAAAAACTAAATATGTACACTTCTCCTTTACATATCTCGACTTGTATAGAGTGGCTTAGTTGCAGTGTTGACCGACCAACTCTGCCTAGTATTTTGCACTAACTTACAATACTATGATTGCATTTAGGGTCAACACATATCTCATCAAACCCTTCTAAAAAATTGTTCCTAAGGACTACCTACAGACCCACATCATCCATTTTACTTATTGCTAAATAGGTTTCATGCCAAAACAAGGATGTGTAAGAATTCATTAATCCCTTTTGTCCTTTTATCCTCTTATAAAAAGAATAAAATCTTAGCTATCAGATGACCAACTATTGTAAGATAAGAGTTATAATTGTTGAGGTGTCAGTTCTTCTCACCATTATGTTTCTCATAATCCAAAACCACTCCTAGTAGGTATTCATATAGAAACAAATTCTAAAGATTATCTTTCATTCTGATGAAGGGTTCTCCCCTTAATACCACAAATATATAACAAAAATAAAGACACAATAATGAAATTGCAAGAGCAAAAAATGACTTCTTATTATCTCCAAAAATATGGAATTGCAAATTTCAAAATACAATATGCAAAGGTACATAGACATTTTCCTTACAATATTTTTCAAGATAGAGACATGAACCACCACCAAAAAATGCCCTAGAAAACCCTACAGGTCTTCCTTATATAGAAATTTTTTTACTGCTCGACAAGTTCTAGACATTAGCCGTAACTCTTGGGACTTACCAACCTTAAAATTATCATATTTATTATATTAGAGACAACTCAAAATAATTAGAAATTATATTTTTAGGTAACCAAACTTTCAAAAGCTGCAACTTTTAAACCATAGACCCGATTAGCTATTATAACCATTTTTCAAAAACAACAACTTCTGATCTACAATGCTTAACTCATACAAACTCCAGTCAACTGAGTTTTGATCCATTTTTCGAGATTCTAAAGCCCTCAAAATTGAGCTCAAAGTTTTTATACCAAAATCCTCAATAACTTCACCAATACAAATGATATAGCAATGAAACTCAACTGGCAGACTAATATATCAAAGATGAGCCTCCATATATGAAATTAGACCATGTTGAGCTCGTATGACCAACTTACCATAAAATAGTAATATTCCACAACATTGAAACACCCTTATTGAAAAGAAAATTTAATAAAAATATTTTTGGGTGATGCAAAATTGCTTTTACACCAAGGATGCTCCTACATCACATTCATTATTGCATGCATGCATTGTCAAGCCATAAAAAAGGCATATACTACATCCATTTGAGAATAATTATTATAATCATCATTAGCTTAAACCTTTTTCTTCTTTTTCTCCTCCTTTCAATCTCTTATAAATTTTGATTTATCTTGCCATAATTTCACCATTTTACCTTAAACTTTGCAATAGACTTCCTATAAATAGTTAAAGCTTCTTAGTGAATTTAACAATATTTCTCTACATCTCTACAATAAGACTAAATATTATTTCATAAGGTACTAATTTTGAGATAGTGATTCCAATAGCTATTACTAAATCGTCTAATGAGTTAAACAAAGAGCTTAAAACATTCTTGCATCAATTCTAATCTTTCATCTTCATAATCACAAATTGTAACTACGTTATGATCATGTTGAATGTATTAAAGTATTCAACAACAAAATAATTAACACCCATTCTCAAAGTAAGCTTATTAATATGAATTTAGCTTGGTATAATTTCCCCAAATTTTCCTACATCAATTTTGCAGTGAAGTTTTTGTAGACATTCAATAAAATAGGATCAATCAAGTAAATCCTGATAAGGCTTCTTTCCTTTTCATCTTATAACATCCAATCATAATTTGTACATGCCCAAACCATCCAAAAACAATGAACTCAACAATATTTATTTTATTGCCTTCCACTTACCTTACACATTACTGACAACCAATTTAAGAATTCTTTAGTTGTTCCTATTGTGGTTCCACAACATACACCCCATTTTGGCTTACAAAAGTGTAGGCATACTTTTAGTGCCCCTATTTCAAAACTTCAATATATGTGGTTGTCCTAAATCTAGGTTCCACTGGTTTACTAGTCTCCTAGTTGATGAAATATGCAGACAATATTGTCAAGGTCTATGCAACATCTATGGCAGAGTTGGAATGGTATAAAATGCTTTGTAAGGATAAAAACATTGGTTATTATGATTCTTTCAAAGAGTAGGATGGATGATTGTGCCACAGGTGTTGGGCAAAGCCCTAGCTATATATCTACTGAACTTCATAATTTTAAGAGGGATAACAAGGAAGCTGAAAGGGAAAAGAAGCTCCAAGATGTCCAGTATATGCAGTAGGTCATGGCTCTTCTTTCTCAAGAAGATGCTGACATGGCATTTGAAACCTGCTGCAAGCATTTCCTATAATTGAGGAGAGTAGTTAGCAGATCTCAGGAGAATTTCATTACTCATGAGCCATATTCACATTTTAAATGTCCTCTTATAGGGAAAGTGATGAACGATCCAGTTTTGATCTCAACTAATAATTCTTTTGAGATAGAAGCAATTGAGAGTGAGTTTGCAAGAGGTGAGCCAAAGGATCCCCTTACTGGTATAGTTCTCCTGAATTCCATTCTTATACCAAACCAAGCCTTGTACTGCACTATAAATCTCTAGAGGTAGTAGAACTACGTGGCAAGGATTTTGAAGGCAAAGATAAAGTTGGAGACAAAATTATGTGCTGAGCAAAAAAAAAGAGCACTTGTTGATTTGTCAGAACTCTGCAAAGAGAGTATGAATGATAAAAACAGGATCTTTACTTCCATTAATAGTGGGAGCTTTGAAGCCTAATGATAACAAATTGAAGGCACTTTGTTTTTTAGTTTTAATGGCAGTTGTGCAAGACAATAACCATGGGAAGGAAAAACTAGTTGAAGCCAATGGGCTTAGTAAGATCATTAAATGTCTGTTCAATGACTTGAGCCTTGACCTCACAAGGGCTACTATAAACCTCTTGTCAGAGTTGACAAAAAAAAAAAAGAATATCCTGGAGCAGCTAGGCCAACAATGTGGTGCTATTTTGACAATTGTTACGATTTTAATTAGGGGCAATCATCCAGAGTTGACGATGGATATTGAGACTATTCTCAATGAGCTCTCTTATGATGGAAACTCATATAATGAAGGAAACATAATATCAATGATCTAGTTTAATTGGTGTAAATCCTTTGCCCATTTCCTTTTAAGAGGTACAGAGGATTCCAAATTGGGAATGGTCAAAATGCTCACACAATTGCAGCTCGATGACAACAGAAGAGAGGCCTTGATTCAACAAAATGTAATTGATTCTTTGAAGCTGGAGGGGTTCCTTTGCTACTTCTCTTCTTAGAGAAGCCTAATTTGAATATGAAAGTCAAAGCTACAGCTATTCTAGAAGATTTAACTATGGAGCATGGAAGATCTTTTCTTCTCTGTGATGACAAGACACTAATGGAAGCATGCAAGCTTGTTGAAGCCATCATGGGAATTCTAACTTTATGTGAATTACCAATTGTAGAGAATTCAATGAAGGTGCTATTATTGTTGACGAAAGCTTCAGATGACAGTGATGTTGCAGGATCGATTCAGAACAATGATAATAACCTTCAAACCATTTGGGATTTTATCAAAATGGCCAAGCCTCCCTTGCAATATCAAGCTATACAACTAGTTTTTTTAATGTGCAGAGATTGATGGTTTTGTTTGAATGGATTCTCAGCATGTTCAAAATGCGGCTGTCACATTAAAGCAGAGAATTTGGAGTTGAAAAAATTCATGTATCTATATCTCATTAATCATGCAAATAATATCATGCTGATGTTGAAGGTCGAGAATCAGGAAGGTGTAGTCATTTTTGATGAGATTGTGAAGGAGTTAGATGCTTTCATGGTTGCTCGTGGAGATTCCAATTAAATATATATATATATATATATATATATATATATATATATATATATATATATATATATATATATATATATATTGGCGCAGAAGAGAATGGTCATAATAATGGAACTTAGATGTTACTTTATCAATGCAACATTAATACCAACAATGAAGGACCTAGATACATCATGCTTCATAAACAAGCGGGTCGTTTCCATGTTTCAATATTTTGGAGGAATGCGAATTGGAAGTGATGTGGTTGTAACACCAGAGCAGATGTAAAGAACCTGTGCCTGATAAATAGACAGACATGGCTTGAAATTGATCACCAAGTTTATGAAATAAGACTGTTGATGCCAAAGAATAACATGTGGACCATTTAGACATATGTCAAACATGCAATGTAAGTTTAGTTATCTGGTGTATACAAGCATTGAAAATTTGAAGCCATAGTCATTGACCCATGGTGTTGGTGCATCTTCTCACCAAGTTCAAAGACTTCATTCTAAGCATGAAAGCTCAAAAGGTGATAAATGACAATTTCATAAAATGCCACCATTTTGGATCCATTGCCACATATGATGAACATACTATATGGTCATCGACACTTAAAGAAAAGTGAAGGAGGAAGACGATTTCTTCAGTCTTCCTCTCACAAAAGACTTTTGGGTCGAATCTTAATAGGCTAGTACAAATCTACACACCAGTGGAGTAACAAATCCAAAGTTGTATTGCCTGATCATTCACCAATAATGCTAGTAGCATAGATTTCTTTCAATACGATGAAAGTTAGGGTAGATTTTCTTAACAAAAATGGAAGAACTGTCGTTGTGACGACCCCTACAAAATAGAACACTACATCTCAAGATAATCAATTGTGTCACCTCATGTATCTCATTGAAAATGCCATCATCAATTTACCTCCTGATCAGGAGCAGATGGTTTGGCTCATAGACTTCACTGGTTGGTCCTTGTCAAATTCTATGCCAATTAGAACAACTCAGGAAACTAAAAATATTCTACAAAACCATTATCCCGAAATGTTGGCAGTGGCAATGCTTCTTTGTTGACTCCATTATGCAATTGTCATTCAATATACCAGCATCAAGTCAACTAATGGAGTCTTTTCATTTCATATTCTTGGAGGCAGATCAAAGGATGAGATAGAGTCTTTTGGGCTTCTCCTTATGTGTAATTTCAAAAATATTATTCAAAGTCTTTCCAAGTCTCTGAATTCGAAGAACTTCATATTCTCATGAAGGCTTATGCTGGTGTTTTCTATATAAGTTGTTGTAAAAGATGTAACAAGGGGTTGGCAAATTGTTGGCATGAAGAGAGGTTGCAGAGACAATTATACTTGGTGTCAATTATTTACAGTCTGTGTGCTCCCCTTTTTTGCATACAGTCAGAGAGCTGGACTGGAGGAGAGAGCATGTTTTATTTTCATATTTTCATTCATGTATTGAGATTAATGTTCAGTTTTTGTAATAGGTTTGGCTATAGTCTACAAGCAAATATGATCAAAGTATTGTGTTTGTGTGTTTAAAATAAGGAAAAGTTTTGCTATGAATCAGAGTAATTGGGCAACACTTTTCTGATTACTTTCAATCAGAGTATTGTTATGATCAGTTTTGAGCACTTTCTTGTATTCTTGGTCAAATGGTGATTGGGAGATAGATCAGAGTACTGTCAACTGATCCTATTGCAAAGGTTTGAATGTTCAATCTTCTTTTTTCATCTCATGTCATTGCATTTGCATAGCAAACAGCATTCTTGCATCACCAATGTTGGGAAGTCATAGGATGTGTGAGTTCCTGAAATTGGATAGGATTAGAATCTAAATCTCCCTGAGTTAGTCCTAGATAGGATTAGCTTGGTTTTACCTTTGTTGTTCTCTGGTTAAGAACATACCCTGCAATAGAAATTAGAGATAAAATATAATTCATTGAATATCATTTACGTAGGGAGTTGTACCTCAATTCAGAGGGAAACTAGATATTCTTCCAAATGGTTTCCCAACTGTTGTGTAAAGTTGTTCTTTGTTATAAGTTTGGGCACATAAAAAGAGGAAAAGAAGAGGGACAGTCTGTTTACCAACAAAAAGCTTGTTCTTCAGAATAGGGTATCTTCCAAGGTGCCCCAAGGAGTGGAATTTTTGTACTTTGGACTTCGAAGTTTGGTCAGCTAGCGTTATTTTTAACCCCTAACACTAGTATATTTATGTTTATCTTTTGTGTAGGTCATCATGGCATCCTTATCATCCATAGCACAATTTTTTTTACTATGGTATTGCATGTGCATTTTCAAAACAGGCACCTTGGGATTTTAGATAGAAGAAGCAAAAGGAGTTCAAGTCTATGAAAATGTTGGACTATAAAGAGGGAATAAATCATCAAAAAGGGAAAAATAAGTGCACTAGAGTGATCTAAAACCCCATTTGAGAAAAACCCAGAAACCATTTTCAAAACTAAGAACTTTTATTTTTTTGGTGAATTTAGCACCTTGCACAATTCCCTGCAGGTGCGCAAGTGTGCAGATGCATAATTTTAAGATTTGGTGAGTGAATTGTCTCTAGAAGGTGTACAGGTGCACATTGTAATTTTGAGATATGCATAAGTTGAAGAACTCTAGAAGGTGCACAATTTTACAAGTTTTGAAGAGCAAACTACATATGTGCACAAGGTGCATAAATAGGCCTATATAATCAAAAAGATCAAAATAAATACACAAGAGTGATCTAAAACCCCATTTGAGAAAAACCCATAAATTGTTTTCAAATTTGAGGATGATTTTTTGGTGAATTGAGCACCTTGCACAATTCTCTGAAGGTGCGTAGGTGCACAATTTGAAGATTTGGTGATTGATTTATCTCCATAGGTGTGAAACTGCACATATCTTAAACATCTAGAGGCCTCCTGAGGTCCATAACATTGTCATGGCTTCCTTATCTTCTGCAGTAGCTAAGATTACACTCAAACCCATGCCTTTCGAGGTCTAAGGAATTCCAAAGAAGTCACACTTCATGATTTCCAAAGGGAAGTGAGGGAAAAGTATGAAGCTTTAGACTTATTAGCTCCTCAAAAAAATCACCTCTGCCATCAAAAAATTCAAAGGGAAACATCCACACATCATTTTGGTTGAAGGTCAACAAAACCCAGATGATGAAAATTGAAAATTGTGAAGTTAAAAAAATTGTGAAGCTCGAAATAATTCTAACTTTGGAAATTGCGGAGTTCAAAAAATTTTAACTTTGGAAAATTGTGAAGTTTGAAATAATTCTAACTCTAGAAAATTGTGAAGTTAGAAAAATTCTAATTTTGGAAAATTGTGGAGTTAGAAAACTTTGGAGTTAGAAAAATTCTAACTCTGGAAAATTATGGAGTTAGAAAAAATTCCAACTCTGGAAAATTGTGGAGTTAGAAATGATTCTAACTCTAGGAAATTATGGAGTAAGAAATTTTTTCTAGAAAATTGTAAATTTAGAAAAATTCAAACTTTGGAAAATTGTGGAGTTAGAAAAAAATCTAACTGTGGAATTAGAAAAAATTTCACTTTGGAAAATTGACACTTACAAGAATTTTTGAATTTTTGGGTCCTATCACTAGGGTGCGCACGTACACTTTTCTCGGAGGTGCGCTGACAGTTTTTAAAGAAGAAGTAGTGCATCGATAGTTAATTACTAGTTGTTATTTTAGAGCATTCCATGCATTGGAAACACATTTTGATGGTAGTTCAACTCCCATAAACACCTAGAGAAGGTCGAGCTTCCATTTTTAAAGCTCCTAGAGACTCCCAGATCATCTCATGGCTTCTATCTTCTTATCTTCTCATTCTTTTATTGTTTTAAGTCATGTAAAGGCTCATATACTGATGCAGGAGCATCTTGCATGGAAAAATTATTTTTTTTTAAAAAAAATTGAAAAAAAAAAAAAAAAAAATCTGGAGGAGAGATAAAGTGAGGAAAATTAGAGGAGAAATAATTAGAAATAAATAAAAAGGGGGAAAAAGGAGAAAAGAAAGGAAAAGAGGATTTTTATTTTCGAGGTGCATAGGTGGCATAATAGAAAAAAATAAAAAATAAATGGTTGTCATTCCATTTATCGAGGTGTGTGGGAAGAATTCTAGAAAGTTGTGGATATTGTAGAAGGTTGTGGAGGAATTCTAGAAGGTTGTGGATAAGTAATGTATTGGGTGGTAAGTGCCTATTTAAGCAAGGCATATGAGCATTTCTAATCAAGCTCAAGGAGAAGCTTGAGAAGTGGAAGCTCGAGGAGTAGAAGCTCGAGAAGGAGAAGCTTTGGAAGGAAAAGCTTCAAGGTGTGAAAGAGAAGGAGGAAGTGAAGAGTGAGTTTTCCTGAGTCTATGGATAGAGCGCCGAATGTGAGGCAGTTTACACTTGGATCTTGGATTAGGTTTGTGAGAAGAGCTAGTAGCTGCGGTTTAGAAACAAGGAGGTTGCTTGGTGGCTTGTGAGCACAAGTTGAGATCTCAAAGGTTTCTACCAGAGTGTGGATTTGGGCTAGCTTGGGTTTGGATTAGATCTTGAGAGATCTTGCAGAAAGGTTATTGTAATTGCTAAGGATTTTCAAATTTAATAAAATTTCTTGGGAAGCATTTATTCTCTCTTTATCTCCATATTGTTGCATTCTTGGTTATGAGTTGGTAAGGGTGGTGTGGCCCTTCGTCAGTGGTATCAAAGCAGTACTACATCATATACCCATTAATTGATATAAACAAGGGTGGAAACCTACTTAACACCATTTAGAGAGTCAATTTGTATATAATTAGATTTGTTTTATTAGTTTTTAACATGAGTTTTCATTTTAGAGCTCTCACTCCTAACACAAAAAGGAGGAGATAATTTCTTATAAATACATGGATGTAATGTGTACTCCAGGCCATTATTTTGATGCAATAATATATGTTATTGGTGCTCTCATTCTAAGTGTAGTTATTCTTGCTAGAGTGTGTTATTTTTGTAAATTTATGTTCATGAATAATAGTGGAGCCAATGGTTTTATTCTGTTGTTATGATTGTGCGATCTTTTAGTTTAGTGTTTTCCCAATGTTAATGAATTCCACTAACATAATGAATTGGAGAAAGGACCATCTTTGTTCTTGTGTAGTGTCTTGTCTCACATGAGCGCACTTTATGTGGCCTTGCGATCTGATGAGATATGAAACATCTTTTGGTTCATATTGAGTTCTTATGGATGATTGCATTAGTGGAGTTAAGGAAGTGCTACTCCTAATTTCATTGGTTTCCTACTTGATCCCTTTTAACGATTTAATTTGTAGATGTGTTGTTACCATGGTTTTATGTCTATTAGGAATTTCCCTTTCAAGTTATTTTCTTTAATCTCTCATTACTCTATCTTTGTTATTTTATTTTCTAATACTTGGTTAAAAAAGGAATTCATATAGTTGCATCAATAAATTACATTCATCATAAAAATAGAAAATACCAAAAAAATAAATTCTTTTGTGGTTACTTTTTCAAACAACAACAAATCAAACAGATTATCCAAAATTGGTTTGAACTAGCAAAGGCCTTCTCATGAACATACACATTTATCTTCAATTGAGCAGATTCCAATAGGTCACAAGATTGCCCAGAACCTTGGAGTTGATCCTTGATTAGCTTTTCAAGAGAGGGATTTGAAAGGATTCATGTTGCTCGACATCATGCAAAATGACAGTTCAATAGTTCCCATGGTAAAAAATATTCTTGGAATATATTTGTACCACTTTCATTACTTATTCATGTACCTAAATTAAAATAATAATATAAGTAAAAGGTGGTTTGATTAGTTCATAATCATTATTATGTTTTAGAATCTCTCTAGTTGCATTTTATTATTTTCCTCTTGCTCCTCACTTTTGGACTCTTTCCTTTAAGACCAATATTGTAAAAAAATACCTAATTGTACACCAAATGATTTCCTTAACCCTTGAGTTAGAGCATCACCCTTTCTCCTTCATCCTTCTAGGTTTTAGAATTTATATGCATTGACATGCCTTATTATAGGTTATTTCCATCAATATGCGGTGATTTCCTATTGACCTCTAGCTAATCATTTCCCAACAAATAATTAGCCTATGAATATTTGTTTAATTCATTACTAAACGTTGAGCATATATCATACAATATTCTTAGAATTTCAAATGTGTCTTTTCCTCTAATCTTCAAATTTTTAGAAATTAGGATTTTCAATACTTTTTTTTGTGCAACAATCATCTCCCTATATTTTCCTCCCACTTACTTCACTTTTCGGAAGAAGTATTCATAATTTCATCTATCATCATGCTTTGAAACCATGTCATGTGCATCCCCAATCTCAAATTGGTTGTCCTTTCCTCTTCATCTACCTTCATAAAAATTAACCCAAACCCAAACCCAAACTTGCTTTCCCTTTCTTCAATCTTAGGTATAATTTTACCTCTTCCTCAATCTCATCCACTTTTAATTATGAAATGGTTTATTGGGCCTCTACATCCCTTCTTCTACAAATATATTTTATCCTTGGAAATTTCAAAACCTATACCCTATTAATCTACTCATGTATTCTTGTTGATTCTAGTATTATTTGAGCATATAGGTTGGGAATTATTGTAGAAGTTGTAAAGTAAAGATTTTAATAGTACTATTCTTCATTAGAAGTGTACTAATTGACTATTATTTACCTTTTATTTGTTTATTTTCTATTTTTTCTCGTATATTATTCTTGATTTGTATATCAAGAAAATTTAGCCTATTTAGAGCTAGATATCAAAGCCACAAACAAAGGATCTCATCCCCAACATGAATGCAAGGGGCTACTCACACTCACAAGCATAATAGCTCAATAAGGGAGTAGAAAAATATATGAATACTAGAAGAATCAATTCTATGACTCAAAATAGACAAGCTCTTTGGATCAAAAATGGCATAAACATGTAATCATAATGTTAGAAAGTAAAGTCCACCAAGATAATTGAGAGGGGGCAGAGTGGAGTGAATCAGTTATGCAATTAAAACAACTCACAATATCATTATTAATTCTTAAACATGTAAATGATAGATGCAAAAACCATAGAAAGATAACCATACACAATAACACTAGATTTGTTAACTAGGAAAACCCTTGATCAGAGGGAAAACCTTGGTGGGGATGGTACCTATGAGATGGTGTACTAATCTAAAAGTTCCTTGTGAAAGGATAGACCCTATTAGGAGTCAATAAAATGCATTTAGTACATATAAGTCCCTATTAGGAGACATAGAATCCTTGTTAGGATATTCCAACCCTATTAGAAGTTGTGTCAACCCTATTAGGAGTTGAATAGAATGATAGATGGACTCACTATCCAAATAGCCTTAGTACTATCCTTATTGAATAATACAAGTGCACAATAACCATTGTCCAACAACGATTTTTTTGCTAGATATAGTTCCTTGTAAGTTCATTGTGCCTCAACTGTAACAATCACTTCTCGGATCCAAAAGATATTTGCATGTAAGCTCGCATAATACAATACAAAAATATGACTGCATATGACACTTTATATCCAAATAAATGAAATTTCCTTTATACTAAGTCCTATTTATTTTTTATTGAATCGGCCTTAAGGATTTCCCAAATTGTAATAATATAGAACCAACTTGAGATATTACAATTACATGTTACAATACAATTTTACACTTTTCACAATTATGCAAATAAACTATCAAATCACAGTCTTCATAACTCTTTACTTGATGCTCATTTGGATGTTCATGATCAGTCACAACACCTTCATCATGTCTTCTACCTATGTCCAAGTTAGATTAACTAGATTATATCTCTATTAGGAGATAGAATGCAAACATCATTAATTGTTATCCAAAATCATTGTCTAAACACTGCCTTCACCAAAATCATCACAACTTTGTATAGTCTTCATTTTTTAGCAAACGCTCTTAATGTAGCATCTAGACACTCTATAGAACATCATCACAAGTCTTCATTAGATTATCTACATTCCTCAAACCTTGAAAAACCAAACTTTGTTTGCTACTTTGCCAGTCTTTGAACAAAATAAACACTATATTGACATCAATGATAGACTCTGTCATGAATGTAACAAACAACCTTTGAATCATGTCTCTAGAACTGATAGGATACTCCCCAATAGTAATACCATCATCATTAATGCTAACACATAATGAGATAACAAGGATTTGAACCTTGATGGAAACATTAATATTACCACAACTTAATCATCAAAATGAGATAAGCCCCTTGCTTTAATGCTTTATTGTTATTTATTTCTTTAATTTTACTTTCTAATCAAATTAGGAACACCAAAAATGATAATTTATAAAATATGATAGTTAAATGGTAAAGTTCATATGTTTTGTAACTTTGATTTTTTCTAAAGCTAGAAATACTAATTTATTTATTAAATGTCATTTATTTATGTTAGAGTAATAAGGTGTCTTCTTATTAACTCTATTTTACTTAAGCTAAACTTTAGGCATATAATTTTTAATTCTTTTATTAATTATTATCATGCAACCTAGATTTTACCTTTTAGGTTTTTTTAATCTCTTTTATATAGATGATCTTTTTTGTAATCTTTTTCATTCAATACAATTTGCAATTTAGTTTTGCATATTGAGAATATTTCATCTTCTATGAATTTGTGAATTTCAACTTCCATAGCTTTTGCTTCTCTCTTTCTATGAGAGGTGTTTGCATGCAGGTGATTCTTCAAAGCTATAGGGTTGATCTTTCCTCAACTTCAACATGGTATCAGAGTCCTAGATATTCATGCCCCTATTCTCTTGATGAGAGGTTTGGCTATGGTTTTCAGATCTAGTTTTGCAAAGGATTTTTTATTAGATCTGATGGACCTTTGTTTCTAGTCACTTTAAGCCCAAACGAACATCATTGTTTGGCTCAAAGCACCCAAAAACTCCCATTTCAAAATAGAATCGTCCCATTTGGATAAAGTTGCACTCTAAGGACAAAATAATTAGTCCAAAGCCATACGGCCTTAAGCTAGAAAATTGAGACTACAATTTTTAATTTTATTAAAAAATAATAAGTCACAAATTATTTTTACAAAAAAATATTTTTTCGTTTGTTGTAAAATCATTTGACAATAATGCATAGTGTTATTTTTTATCAAAAGAGAGCATTTTTGAAAGGGTAAGTCTTTATTTTTTGGTACACTTGAGTACCATTTTTGGGTCCCTCATGTGCCTTTATTTTGCATTAGAGATTGCCTGAGTCCTTAGTCAACACACTTTTATGACCCGCTTCATTCCCAATAGGGCCCACGAAGCCTCCAAGGTATGATGTAGGAGCATCCTGGCCGTTGCATTATCCCCTTGAATCTGTTGGTGTCAACTGGAGTTCTTGATGCATTTAATGTATGTAGCGTGTGATTGTGAATTGGATCAATCCAGGTGTTTGTGTGCACCCATTTGTGGTCTTAATTATCTCCTCTATGTGCATTTAATCTTGGTTGTAAACTTGGGGCTTGTCCTAAGTGTTTTGAGCGATTATCGTGTGTTAACTGGAGGTTAGCATGAGGGTTAACATGCTTTGTATTTAATATTTGTTGTAAGCTGACTTGTGGCTTAAATATGCATTTAATGCAAGGGGTTTATTTAATTTTTAATTGGTAGGCCGACTCGTGGCTTAGTTGGGTATAAGTAGGGGGTCTTGTGGAGTCTTTTAGTCATTCATTCTTAGAAGGATTCATTCAAAGGAGGAGGAGCGACTGTGGAGAGTAGCTAAAGAGCAAGTTTTTCTTGAGTCTATAGATAGAGCACCAAATGTGAGGTAGTTTATAGTAGGATTTTGATTAATCATCCAGCTTGGAGAAGAGCATGGAAGATGGAGTAGTTGAGTGAGAGAGGATTTTTACAGTGTTTGGATAGAGTGTCGAATGTGAGGTAGTTTACACTTGGATCTTGGATAAAGTTTGAGAAGAGCTAGTACTTGCGGCTTGGAAAACAAGGAGATTCCTTGGTGGGCTTGCGAGCACAAGTTGAGATCTTCCTTGGAGGTTTCTACCAGAGTGTGGATCTGGACTAGCTAGTGTTTGGAATGGATCTTGAGGGATCTTGCAGAACTATTAATTTCTTTGTATTTGGCTATAACTGAGAAGGCCTTACAGCCTAGCACATTGCATGTAATCAGTTATATCTATGAATAAATTATTGTAATTTGGTAACAAATCTTGAATTGTTATTGTATTTTCACTATGTGGTTATTTTTTGGGGGCTAGGACATCTCTTTTGAGGATTCTCCTACCTTGCACTACATCAGGTGGTATCAGAGTACAATTGTTCTTGAGCATGTAGATAGATTGCCAAAGTTGTGGTAGTTTACACCAAGACTTGGGTTGGAGAAGTAGATCTCAGTTGATCTTGATCTGGTGGTGGATTTTCTTTTTGGAGCCCTAGATCTCTTGGTTGTAAGGTGGCAGATCGTGGTTCTGAATTGCAATGGCAGAGGGCTTTAAGATGGAAGATTGATCTTGTTGAGGCATGATCGTAGAGGGTTTGTGGATTGCAAATCTATGGTCCTAGACTTGAGACGTGGTTCTTGATTGTTCATACAATGTGGCAGGTTGCAATTTGATTTGCAAACAATTTGAGGTTGTCACAAGGAGCGTAGGAAGGATTTGTTGCAGAGGATCTATGAAGATCTTGGGAGATGGGTCTGAGAGAATTGGACCCTGAGATGATTTTAAATCTCTATGATGTGTTGGAAAGGAATTTCTAAGATTTCTACTTGGTTTGAAGCTAGTTTGGCTGATCGAGCTAAGGAGGTGGTTGCTTGGTTTGAAACTAGTTCGGTTGATCAAGATAAGGATAGGATGAGGAAGGCATTCTGTAGATATCTGTGGAGCTGGAGTCTATCAATCTAGAAGAGAGTTGTTTGGTAATTAAGATATTTTTTTGTGAGAAAAGATGGCATAGTAATGTCGAGGTGGAAAAGGTTGGTTTTGCTGATCATTTTGTGAAGTCTGATACAGAACCTGTAGAGCAACTGGAGGTTGTTGCTGAAGATATTCCTAACCTTGTTTCTGTTAGGATAGACATTGGTTTTCATGATTAGTCAGTTGGGTCTGACATGGAAATTGCAAAGCACTTGGTCATGGATGATTTGATTGTTGTTGGTGATGAGTTGTATGTTGCAAAGCATCTTGTTTTGAGCAATGAGATTGTTGGTGTTTTGAGTTTGGCATGTGTTGATGGAGATCCACATATTGCTATTGATGTGGAGTTTGTTACTGTTGGTGTGGATTCACTAGTTGCTAATGTGGATGAGGATTTGTTGATGAAGAATTATATTCAGTTTGTTCCTAGGAGTGAGCATGCTAATTGGATGGTTGAGATTCTTGTGTTTGATAGAGTGATGCATATATGAATGATGTGTAGACTAGTTTTCTTGTCTCTGGTTGAGTGGAAGCCTTTGATGAAGATGAAGATGGTTGTTGCTCTTTCTTTGGGGATCAGAGTGTGGGACACACTTTTTTATTTACCTGGGGAGTCTAATGCAGGAGCATCCTAGCCATCATGTTATCCCCCTGAATCTGTTGGTGCTAATTGGAGTTCTTGATGCATTTAATATATATAGCATGTGATCATGATTTGGATCCATCCAGGAGTTTGTGTGGACCTATTTGTGGTCTTAGTTATCTCCTCTATGTGCATTTAATCTTGGTTGTAAACTTAGGGCTTGTCCTATTTGTTTTGTGTTGTTATCGTGTGTTAACTTCAGGTAAACATGAGGGTTCACATGTTTTGCATTTAATGTTTGTTGTAAGCTAAATTGTGGCTTAAATATGCATTTAATGCAAGGGGTTTATTTAATTTGTAATTGCTAGGCCAACTTTTGGCTTAGTTAGGTATGAGTAGGGTGTCTTGTGGAGTCTTTTAGTCATTCATTCCTTGAAGGATTCATTCAGAGGAGGAGTAAGTGTGGAGAGTAGTTGAAGAGTGAGTTTTTCCTTAGTATGTGGATAGAGAGCTTAATGTGAGGTAGTTTACAACAGGATTGTGATTAATCATCTAGCTTTGAGAAGAGCATGGAAGATGGAGTAGTTGAATCAGAGAAGATTTTAAGAGTCTTTGGACAGAGCGCCGAATATGAGGTAGTTTACACTTGGATCCTGGATAAAGTTTGAGAAGAGCTAGTAGCTGCAGCTTGGAAAACAAGGAGATTACTTGGTGGGCTTGCAAGCACAAGTTGAGATCTTCCTTGGAGGTTTCTACTAGAGTGTGGATATGGACTAGCTATTGTTTAGATTGGATCTTGAGGGATCTTGTAGAACTATTACTTGCTTTGTATTTGGCCGTAATTGGGAAGGCCTTATAGACCAATACATTGTATGTAACTAGTTATATCTATGAATAAATTATTGTGATTTGGTAATAAATCTTGCATTGTTATTGTATTTCCACTGTGTGGTTATTTGGTAGGGGCTAGGACATCTCCTTTGGCGATTCTCCTACCTTGCACTGTGTCAAGGTACCCAACACATGCCCCAAGTAGATTCTAGTGCCTTTTCCTACATCCAACACACTTTCATGATTCATAGAGGTTGTTGGGTGGATGTTCTTCCGTATTGACCACTCCCATGTACACCGTGTGCATGTAATTTTCCCTTTAGTCGTGAAGGAGGAACTTCATTTTTTTGTGCAGGACATGTTTATCACCTAACAAATCTTGTACCTACTCCTTTTTCAAAGGTACTTCAGTCCTCATTTGATAGGTCTATACCCTTTTGGTACTCCTCACATGGCTAGTCTTGGGTGCAAATCTATTTCTCAATGCACTAGTATGTGCTTTATTCATGTATACCGCTAGTTTTGACACAATTTTCAAAGTGTGGGAGGAGCACTCAAATCCATATACTCTATGTCCTTTCTTATTAGGCCCATCGATGCCCTGTCATGTCAATAGTGATTTTTTTGGAGATAAATGCTACTTTTTATGCTTGATTGTCAGGTCCCACTTCTCCATCCTTTTCTGGAGGCAAGGCGCAAGTAAATGACACAACATTTAAAAGCACCAATAGTTTATAAGGCATTTATGACTTTTTTCTTTATTTGCTTTTTCCAGCAATTGGAAAGTGTTTTTTTTGTTTTTCCAATAGTGGTCTCAATAATTTCTTTGATGATTTTAGCAGACTTTGTGGTGGTATCAAACATTTATGGGCAATTTTATGCTTGGAAGCGATTTTATAAATGTTTTCCAACTTTCTTTTGGCAGTTTCAATCCTTTGAAAGCATTTTTGACTTTCAAATAGTGGTTTGGAAACTTTATTCAGCATTTTAATTTTTTGCTTGGTAATTTAATGATTTCAAATGCATGCAAAAAAAATTGGCCACCACTAGCTTCGACCCTTTCCTAGTAACATCTTTTTCTTTTTTTGGCATGGTGATTTTTTCTAGTGAAGGGAGAATTTTCTCTGGTATTTGTTTTTCCTTAACATACATTTGATTGCAAATTTGTGCTTGTCACTTGCTGATGTCAACAGTGCATTAGCATGCCTACAACCCTTCTAGCTCAATTTGGACCTATCTATGGTTTTTTTGCCATAACTTGCTCATCTAGATTCAATTTTTGGCAAACAAGATATAGCCAAAATGATGGTTTCAAGCCCATCAGATTGGAAAAGGTTATTTACAATTTTGATTCTTTTTTTGACTTTCTTTGCTATCAAATTTAGGAGTTCTATTTTTCACTTTAGGAGACATATTTTGAGCATTTGACCTCTGATTTGGGAATTCTTTATATTGTTCAAAAGGTCTTTCAGAGATCTTTCTAGTGATGCTAGTTTTCTTTTAGATTCTTCTCTAGGAATATTCTATTTTTTATTTATTTTTCATTTTTACATTCTAGTGGATATCTTGTCTATTTTAGATCTAGGGATCAATTTTATTGCTTTAGATAATTCGTCATGGGTTGTTCTATCTATTATATCAGCCTTATCTCTCTTCCAATTTTTGTAGAAATTATTTGTATGTATTATTGCAAACATACTAAGATAAAGTGCTATATCCCTTCTATATTTTCACTTTAGTTACTTTTCCTTCTGATTTGAGAAGTCTCATCTAAGGGCACTCATGCAAATTATTCTATTCTTAGGATTCACTATATCTTGACCCTTATTATGCATGCACTAATCTAATTAAAGTTCCATGGGGGTTTTTTTTTTGCCTTTTTTTTGCCATCATCCTTTGTCAATGAGTATTTCATCCCTAACATTAGCCTCATGACATTTATGAGATTGATCACCCTAGTACACACATATGTATTCTTTTGTGCATCTTGATTGTGGTTCCTTGACATGTAGTTCTATTGGCCCAATTTTGCAGTTGCATGTCACCTCACCCTTTTCTTCATTAGGAGGGTTCCTATGTTAGTTATTATGCTTCCTTGGTTTGTTGGAGTGATCTATATATTTATTATTTGTTCATACTTAATAGGGGGATGCAGTGGTTGGGTACCTATGCATTTTGGTAAGATGGATCATTTATCATATAAACACTTTTCTTTTCATTCCTACTTTGGATGTAGACTTCCACTTTTGATTGATCAACTCGGCAACCTTTGGTGTTTTATCTCATCTGTATCTTTGAGTTGAGTTGTTTGCCTTTGTGTGCCTCTTAATTTGAGTAGTGTCCTCTAAGAGCACTCATGCAAATTATAGTCTTCTTTACTTTGTCAGGTTATATTTCAATGGAGGTTCTCCATAACATTAGTTACCTTTTGGTAGAGCTTTGTAGCTTTACATCCTTTAATGGTGTTCTTCATTATCATCTTTTGTTCCTACCTTTTGGCACATTCTCTACTTTGGAGGCTTCTTCATTCCTTCACTAGTTCTTTCATCATTCTTTCCATCTCTTCTTGGAGTAGGGTTTTTCCATGTGGTTTTCTTTATTTTTACTCTTTATAGAGATTTGGTTGTGCTTGGGTACCTCATTAGG
Organism: Cupressus sempervirens; assembly: GCA_028749045.1. Lineage (NCBI taxonomy): Eukaryota > Viridiplantae > Streptophyta > Pinopsida > Cupressales > Cupressaceae > Cupressus > Cupressus sempervirens. The sequence goes on along the minus strand of CM053793.1, from coordinate 162,267,714 downwards.
TTTTGTTGCTGAGACCCAAATTTATTTTCAATTGTAGTTCCTAGGTATTTACCTACTCCCTAAGTTTATCTTAAGGGGGGTGTTAGAGTAATGAAGTATTTTCTTATTAACTCTATTTTATTTAAGCTAAAATTTAGGCCTATAATAATTAATTCTTTTATTAATTATTTTCATGCAACCTAGATTTTACCTTTTAGGGTTTTTGAGCTCCTTTCTAAGGATTATCATGCTTTTTGGTCTCATTCATTCAATATAATTTTCAATTCTATTTTGCACATCAAGAATGTTTCCTCTTCCATGGATCTATGAATTCCAACCTCCATAGATTTTGCTTCTATCTTTTTATGATAAGTATTTGCATGCAGACGATTCTTGGTAGTTGTGGGATTGAGCTTTCATCAACTTCAACAATTTCATTTATTTAGTATATCATATAGCATGAATTTTTTTAATAATCCTTCCATTAGTTCTACTTCTCATGTTTTTTCTACATTTTTTCATTATAGGCATGACCATAATTATCTTCCTTGGGACTCTCAAATTGTCAAGCCTTAATCTCATCGCCACAAGTTTGGAGGTAGGAGTGGCTTGTCTTGATGGTGCTATATTTTTACCTATGTGGAGGCTTTTCCTCCAAGTGGCCATTCAGTATAGAAGGGTCATCTAATGATGGTTGCAATGTCTAGTTGGTGATTGAGTTCTTGGTTGGCCAGAATCCTCAAAGTAGCTCCCTTAGTTGGGTATAGCGATTAAACTTGTGAAGAGTATAGGCAATGATAAAGAGAAGGGTGAAGATACTATGATAATAGGTGGTGCATTCTTGGCACTGTAGACACCTAAATTTGATTACACCACTTTAATAATCCTATTTAGTTATCTGTAAAGGCATCATTAATTAAATTTTTATTTAATTAATCCTTTGCCATCCCTATTTGATTAATTTAATTAATCATCTATAGTTCTAATTGATAAATCAAATAACCTATTATTTATCAATTAAATCCTATTCTTCTATCTGATTCCAAAAATCCCCATTTATTAAATAAATCTATTTGATAAATAAAATCCTCAAATCTAAAAACCCCTAACTTATCCCTAATCCTCCATTTAGCCTAATCCACCCCATCCACCCATACTAACCTAGCTTAGCCACTAACTCACCCACCCTCATTAATGCCATCCACTTACACATCTCTAACATCCTTAATCTAATCCTAAACCCAAGCCTAATCCACCCCCTAATTTTGTCACATTCCCTAAACAAGTTTAAGACTTTCCTAAACCAAATCAAAGTCTCCCCTCAAAAAACCCAACCACCAAGTCATGAGTGCTCTTACAAAACATAAAAGACTCTTACAAGCCCACTCATGACTCTTACATCCATCTTCCACACTCTTCCCTCTTCCACACTCATTCCTCTTACATCTCTCTTACATACGCAACCCCACTCATCATGCCTTTAACCAACCCTTTACCCTACCCTCTCACACTCATCCTCCTTGTGACAAGTGTCACCTTCCCATTGGTGCTAAACAAGAACAATCCATGTGCTCCCCTTTGAGTGCATCTTAGCCCTCCTTAACCATCTCCCCATCCTTGCATCTAAGCCCTCCATCCCTCTACCCCTTGGCCTATAAATTGAATCCCATCCCAAGCCATTTCATCAACAATCTTTGAGCTAAAGTTACCATGCTATTTTGAGAACCAAAGCCATCAATATTACCCTTATAATGCCAAATTGAGAGCTCACAAAGCTACCAATTTGCCATTACCCACCTCCATTGAAGCAACTTTTTGTTTATTTTTTTTTGTTTAAACATATATGTGAATTTAGTTTTGGTTTGTGAATGTTTACTTTATTTGTTAATGTTCTTTGCATACTAAATCTTGTTCTACATTTTGGCACGCCCGGTGGGACCCCACTATGGGTCATTTAATCATTTATTTTGATCTATATGTTGTTTTTTCTAACAATCTAATGTTTCTTGTTGTTTGAGTGGGTTGTAGGGTGTTTTTCTTGTTTTTGTAGGTTAAAGAACGCACTTGGGAAGAAGACATACCCTCAAAAATCCGAAAAAAAAAATTTAATTTTTTTTTTTTGTAAAAAATTTGCATTTTTCAGCTTTTTTTTCGCGCAGTGTCATCTCCGCAGTTTGGCATCTGCGCCTGCAAACTATCATCTTCACAACCAAATTGTCGTTTGCGCAGTTTGGCATCTTCGACTGTCGTCTACGCATACTGGACTGTCATCTCCGTAGATCAGCGCCTCCGTCGGCTACTCTGTCATCTCTGCAACCTGAACTGTCGTCTCCGTCGCCGCCAACTTAATCTGTCATCTCCGCCTCTTCCTTTGTCATCTCGGCAGATTAGCGTCTCTGCAGATCAGTGTCTCTGCAGTTTGGCGTCTGCACTTGATCAAATGTCATTTTCGCATTTTAAGCATTTTTACGCGTAGGAAAAACAACAAAAAAAGTTAAATTTTTTTTTTCCATAGTTAAGCTCTCATTTTTGAAGATTTTGGGTAACTAACTAAATTTCTTTTTTTTGTCTCATTGCAGGTTGGAGCACATATGGAACCACTAACCATGTTTCTTGTAGGTTCTCATGTTGCTAAAAAATGAACTTGAATGTTTAACCATTTGTCTTTGAATGCATGTTGCTAAAATGAACTTGAATGGTTAAACACATTTTCCATTAAATGAATGTTGCTCAAAACACACTCTTGAATGCCATGGATTAAAATCAATTTTCCTTGGAATGCATGCTTAAAACAAAAAATCCAATCTTGAATGCCAAGGATCAATTAACCATTGCAATATCAAACACTTCATTTGGAGCTTCTAAAATTGAACAAAACAAATATCTTTTCCACATGCAATTTAGGTAAAATTTGATTTTTGGACATTTAAGAAACTTTGTTAAGTTAAATACAAATTTGCAAAAATCAATTTGAGTAGTTCCTTGGACTCACCTCTTTTCTAATCACCCATCAATTCAACCATTGGTTGCAATCTCAGCGCCATTTATGAGGATGGGTCTACTTGAAAAAGGTGTTAAATGTTCCACAATCTAACTAACTCACTTGGTCTTTGAATGTTTGCTTTAACTTTATCAAAATTCTTAAATGACCAAAACTCTAGATTAAATCGATCACACTTCAAGTTTGGGCACTAAAATTGAACAACAACTGACGTGGAGAGCCTCCGGGCACGCGCTTGAAATCGAATCTCACACACTTTTGTTTTGGGCTTAAAACAAACTCACACTCAATCTTGAATGCCTTAAAGAAAATTAATCGATACTTGACGTGGAGGGCCTCCGAGCACGTGAGTTTTCTTTTTTTGACCCTAACTCTTCTTATTGTTTGCATTCTTCGATCGATTTACTTTTGTTGGCGCTTCAAGTTGGAATTGAACATTGTCTCTTAAACATGAGTGTTTGCAAAGTCTAGATTAGCACACATAAGAGTCAGTTGGTAAAAGAACAAGCATGTTTTTTAGCCCAAGGTCATCCAAGTCTTCTCTCCCCTTGTCGTCTTTCGAGGCCATCTTGGGTGCATAAGATTAGGATCAAAAACCTTGTTTCTTTTTAGGAGGCCTGCTTGAGGATTTCATCACCCCTTGGACGACCTCAACTCCAGCGTTCCGGCAGAGTATAAGAATCGGGAGGTGAATCGAAAGACACCTCTCTTGGGATCAAGATTTTGTCATTCAGGCTAAGCCTCAAGGAACTTTATACCCTTGAGAAGTGAAAGAGGAGAAGTGGGTTACCACTCCTCTCGGCTATGTGACATCTTTTTGGTCTCATCTATGGATTTGGGCCTCACGTACCTTACATATATCGAGGACTCCCTAGCTAAACCAACTGTCAGCCTTGCAGACAACCATCTAGGATGTTAATGTGTTTGAAGTGACTGATTGAAACATTTGTAGAACATACACACTCCTCGGCACAAGTATCACATTCTGAGAACCACAAACTTCTATCTGGGTGTTCCTATCTATTGCTTGATTTTATTTTATTTATTGAATGAATGTTTGCCAAACTTGGTCAATCCTAGCTTAGGGCACACTTTTAGCATAGTCACTGCCTATTTTAGAAGTTGAACAAGTTGAAGCAAAATAATTGAGATCTCTCAAAGCCAAACAAATTCAAAAATTTATGTCGGAACAACCCAAATCCAAACAGAAGTTTCACAAAGTCAAACTCAAGCCATCTCTAACATACCAAGAACTTTCAGCCAAGAGAAAAGAAATAACACCAAGCCCATGAATTGCCAAACTCCACAAAGCAGAGGACAAAGCTACCGATGAAGTACCTCAAGAGGCCTGGTTAGAGCACACCATCAAATTTAGCCAACATCCAGGAGTTAATCCTGCTTATGCCTTACCAACTAGGCATGATTTCTATGATTAGACACCCTTGTTTCTCCACATCTTCTTGGATAAGCTTCACTTTAGAGTCATCTTTGTAGAAAAGCTAGCCATCTTAGGTTATCCCTGTAAGCATTATTAGCTCATCCATCTCATTTAGAACCAAACCATCTAGCCAGCAATCCAAAATCTGCACATCCAAGTCTTCAAAATTTGTTGTCACCTTGCCAAAAGTTTGCTATTCCTAAAATCTTTCAAATCCACCAATCTCACCAAGGTTATCCCTTTGACAGAGCTTTGTCTAGGGTAATCTAGCTTTGTCACTTATTATCCCTCATCACCTTGAGCTAAAGGTTGGGATCCACAAGTGGTTAATCTCGTGTTCTTCCTAAAGGATCATCAGTCTATCCTTAAGTTGACACAATCACCACCAAGCTTGCACATAGGAAAGCAGACCTTTTGTGCTTTGGCAACATATCTTTGAAGTTAGAATCCCCAACCCAATCCTCCTTAGGTTTTGTCATATAGCTTTACCTCAACCTAGGAAATCATTTGCATAGAGAAGCCTTCCCCCTTTTGCATCCATCAACATTATTGCATCTCATCCCTAGGAGCATTTTTCATGCCACCCGTCACTCGCTTAGCCAAGAAGAAAGAAACAATGGAGCCCTATCATTTGGATCGAACAGCATCACCCCCCTTGAGCACTCAGCCATCCTTCAGCCCAGAAAAAGCTATACCATCACCTACTAACATTGAAGCTTTCATGAACAAACCAGGAAATGCAGTATTGGTAAACACCATTATAGACAAGAACAAAGAGACAATCATGGCTAATTTTCAAAGGGACAATGTAGGAACCTTTGACTTTGGAAGACCCCCTCCATTATTAGATCCATCTCACCCATTGTTTGGGCAGCTGCCACCACCCATAGGCTCTTATGATCCAAATTATCCTCAGTATATGCGAAAAGAAGAGCCTCCAGCCAATCCATATGATCCAATAGACCCAAACATACCGTCATCCACCCAAGTTGAAATCTCCATGCCGCAAGCCAACCCAGCCACCACCACTCCATCCTTGGTTCATACCTCTCCGCTCCAAACCCCCTTTACCCAAAACACCTCACTGTTCACTCCCTTCACTATTGCTACTGCTGCTCCCCAACCTAGCCTTCCAAATCCACCCATCTCCCAAATTACTGCTAGCATCTTTGGCCAAACTCAGCAATATACAATAGGGATGCCACCCATGGGGCCAAGTAATCAACCTTTCATCACCCCCAGCTTGTTCACCATAGCCTAAAGCACAATCCCATCATTTCCATTAGATCTTGGGAGCTCAATACCATCAGCCACAAATCCACAAGCTACTACCCTCACTCCACAAAGCTATCAAATCCCACAAGCTACTGCCAATTTTCTGCCAAGCTCGCAAGTGACCCCAGCTCCCACCACCACTCTACCAAGCTTCCAAATTCAACCACAAAGCTATCAAACCCCATCAGTTCCATTCCCAAGCTTTCAATTCCCACCACCTCCACCACCAACTAATCCATTACCCTCTATTACCAACTACTTTTCAATGCCACTCTTGGGAGGTAATCCACCACCCCAGCCAACCACCAATTATTTGTAGATACCATCCCAAATGGGGGCACAACCCACATATATTGGTCAAACCCCACAAGCCCCCCGATCTTTTCCCCAAGCCTCACAACCATCTTATACCTTACCCCCACAAAGCAATCCATTTATCCCATAGCCAGCTTATGTTCCTCAATCCCAACCTCAAATCCCATATCAATAGCAAGCCTCGCAGCACATGCAACATAATGCGCCACCTCCCACTCAGCAACCCATCATCCACCATGCAGATGCCCAAACAATGTACAATCCCTATCAGCAAATCCCTCAAAGCCATCCATATTCAGTGGCCCCATCTAGCACATACCTACCTCAAGGCACTCCTACATTGGGGACACCCCAGCCATCACCTATCAATTCAGAATGGGAGTAAATGAAGACAGCTCTGAAAGCCATCCAAGAAGGGAATGATCCAAAAAAATTCAAGTTTGAGAATGTGTGTCCTTACCCTTTTGACAGAGCCATTACCATGACACCATTTCCCAAACACTTTGAGGTACCCAAATTTGACAAATTTAGAGGAAAAGGAGACCCTGTCACACATATCAAAGAATTTTACATGCACTGCCAAGACGTGGCATACAATGATGTCTTCCTCTTGCACCTTTTTCCCAAAAGCTTGGCTGGACCAGCTCTTGAATGGTTTTACAGAATCCCCTATGGCACAATTAAAAACTTTGTTGAATTATCTGAGGCATTCGTAGCCCAATATGCCCATCTTGTTGAAACAAAGCTATCAATAGTTGATCTTGTCCACGCCAAGCAAAAAGGTGGAGAAAGCCTTGCTGAATACCTACAAAGATGGCAAACCCTTACCACCCGCATATCCTGCACCTTGCCAGAACGCCATGTGGTGAAGATGTTTATTGATAATGCATATCGCAGCTTGGCTCACCACATGACCATGAACTGTTTGCAAACCTATAAGGATATCAAAGAGAAAGGAATGATCCTTGAGCAAGGACTCATCAAAGATGGTGTGGTCAAGATTTACAAAGAGGCCAACCAAAATCAATCACATTCCAATGAAAAGTCTAGGTATTGGAACAAAAACAAGCATGTTGTAACAGATGGGGTTAATGACACCAGACATGTGAATATTGTTGGTCCTTCTCAAAACTAGTCTAACCCACCATATCAAACAAACAATCAACAAGCTATCAACTACAAACAACGGAATAACCAAAGCTATCAAAACCACAATACAAGACCCAATTTTCAAGGGTCTAACAATCAAGCTAATGCCATCAATGTAGCTGCAAGGCAAAAGCCTAGATTACAACCTGCACCTAGAAACTATACACCCCTTGGTGAGCCATTAGATGTCATTTTTGAGAAATTGGCTAAGAAAAACCTCATCAAATTTCCTCCTACCCAAAAAATTGATCCAAGCCAATCCAAAGCTGCATGGTACAAGGACAATGAGTATTGCAAGTTCCATAGGGTAAACGGTCACACCACCCTTCGATGCATGAAACTGAAAGATTATGTGCAGGACCTCATTGATCGAAAAGAAATCACTGTTGGTGCCCAAACCTCTCCCAATGCAGGCTTACAAATTTATGAAAATGCTTTTCCTCCACACAATAACAAAAATCCTGGAAAAGCACCTATCCAAAACAACACCAACAACCGCTAGCTAAACCAACAGCATGGGAAGAACAATGAACACACTTCATCCTATATAGACTATGGTAGCCTCATAGGTTGTATATCTGAGAAAGAGCCTTCTGTCAATGTTATCAATATCCGAGGACCAGACAATGAGTGTGCAATCACCACTCGAAGAGCGCAATTTAACATCGCAGGCCCACCAGTTTCATCAGCACCATCAGCTCCATCAAAAAGCCGGTACAATATCTTGGAACACCTTGGGAACATGCCAGCTCGAATCTCCATTTTAGACCTTCTCCGCACTAGTCCTGTGTAGAAAGACATCCTTGACAGTGCTCTCATAGAATCTTGTGTCCCTTCTGATATCAATGCTACTGATTTTCGTAATCTTGTTGGACACCTATCCTCCTCATGTGCCCTATCATTCAAACCCACCGACATACCCGCGATCGAGCTAGATCACACCCTTCTGCTTCGCATAGCCATCATGGTATCCAATTTTGCCGTGAAAAGAGTAATGATAGATAATGGATCAGCCTTGAACATTTGCACCCTAAAATTCATAAAACAAGCTGGGTATACTGAGGCAGATATGATCAGTGAAGTTATCACCATCAAAGCTTATGACAACTTGGAAAGAACATAGAAGGAACTATTTTTCTACCAATCAAGGTTGGGCCAGTCATCCAAGAGACAATTTGCCATGTTGTTGATCTAAACCTACCATTTAACATCCTCCTCGGTCGCCCATGGATTCATGCTATGAAGGGCGTTCCATCCACCTACCATCAGTGCATCAAATTTTTGCATCAGGGCACTCAGGTGACCATCCATGCCGATCCAGAACCCTTTGCTTACTGCAATGCAGTTGAAGCTTCATATACAAACCATTGCCCTGGAATAGACATCAGCACAGCCATTGCCAGCTCATCCCACACTTGTAATGACACAAAAACCATCCTCGCCTCCACCCTGTCTACTGTAAAAATCAACAACAAAGGCTGTGGAGAATATAGTCTATCAGATGCATTTGCTGTCGGAGCAATCCCACTTGATCCACATACCCATGGACGACCAACATATCACAAAGCTAGGGAGATTCCACCTCCTCGATACAAACAGTTTGGCCCAACCACCTTTGTGTCCTCAAAAACCCCTCTTCATGAAGAGCTCACTCCAGATATCAGCAATTGGTTACATAAGGATGCACCTCCAAGAAATCAAGCATGCCTTGATCACTTTAGCCAGAAGTATCCCCAAGAACATAAGCTCATCACTGAAAAATGGAACTATCAAGGTGGTGGACTAGGACCAGAAGAAAGGGGCATGCAATGTCCCATCAAAGCACATAAGTGGGAAACGAAGTCAGGTCTTGGCTTTAGCATACCCACAACTGGGGGCACCAACGAGAATGGTCATGCTTTTTTGAACATCCACCACGACGTTGTCAAAATTGAAGACATTCCTGAGGAAGTTGAAAAGAGATCCTACGACGATATCCCAGACCAAATCTTCCTAGGAGACTCTGTTCTCTGAGAACTATCCATCCATCTCATTGACCTACCACTCACCCATCCACAACTCATAGATTGGGACCAGCCAAGCGTCATACACATTGATGAGTTCTCATCAAAGGAAGTGCTTCTAAGATTCATGGGAGCTGAAAAACCTCACAAGAAGACAAAGCCAGATTCTGCCTATATCTATAAGCTAGATCCCGAGGGGTATTTTGGAGAAAATCCCCAACCTAGTTTTGATACACAAAAAACTAGAACTAAGGTAAATCCAGGACTAGCTAAGGCAGTGAAGAGAACCCCTCAACAAGAAAATCCAGAGCCACAAGCAGAACATGAGGATTTAGTATTGCCTCCTCAAGATAATCGACCAGAGGTGTCATCTATTCTAATAGAGGATACTAGAGAAGTCAACATCGGTTCTTTAGAGATCCCCAGACTTGTTCACATTGCTGCATCCCTATCACAAGACCAAGCTGACCTCCTCTTTGAGGTCTTAAGAGAGAATATTGGCCGATTTACATGGTCATATCAGGACATGCCAGGACTTGATCCAAAGCTTGTAGTTCATCATCTTGCAGTTGATCCAAAGATCAAGCCGGTTAGACAAAAGCTTAGAAAAATGCACCCCAAGGTGGCATTACTGGTCAAAGCTAAATTAGAAAGAATGTTAGCTTCTAAGGTTATTCAACCTATCAAATACTCAGAGTGGATCTCCAACATGGTCCCTGTCACTAAGCCTTCCGGTGACATCAGAATCTGCACTGATTTTAGAGATCTAAACGAAGCTTGCCCAAAGGATGATTTTCCCTTGCCCAACATAGATATGATTGTAGATCTTACTACTGGACATGAAATTCTGTCCTTTATGGATGGATTTTCTGAGCATAATCAGATCAAGATTGCAGAAGAGGATCAGCATAAGACAACATTCACTACCCCTTGGTGAACCTTTTGCTACACCATGATGCCTTTTGGCCTAAAGAATGTTGGGGCTACCTATTAGAGAGCTATGCCAACCATTTTCCATGATCTTATCCATAGAATTTTGGAAGATTATGTGGATGATATCCTAGTCAAATCTCACACCTTCATGGATCATCTCGCTGACTTGGAGAAAGTCTTTGATAGGTTAGCCCAATATCATCTCATGCTAAATCCCAAGAAGTGTGTCTTTGGGGTTACATATGGAAAGCTTCTAGGCTTCATAGTTTCTAAATGAGGTATAGAGATCGACCCCAAGAAGGTCAAAGCTATCTTAGACATGCCTCCTCCCCAAACATTGTGACAACTTCGCTCTCTTCAGGGAAAGCTTCAATCCGTCCGACGCTTCATCTCCCAGCTTGCAGATAAGTGTACACCATTTTCACATTTACTAAAGAAGGATGAGAACTTCAAGTGGGATCCTTTATGTCAGCATAGCTTCACAAGCAGTATCTAGCCAATCCCCCTATCTTGGTTCCACCAGTTCCTGGTCGTCCCTTGATTTTGTACATATCTGCAACGCATACTACTCTAGGGGCACTTCTAGCACAACTTGATGATTATAGAAGAGAAAGAGCCATCTACTATATCAGTAGAACCCTAGTTGGTTATGAACTCAATTACACTCCTATGGAAAAAGCTTGTTTGGTAGTTGTTTTCTCAACTCAAAAGCTTTGCCACTACATGCTAAGTCATACCATCTAACTAGTCTCCAAGATTGACCCTCTCAAGTATATGCTCTCCAGAACAGCACTCACAGGTCGGCTAGAAAAATGGGTTATGCTACTAAGTGAGTTTGACATCTAGTATGTGGACAGAAAGGCAATCAAAGGGCAAGCTATAGCAGATCACCTAGCTGATGCACCTCTAATAGATGCATGTCCTTTGATCACAGAATTTCCAGATGAGCATATCTATCTAATTGAAGAACAACCCCCATGGAAACTTTATTTTGATGGCTCATACACCTCTCATGGATCAGGGGCAGGAATATTGTTGGTTACACCTCAAGGAGATTATATTCCAAAAGCCTTCAAGCTACAATTCCCTAGTACCAACAATATAGCAGAATATGAGGCTCTCATAGCAGGATTAAAGATAGCAGTCAAATGGAACATCACTGAGTTACAAATCTTTGGCGATTCTTAGCTCATTATCAAGCAAGTCCTAAATGAATATCAAACCAAAGATGAAAAGCTATTACCCTACAAAGAGCTAGTTGATCAGCTGACCCAGCATTTTACAAAGCTTCAGTTTACACAAGTGCCTCAAATGCAGAACAAGGCAGTAGACGCCATGGCCACTATCGGCTCGCTCTTGGAAATTCCCCAAGAAGCTACGCAGTATGAGTTTTTAGTCAAGTAGCTCCTCACACCCGCCTATGCGAATGAGGATTCAAACCATGTTTGTATCTTGGTTGGTCCCCAATCCCCTTGGTACCATGAAATTCACGCTTACCTTAATGATGGTATCATATCCCCTCACCTCACACGTACCCAATGCCAGAACCTCATCCAAAAATCATCCCGCTATGTTATCATAGCCAATACGCTATATCATCGGGGTTATCGCGATACTCTCTCTCGATGTTTAGATAAAAATGAGACCGTAATGGTGTTAAAAGAAGTGCACTCTGGACTTTGCGGTGCCCACATGAGTGGTATTTGATGCAGGCGCATCTCATTACTAAATCATTTCAAAGGTCCAAGATTCTCCATATATTTTAAATGGTCAATTTTAATAATTTAGGATTATGTCTTAGTGGATAGAATTAGGTGTTTTATTAAATAAATGTTATAGTTTTTAGTCGGATATGTTAGAGAGTTAGAGGAAAGGGTTAATGATGTTAGTGTCAGTTTTAGAAAGGATAAAATTAGTAATAGAAATGCCATGTGGTCAATAATTAAAAGAATCTCATCAAAAAGTTGGTGGCAATTTTAAGAGTGTTCATAATGACGAAAAAATGGCTAAGGAATAAAAGAAACCGTTTCATATTCCTTCTATTTGGAGGAAAGTTGGTTTTTTTTTAAAAGCCAATCCTATTCTTAGCAGTTACAAGAATATCCATGATTGCTGCATGGTATTGATGATTCCTATTCTTAGCAGTTACAAGAATATCCATGATTGCTGCATGGTATTGATGATTCCTATTCTTAGCAGTTACAAGAATATCCATGATTTCTACATGGTATTGATGGTAAAACGTCTTTCAGATTCTTATTCTTAGATGGAAAAGAAAATGTTTTTATTACTACTGGACAGCCAGGCCAGTCAGACTTTGGTTATTAAAAAGCCAATCTTTTATGTTAAAAATGATTCGAACTTGAGGAGGAATGGGAAGTTTTATGTCTCCTTTGGTCTCCTATGTTTTTTTTTTCAAGATTATGGTTCTACTGTTATGCTTCATATATTTCTCATGGCAATCAGTTTAGGGAATAATAATTACAGAAAAATGTACTCTGATGCAGGGTCAATATCTCGGGTTTGAACTGTTGGATTTCTCTCAAATTTTTATATGTTGTTTGAAACCTAGTTATGCCAAATATCAAGGGTTGGATGGAGTAAATCTTTTCTGGTTTGAAAATTATTCATGTCTGAGTGCGGGTCTATCCGAAGGCAACAAGAAGATATTTTGGGGGATTTTATTTTAAAAGTTTTGTTTATTGAATCTGATTTTTGTGTGTGATCCTTAAGGTTGTAGATGCCCCTTGAAGCAACTCAGTTGAGTGACTGATTCCTCTTGAGTTTTTCAAGGTGTGGCTCTGCATTATTTTTGGTATCAGAGCTCAGCAAAAGGTTTGGGAAAAAGTAGTTGTGTATATGTTTGTGTGATTGTGAAAGATTGAGAGAAATAGTCTGAGAAGAAGTCCAGGAGACTAGATAAGAAGAAAATAACCTAGTTGAGGAATGATGGGACAAGAAGAAGCAGCTTTATTGTATCTTTTTAGAAGGTATCGGCAGAGAAATGATTCTAAATAGAAGGAGATAGAGGAAAAGAAGAAACGAGAGAAAGAGGAAAGGAGAAAACAAAGAGAAGAGCTAAGCAAGATAGAAGAGGAGATAAACAATTTGAGAAGGAGACTTGAGGAGAATGACACTAAGTTGAAAGAGAATAAAGCTAAGTTGAAAGAAGTGTAGCAAGAACACAAAGTGCAGCAAGTATCTCTTGACGAGAGCAGTAACAAGACAAGCCCTATTGGATTTGAATGCAAACAATCTGTGGTTGGAACAGTAACATGTCCTTTGAAAATAGAGAAGAGTACAATGCTGGAAGGTACTCCTATGAAAAAGATTTTGGAGGCTGAGGATAAGAAGGAAGAAGTGATTCAAAGCACATAGGTAGAGGATGAAGGGTTAGATCAAGAAGAGGAAAACAATCCATTAGAAGGGCATAGACAGCAAGTGAATGTTAGTGTAGAGACTAAGAGTGAACAACAGGAGGTTGTTGTTGAACCTTGTGAGGAAAAGGTTCTTGTAGATGAAGAAGAGTTGGTGACAGGTGTGGTTGCAGACAATATTTGCCCAGATAATGGAGATGTTGACACAAATGATCAGAAAGGAAAAGTGTAGTGCAAAGATCAGATGCTGAAGAGAAGACTATTGATGACAAGAATGAAGTATTTATTGATCATTATGATGCTCTAGAGATATACAAACAAGAAGTAGATGTTGGTATGATAATTTGGTATTTTTATGCAGGTGATATGAGGCTGTTAAATATATTTGTTCCAAGATTCAACACAGGTACCATGGAAGGTATTCATTCTACAGTTTGGAATCAGAATGTTCTGGCAAGTGCCATCAATTCCATCATTCTTATGGTGACATTATTGCTTACATACAATTGGAAACTCCAAAAAAAGATTGCAGCAATTCAATGGGACTTGAATTTTTCTATCCCCGGGAGTATGATGCAGGCGCATCTCATTACTAAATCATTTCAAAGGTCCAAGATTCTCCATATATTTTAAATGGTCAATTTTAATAATTTAGGATTATGTATTAGTGGATAGAATTAGTTGTTTTATTAAATAAATGTTATAGTTTTTAGTCGGATATGTTAGAGAGTTAGAGGAAAGGGTTAATGATGTTAGTGTCGGTTTTAGAAAGGATAAAATTAGTAATAGAAATGCCATGTGGTCAATAATTAAAAGAATCTCATTAGAAAGTTGGTGGCAATTTTAAGAGTGTTCATAATGATGAAAAAATGGCTATGGAATAAAAGAAACCATTTCACATTCCTTCTATTTGGAGAAAAGTCAGTTTTCTTTAAAAAGCCAATCCTATTCTTGGCAGTTACAAAAATATCCATGATTGCTGCATGGTATCGATGATTCCTATTCTTAGCAGTTACAAGAATATCCATGATTGTTGCATGGTATTGATGATTCCTATTCTTAGCAGTTACAAGAATATCCATGATTTTTGCATGGTATTGATGGTAAAATGTCTTTCAAAGTCCTATTCTTAGATGGAAAAGAAAACATTTTTATTACTACTGGACAACAAGGCCAGTCAGACTTTGGTTATTAAAAAGCCAATCTTTTATGTAAAAAATGATTCAAACTTGGGGAGGAATGGGAAGTTTTATGTCTCCTTTGGTCTCCTGTGTTTTTTTTTTCAAGATTATGGTTCTACTGTTATGCTTCATATATTTCTCATGGCAATCAGTTTAGGGAATAACAATTGCAGAAAAATGTACTCTGATGTGAGGTCAATATCTCAGGTTTGAACCGTTGGATTTCTCTCAAATTTTTATATGTTGTTTGAAACCTAGTTATGCCAAATATCAAGGATTGGATTGAGTAAATCTTTTCTGGTTTGAAAGTTATTCATGTCTGAGTGCGGGTCTATCTGAAGGCAGCAAGAAGATATTTTGGGGGATTTTATTTTAAAATTTTTGTTTATTGAATCTGATTTTTGTGTGTGATCCTTAAAGTTGTAGATGCCCCTTGAAGCAACTTAGTTGAGTGACTGATTCCACCTGAGTTTTCCAAGGTGTGGCTCTACATCAGTATTGTCCTAGCACGAAAAATCCTTAGAGCAGGTTACTATTGTCCTACCATTGAAGAAGACTTCTGTGACTTTGTCAGAAAGTGTCTCCCATGTCAGTAGCACACAAATCTTGTGCATGCTCCAACACAGGATCTACAGCCTATTGCACCACCTTGGCCTTTCACTTGTTGGGGCCTTGATCTAGTTGGAACTATCACACCCCTCTCATCTGATGGACATAAATGGATAATAACAACTATAGACTATTTCACTAAGTGGGTGGAAGCAGTCCCCCTAGTCTCAGCTATAGGAGTTCAAGTCTCCAAGTTCATCTTGTACCACATTGTTTGCCGCTTCGACATCCCATCCACCATCTTTACTGACCACAAAGGTAACTTTGAAAATCTCAACATGGACGAATTATGCACTTCCCTCTGCATCCATCACCACTTTTCTAGCCCATATTTCCCACAAGGTAATGGCCAGGCAGAGGCAACTAACAAAACCCTCCTCAAAATCCTAAAGAAAGTTGTCAATGATTCCGGTCGTGATTGGCACCTACAAATAAATCCAGCCCTATGAGCCTATCGAACTTCCTTTCGTACATCCACAGGCACAACTCCATACTTCCTAGTCTATGGTGCCGAAGCGGTATTACCTATAGAAGTTGAACTTCCCTCACTACGCATATCTTTGCGAGGGAAAATCTCAGATGAAGAATATAGAGTAGCTCGGCTCACCCAACCAGATCTCTTAGACGAGAAGAGACAACAAGCCTATGACCATCTCACAGTCTACCAAACTCATCTCAAAAGGAATTTTAACAAGAAGGTGCTCCCACGACACTTTCAACCAGGTGACATGGTCCTCAAAGAAAATATGAAAGTCTAAGCAGATTGAGAAAAGAAAGGCAAGTTTGAACCTACATGGCTTGGTCCCTATGTGGTTACTGCCTCCTTTGGCTTCGAAGCCTATTAGTTATCTACACCAAAAGGAGAACTCTTGAATGATCCTACTAACATCATTCATCTCAAGAAGTTCTATGCTTGAAGATCCTTGGTATACCCAGCTTTTGAAAAATACAAAAAAATTGTAAAGAAAAATAAGCGTCCAATGGTGAAAACTTGGCAATTCAAGCTCCTTGGATAGGTACCTTGGTGAAAACCTGGTGATTCAGGCGCCTTGTGTACCAAGACTAATCCATTATCTATCACTATCCTATCCCTCATCCATTCACCCACCATCTCATAACAACACTTGCTTGTTCCCTTGGTGTTCCAACCAAATATCCAAAATTTGATGAAGCTTGTAAATACCTCCTGTACAGCTTACCTTAGCTTGTAAAAACTTGTACCAAAACTTGTATTATACCTTGTAAATCTTGTACCATACCTTGTATATCCGAATCTTGTCCAAAGCTTGTACCATATTCCAGCTTGTAAATAAGCTTGTATCTTAGCTTGTATACTATCATGTGCACACAAAGAACCCCATTTTCACTTAAGCTTTTCGCAAACCATTTAACTATCCACCTATCAACTATTACAAATATCCCACCCTTCATGAACATTTCCATCTCAAAAAACCCAAAACATGAACAAACTTGTACATTTGTAACATATCTTGGTCCATCAGCTTGTACATCCTCTTTAGCCTAGTACCATTGTAGCTATCCAGCTTTCATGTCAGTTTGTCCTTGATCAGCATCTTGCACACATCGCACATCTTGGTTAGCTATTCCAATGCATCCTTTAGCTAGATCTCTTGTCACCAAAGTGTTATCCTTCTTAGTTCAGCTTGCTAGACGCATCACTCATCCAGATCCATCAGCTTAGGTGCTCTCTGATAGATCCTTGCACGATATAGCTTTCCTCATGTCTGATCTTGGTCCATTAGTACCTCATCCTACCCATCTCGTTGGCAAACGGTTCTCTTTTGGATTTTTGCTTTCTTTTGATTTGGGATCTTCCATTTTGGGTCTTGAAATATCTTTTCCAAGCAATCTCCTTGTTCTCTCCTCAAGGTTGCCAAGATCTTCCATATCATGGTATGCTGCGAATGGGGCAATTAGAGCCTAAGGTCTTGATCAGGTCTTTTGCTTGTTTTCTTTTTCTACTTGTGGGTTACCTAGTGTCGTTTCCACGCTGCTTCCTTTGGGATTCATGTGTGATACTAGGGCAATCCTTGCGTGTTTGTTTCGAGTCAGTTCGTCAGTCCTTTGGACGGTTGGTGAAAAAGCCTTGATGTTCTTGGTAACCTTGGCAATTAACTTACAGTCCTATAGCAAATCTAGTGCTCAACTACATGGTGGTACTTCTCTTTGAAGTATCCCCCTCGCTCAAAAAGCTTCAATGGATTCCCTTCATCTCCATTATCCCCCATCCATATCTTGCATCTGTCGCTCCTACCCTAGCTTATGCATCAGTATCTCTTTGAATCACTCCTCATGCTTAGCTTTAGGGATCCACAATCCTAGTCTTAGGGATCCACTAATCAAATCAATCCACCAAGCCTCATCTTTCGAGATCCACAATCCTAGTCCTAGGGATCTCCGAAACCCATCTTCTGCCAATCTGATTCTTTGAAATCCTGTTGCATCAGCTTTATCATTCCATCATCCATCTCCCTACCATGGATTCCTTTTATAAGCGCTCCGCTCCTCCATCCTCCCCCCAATCTTGGAAATTCTTAAGTTTGATTACTTTTGTGCCTCTGATTTCCCTTTATCATTCTCCCATAGTGAGAGTTTGAGCTAATTCAGCCCCTTCTCTTCACCAACCTGCGTCTCAGCTCATCTCAATTTCTTGTACTTTTCAAGAAGTCGTCGAGCCTCATTTGTCTCCCCGTCGCCTTCTTGAGGGGGCATCATCTAAGTCTAGTCTCTCCTCTTCTTATCTGAGACTGGGGCAACCTCGTTGCTAAAACATCTTCCTCGTGTCGTCTTCATTCGAACTTCTTTGAAATAGTGTTGTCTCAACACTATGTCAAAGAGGGGCAAAATGTAGAAACCTAAATTTGATTACACCACTTTAGTAATCCTATTTAGTTATCTCTAAAGGCATCATTAATTAAATTTTTATTTAATTAATCCTTTTCCATCCCTAGTTGATTAATTTAATTAATCATCTATAGTCCTAATTGATAAATCAAATAACCTATTATTTTTCAATTAAATCCTATTCTTCTATCTAATTCCAAAAATCCCCATTTATTAAATAATCTATTTGATAAATAAAATCCTCAAATCTAAAAACCCCTAACTTATCCCTAATCCTCCATTTAGCCTAATCCACCCCATCCACCCATACTAACCTAGCTTAGCCACTAACTCACCCACCCTCATTAATGCCATCCACTTGCACATCTCTAACATCCTTAATCTAATCCTAAACCCAAGCCTAATCCACCCCCTAATATTGTCACATTCCCTAAACAAGTTTAAGACTTTCCTAAACCAAATCAAAGTCTCCCCTCAAAAAACTCAAACACCAAGTCATGAGTGCTCTTACAAAACATAAAAGACTCTTACAAGCCCACTCATGACTCTTACATCCATCTTCCACACTCTTCCCTCTTCCACACTCATTCCTCTTACATCTCTCTTACATACTCAACCCCACTCATCATGCCTTTAACCAACCCTTTACCCTACCCTCTCACACTCATCGTCCTTGTGACAAGTGTCACCTTCCCATTGGTGCTAAACAAGCACAATCCATGTGATCCCCTTTGAGTGCATCTTAGCCCTCCTTAACCATCTCCCCATCCTTGCATCTAAGCCCTCCATCCCTCTACCCCTTGGCCTATAAATTGAATCCCATCCCAAGCCATTTCATCAACAATCTTTGAGCTAAAGTTACCATGCTATTTTGAGAACCAAAGCCATCAATATTACTCTTATAATGCCAAATTGAGAGCTCACAAAGCTACCAATTTGCCATTACCCACCTCCATTGAAGCAACTTTTGAGCATCTTGAGCATACATCCACATCAAAAGGACACATCTACAGAATCAAGAAAGCATGGAGTGTTTTCTCTTGTGAGGTTCACACTTTTTGTTTGCTTTTCTTTGTCTAAACATATATGTGAATTTAGTTTTGGTTTGTGAATGTTTACTTTATTTGTTAATTTTCTTTGCATACTAAATCTTGTTCTACAGGCACCACCTGAGACCCCACAAATATATGGGGCAAATCAAATGACCATGATCTTCCTCTACCTCATACTAGTGTTTCTATTTTTGCTTAGACAAATCTATTGTTATTTATGGTATCTTTATTTTTGGGGGAAGTACTCATGTGAATTTACAAAGTGATCTTATGTCCTCTTATATTTAGTTTATGGATACATGCATACATTCTTAAATTAATTGAAAATGACATGTATTCATCAAAATCAACAATTATATAATTGGTTTATGTAACTAAGAACATCCAATGTACAAATAAGTTTATTATTTGGATTAACTCGTATTTCTAATTAATTATTATTTGTGAACTTATTTATACTATACCAATGGTGTAAATCTTATTCAAACATAAATTTAATGTATGAATTTCAATACTATTATTGTTTTGGTTTTTATTCAAAGACATCAAAGACTAGTATAGCCATCATAATAGTGTTTCTATATAGTAAGGTGGAAAGATTGTCTAATATAAAAATTGATTATGAATTTAATGAAATCCATTGCTATAACTTTTATTTTTATACAAAAATTGATTCATGCTTATTTAAGAAGTATTATACTATCATTTTATTATTCAATATAAGAAATGACTAGTAATAATTTGAGTCATTTAGAATTAATGATTAATATTTTTTATACTACTGCACTACTTATGCAATATAAAAGCCATCAGGATTTACTCTAGCTAGATTTTTGGTTGGTAGTGAGTCAACATCCTTTGCACAATTCATGGCATGGCTTAACTATCTCTTGTGGATTCTATATGTTGATTGGTTGTATTGATCATTGACATGTTGACTTATTTGTGTAATGAAAACCCTAGCTTTTTATAAGTAGTATCAAATCTTGGATTTAGGTTCAAATATATGTAGGTCATGGTGAGTGACGATGGTAAGGGGATTGTTGGCAATGGGTCAACACATCTCATGGGGTTCATTACATGGCTTAATTACCTCCTATGGATTCCATAAGTCTATTGATTATATAAGGTAATGATAGGTTGATCTTTTGGTATAATGGCAACCCTATCTTGTAACAATTCTGACTAAAAAATCACTACATGTAACAAATACAATGTAGTTGAGCATATTATTGACCCAATAATCATGTTGCCATGACATTAATTGGAGCTATTTAAGTTCACAACTCTATATTTTGAAATCTCTATTATCCCAATTAAATATAATAATTACTATTTAACTGATCAAGGTTATTTTTATTTTTCTCAAAAAATTCTCAAATTCATTAGAAGTAAAGTCTCTTCCTCTATCAAACCTAAAATATTGAATTTTATTACCAACTTTATTCTCAACTCTTTCTTTAAATATCTTGAACTTATAAAATGCTTCTAATTTTTCTTATATATATATATAAAATCTTGAATAATCATCAATACAAATTATGAAATATTTCTCACCTTGTAATTTTCTTGTTTTGGTAGGACTACATAGGATTTTGTGCATACAATCCAACAAAGTGGTAGATGGATGATCTTTCTTGATGAATAGAAATTTCCTATTAATTAAATATTAAAGATGCATTTCCACCAAAAAGGGCCCAGGGGATACAAGATCACCCCATGAGTTCACTCGACACACATCTAGATAAGATTGTTGAAATTACAGTCAATTTTGTTTATTAGTGACACACACACTTAATCAAATGGTTAGTAGCTACTGATATTATCTTGCAATCTATAGTGTTAATCAAAGTCATTCAAGCTATACTGAGTTCTACAATTACTACCGAGTTCCAGGAACAATATGTAGTTCGCACTAAGTAGTATCTACCAAGTTGGTGATTATCAGTGTAAACTGATTTTTGTAGTGTTTACCAAGTCTCTTTGTGCATACCAAGTTTTCTAGTGCTTACCGAGTTCACAACTTCAGCAATGTGAATCTAGTGTTAACTGAGCTATACAGTGTTAACTAAGTGATTCAATTTATACCAAGCTCATAGTGATAGTGTTGATGAAGATATGCAGTGTCAACCAAGTGATTCAATTGATATGTCAAGTTTCATAGTGTTCACCAAGTCACCAATGTAGACCGAGTTCAGACTACTTGGAAGTGATTAATATGACTCAAGCTTCTAAGTCTACCAAGTGCATGGTGATGCTAACAATCGACAATGGTTGTCGAGTGTCATAACCTCACCGAGTTTGTCTTCAAAACTTGAGTACCTATAGTTGGGCTGACTTTGTGTATTTTGTTAAAATTTGTATTGTAGCCAACTTTGATGAATTGTAAATTGGATTGGTATATATGTAATGTATTGTAACACATCCAATACAATAAGAATGGAATATTAAGAAGACACACTAAGAGCATAAAGTGCAAAGTAAGAAGGCTACAAGTATTATAAGGAGCAGCAAAGATTTATCCACCACAGCAAGGTGATCATTACACTCCAAAGGAATTTCATTCAGTAAATCAAAGATCAGCCACTAGTTCATCCTAACAAGTGGAATAGTTAAATCCTTTCACAAGGTAGACTTAATAATCTTTTGTAAATCTCTTTATCAAGTGCATACTTCATTGTATGTTTATAAATCCTTTTGCAAGGTGGACCTAGCAATTCTTATTGCTCCTAATAGGGCAGATCATTAGAAGTGATCATTGTAAGCCTTAACATACCAAATTTATGCTACAATACTAAAACTTGTGGATATCATCCCCACCCCAATTTTACTTTCTATTTGTAAGGTTTCTGGGTTAGCATATTATGTGTCAAAGTGTTATGAATGTTTTAATGCTTTTAATTTTTTATATATGCAATTAGATCAGAATATATGTGAAGGCTTAATTGGTGAATTAAGATTACATTTTATTGGTTAATGATTCACCCCTCCCCTCTCATAACCTAGCCTATCTTATATTTCCAACAATTGGTATCAGAGCTTGTCGTTCTCAGAGAAGAAGTTTAACAACTTGAGTAAAGATCATAAGCAATGGAGATATTCAGACTTGATAAGGCTATTGACAATGAAAAGTTAGATTTGAAATTGGCTATTGGGAAACTTAAGAAAGCAAAGGAGCAACTCTCTCAATCCCTAAAAAGGAGAAAAGATCTTGTAGTACAGATGAATGAAAAACTCTACACTAAAGAAAGAATTGAAGAGATTCATTCAGAAATTAATTCAAATGAAGCTAATGAAGCAATCAGAGAACTATTAGAAAAGAATGGTATACTTCAAGAAGAAGTAAAGAAGTTGAAAAGAGAAGAAGAAATTTAGTCAGTAAGATTGTGCAAATTCATGGAAGAGAAAAGCAAGATAAAAGAAGAATTATAAGGAAAGAACAATGAAATTCAGCATCTATCCCTTCAATAAGAAGACTTTATTGATCAACTTACTAATGCAAATGAAGAAATCATGAATCTAAGATAAGAAAATGAAAGGTTGTAGAATGATATAAACACTACAAAGCAAACCAATGAGAGGATGATGAAATCTCAAGTAGAGATGAATCAATTAAATGAGCAAATCCAATACAGGCAAAAAGGCAAAGCAAGAATTGGATATACAGAAGAAGGTGAATCGTCCAAGCAAGGAGCTCAAAAGAATCAAAGGCCTACTTGTAATCACCGTGGTAAGCTAGGTCATACATCAAACAAATGTTGGAGTAATGGTAAAGCTAAATTCAATGGAAAATGCTATAATTGCAATAAGCATGGTCATAGAGCTAATGAATGCAAAGAGAAACCTAAATTTGAAGGTAGATGTCACAAATGCAAGAAGAATGGGCACAAATATTCTGAATGCAAAACTAAGATAATGAACCCAATAGAATAGATTGCAAAAGCTATATTTGGTTGGGACTAAAACACTTGGTGCAGATGTCACTACGGTGGAGAATTTGGACACATTGTAATAAACTGTGTAAAACATCACATCAGGATAAAAGACACCATTAGATGATGTTTCATTTGTGCAAAACTTGGACACCTCACCAAGAACTATATAAACACTAGAAGAATTGAAGATGAAAAGAAAGCCAAGGTTGATAACATCAGAAAACAAATGAGACAACAATGGATTCCAAAATCTTCTAAGAATGAAAGTCTAAGCAATGGATCACATGTCACTCAAGAATTGGGTGACTCAAGCATTTCTACTTGATCTCTCACAAAAATAAGTAGAACTAAGATTTTGAAGCATACATCTTACATCAACATAAAAGTAAAAATCCATATCAAAATTCAAGAAGCAAAGGGATCACTGAGTGTCTAAGGAAATTTTGAACCTCACCGAGCTAGGTTAGGTTGCAAGACCCTGCCGAGCAAGGTCAGGATTAACTAAGTCATTGTGTAGACACTGAGTCATGAATGACTCTACTAAGAAATTAATTCAAATTGAGTGGAAGATAGTCTATAATCAAGCAAGTGAACCTACTAAGAATTTATGACTATTGTAAAGTGGAATTTGTTAAAAAGGTTGAAATCAAATTCATTTGACACCGTGAATTTTCAAAGAGCTCTATGCGAAGAGTGATCTCTATGCATCCAAGTGGTATGTACTATTTGTTGTTGAAGTTTTTTATATTTCCACAAACCTTATTGAGCATGGCATCCTCCAGCATCGAATCCAAGAAGGGGTCCAAGATGTTAGTTGGAGAAGTTGATTGGAAAGCACCAGACTTCAAATTGAGTCCGACAATTGCAGAAACACTAGTTGATCCTAACAGAGCTCAGTCACAGATTCTACCTAAGGTATTACTAGTTAACAATATTCACTTGCATTTTCATTGTTTAATTAAATACATAGGAACCCTAGAAATGGACAAAACTTTGGAAAACTTGTGTGTGAATGGTGCATTAAAATTCAAGCATCAACACTTTGAAACCAAGGGTTTAATCAACATTCCACACATACCCCAAGAATTTCAAATAAAATGGATAAGGTTTATCATTAGCCATGTACACAATGGAAAACTATGGTTGGAGCAGCCTATTCTCATAACAAAGAAAATGATTCATCGAATCACAGGACTCCCAATGTTGGCTAAGGAAAAAACCACCAAAACCCTAAGTCAGGTGGAACTAGAAAATAAAACTCTTTTCAAATGGGATAGAAGAGGTATGAAGATCATTTGTATAGTTGACATGGAGTTGAAGTTTGGAATTAATATAATTGCACACAAAATATATAGCTCCAATTGTCTCAATGACGTATCATGTGAAGAAGTGGATCTTGCTTTCAAGGTGGTGAAGATCAACATGTCCTTCGACCTTGATGAGCTAATGTTGAACCAATTCAACAAAAACATGGAAAGCATCAGAACATCAAAGAATAACCCATGTAAGTTTGGTTCAACTTTAACCTATTTATTCTTCTTTGTACAAAAGTTTTTCCCTTCAAAAGGTATTGTTCTATGGAGAAAAGACGTGCTTGTACTATGTCAAATCAATGAGTATATAGTTGAAATGGGTGAAAATTATGTTAATATCATGAAAAATTATTTTGATTCATTCAAAGAAAAGATGAATAATAGATTTATAATTCCAAAGAAACTTGTAGAAGATTACATGGATGATATTTTTTTTATGCTAGATTGTGACAAAGTGTACATACAAGTAGTCAAACCTAGAGTGGTACGGGTCAAACCTCAGGGCTATGAGGTCAGTATTGATGATGCCAAGGATATCATTGAGGCATTTTTGAATGAACTTGTGGATCCCAAGGCCACATATTTTGGTACATATGATGAAGCCAATGCTAGAATTGAACTAGAGATAAAACTTCCTTAGGCTGTCAGCAAAGGAAAGAAAAGGATAACAAAACTGAGACAAACTAGTTCTAATCTCCTATTAACAGAAAATAAAGGAGATGATGTAATAAAATATGATATAGAAGATGAGGTAGATGAAGAAAAATTAGAAGAATAAAATCCAATCAAGAAGAAAGGTAAGGTTATCATAACCAAACCTACGAAGTCATCTACTACAGTATTTATAGGAAGAACATCTAGAAAGAAATTGAAATTGGGTGAAGAAGTAGAGGATGTTATTTTCAAATGACCTCCACCTACATTTCAAGAGAAATTGAAAGAGATTGATTCTAGAGCTGGCATGGCAAATTTTAAATCATTGAGATGTGAAACTAGAAATGCAGAAGAGAAAAAGAAAGTTGAAGACATGGTTATGTTTAAACTAGGTAGATGGAAATATTCACCTAACCAACTTGTACAGTAAATTCATAATGAACTGATGAAAAGAATCAAACCAAGATGAGAACATGCCAAGCAAACTACAAAGGACATATATGAGTAGACTCTGATGCAACTCATGCTGAGTCTTAATGACAAAGAAGTAAAAGAGTCCATGAAGAAGAATGAATTGAAAATCACTTTGAAATTTAACACCTACTTGATACTGGTTAATGATACTGAACATGTGATGAGGAATGCCACTAATACATGGAAGAATATCTACAATCTTCATCAAAAAAGTGATTTTGTTGTTCATTTTAGTGATAAAGATGATGATGATGATGAACATGAAAAGGAAGAAAAGGACAATGATGATGATGAAGAAACAAATTATGACAATATAGATGATGAGGAACAAGAACAGGAAGCCACCAAGGAGAATCTCCCTGAGATTTAGAGTACTGAGGAAATAGACCCTGAAAAGATTGTAGCAATAGTTATGGCCTCACTTCCTCACTCTCAGAGAAAATTTTTAAAGCCATCAAGCTCAGAGAAATCTACTACCAAGTTGGCTATGACAAACACTGCAAATCCAAGCACTCAACCAATCTCTACACCTATTCAACTCAGTACTTCATTGATTGAAGTGATCAAAACTTCATCTATCGAGCAGTCAGTACTTTCTCCTTCATCAATTTTGGCTACTTAGCAACAAGGTATTTCTTCTATCAGTGCAATATCTACTTTTGTTGCTAGTCCTTCTATTTCCACCATTGTTACTATTCCAAGTATGCAAATAATTAGTACAAAGATAGTTGAGAGCAAGCCTCAACCGAGTACTAAAGTTTCTAGCAAAGGCAAAGATAAGGAAGAAGAAATTGATCTTAATGAGGATATAGTTATCTTGAATTAGGATATCTCTACTATAAATCTTGATCAAATGCATTAGTAGGTGAGATTTTATAGAAGAAAGCTAAGCAACAAAGGCATAAAGAGGAGAGAAATAGAGAAAATCAAGTACTAGAAGATGCAAAGAACATTCTTTCAGATCCACGTAGCACTAAGGTTGATACCTCTTAACCTTTTTTGGCTTAATTAGTAGAAGTGGTCCAAAAATTCAATGAAGATTTGAATGGGCAAGAAAAATTGTTGCAAAGAGTAGAGAAGAAATTTGATAACAAAGTATTGGAGCTAGTTGCATAGAAGACTGCAATATATCAAGTAGACTTGTCTACTATTCTTAGCTCATTGGAAACCTCTAATAACAATGTCACCTCTCTATTCAGTAAACTATGTAATACATCTATCTTTACATAAGAAATAAAAGATAAACTCTCCAAGATAGATGAAGATCTGAAGGCAAGTGTACACCAATTGTCGCTTGACCCAAGCCACAGTTTTGCTCATTACATAAAGATAAAAATTTTGACTGATATGCAAGCAAAATTACTAAGAGAAGAAACCAAGATAAGGGCTATAATTGTAGATATACAAGGCATGATTCTTCCAAACATGGATGCATTGCATAAACACATTGCATATGCCAAAACTCTCATCCATGATTACAACTTCCCCATAGCTGGTCACATGATGGAATTATCAGTAGAAGTTCATATTGCATTGCATGCAAGCAAGGTGTTGCAAGAAAATTGGGACAAAACAATGTCACTAATTTTAAAAGTACATTCTGACTTCTTGTTACATTTTGGTATAACTATATAGCATACATCTTTGGCATTTATGTCAAAAAAGGGGAGAATATGTAAAAAGAGAGAATATGTGATGATGTAATAAAAGGGGAGAAGATGAAAATATGTATATAATGTGTAAAGTATATTCAATATATAAGTATGGGGGAGCATCCTAATATTATACATATACATGTATAGATATTTAGATAAAATATCTCTTACAAAAGCTATTTTTAAAAATAGAGTATGTTACTGAGTTGAAGACACGAGATGGAAACTAAAGATTATTTTTGAATTTTTTGAATTCAATTTTGATTGATAAGTGTTTTTGTCACTAATGCCAAAGGGGGAGATTGTTGACATTACAATCTCAAGTTTTTTATTAGTGACACACACACTTAATCAGATGGTTACTAGCTACTAAGCTTATTTTTCAGTCTATAGTGTTAACCAAAGTAATTCAGGCTATACCAAGTTCTACAATTGCTAGTAAATTCTAGGAATAATATTCAATTCGCACTGAGTAGTATCTACCAAGTTGGTGATTATTAGTGTAAATTGAGTTTCATAGTGTTTACCAAGTCTCTCAATGCAAACCAAGTTTTATAGTGCTTACTGAGTTGGCAAATTCAACAATGTAAATCTAGTGTTGATCGAGCTATGCAGTGTTAACCAACCGATTTAGTTATAATGAGCTCATAGTGATAGTCTTAAGCAAGCATATAGTGTCAACCAAGTGATTCAGTTTATATGCTGAGTTTCACAGTGTTCATTGAGTCACCAGTGTAGACTGAGTTCAGACTACTTGGAAGTGATTAGTATGAGCTGATCTTCTACGTCTATAGATTGCATGATGATGTCGAGCATTGACAATGGTTGCTGAGTGTCGAAACCTAACCGAGTTTGTCTTTATAACCCAAATTCCTATAGTTGGGCCAACTTTGTGTATTTTCCAGTGAAACTTGTATTGTAGCCAACTTTGATGAGTTGTAATTGGATTGGTATATATGTAATGTATTGTATCACATCGAATACTGTAAGAATGAAATATTAAGAAGACACACTAAGAGAAAAATGTACAAAGTAAGAAGGGTACTATTGATCTCAGATTGGTTTTAACAATTGAGTGTCAACACACTTAACCAATTCTCAAAGATGATATCGAGTATAACAAAGATGCCGAGCTATAATATGTGTCGAGCCAGAGATTCAATAAGTGCTAAGTGAACTTCAGGTGCCAAGCAAGATTCAAGTGCCAAGTGATAAATGATGCCAATTCATTATAGGTGCCAAGTAGAGTATAGATGTCGAGCTAAAAAAACTTACTATAGGAGCCGAGTGAGATAGAATTCTTATATGTGTTGAGCATCAGCAATTGGTAAGTGCCTAGTAACTCAAAATCAACATACGAGATTGTATCTTCACAAACTCAGATGTAAACCATTTTTTGAAGCTGATTTAAGATAAATCTTGAAGGATCTTGAGGATAGATCAAATCTTTTGCATTTCCTATTTAATCAGCATGCAACAAATCAGAAAAATGGAGAAGGCATGCGACCAATAAGAAAAGTGAAAGAATTGAGTGGGAAATGAAGAATGAATATGGATTGTAGATTGATACCTAACCTTAATTCTTTGAAGCCTTTAAAAGGAGGACGAAACCCCATTATGCATGCGTATGTGAGAAATGTATGGGTGAATCATAGAGAAGTTTACTGGGGTGTTTAAAAGACTTAGAAGGAAGAGCAAAATCGCAAAATTCAGTTGATCTAAACAGAGCAATTAGAATTTTGACGAGAGACATATCAAATTAGGAAGGATCATAACAGACAGAGCAGAACAAGGATCTGGAATCAACAATTGAAGATTGCAAGTCATCAGGTCAAGACTTTCTAATACTCTCTAGCCATTGTATTAGGAATGAAAATCCTATGACGATAGGTTGGTCTAATAGCCATGTTGTAAGGCTTTAAACAAGGCGCTAAATCCTTTAACAGGGTAACATTCCAAGTGAATGTTTGTAAATCCTTTAACTAGGTTGCTTTTAACAGGGTGTAAAGTCTTTAACACGATTGGCCTTTCACAGGGCAGACCATTGGAAGTGGTCAAACTATGTAACCTTAAATAGTTACATATTGCTGCAGTGATACTTTGTGGGTGTCATACCCTCCCCAATTTTACCTTCTCATTTTGGAGGGTTTCTAGGTTACCAAAATCTTGGTTATCTATTTTCATGCATGTCTTTATTTTTCATATTAAGAAGATATGTTAGATGTATGTGAATGATCTCAACTAAAATGTTTTAAAAGGTTAAAGTTAGTTACTTCTAATTCACCTGCCCCCCTCTCAGAAGTATATCTTCCCACTTGTAAATTCCAACGATTGGTATTAGAGCCAAGTTCTCTCAGGGGGGAGCCTTATAGCTTGGAGAAAAGATCTACAAATGGAAGTCTACAAACTTGGGAAGATCATAGAGAATTAGGAAATTTATGTACAACTTGCTCTACACACTTTGGAAGAATTTAGAGAAGAATTGAGAAAATCCCTAAAGAGAAGAAGATACATCGCTATAGCTGAGAATGATACACAATACAAGGAGATTGACACCTCAAAATTATTTGCAAATGAAGATTCCAAATAGTTTGATGCAGCAATAGCAAACCTAATGGAGAAAAATAAAGCTCAAGCAAAAGAAATTAGAACACTCAAGCTTGAAAAAGAATCACAAGCCATGATGCTTTGTGAGGTGACTAAACATAAGAAAAGTGTCGTTGGAGATAAGGCTATGCTTGACGAAAAAAAGAGGAATCTTGCAAAGAGACTAGAAGAAAAGTCAATTGAGCTTGCAAGAATTTCAAAGATGCAGCTAGATACCCTGAGCCAGATGATGAATGCACATCATGAATTGAATATCAAGGACATTAAGATCTCTACACTAAAAATGCAAAATGAACAACTAAAAAATGACCTGAAAAGAGAAAAGGAGATTACAAAGAGCTTCAACAAACCCAATGAGGCCATCAAGTACTTTGAGTAGCTACTAAAATCACCAAGGGCTAGCAATGATACTTCAGGACTAGGATACACCAGCACTAAACAAGGACAGTCATTTAAGACTGCAAAAGAAAGAAGTGACAAAGGTAAAAACACTAAACCTACTTGTCATTTCTATGGTAGAAAGGGGACATACCTCTAATGTATGCAGAAGCAAAAATGCCCATCAATAAGACAAACCTAAGAATGTAGGTTACTGTCATAAGTGCAAAAAGCAAGGACATCAAGCACATAACTACAGGACTAAGACTATCAAAACACCAAGATTTGAAGGTCACTACTACAATTGCAAGAAGTATGGACATAGAGCTTTTGAGTGCAGATCAAAGCCTATGTGGACACGTAATCAGCTAGCAAGGGGAAATAACCATGGACATCACTACAATTGGGACTACAACACCAGGTATAACTGTCATTATTGTCAAGAATATGGACACATTCCTAAAAATTGCATAAGAACACATTTCAGTGGAAACTAAAGTAGATGGCATAACCAAACTACATGCTTTAGTTGTTTGAAGACTATTCATATCAGCAGGAATTTCCCAACAAGGTCAAAGGCACCCAAATAGAGATCAAAAAAGGAAAAGAGAAGGTGGATGTTGAACACATCAGAGGAGAAATGAATAAGACATGGAAGAAGAAAGATGGAAGTAGCACATCAAATGAAGGGATCACTTCACCTAAAAGATCAAGTGGTCACACCTCATCAAACTAAGCACAAGAAGGCATGATAAACTGATATACAAAGCTTTATCATACACTAGTTCCTAAATAAGCAAGTACTAAAAAGAAAAGATCAACATGAAAGGAGATGCAAAGCTGCAATTTTAAGATTTCATAAGTGTTGTCATGCTAAGTAAAATTTCAATACATGCCAAGTTGATTGCCAAAGATAGTAGAAGCCGAATGATTAGTTATAGCTAAGTTGGTAGTGGAAGCCGAGTGAAAAGAAATTCAAGTTGAAGCCAAGTGAGGGATAATTCTATGGATGTCAAGTGGTGAAAAGACAATGGAAGCCGAGTAATGTAGAAATGCTTAAGAAGTTGAGTGGATAGCTGTAAATGCACTAAGCATTAAATGCTATGAAAATAGGGTATAATATCACATTTTGAATCATTTTTCTTCATTGCAAATGAAGAGCAAAGATGAAGAAGAGTGTAGAATGACTTCAAAGCAGAGAATCCAACATTTGAGCCAATTTTAATAGTGATTCAACATAGTTTCATCGAATTCAACTTATTTACATTTGTGCCATGCTATGCAGATTTAAATTTCTTCATGTTAAAACCCTAACCAACACAAATGGCCTCCAATTCTAAGGGATCACAAGAGAAAGAACCATTTGAGTTCCAACTAGTGTCAAACAAAGTGAAACAAGCATATTTCTGGCCAATTCCTGAAGTGGCATACAAAAATGACCCAGTCGGAGCCCTATCTGTCATATGCCCTAAAGTAGTTATGGTCCAAGATGTTAGGAGATGTTACAATTGCAAAATTGGAGCCATAAGAGATATGGAAATGAGGGAAGCCTAAGACAAACTGTGTGAAAATAGAATTTTAAAAGAAGAGTATCAAATTGTTGATAAGAAGGGTTTGATGCGTACCCTAGAATTCCCCACAGTTTTCAAAACTAAATGGATCAGGATAATGCTTAGCAAGATTCATGATTGAAGTTTATGGTTGGAGGATGGTCTAGTAAAAATAACAAAAAATATTGTACATAGAGTGACAAGGTACCCAACCCTAGATTAGCTAAGGACCCTTAGAAGTGATTCTAAGGAAGTAATTGAAAAGAACACAGGTGCCAAATGGAACAAGAGAGGAATGACAATAGACACCATCAAAGAACCTCTTGTTAACTTTTTTGTTAGAGTCATTTCACACAAATTCTATCAGTCTAGAAAACTTAATAGTGTACCATGCATTGCAGTGGAAGTTGGTTACAAACTAGAGAAAAAGGATCATACTTATGATCTTGCAGAACTGCAATTGCAATAAATCAATGAGAACCTAGTAGTAGTAAGGAGAACAAAGGGAGCATAGTGCAAGTTTGGTGCAATTTTGATTTTCATATTCTTCTATGTACAAAATGAATTTCCTTCTTTTGGTAAAGTTGTCTGGAAAGAAAATAGGTCTATAATAGCTCAAGTAAATGAATATATAGAACAAATGAGAGCTAATTTTGAAACCCTTATGACAAGCTATTTTGAAGACTTCACAAAGACCATGAAGTAGAGGCTAAGAATACCAGTTTCATTGGTAGAAAAACATGTAAATGATGTATGCTTTCTTGTAGATATTGACTACACCTATATTCAAGCTGCTACACCAAGAGTTAGATGGTTAAGACCTCTTGGCTATGAGATAAACATAGATGAGGCATCTGCAGCTATAATTGCATTATTAGTAGAGGAAGTAGACAAAAATTGCACCACACTTTGGTACTTTTGATGTGGTGAGATCAAAATTTGACATGGAATTGAAGACTTCTTCCACATTGAAGAAGATGGACAAACTTGTAAAGAAATTTAAAGCCAAATTTGGTGAGGGCAAAGAAGAAGAAGAAGGTGAAGAAGTAGAAGATGATGAAGATGAACAAGAACAAGGGCCACCTACATTAAGAAAAGGCATGGGTGAGGTTGCAGAAGAAGAGGAAAGTGCCAAGAAAGAAGCACCCAAGGCTAAACCTAAGAAGAGAAAGGTGCAAAAATAGCCAGCTGTACAACCCAAGGGGAAGAAGAAAGCAAAAAAGTCGAGCCCAATCAAGCCAACTACAAGGGCAAACACCATGGCAACAACACAAGTGGCAAAGGAATAGGGGAAGCAAAAAGTCATAGAGAAAGGAGGGCTTGTAGAACAAAAGAAAAGAAGAAAATATGTTGCAACCCCTAGAGTCAGATGAAGAAAAGACAGAATTTGACAATGATCAATTCAGAGTGGTAAGTCACATTACCAAATCTAATCTTGAAAATATTTGTGACAACATTAGAGATAATGCAAATTTAATTGGTTTAAAGACCATTGATTTTAGTAAATATTCAAGAGAAGAACAAAACATAGTGGAAGAGTCTATCTACACTATGATGGCCAAGTTCAAGACTACTCCACTTAAACTTGACAATTCTATGCCTAAGGAGCTAAAATCATTATTTGAAAATAAATGGCATTATTGCCTGAAAATGGAGAAGGAAATATGAGAGTCAACATTGGCTCATGTAATGCCAAACCTAACAAAAGCTTAAATAAGTAAGGCTAGTAAGAAACATGGGAGCAAGTTTGCACCCAAATACAAAGCCTTCAGTATTCTGCAAAATCAAATTGAAGATGTTGTGCAAAAGTCCACACAAATGTGGAAATTCATTTATGGGCTAACAATTGTCAAAGAAGGACAGGAATATCCCTTTGAGGGAAGGAATGATGAAGAGGGAGGAGATGAAAATGAAAAGAATGAAGAACGAGAGAAAGAAAAGGAAGAGGTAACTATGGAGAAGAAGACACAGAAAGGTGAAGAGGCAACAAATGAGGAGCAGTAGCAAGAACAAAGTGTCCAAGACACCCAATTTCCACCACCAAGTCCTCTACATATAGCACCTACACCTGTAGATACTATAACTGTAAAGGATGTTCCTGACACCTTAGGTCAGAACATCAATCCACTAAGTGTAGAGGATCTCAAAAAATCCTTCACCAAACAACATTGTAATCATAGTTGTGCACAAATCCTATTTTGGTGAGTGTAGAAGAACTATAGAAGGTTGTAGCTGAAATAAAAAAGGAAAAGGTGAACACACAAGAACCATCTTCACAACCTCCCACAACTATAGATGATCAACTAAAAGAGCAAGTAGCACAAGACATAACTGCTAAGGTTGATCCCACCGTAATAGTAACAACAACTGTTGAGGAGCCAACAAAGGAGTAGATAGGACAAGATGCTCCTACAACACAAAGCGAAGGTGCACCTCCTCAAATCATTGTCATTGATCAAGGTAGAAGTGGAGAAGATAAGGAAAAGGAGAAAATCCCCAAGGAAAGAGAGCAAGAGGCAATACAGACAGCGGTAAATTTTCCTACCTTAGGGACTCCTACCAAGCAGTCGAGCACTGATGCAGTACCTCTGCAAATCTTAGCACCAGGCTCAAGCTCCACCAAGGTAGCAAGGGTACTTCATTATGGAGACCCTACAGTTGATGAAGAAATAGTCATACCAAGTTATGACTACAAAATAATGAACTTGGCACAAATAAATAAAGTGCAAGAGGCACTGGAGAGGAAGACGAAGCAGGACATACTCAGAAATGAGTATAGACAAAGGCAAGCATTAATAGAGATCAAAGACATCTTCCTTAATGAATTTAGCTTGCCAATACCTGATGAAACAAAGTCCATCATGGAATAATTGTCCAACATAGTGGACTAGGTACAAAGCGAAGACCTTGATACTAATGTCAAATTATTAGAATGGTCTGAAAAGAAATTTTAAATGAAAGTTAATGAGAAGATATCCAATGAGATAGCACTATCACAGATTGAACTAGCTAAGAAAATAGAAAAGGTGAAAATAGTACTTGAGAACATATTCTCATTATACTCTAAATCGTGTGAATCATCATATTTTAGACAAGAAACTAGCCAGAGAATATAGAGCTTGGAGAGGAATCTTAAGATATCTAGTACACAGCTATATAAAGATCCAACTCAAAGTGAGAAATATTTTGTCACAACACTTCACACTCAGAAGGAGTTAGCTGTATTGACAACAAAAGAGGCCAATGTCAAGGCCAATTAATACAAATTCAATCTACTATCACCCCACATATGGAAGTACTACATAAAGAAGTGGCATATGTAGAAAATGTTTTGAAGAAAGATCCAAATCTTTCTACCTTAGAAGGTCATGTACATCTTGTAGCAGAGACAACCATCCAGCTCAAAGAACTAGAGATTGCCTTAGACAATTGGGATGCTTCTCTGATGATGATAATGGAGGTAAACAAAACATTTTTGGCTAAATATTCCATTCATTCTTAGGACCCTTTGACATAAGTGTCAAAAAGGGGGAGATATTCATGTAAGGGGGAGATATAGCAAAGATAGTCAATCATAAGAATGGCGGAGATAATACATTATGTAAAGATAGGAAATAATAAGAATGGGTGAGATAATACATTATGTAAATAAAAAGGAAGATATAATAAAAAGGGAGATATAAAATTTTGAATTTTGAAGGAGAAATAAGGAGATACAGCCAAAATGATAAACTGCAAGGAGATGTATGAAAGGGGGAGAAAAAAGAAAGGGGAAGTACAAATAGCCTAGACATAGAAGCACACAAGGCAAAGAATATTAGACATATCAGCATAAGACAAATTTAGCTTAAGGGAATTTTGGTTATAGAAATGGCACATTAGCTCAGGGGGAGTTACAAATTTTTGAGGTATATAATCATCTACAAAATTTTGAACAAGTTTTTGAGTTTTGTACATATGCCAAATAGAATGTGTATTATACTCATAGAGATAAGATCCATAATGTTTAGTTAAGTGTTTTTGCCACTCATTTCAAAGGGGGAGATTGTTGGTCTTAGATTGGTTTTGATAATTAAGTGTCAACACACTTAACCAATTCTCAAAGATGATGTCACGTATAACACAGATGTCGAGCTATAGTATGTGTCGAGCCATAGATTCAATAAGTGTCTAGTGAACTTTAGGTGCCAAGAAAGATTCAAGTGCTGAGTGATAAATGATTTTGAGTCACTATAGGTGCCGAGAAAAGTATAGATGTTGAGCTAAACATAATTACTATAGGAGTTGAGTGAGACAAAATTCCTATATGTGTTGAGCATTGGCAATAGGTAAGTGTCGAGTAACTCAAAATCAACATACAAGTTTGTATCTTCACAAACTCAGATATAAACCATTTTTTAAAGCTGAATTAAGATAAATCTCGAAGGATCTTGAACATAAGATTGAATCTTTTGCATTTCCTATGTAATCAACATGCAACAAATTAGAAAAATGGAGAAGGCATAAGAAAAGTGAAAGAATTGAGCGAGAAATGAAGAATGAATATGGATCATAGATTCATACCTAACCCTAAGTCTTTGAAGCCTTTAAAAAGAGGACGAAACCCCATTGTGTGTGCATATGTGAGAAATGTATGGGTGAATTATAGCAAAGTTTAGAGGGGTGTTTAAAAGACTTAGAAGGAAGAGTAGCATTGAAAAATTTAGTTGATCTAAACAGAGCCATCATAATTTCAAGGAGAGACATATCAGGTCAAGAAGGATCTGAATAGATAGAGAAAAACAAGGATCTAGAATCAGTAATTGAAGATTGTAAGTCATCAGGTCAAGACTTTCTAATACTCTCTAGCCATTGTATTAGGAATGAAAATCCTATGATGATAGGTTGATCTAATAGCCATGTTGTAAGCCTTTAAACAAGGTGTTAAATCCTTTAATAGGGTAACATTCCAAGTGAATGTTTGTAAATCCTTTAACCAAGTCGCTTTTAATAGGGTGTAAATTCTTTAATAAGACAGGCCTTTCATAGGGCAGACCATTGGAAGTGGTCAAACTTTATAACCTTGAACAATTACATATTGTTGTAGTGATACTTTGTGGGTGTCATCCCCACCCCAGTTTTATCTTCTCATTTTGGAGGGTTTCTAGGCTTCCAAAATCTTGTGTTATCTGCATGTCTTTATTTTCCATATTAAGAAGATATGTTAGATGTATGTGAATGATCTTAGCTAAAATGTTTTTAAAGTTTAAATTCAGTTACTTCTAATTCACACCCCCACCCCCTCTCAAAAGTATATGTTCCCACTTGTAAATTCCAAAAACTACAAGCAATATAAGGAGAAAAATAGATTTATCCATCATAGCAAGGTGATTATTACACTCCAAAGGAATCTCATTCAGCAAATCAAAGTTGCAGATCAGAGATCAACCACTACTTCATCCTAACAGGTGGAATAGTTAAATCTTTTTCACAAGGTAGACTTAATAGTCTTTTGTATATCTCTTTACCAAGTGCATACTTCATTGTATATTTGTAAATCCTTTTGCAAGGTGGACCTAGCAATTGTTATTGCTCCTAAAAGGGTAGATTGTCATAAGTGATCATTGTAAGCCTTAATAGGCCAATGTTATGTTGCAGTATTAAAGCTTGTGAGTATCATCCCCACCCCAGTTTTACTTTCTATTTGGAAGGTTTCTGGGTTACCATATTATGTTTCAAAGTGTTATGAATGTTTTAATGCTTTCAGTTTTTCATATATGCAATTAGATAAGAATACATGTGAAGGATTAATTGGTGAATTAAGATTAAGTTTCATTGGTTACTAATTCACCCCTCCCCTCTTAATAACCTAGCCTATCTTATATTTCCAACAAAGATAACTATTAAAAAAAAAAACCATTAACAAAATAAATAAAGCCCTCAGGCTGCAAGAGCAGTGATAGCTAAGGAAGGGCCTTTATCACTAGAACCCCAAAATTTCTTGGGGTTAGCAGTTGGCTCAGGATGAGCCCAACCATTAGTAGGGGTAGCAACAACATCATCAAGTTCTTTTTATCCCTCCAACTAGGGTGGAGATATAGATAAATCTAGCCAAGGGAAAGTCCACTTGGGGTCTCTATGCACAAAGGCTAGCCCACATTAGGGGTAGTACGAGGAGCCACTAGGGACCAACCTGAGCCCAACCTTTGCAGAGGCAAGGTCAAGCAATGGTAACCACCAAAAATACCACTAGGAGAGTAGTAAGAAGATTGCAACCTCAAAGTATGCAAGTGGTGCATTGATCTACTTCGGCCTCTTCAATGACTGCAAGGAGGAGTATGATCTCTAGATAAAGTGTCTGTTGGCACATGAACAACCATACAAGGCGCATTTCCCTAATGAGCTAAAAGCTTCTGAATGTGAGAAACCTCTAACGTGACCTTATTTTTTTGTACTTGAATCTACATCATGACATTATTATAAATACATGCTTTAGAGTACATAGCAACTATATATCAAGAAAGTTGTGAGAGAATAAAACAACATTGTGATCTTTCGAGATACTAAATAAAATCTCCATTCTAAAAGTATTCCATATTTGGGAGTATTTAAAAGAAAGTCTGGGCAAATCTCCTAGCACAACCATATGCCCAAGTAAAGGCCTCTAGCCAGAAAGGCTTAAAAAAATCATGGATCCAAAGCAATAATTTTTGGCTCACTTGCAGAACCAAAAAATATGCAGGAAACTTTTCAGCTGGCCATAAAAAGGACATCTAGGGTCCAAGACTCCCAGATGTCAAAGTTGAGGACATAATGACAACCCCTCAAAAAGGAGACACCAAAAAAAGTGAGCAATTTTTGGCTCTGTGATGGTCTTCCACATGGTGGAAAATCAAGGACTCCAAGTCTTGTGAGAGGACTATAAATGCTAAAGCTAGTTGAGAGTATCAACCATTAGAAGGCGGGAAACCAACCACCTGTAGCCAAAATTGGGTTTTTAATTTGTCATAGGAGTGGTAGGATACCACTTCTAATCTTTCCATTGGGTGAGATGAAAGAATGCCAGGCTTGTGCAACAGATGGGGAGGCACCACAGAAACTAGAAAATCAACTATTTGTCGATATGGACGGATAAGCTTGAACCGCACCTATAGGTCTTCCCATGAGAAAAGGCTCATAGTAAACATGGAAAATAAATCTTTGGGTCTTGATTCCCCTTTAAAATAAGCACAACATGCTAGCTCCTTGAATTTTGGCCAGTGGAACACCTTGAACTACAAACAAGGGAGACCACCACAAATTTTGATGGTTCATAGAGAGCCCATCTCTGAACCCATTGCCTACCTAGTGAAGCCACAAATTGATGGCTTCCTAGGATTTTAAAAAAAATATAGCAAAAAAAGTGCCTTAAATTTGCACTAATTTAGTGGTCACAAGAAGGGTTTGAAAGCTAATTCCCTTCTATGCAAGTTCGTTAACCAGAAATCCTAAAGAAATGCAATATCACAGTAAGATTTTCTAGGCCTCATCGCTAGTGAGAGCCTGAATGACCCACTTAGCATAGAGGGAAACCCCTTGTTTATGAGTGGAAAGCAGTCCAAGACCACTAGAGTCTTTGGGAAATCCCAAGAAACATTGTGAAAGTTGTGATGTACATCATCAAAGGCCCCAAGGAAATCTCTTAGAATGTGTTCAAGCTTGAGGTGTGAAGCTTTGGAAGGGGCTCAACATGAGGAATAGTATACATGCATAATAGCCAACATTTTAGAACAAATCTAAAATTTTCTTGCTAGGGAGAGAGGCTTGGTGATCCAATAGCCCATTTTCTTCTCAATCTGAGCTAGAACAACATTCCACAATTCCACAGGGGAAGCTTGAAAAGAAAATGGAATGCCAAAAACCTAAAGATTTCACCATGTTGAACCCATTTCCACTCATAGCACTATAGACATTGAGGGCCTACCAAAAAGGATTGTCTATTAAAAGAGGTATTGTACCATTGAACAATTGACCTAGAGGTAAGTCAAAAAGTGTCCAAGCATTATAAGGCATGGAAATATTGTCTTCATCCTCCAGAAGGGCGAGAAAGAAGTCATCAGGAAAATGGCCATTCATAGGTTTTGTAGTGGAATTTAAAAGAGTTATGCCATGCACAAGACCCCGAGAGATAGTGTTGGCAAGAAGATGGCCAAACCCTTTAGTTGCCAAAACATAAAGAGAAGGCATTAAAGGACAACCTGAACAGATAGATCTATAGATCCCAAAAGCTTTAGATTGCTGACCATTTATGTTAATACAAGTAGAGATATTTCCAAAGGGCATCCGAACTAATTGTAGAAAAACTAGGCCAAAATCTAGAGTTTAAAGCATGGCTAGAATGAAAGACCACTCAATCTAGTCATAGTCTTTTGCAAAATTAATCTTAAGAAACAAGGCCTATTGTTTGGATTGATGAGCCCACTCCATAAGTTCCCCAACAACAATAATATTGCCCATAATATATCAGGACTTAATGAAACTATTCTATTCAAGACAAACAATATGTGGGAGTAGATGTCAAATTTTAAGGGAGAGAGCCTTGGTATGTTGATCTCAGATTGGTTTTGACAAGTGAGTGTCAATGCACTTAAGCCATTTACTTAGTTCATGTTGAACTAGTAATGCATGCCAAGTACATGTAAATATTAGACCATGCCGAGTTGTAATGAGTGCCTAGTCACTCAAGTGCTAAGCAGATAGACCATGTCGAGTGATTCAAGTGCCGAGCACACAGTAGATGTCGAGTAGTTTAGGTGTCGAGTCAGAAGCAGAAATACAATGTATCCAGAGCATCAAAGACTTCATATGTTGAGTGACATAGATTGGACATATTTGTTTGTAATGGCACAAACAACTATGTAAACCATTTTTCAAGCCAACATAAGGATAGATTTCAATCTTTTGGAGATAAGGACAAATCTATATGCAAATTTCCTATGCAATTACATGCAACCAATAAGAAAATGGGAAGGTTGAAGTGGAAAAATGGATGAATCTTAGCCATAGATTCATACCTAACTCTAAGCCACCTAAGTATTCTTAAGGAGGAAAAAGCCCTAAACTTTATATGGAGTAATAAGAGGTGAACGATTGAATTGGAAGAGTGAACAAGATAGTTTGCAGAGCATTCAAGGTGACTTAATAGTAAGAGTGAATTGCAAAAGCAGTCAAGTGAAGAATAGAGGATAGAGAAGGATACATCATTAATACATCAAATTGTGAAGGATCAACTAGAGATTGGATAGAGGTGATCTGTTAACAAGAAAGCAAGTGCCCACCATAGGATCTCTGTTGAGACATTTTGACAGGTGATTTTAGTTAAATCTCTTAACAAAGTAGTCTTAACAGGCTGTATGAAATCCTTTAATAGGGTACTTAATTGTAAGTTGAATTCCTCTAACAAGGAACACTTCTAATAGGGTGTTGAAATCCTCTAACAAGGTGGGACTTAACAGTCTTTGTAAGCCTTTAACAGGGCAGGCCTTTCACAAGGCAGATCATGATTCATGGTCAAACCATTTTAACCTTAATTGGGTACACTTTATTTCTAAAATAGTAAAGATTTGTGGGTGTCATTCCCACCCCAGTTTTACCTTCTCACTTGTAGGGTTTCTAGGTAATCATATCTAGTGTTAAGTGTGTGTTTGATTACATGTTTGCATGACTAATGTATATGTTATATATGTTATTTTAGTATATTAATGCATTTGATTTATGAATGGTGAAACTTTTATGGGTCCAAGTTTAAACTCCTAATTCATCCCCCTTCTTAGAAGTTTACTCCTTTCCTACTTGTAATTCCGACAATAATCTTTTAAGAAACATTCAATAAAGTAATGGGTGTCTAATTGCATATGTCCTTAGGATCACTGGCTTTAGGTATGAATTTGATACTTCCCTTATTGATAATGTTGCCTAGGGAATGAGGCTTGTATGCTTCTTGATACACCTAATGCAAATCAGGGCCAATGTCATCCCATAAGATCTTGTAAAATTCACAAGGGAAACCATCACAACTAGGGGCCTTATCATCAACCATGGAGATGACAACTTCCTTGAGGTCAAAAAGCATGAGATTTTTCTCAAAAAAGACATGTTTCTCTAGAGCAAGCCTATCAGGAGTTATAGCAAGACAAGCTTGAAGTGCCTAGTCACTCGCTGTAGAGGGCCCCTATGCAGTGAAGACCTTATCATAATGACACAGAAAATATTGAAGTATGTTAGGCAAGTTAGAAAGAACCTGTTGGTTTTCCCTTATGATTTTGACTCCTACTATAGAATGGCGAGCTTGCACAACAATAAAAAATTCCTTGGAAGTATGATCACCAACCTCCAACCAGTGGAGATGGGATTTGATCTAAGATCCTCTAGCAACATAGTTATCTTCAACATGTTTCAAGTGTCAAAGATTGGCAAGCCAAATTTGAAGATTCGCATCAAATAGACTCATGGCGAGGGCTTCTAAGGCCATATGTAGATCTTTAGCAGTAGCTTCATAAGATCTTATGTGGTATATGGCCAACTATCTTCTATAAATGCGAAGAAATATTGTACTGTGGAGAAATGAATCATTCCACCATTGAACCTACCCAACAGGGGTTTGGGGTTGAGGCTCATGATTCTAGACTCAAAGAATCTGGGCAACAATTGGCAGATGGGACAATAAGGAGATGTTGAGATAAA
The DNA here is from genome assembly GCA_028749045.1 of Cupressus sempervirens. Taxonomy (NCBI): domain Eukaryota; kingdom Viridiplantae; phylum Streptophyta; class Pinopsida; order Cupressales; family Cupressaceae; genus Cupressus; species Cupressus sempervirens. The sequence goes on along the minus strand of CM053793.1, from coordinate 162,225,270 downwards.
AATGGGTTTCACAAGGACAAGGTTGAGCTATGTGTCAGGTGATAGAAAAGAGGATGGGGTAATGAGTAGAAAAGGTCACATCTGGTAGAGGGGTGATAGGTAGACTATGCTCATGTGAAAAAGAGAAAAAGAATTGAGTTGTAAGCATAGCCCTATCTAATCTTTTTAAATGCCAAACCTCACCAGATCGGTGGTGGTTAGCATTGGGATAAAAAAGTTCCAAGTTGTTTTGCATGTAAAAATAAGCTTCTCTTTTGTCAGCTACCCATTAAAAAGGGAGAAGCCCTTCCTTATCAATAGGAAACTCAATCATATTAAAATCCCCAAAAAAACCCAGGTCATAGGTGGCAAGTGATCTACCAACTAATGTCATAGGTGTGAACACTCAACAACATCATTGGGGGCATAAATGTTAACAATACCAAAAGAATGATTCTGAAAAGACAAAAAAATCCAAATAATCATCTGTATGGGATCAGAACCATGCAAAATAATAGATGAAAGTAAACAAGGAGAGAGAAGAGTGATAATGCCACCTCGTCTAGCCTCATGTTGGGAAGAAAATAAGGCACTATCTGGCTAAATAACATGGTAGGCTGGGGTGAGAAGAAACCTAGCAACTTTAACTTCTTGAAGATATAGAACATCAAGATGACCAAGTTGATGCCTTGTATCAAGAAAATATTTTCTAGGGAGGTCTATCAGGCCCCACACATTCCATGAGAAACAATTCATGGAAACCCAACTTGCATGTCTTCCTCGTGCCCAAGAGAAGAGAAGTTTTTGTACAAAAATGTGGAAGCATCAAACAAAGGGTCTCCAAGAGAGATGGCCCATCATATCTTCTCCCCATTATCATGTACCTCATCACAGTCATTTGGGATACAAGAAATATGGAGGGTCTATGATGAAATCCTTGATGCCACCTATGACGCTTGAACCCATGAAGGGCAAGAGTTGGGGGTATGAATGCTCGTTGTCCCTTGAGCAGCAAGGTTTGAAACAAGAAGAGGTGGGAGAAAAGGGACTAAAGGCTCTAATAGACCTAGAATTGAGCTAGTGTGACCATTATCCATAGGCAAAGAGCCTACCTTAGCCATAGTGGAGCCCTTTACTTTTTTTTACAATAGTAGTCTATTCATCTTTTTTGGTGGCTGGAGTCAATTTAGCTTCCTAGACTAGTGGACAATTGCATTCCAGTAATGGAAAATTCCTAATCTTGTGTTTCGTAGACTGACACTAATAGTAGGTATCTACAAGATATAGGTAAAGAACCTTCTAAGTGAAGGTGTTACCATCTATATGTATGTCCATTGATTCTTTGAGGTCCCTAGAGAGATAAACCCCAACGCAAACCCAACACTAGAGTTGAGCATTGAAAAACTTTTCAAGCTCAAGGAAAACAACATTGCTAACAATTTATGCAATGACTTGTAGGAAATAATAGCATGGGATAGGAAGCCTAAGAAACTCCTCCCATATGGGAACATTAATCTTGGGGTCATTAGAAATAGAAAAATTGTGAGACCAACATTGAAAAACCAGAAGAGAGGACTTGATAGTTGAGGGGCCTTGAATAAAAACATGCTCAACTTGGCTAAGATTTTCAAAAAAAAAAAGAGGAAAAATCCTTTCATAAGGATTTGAAAACATTTAAGGTGGACACCTTGAGGTGTCCAGACGGAAACATTCCAAGCAGCATGCTTTCAGAAGGAGTGTGACCCACAAAATACCTAATCAAGGTTTGTTGTTCTAGCCAAGTGTGTGTACTATCAGATTCCTTAACATTCAAAAGAATATCAAGAGAGGAGTTACCGCATGAAACACCTTGGGTATGAACTTGTCCAAGTGTTTGTTTGGTGGAACCATTCTCACCAACAATAAAAGCTCCAACACCAACATCAACTGCTGGGCTAGAGAAGGATGAGTTCATTATAAACAAAAACTAGCGAGGATTCGTATGATAGTCATACAAACCCTAGCAAAGCACATTATCAAAACTTTCCTAGCATCTAACTTTTTATATAAGCTTGTCTTCGATGGATGATATTTTCTCTTAAATGACTTTATTGTTCTCTCTCCTTCTTGACATCCCTCACAGATAATGTTTTAGACAATCTTGGCAAATCTCTGATTGCACTTGATGAACTTATTATTACCAAGTTTTCAAAATTAATGTGACATATCCTCTAGTGCCAAAGGAAATTGCCAGTAGACAAAGATAATAAGCCATTTTGTATGGCTCCTTCTATTTGATACATGTTCCTTCTATTCTCTTTCCAACTGCAATAAATATTATGGAATTCTTCTGGATCTCACAACCTTTGTTCTTAAACGTAACATCATATTCATTTTTATATATTTATCTAACACTCAAATTATTATGACACGAACCCTTCACATACTAAACCATATCAATATTACGCTTTCCATCAAAATTAATAAAGCTAATTCCAATAATATATGCACAACATCTAATAAGACCACCATCATATTTTTTAAGTGTTAAAAATTTCCTCTTATCACCAATCATATGATTTGAACATCCACTACCAATCAACCATTCATTCTAATTTCTTTAAACTAATAATGTAGTCTTAGTAATATCATCATATTTTGGCTAATGTTAGAAATATCAAATCTAGGATTTTCTTATTTTACCAAAAATAGATAGTCTTCTTGATATGATCCATCATCTAATATACTAGCATCTTTACTAACATAGTAAGCATTTTTCTTAAACTTCTCTCAATTAGCCTTTTTTAGATACTTGGTTGCTAAATGACAAATTTTTCCACATCTAAAGTAATTTTCCAATACCTTTCTTCAACTTTATTGTAAAGTTTTCTTCCATCTCATCTGAATCATCATCATCCAAATCTACCTTTTCCTTTATTTCTTTAAATGCCATCTCATATCTACTCTTATCTTTTTTGAAATTCCTCAAATTAAGTATGGCCAGGTGCAAAGCAATTATTCTTTGGTAAACTTCATCATATCATAAAATTCCTCAATAGCTGAGATCTTATCACTATAGCTCTTTGGTAAGGTCATCAAGATCTTATCCTTATCCTTTTCATCAGTATTAGTACCTCGTTGATTCTTGACTTCATTCACTGCACTATCAACCCTCTCAAAGTAACCTATAATATCATGACCTTTCTCTACTATCATGTTCTTATATTAATGTCTATCTTGTAGCTTCTTCCAAATATAACATTGCCTTATAGATCTCCTTCAATTATTTCCAAACTTCATAGGCAATCTTCAATGAAAAAACCTTTTGTCAAAATAATTTTTTTATAAAGCACAAATAATTACATACCTTTGTTTCTCACTCTCCTCATAGATTAAATTTTTTTCTTGAGTAACAAAGATATTTTGAGGTGTAACATACTTCATCTCCATAGTTTTCCAAGTAGTGTAATTGATTCAATATGTGTCCTCTCATCTCTTTCTAGAAACTATAGTCAAATTCATCAAACATAGGAATATTCAATTTATGTGCCATAGGATCTACCTCAAGTGGTTAAGCTTTCTCCAAGGAACCAAAGCTTTTATCTCCTAATTGTTGGACAAGCCAAATAACTAAGAGGGGGGTGAATTCATCATACTCAAATAATTTCCCTAAAATTTTTTAAGCTAGTAAATAATTAAAGAAATATGGAACTTATAATAGATGTGAATAAGAAAGCACAAAAAATCACCACCATGAACATCAAATTTACAAGGAAACCCAAGATGGGAAAGACTATGGAGGATATAATTCTCATGAAAAAAACACAAGGGGATTTTAAAAAGATCTAATTGTTGGCTTTCTCATTGTAGGTAAGGCCCATTTCTAGTTGGGATAACTATCTAGAAATCAGTAATGCTCACGTATAGTACAAATAGGATCACGACAAGAATATAATAAATTAAAATGAATCAATAATGAAGTCATTATCACTAATAATCAACAACATAAAAATTATATAATAGTTGCACAACAAGTTGAACCAACTTAGATATAGATCAGTGTATGAATCTTACCTTTTCAAATTTACATTCACATCTCATATTTATCACATACAAGTACGCTACAACAAATAAAGCCATCAATCTCTTATACTATGTCATGCCAACAACTACATTGGCCTAATGCAATTTGAAATAGGTGAAACTGAAGCATTCATACACTGGTAAGGAATAAAACATGGACGACCTTACTCAATATAACATGCCTCACTCAATTGGGATTATTTTGTGTTGGCAGAGCAACCATATTTTGTCTATAGAATGGCGAGTATTGTCTTGCTTTTATCTATTTTGGTGAGTAGGCACATTGGTGTTATTGACATTTGGAGATTGTTGATCTGGGGAGGGGTAAAATTGTGGTTTAATATTGTTTGCTTCAACAACTCCATCATTTACCATGTTTCTATTATTGTTTTTCTACCACCGTCTCTATTTATCGTTTGATTGATCAAATGAGTTGTGTTGTTATGAAGAATTATTAGAGAAACCTTTACCATCTTTCGATATTTTAATGATATCATTGTTTAGTAAGGTTTCTTCAACTTTAGTTGTGTTTTCCAATGTTGTTTTAAAATCTTTAGGACCTTGAAATTGCAGCCAATAATTCATAGGCTTGGAGAGGCTATTGACAAATATATCGGTCTTCTCTTTGTCTGGGATGTCTTGATGATATTTGGCAAAAGTATGTTGCCATGTTTGTAAGAAAACCTTAAAAGATTCACCTAGAAGTTGTTTAGTATTTCATAAGTCAATCATGGTCGCCTCTCTCTTGATGTTATAGGAATATTGTGCAACGAAGATAGAGGCTAGTTGATCAAATGATCAAATATTTGAGGGGAGTTTTGAGAACCACTCCATGGCTTGTCCACCCAAACTTCTAGGGAATAGATCCATAAGATAGGTTGTTTCATGCACGAATTCCATACTTAAAGTATAGAATTGGTAGAGATGATCTTGGGGGTTAGATCTACCAAAATATTTGTCATATTTGGTATTTGCATATTTTGGGGAAAAGGTGTCAAGATGACACTTCTATCAAATGGGAGAGGACATATCCCCTCTAGACTGAATTCAATCGACTAGACTTTCCCTCATTTCATAATTTCCATTTCTATTTGTAGATCTTGGAGTTTTTGGGTCATGACCTCCAAGAGAGAATCCTCTTGATCCCTCTTGAGGTTAGATATATTGAAATCAGTGGGTAATTTTGCACCTTGTTGTGTCAATGATAGCTAGTAATGCTCTTTATGTATTTAAGTAGTCTCTCAATGATATCAACAAGTTCTAGGTTTTGTTGAATACTTTTGATCTTTAACTCAAGGCTATTCTCACCCCAGATTTAGGATAAACCCATTTCATTATCAGGTTCTAAATTTTGTTGTTTGAACATGAGTGATTCTTCAGTAATGGTGGATGATGAGCAATCAGTGGGTGTTATAGGATCAATGGTGTTTGAGGATTGTGTAGATTTTACAATTTATTTTGCTATTCTAGCACTTACTCATGTGGCCAATCTTTTTGGTTCTTTTTATTTAGCACTTACATTAGTTTTTCATAGTGGCATGAGATGTGAATAGGAACCCTTTAATCCTTATGTATTTTCATGTTGTGAGGATAATTTTAGACCAAGTTATAATGAAGTATCAAGCTATATTTCGAATAGGTTTTAGCGATATCAATGGTGATAGGATTTAGCTTCGTAAAGTCAGGTGATGAAAGGATATGTGTGTCCTTTCATGTTTGACTTGATCTACGAGGCTAGAGTAATGATGTTTGTTAGATAAAATCCCTAGGTAGGATTTTTTAAATGACTTGTATAATAAAAAATTTCTTGCTCGATCTTAAACATATTGGTCATTTTTAGAGTTCCTCAGATTTGCAGAGTATTAGTAGAGGAAAAGGTATTTAGATATGCTCTTTGTTTTGGGACATTATGTGTGCATGTAGCCACTATTTTGTAAATCCTCTCAAAGGAATTGCACAAATATTTATATACACTACTTCATTACTCAGATGTGTTATTTCATTATGTGTTAGGCACTCTTCTACAGTGTGTAAGAGTTATTTTAGGTTTCAAATGCGCTATAACATTGTTTAGATGCATTATTTTTATGTGTCAAAAGTGTCATTTCAAGTTGCAAATGTGTTAAAGAAATAAATATATATGTTGTTTTAGGTTGTAAATGTGTTATTTAAAGGTATACAATAGCATTTATGTCCAATTCAGGGTTGGTTTGTAGTTGTGTCTGAATTTGCTAGAAAGTTTTGCAATCTTAAGTTCTTTATCATGTATTAAAATAAGCACATTCATTCACAACAATAGAACAAATGAAAATGAAATATTCAATGCATGAACCTAGAATATATAAAAAATGGCTTCCTAATAATGGCTTGCTAACGTTGGTGTCTAGGGGTTTTAGTATTTATCTAATTATGTTCGAATTTACCTCTCTGTGAAAGAGAGATTACCACCAACATGAGGGAGGTTTGGCACAATCTATTGCAAGATTACTAGAGGAAGGCTATATTATGAACACAATCGACTTGCATTCAATTAAAAATACAAGTTGGAAGGTTTTCCCTCTCACCAGCCCTACTAAGGAAAATCTTGAGAGGTATACCTTTCTACAACTAAGTAAACTACCTATGGAAAAGTATGAGAGATAGAAATTGAAAGTAGGTTGGCGAGTTTGATCACCCTAAAAAGGTGAGAGAAGGGTAAGTGCACCAAAGTTGTGGTGCCAAAAAGGGGGGTATAAGTGGACACCTTTTTTCTAAAATCAGCAATTTCTAAACTTCAACAAAAATTTGAAGATAGTTACGCCCAAAATTTCAAGATATGACAAAAACAAAAGTAGTAGTCCTTTGAATCTAGTTTCTAGACTACTAATTTTTTTCCAAAATGGTTTAGTTTTAGGTCCTCAAAAAAGGGGGCCACAAAAAGTGGTACTGTATATTCGGGAAAAAACATAACATAGTACAAACTATGGCCGCCCTAAAATTTTAACTTTTTTTTGAAAGTCTTTAATCACTCTGGTCAAAAGATACCTAACACTATGTAGTTTATTCCAAATTTTTTGGGTAATTTTATAATGTGTATTTTTTTAATGAATTTTTTAATTGGACACATCCCAAAAAGGTGAAATATATGTATGCTCCCTAGAAATGATTGAAAACTAATCTAAAATGAAAACTTATTTTGTTCAAAGTGTGTAGAATGGAGTCTAGTTTCTAAAAAACTAAGTTGTTGCGAAATTTGATGAATGAGCTAAAATCTACAACCCAATTAGTACATGTTGGTTTTTGACAAAAAATGGACATACAGTCAAAAGAAATTATAGTTGAAAGGCTTGAAATAGTTCAAATCAAAAATAAATTATATGCTTATATAGCTAACACAGAGACCTACAATGTCATGTAATCTGATTTTATTGATGCTCAACCATGAGGAAACTTGAAGGAAAGCACACAAGAAAAATCAATCATTTTTTGTATATTTGCATCAAAAAATGTCTCAGATTAGTTTAGAGACTCCAAACCTTTGGGTTGGATCCCATGGCAAAACCAAGCTAGAATGAAAAGCTTTGAATAGTGCACATGCACTATAGCGTGTGCACACTATTTAAAGATTTTTTTAATTTGGGTCTTAATAGCGTGTACATGCTTTAGTGTGCATGCACTATTAAGACCTAAATTTCAATAAAGAGGGAAGGATAGACATAGAGAGGGTATGAAAGAGATTAGAAGATGGGAAGAGAGTAGAAGGTGGGATAGGGAGAGAGGGAGAGAGGGAGAAATAGAAAGAGAGAGAGAGAGTAGGGGATCAGAGAAGGTGGGATAGGGAGAGAGGGACGAAGAGAGAGAAAGAGAGAATAGGGGATGGGAGAGAGAAAGTAGGGGATCAGAGAAGGTGGGATAGGGAGAGGGATGGAGAGAGAGAAAGAGAGAATAGGGGATGGGAGAGAGAGAGAGAGTGAAAGTAGGGGATGGGAGAGTGAGAGAGTATAGAGAGAGATAGAGTAGGGGTTGGGAGAGAGAGAGAGTAGGTAGTGGGAGAGGGGGGATGGTGGAGAGAGATAGAGAGATTAGGGGATGAGAGAGAGAGTGAGAGAGAGAGAGAAAGTAGGGGATGTGAGAGAGAGAGAGAGAGTAAGTAGTGGGAGAGGGAGAGGGAGAGAGGGGGGATGGGAGAGAGAGTGAGAGTGAGAGAGAGAGTAGGGGGTGGGAGAGAGAGAGTAAGGGGTGGGAGAGAGAGTAGGGGGTGGGAGAATGAGAGAGAGTAGGGGATGGGGGAGAGAGAGTAGATGGTGGGAGAGGGAGTGGGAGAGCGAGAGTGAGAGAGAGAGAGAGGAGAGAGGGGATGGGAGTGTGTGTTTGAGAGAGAGATACAAAGTAAGGGATGGGAGAGGGGAGAGAGCAAGAGAGAGAGAGTAGGGGATATGAGAGAGAGGAAGTGTGATAGAGAGTGAGAGAGTGAGAGTAGGCGATGGGAGAGAGAGAGAGTAGAGAGGGAGAGAGAGAGTAGGAAGTGGGAGATGGAGTGGGAGATGGAGAGCGAGAGCGAGAGAGAGAGAGAGGATGGGAGTGTGTGTGAGAAAGAGAGTAGGGGATAGGAGAGGATAGAAGGTGGGGGTGATGGGAGTGTGTGTGTGTGTGAAAGAGAGAGTAGGGGATGGGAGGGGGAAGAGAGAGAGAGTAGCCCAAAAGAGAGAGAGAGTAGGGGATGGGAGCTTGAGAGAGTGAGAGAGAGAGAGTAGGCAGTGGGAGAGGGAGTGGGGGATGGGAGTGTGTGTAAGAGAGAGAGAGAGAGTAGGGATGAGAGAGAGTGTGAGAGTGTGAGAGAGAGTAGAGGGTGGTAGAGAGAGTAGCTCGAAAGAGAGAGAGTAGGGGATGGGAGCTCCAAAGAGTGTGTGAGAGAGGGAGTGGGAGAGGGAGAGAGAGGGGGGATGGGAGTCTGTGTAAGAGAGAGAGAGAGTGGGGGATGGGAGAGAGTGTGAGAGTGAGAGAGAGTAGAGGGTGGTAGAGAGAGAGTGAGAGTAGGGGATAGGAGAGAGAGTAGAGAGGGAGAGAGTGAGAGAGAGAGTAGGGGATGGAAGAGAGAAAGTAGGCAGTGGGAGAGGAAGTGGGAGAGGGAGAGTGAGTGAGAGAGAGAGAGAGAGAGAGTAGGTAGTGCAAGAGGAAGTGGGAGAGGGAGAGAGAGAGTAGGGGATGGGGGAGAGAGAGTGAGAGAGAGAGTAGGTGGTGGGAGAGGGAGAGGGAGAGAGAGAGAGAGAGTAGGGGATGGGAGAGAGAGTGAGAGAGAGTAGGTGGTGGGAAAGGGAGTGGGAGAGGGAGATAGATATATAGAGAGAGAGTAGCTCAAGAGATAGAGTAGGGGATGGGAGAGGAGAGAGAGGGAGAGTAGGGGATGGGAGAGGAGAGAGAGCGAGAGAGAATCTTGAGAGAGAGAGATTAGGGGATGGGAGAGGTCCAGACAATGAGAGCGAGTAGGTGGTGGGAGAGGAAATTGAAGAGGGAGAGTAAGAGAGAGTGAGAGAGAGTAGGGGATGGGAGAGGAGAGAGAGTAGCTTGAGAGAGAGAGTAGGGGATAGAGTGTGAGAGAGAGTAGGCAGTGGGAGAGGGAATGGAAGAGGGAGAGAGGGAGAGAGAGTAGCTTGAGAGAGAGTGGGGGATGGGAGAGAGAGTGAGAAAGAGTAGGAAGTGGGAGAGGGAGAGCAAGAGAGAGAGTAGGGGATGGGAGAGAGAGTAGGTAGTGGGAGAGAGAGTGGGAGAGGGAGAGTGAGAGAGAGATTAGGGGATGGGAGAGAGAGAGAAAGAGAGAGTAGGTAGTGGGAGAGGGAGAGGGAGAGGGAGAGCAAGAGAGAGAGAGAGAGTAGGGGATAGAGTGTGAGAGAGAGTAGGCAGTGAGAGAGCTGGGAGAGAGAGAGAGAGAGAGAGAGAGAGAGAGAGAGAGAGAGAGAGAGAGAGAGAGAGAGAGAGAGAGAGAGAGAGAGAGAGAGAGAGAGAGAGAGAGTAGGGATAGAGTGTGAGAGAGAGTAGGTGGTGGGAGAGGGAGTGGGAGAGGGAGTGGGAGAGAGAGAGAGAGAGAGAGAGAGAGAGAGAGAGAGAGAGAGAGTAGTGGATTGAGAGAGAGACTGAGAGAGAGAACAGGTAGTGGAAGAGGGAGTGGGAGAGGGAGATATATAGAGAGAGAGAGTAGGGGATGGGAGAGAGAGATTGTGAGAGAGATTGAGAGAGAAAGAGAGTAGGGGATGGGAGAGAGAGTGAGAGTGAGAGAGAGAGTAGGCTATGAGAGAGGGAGAGCAAGAGAGAGAGAGTATAGGGGATGGGGGAGAGAGAGTGAGAGAGAGTAGGTGGTGGGAGAGGGAGAGTGTGTGTGTGTGAGAGAGAGAGAGAGAGAGTAGGGGATGGGAGAGAGAGAGTACTGCACTTACATTTAATTTGTTAATTTCCTCTTTCTTTCCTAACATTCAATTCCACAATGACCTTTTTTCCCTGAATTGAATCAAGTAGCATATGATCACCTTCCTCTTTCTAGTTTTGGATTTTGTACTACACTTACATTTAATTTGTTAATTTTTTTTGTTGTCATGCAGTATGGTGTACCCATGATCCTAAGGGCGCAACTATTTTTTCACCAATCCTTTTACATATGTGATATCTACAAGTACCTCAATACAATGAGTTTGATTTCCTCACCATGTAGAGGTCTACTCTTTAGTGTATTTTCTTTTTCTAGTGAAATATTGCACCATAATCTTCATGCTCTACTAAAGATATGTGTTCAAAGGCATCACAAGAACTTAACAAACCTATTCCAAACATCCATAGAAGATATTGTGGACATATGTTCAACTAAGGTTCATGTCTATTTCATGTTTATAGTAATGTTTCTAGTCAAACATCCTACAAACCATTTGATACATCTAACTATCATATTTCTTGTATTGATCAAGAAATGCAAGTTTGTATTAGTAATAGTAGCTGGCAGATGATTGTATTTGGTTAAGTAGTAGTACCAATCAAAGAGTAGAGACAATTTGGTTAATTAGTAATATTGATAGTATTTGGTTCTATATATGCCCTTTATCATTCTTGAAGTGGGCATTTCAAAACATGCAATCACAAATTCTTTAGAAGAGGTGAGATACAAACAAGAAGGGGATAAATAGTGAAATGACATATAAAAAAAGTCAACTAATTGCATGCAATTTGGAATTTATTAAAGAGGCTAAGGAGTATTGAAATTTGGTGCTTCAAATAGAAAATATGTTTTGCTTGAACAAATTGATGGAAATTTAAATTATCCGTAAAAATGGGAAAAAAACAGAAATAGAAGAAATGGGGAAGGAAAAATTGACATGGAATTTTGGTTCCTTTCATGCGATACATCTCAGTATATTTGAAATTTTTTGGCCCCTGTTTCTCTCATTTCCTCTCTGGTGGTACAACTCCTCCATCATTTCTTCAAAGTAACAATATAATAAACCAAGATAGTTAATCATAAACCAATACTCATCAAAACAATCTAAAACATCAAATGTGTTGGTGTAAATAAGTATTTACTTATTACACTTACTTAAGTTTACTTAGGTTAATGCATTATTTAATTATTTTGCATTATTTTTTTATTTAGTTTGGGTGAGACACTTAGGAGTTTGTGTACTCTCATGAGTTACGCAACTCTAATTATGCACATGGTGTCTACAACATAGAAGTATGCATCATTCATTGAGTTGTCATGTTGACAACACAATTATCCACACTCCTAATTTAGCACATGTTGTCTAAACCACTGATTTGCATGCTACATGATTGTAGGTTTATCCTCACATCATCACAATTAATTCTGTGCTTAATGGAGGATAACCCATATCTGGTGGACATGTGCTTAGTTGTATGACTTATCATGATGTTGACTGCTATGCATTCTAGAAGCTCTCTTGAGGCCTTTATATACAAGCACTCCTAGTGTACTCTTAAGTTGGCATATTGAATGAATATCATTATTTTGATCATACTCTCTCTATTTTGGTGTACTGTGTGCTTGTGTTTGAGTTCCTTGGTCTTGGGTGAATTTTGGCCTAAGACAAATTCTTACATGGTATTAGAACGGAGGGAGATTATGGGACCTACAATAAATAAACCCCCAAAGTACAGAGCCGAGCCGGGTGTTACTGCCCGGTTCAGCCAAATTTTTTTCTCTACTAGGGCAATTAATAAATCTGAAAATAATAATTAAAAAATACCCAATAATTGCAGAGAATAAACTAATTAAATAATTAAATAGGTCCTAGAATCTCCCTCGGCTCTGATACCATGTAAGAATTTGGCTTAGGCCAGAATTCACCCAAGATCAAAGAACTCAAACACAAGCACATAGTAGACCAAAATAGAGAGAGTATGATTAGAATGATGATATTCATTCAATATGCAAACTTAAGAATACACTGGGAGTGCCTGTATATAAAGGCCTTAGGAGAGCTTCTAGAATGCATAGAATTCACCATCATGATAAGTCATACAACCAGGCACATGTCCACCAAATATGGGTTATCCTCCATTAAGCATGAAATTAAGTGCGGTGATGTGAGGACAAACCTACAATGGTGTAGCATGCAAATCAGTGGTGTAGACAACATGTGCTAGATTAGGAGTGCAGATAGCTATGATGTCAACATGACAACTCAGTGAATGATGCATACTCCTGTGTTGTAGACACCATGTGCATAATTAGAGTTGTGTAACTCATGAGAGTACACAAACTCCTAAGTGTCTCACCTAAAATAAATAATAAAATAATGCATTAACCTAAGTAAACTTAAGTAAGTGTAATAAGTAAATACTTATTTACACCAACAAAATGCATAACCATACCGAATCATTTCTTTTAGTTATTTGCACACCCACTTCAATGCTTTCAGGCCATGGACAATCCTGATAACAAAAAATCCATTTAATTATCACTCACAACATTTTAAAACTTGACCAAATTCTTTTAATGGTTAGGTAAACAAACTAATAATTTTTTGTGTCCTCTCTCTTCGTCGGTCTCTTTCACTACCCTACTTCTACCCTGCTTAAAAGGGAAAAAAGAAAAAGAAAATAATAAGACAAAAGCATGAACAACCATGCCAGCAAAGAGAAAATACCAAGAACAACATCCAAAAAAGACAATGGACAATCGTGATAATAACAAATTCAATGCTGATAATAAAAAAATCATTTAATTATTAGTCACAACATTTATAAACTTGACCAAATTCTTTTAATTGTCAGTCAAGCGGACAATTTTTTGTTTCCTCTTTCTTCATCGGTCTCTTCAACTTTCTCTACCGTTTTTTCTACCTCTTCACTACCCTGCTTCTTCATCTGTGTGTATGTTGTGGAAGAAAAGGAAAAGTACTAAGAACAACACTCAAAAAAGACTTTCTGAATATTTCGATTAGGGAAAACAAATAAACAAATAAAAATATTGAAGGGAAGGACATAAAACTATATTTAGAATCTTTACCTGATATGCTTTACCCCACTCCCTACAATGACTATTTTGGTTTCAAAATGTTTGATTATTAAATTCTTCTTGTTGTTGATTTTAATTCAAACTCTTCCAATGGCTATTTTGGTTTCAACATGTTAGAGTTTAAATTAAATTATTTTTGTCAGTGCATTTTTAGTTTGAGATTTTTTGAAAACTCTCCTATATATAATTTTTTTTAGTTTTCCAAAGCATGTGCGCACTATAGTGTGTGTGCTCTATAATGTGTGTGCACTATAGCGCATACACGCTTTGGAAATTTGAAAAAAAAACAAAACAAAAACTTGGCATCATTTTTTGGGCACCACAACTTGGTGCACATACCTAGCATATCCCTACTACTCCAACTTCTCAAACACAACAAGTGAAATGTTCAATTATGAGCCTTAAAAGTAGGAGAACAAGATGCTCATATTTAGTCTATGTGTTTGTTCATTTCCAAATTGGTTCCTATTGATCCTTTTTGAAGGTTTGGCATTCTAATCAACCCAAAGAGTTGAGAGCATAGGCCTAGTTCCAAGTAGGTGAAAGAAATCAATTTCTTACTTAAACGAGTTTGTGAACCTTGAAAATCCGTAGCTTAATTGATCAAAGTTTTAGGCCTAGTTGATTTGATGCTAGCAAATGCTAGACACATTTTAAATTCTATCCACTCCCTTCCTATAACTTCAATGACTTGGGAGCTCCTATTTGGTTCAGAAGAAACCTGTAAACACCCAGAAACCAGATCTTCAAGTTAAATATGACACATTTTAGGTCTAATCAAATGCATTACAAAACTACACATATACGCTATAAGATTACTCAAATGCATTATAGAATTTTATAAAAGCACTAGACAATCTTGTAACTGCACTAGGATATCTTGTATATGCACTAGAAACTCTTGCAAATGCATTATTGGATCTTGTAAATGCATTACAAAACACTTCAAATGCATATTAAAATAATTAAAAATCAGTAAAATAGGATTCAAAAGTGCTAGAACATTGAAAAAATCTTAGATCTAGTATTGGTCAGTTTGGGAGTGTCTTTGAAAGGTCATTGCATTTGTTACAAGTCTTCCCAAATATTGTTAAGCCTGCAATAGGTCAAATATGCACAAGAAATAAGAATGCAATCAAAATAACAATGAACTAAGCTAGATACAAGAAACAATTGCTAAATAAGGCCTCTATGAACATCTCATGTTACCCTCACTACAACTGCTAAAATCACTCTCAGACCAACATCTTATAGATAGTTCTAGAATGGAATTATGCTATTAGTGCAGATCTATGAAAATCTATATGAGAATTATATGAAGTGCAAATTATATCAAGATAAGAACATGAAAATTCTAAGATATGTGTATGCATGAGACTAAAAAATACTAGATAATGCTAAATGCTACTAGAATGATGCGAAAATAATACAAAAATTTCTATAATAATGATGTTATTTAGATGATCAAAATGATAGCTCTAATATGCCTATAATAAGGATGCATAAAACTTGGGTCATTTTGCTCTTGATTTTCCCTTCTATTTGTAGGATTTTAGAAGGGAGTTGGCTTAAAGATCTAGGATTTGCCATTTATTGTGGGGTAAAAGTGAAACTAAAAATCTCTCAAAAACTGCAAGAGGAGCAATCCAACAAACTCTGCTTGTGAGGATAAATAGGGATTTTCAATTCTTTTAAATTTCAAAAATAGTGGATTTCACTTTTGAGAGGATAAATGATTTTAGTTGATTTATTAAATGTTGCATTTCTTTTCAAATTTTTGTCTTTATCATTTTCCTTTTTTTAATTTATTTTATTTTTTATTTTATGAACTAAATTTCCTCTTTGAAAGTGATTTTGGTCTTAAGGAATTTGATCAAGGGTTTAGCTAATTATTTAATTAATCACTCAAACAACTTTACATTGTAATTGATTTCCATTTTTCTAATTTTGTTCTTAACTTTTGTTGTTTGATTGAAATTCACATTATTTTAGGTCTTTGCCAATTTTAAGGTGTCTATAGTTTTCTCACCTTGATTGGTATCATTTTTTACATCAAACATTCAAAATCAATTTATGGGTACAGAGGAAGCCATAACCATAACTACAACAATTCATTTCTTGAATTATTTGAATTGAATATTGATTCTTAGTAGTATCAGTTTTTACATCAACATTCAAAGCCAAATCTTGGGTACTCTGTAAACCAATTCAATTTAAATTGTTTGATCATCTTGATTGGTATCAACTTTGGCATGAAAATTAAACATCAAATCATGGGTCCAAAGGAAGCCATAGCCATAACTACAACAATTACAGCTCTCTTAGTAATATTACTGATATCAAAATTGGTGCTCAAAAATAGGGAAAACCCCCATTAAAGCCCCCTTCACTACCTTCATGGTGAATAATAGGTTATCTCCACCTGTTAAAGAAAAACTAGTCCCTTCATCAAACTCTCTCCACACTCCAATTCCAATGGACCAGTCATCCATCTAAACCTTGGATTCTGCCCAACTTTACCAATCTACTCTTCAAAGCATGCAAAAGAGTGATTGACAATAAATGACAGGGTATTCACTTCTTGGCCAAATATTTTAGCTAGAATTCACATGTGCTACAACTCCAAGGTCCTACCACAGCTTCTATATGATTCCCACTGGCACAACTTCAAAAAAATGGCACTCTCCACCTCTTCTTAGGTCACAAGATCAAATCCTCTGCCAAATCTACATCAAAGAGGTTTCCCAACTAGATTATTCTTTATTTCAGGCAGTTTCCCAGTGAGATGGTTGTACCGGAAATAGGAAATCCCTTCTTTCTTAGTTTAAATTTGATGCAATCCTATGTATGGTCATCAACATGAGATCTATGGATTTGGAGGATGCGAAGTAGTTTAGGAGTTTGATGGAGGAAATATTTTTTATTGTTAGGTTGTTTAATCTAGGCGATTATCTTCCTTTTTGTTGTGCTTTGATTTACAAGGGTAAGGAAGGAAATGTTGGAGTTGAAGAAGAAGAGGGATGATTTTATGTAGATGTTCGTGGATGAACATCATGGGAGCTAGAGGGATTGTAAAGATAATAACACCATCGTCAAGGCCTCTACTCTTGTGAGTTTATCACAACAACTTTTTATTATCAATAAGCTCTATTGTTTCTCTACTAAGAAAATATGTAACCAAAAATAGTCAAATGAATGCACATATCCATTCTTTCATTTTCCAAAAAGATCATCCAAAGGAACATGTTTTAACCTTTATTCAAAGATGGGCAACATAGAATGTAAATAACAGTTAATCCATTCTCAAACAAGATCACCACAAATCACCTCTTCTTGTTTTACTCATTCATAAGAAAGATCATCCAAAATTTGGTAAAAAACATATTAAAAATTGTCTATTGTTCAACATCACATTTGGAATCAATAAATCAGAATAAATGTATCTCAATCATTCCTCACACACCCAAAAATATGAGTTACATATTCATTGACAAAGACGATCATTACGAGAAGTCCCTTGTTTCTTTAGGTGAGAAAGAAAAATCAATAGCATGCATGCATCTATTCATCTATTCAAATTCAAGTTCATACAAAACAATTTTTCTTTTCTCTATTTACAGATGGGTGTGCAAGGAAAACTCTAGAAAAAGTTCAAAAAGACTTACAAAACCATATCCCTTGCCTTAGAACTCCTTGTGTTCTTGTCCATGATGAAAAAAACCTCTTGTATATTCCCAAATTTATCAAAGGACTTCTTTATGGTCTCACTTCTAGACTCTCATGCCAAGCCCCCAACCAAGATCTTTGTAAAAATTATATCCCCTCCCTGATGATTTACAATCTCGTTATTGGCTCTACTGTTTGTACTACTCCTGCCCCCAAATTCCAATGTTGCTACCTCCAATCCAGGTCAAGCCAATTGGTTGAGCTAGTTACTATTATTGCTATTGAGCTATGGTCATTCCTATATGACAAACCTCCCTAATCTCACGCAATATTGTTTAGATCAAAATTAATGCTTGATTTAATAATCACTCTACTTCTATTAGTGAGTCTCATGTTAGTTGAGGGTTCGATTTGTCTCTCCAAACTGCTACCACCACCCATAGAGGCAAACAAAAAAAAAACAATTAAAATGAATACTAAATATACATAAGTATATAGATTATATCTATACTCTATATTTTCTATGAAAAAATTCCTTTACCTTCCATTCACATGATAATAGCTAGATATATACGTAGTGAATGACACATACTCACGATAGCATAACTACATATACACAATCACACCCACAAACCAATTTAAAAAATAAAGTGTTACTGTCGTTGGCTTGATTTTTCACCCAACCAAAAATTTGAAGTACCTTGTGAAAATCAAGAAGAGAGTATGTTTTTATTGCTTAGGGTTTCTAAAAATTTGTCATTTCCCATGAAAAATCCTAGGGCAATAGTCATGTCCCATGTTCTGATAAAATTATTCATAAAATGACATGCAAGCATAAAAAGGGACACATAAAAAATCTTGCTTATATGTTGGTATCCCTAAGTTTTTTGATCTTTTATCTCTTTACATTTCATGCCTCTTAATATGTTAAGTTGTGGTGTTGCAAAAGTCTTTCAAATGTAACATTGCTTCTTTGTAATCACTAACCATTTTGAAGGATGCAAGGATGCAAAATAGTCATCAACAGGTCAGTGTAGCTTCGCAACTGTTAGGGCTAACTATCAAGTTGAGGGTGTGAAGAAGCAATTCAACAGAGATTGCATGATCACAAACAATATCAATCATAAGGCTTTTAGAACTGCAAAGAAGTGATTAAAATCCATGCAGTCAAATTTTGAACCATTCGTATGATCGCAAGTGGTTAGATAAACTCTAGTTTCTAAGTTGTGAAGGTGCAAAAGACAACAATAGTTAAATTAAATAGTTATTGCATCTTTGCATATGGTTAAGGGTTACCTAGAGTTAAGGTGGTGAAACAACAAAATGCTTTGATCACAGCTTCATAAGGTGAAGTGTTGAGATAGATTTTCAAGTTACAAGGTTGCAATCAAATCAAAAAATTAGCTTGAAATGGTTATTGCAATGTCCCTGGCTAGAAACCATTGAAGATTTTTCAAGTTGAGAAGCAACGATGAATGAGGAAATAGTCAAGATAATAGTTGATCGTAGCAGCGCATGTTTAAGCCATGAACAAAGATTTTAAGTTGCAAAACTATGAAGAACATCTAATAGTCAAAGGAAATGGCCTTCACACTGTCACAAGGGTTTGAATTGAATTGAAAGATAAGTTGTGAATGTGTGAGAGCTAACCATGGCAGTCAAGGCCTATGCAGTTGCAACATCACAAAGAGTTATTGCTAAACTATGGTTAAAGTTGCAAAATGCTTTGATTGCATCTTCGCAGGGTTAAAGCCGTGGTTAAGGTATAAGGATGTGAGACTACAAAATAATGAAAATGTTAAGGTTAAAAGGCAAGGTTTCATTTTCAGTTAAGGTCTTTGGTTACAAATCTATGAAGTAAAGTGGTGGTTAATCAAAACAATGATCGTGGCATCGCACTGTTAGAGAAAGCCTTGTGTTTGGCAGTTGCAAAGGGGTGACAAAGGAAAAGATGAAGTTATCATAGTTTCACAAGTAAAAGAAATGCTAAGCCCTAAACCATAGAGATGTTGTGAAAAGATCATAGTCATCGCAAGATCACATTGGTTAATAAATTGAAATGGTGTGCAGTTGTGAGGTTGTGATAAAGGCTTGAATCAAGAGATCGTTGTCTTGCAAGTCAATATGGTCAACAAGGAAATATAGTTACAAAATCATAAGTAAAAGAAATGTATCAAAATAGGGTCCAAATAGCATGTTTTTATTGGTTGAAGACATTGACTCTCACAAAGGACCATCATCTTCTCAACATTGTGTGATCTTGTTTGATCAATGGTTGTCACTTTCCCAGTTTCTAAAGTTGTGTGATCTTCAGCCAAAGTGGGAACATGAAAAATTAACACTAATCCCTGTATGCCCCTCTTTTGTTTCTAAGAAATATAAAATGGTGCATCTTTTGAGCTGCCAGATCAAGGAAAATCAATGTTTGTCACATTCTCATTTTATAAAGTTGCAAGAAGGATAGCCAAAGCAAAAATGAGAGAGTTCAGCATGTGGAAATGGTGGGACCAAACTTAGTTATGGACTGCAAAATAAAATACGTCAAAATGAGTCGTCTAAATGGAAAGTTCTAGTTGGTTGAATGTGTTGAATTGCTGATTGTGACAAAAACACTTCAATTTTATAGAAATCGTTGATCACATGCAAATTGATGGTTGTCACTTTCTCACTTTTCAAAGATGCACAAAGATTTGCCAAAGTGAGAATATGACATACCAACATGTGGAAGTGGAAGGGTCAACCCATGCTATGAGTTTCCAAATGTTGTTGTTAGTACGAGGTTCCAGATGGTGATTTCTCATTTGCGAAAAAAGAGAGTGTAAAAGAACGTATTGCCTTTTATGTGATCATTGATCAAATAAGGATCAATGATCATTGCTTTCATGCATTTTGAAGATATATGATGTTTAACCAAAGTGGGAAAGTGGCCTACTGACATGTGGTGGAATTTTTGGTTTTGGAGCCTTGCGAAAACATAGTGGTAGGAGGAAGCATTAGAAAGGTGACACATGGCAAAGCCTAGGAAAACAAAGTCGTGAAATCAATTTTTAAAGGTTATTTTCCTCTTCATGTGCAAAAAGGTCATTTAAATAAACATTGGTTTATAATATAAATTTTTGACCTTGGGGAAAATGTTAAATATTTGCATAACAAATACAGACCTGAGAACCATGTCTGAACCTAAATTTCAAATGGATGCTCTAGGCATTTCTATTAAGCTAGTATATGACCACCATATATCAACGGAAAGGTCTCAGTATGAGGAATACATTTTTGTAGTTAAAATGTGTGTAGGTTCAACCAGACAGAAGATCTAGCTAGATTTGTCTAGCATGGGCATGTTTTCTTAACTATTTTTGTTGGCTTTTCCATGGTGTTTCAGAGCCAGTTATAAAGCAAGTGATGAACTAGGAGTGGATCAATATTGGAGAGGTCTCAATTGATGTTATATTTTGCCTCTAATTAGTTTGGTGGAGATTTAGCAATATTTTGGATGCTTATCTGATATTCCATCAAAGGAGGTTTTTCTCATCATTTTGAGGAGTAATTTTAACAAGTTTGTTGTGTCATAATGATGAGATTTGATTTTTCATTTGAAGAAAGAAGAGATAAGTTCTACAAAAATAGGTGGAAGAGTTTCAAGTGGACACATGGAAACATTAGATTTGATCTGGGAATTCTTCCTATCTATTTATTCTCTTCTTTTTTCATTTTCTGTGGTGGTTGATGGTTATTTGTTTCCAGACTATTGAGCAGAGCTCTAGCTATGATCCCACTATTCATGCCCAACATTTCTCTTTTGTAATGAACACCAGTTAATGAAGTACAAAGATAGTTCTTGTATATCTAGTTATTTTTGAGTTATTTTCATGCATCCTCATGTCTTTGTTTCAAAGAAATAATTAAAATGCAAAAATTTAATTTTATCTTCAATCTTATTCTTGTCTCCTATCTATGTTGTCTATAATGTTTTGTGGTTTCTGAACAAAGAGACTAAACCCAGTTATAATTCCTTAAAGTTGTAAGTCTTAATATGTTTTGTTGTTGGAACAAAAAGCCAAGTAAATCCTTGATATATTTGATAGGGTTGCAAATTTCATAGAAGGATAGGTCGAGTATGAGGTTTAGTCTTGATGTAGATGTCTGATTCACAAAGTGATAGGATAGATCTAGGGTCCTAATACATGAGATGTATCAATGATTTCCAAGGATGTGTGTTAGTGAATTATGGAATTGTCCAATAGATAAGGCATTGATCAGCTATAGGATCTATTTTCTTTTTGTTCATACCTTGGTTTTGTTGATAATCAACACATTAATCAAACTATTTTCCCTTTTATGTTGAATAGTTGAAAGGATTTACCCACACTTAGCTTGTCAAGTTCATAGGTCATGTTATTAACTATTTCATGTCTATGTTGTTTGCACAAGTAATAGAAGATTTGGGGTTTCAATCTGCTTTATCCAAATTTAGTGTATGTTTTGAAAATTGGTACCATATGAATGAAATTGAGGTTCACCTACATAGGTCTTGTAGAGCCTGAAGAAGGAGTATAGCCCTATATTTGGCCTAGTATCTAAATAGGTATGTTGAAAATGGGAATTAGTTTCCCTTTGATGTATTTTGTTCTCATCATTGGGTTGATAAAAAGTTTTTAATTTAGAAGCCATCAAAATGGAAAGTCTAATAGGGAGTATTGAATCTAAAAAGAGATTCAATGCAGTTAGAAGAAAGGAATGTGAAAAGTTTGCTATAGCAGAAAGGTTGTGAGGTGTTTTCCATTTCTTTGTTGAAGATTCATGTCTCCCACTAGTTATCTTATTCATGATAGTGGTACTTTGAAAGTTGAATGTAAATTACATTGCTACTAGTGAATTTATTATCAACTAGTTCAATTGGGTAATATTTTGAAGTCCTATCATAAAACTTCAGAGTTAAGAATGAAGAAATGTGTTTTTTCTCTTTTCCAAGTTTGTAAATATCCAAAAGTGCTTTGATGATTTGCATGTTTTTCCTACAAATAGAAAGTCTAGTTCAGATTTGTCAAGTGACAGATTATGTAATATTTCTCACAAGTGTGACTGACGACTCTATATCTCTATACCAGTTTTCCTAGTTGATTTCATATTAAATATTTTTAAGGACTTTTAGCTTGTATGGGTAGATCTAAAGCTTTTAATAGTAATTCTTGGGAAAGAAGTTATCAATTCTTGATCTAAAAGTTTTAATTGTTGTGTACATTTGTTGTTGTAAGAATTTTTATGATAGAAAGTGAATCATGATAGTGATTTCATTGTCCTCTTCAAGGAGTTGGTGGCTTTACATGGTTTTGATAAATGGTGTGAAGAATTTTAGGTTGGCACCCATGCCAAGATCAACAAATTGAGCTTCAACATCAACACTTAAGTTATTTTGATTTTCATGTGTACTCTTTTCATGAAAGTCAAGTGTTAGAAATCAGTACCTCTATTCAGTGATTTTTAGCACTAGGAGAAAGAGGTAGAGTTTTCTTTTCAAGAGGGAATTAGATCTAAGATCTGAAGTTAGTTTACCAAGTTATAAAAGTGTGCTTGAAGATATTGTAGAGATAATAAAAACTCCACAATCAAATTGGCAAATTCATAAGAAATATGGTAGGAAGTATTCAAGGTCTAAGAGATGATCAATTTTATATGAAGTTCAAATCAACCCTCATGGAGTTGCATTTTTCTTTTAGACCTAAAAATATTCTTTACCCATTGTTTTCCTAGAAGTCTTTGTGCCTGATTTAGTTGATTGGCCAACACATTTGAAATTAACGAAGCTCTTGAAAGTTGAAGAATACATCGAGAAGATGGAATGTAATTTCTATAACAATAGAGTTTATTGTAAATTTTCTAATGGTGTTAGTAAATGTGTTAAAATTAAGAGTGAATTTAGTGAATTTGTAGATAATGATAATTTGTCTTTCAAGTAAGAAGAGATGGATTCTAGAGGTAGTGAATTAGGTGATTACAATCAGCATGAGGAAGATGGATATGTAATTAAAAATGAATCATGTGACAGTGTGTATGAGAGTGAAGAATTACATAATAGCAATAGAGGTAATTCTTATTATGAAGAAAATGAGTGTAGTAAGGCTTCTGATTTTTCAGATTTTACTACTAATGTTTCCACTATTGTAAATTCTTCATGTCATCTGCATAATAATCATAGCCAAGAGAAGAAGAATTGTGAGTAAGTCTTTTTGAACCCTAATGAAATTTTAGCTTTGTTAGCTCGTGATTTTGAAAGGTATGTGAGTGTTTCTAAGGATGCTCATATTTTCCCTTATGTTGTTTCTTCATTTAATGAAGTCACTTCCCAAAGGTTTGATGTGGAAAGAGATATAGAATCAGAACCATCTTTATCAAGCTTTGAAGGTGTATATGATAGTACCTCAAATGTATGTGCACATGTCAACTTGTTCGATGTGGGGGATGTTATTGAAGGGAAATTTCATATTGATTCAAATTCTTTTCATGTTGGTGATGCTGCAATAAGTTTTAATGTTTCATATGATGAAAAGGTGAATAGTGGAAATTGTAAATCTAATTATAAGTTTTCTTTATGTGGCGATGAATCTTGTAATGATGATTTCAAAGTTCACTCTAACAATTTGTTAGATGAAGACAATGATTATGATTAGCATATTTTATTCAAGCACTTTCATGATAGTTTTTCAAGCTCGGTAACTAATCCATTGTTGGAGTGTGAAGGAGTTTGAGTGTGTGATAAATCTGATTGGATGAGTAACAAGACTACAATTGTGAAGAAATCAGATTTTATGTACTCTTCACACCAAGTTACACAAGGTGAGTTGTAATCTCTTGACATGTGCAACTTTGTGAACAAAATAGAATACAAAGCCTTTGTGTTTCTTGTTGATAGCATGCATCTGTCATATGTTCATGATGGTTGTTGGTTTGGTTCTAGTTTCTATGAGCATGTTGATCCATACTTTCATAGTGATCATGATGTTGAAGAAAATTTTGATTGGTATATACACTATGAAAGTAAAAAGAGTTATTTTGTTTTAGCAAATGAACTAATAGAGAATGTTGATTTTGTTGGTAAAACTAATGAGAAAGATTTTTCCAGCTTACCTCAAAAATGTGTAAATGAAAACTAGGTATGTGATAGAGGTAAAAAAATTTGTTGAAGTTTTGGTGGCTCAGGGCCATTGTCTATACAGTTTAGGTTTAGTTTTTCTTGCTTTCAATAAGTTGTTCGAGAGATTTTTTGGAATGGTCTGCTTCTCCTAGAAATTATGAATCCTTGCCATGCCCACAAGGGACATACATCCCCAGATAGAGCCATTTTTGGCCTAATGTTTCAATCACCCAAAATTTTTGAAATACCTTATGAAAATTAGGAAGAGAGTATGTTTTTGTTGCTTAGGGTCTCTGAAAATTTGTCATTCCCCATGAAAAACCCTAGGGCAATAGTCATGTCCCATGTTCTATTGAATTATTCATAAAATGACATCCAAGAATAAAAAGGGATACATAAAAAAAATCTTTTTTTATATGTTGGTATCCCTAAGTCTTTTGATCTTTTATCACTTTACACTTGATGCCTCTTAATTTGTTAAGTTACGATGTTGCAAAAGTCTTTCAAGCGCAACATTTCTTCTTTGTAATCACTAACCATTTTGAAGGATCTGAGGATGTGAAACAATCATCAATAGGTTAGTGCAACTTCATAGCTACTAGGGCTAACTATCAAGTTAAGGGTGCAAAGGAGTGATTCAATGGAGATTGCATGATCGTCGATAGTATCAAGCCTAAGGCATTTAGATTTGCTAACAAGCAATTAAAAGCCATGCATTCAAATTTTGAACCATTTGCATGTTCACAAGTGGTCAAATAAACTCTAGTTTCTAAGTTGCAAAGGTACAAAAGAAAACAATCATTAAGTTAAGTAGTTATACCATCTTCACACATGGTTAAGGGTTACCCCGAGTTAAGGTAGCGAAGCATAAAAATGCTTTAATCGCAGCTTCACAAGGTTAAGTGTTAAGTTAGATTTTCAAGTTGTGAGGTTGTGATGAAAGGAAACAATTAGCTTCAAATGATTGTTGTAGGCTAGAAAGCATTGAAGATTTTTCAAGTTGCAAAGCATCAATGAATGAGAAAATAGTCAAGATAATAGTTGATCACAACATCACATGTTTAAGCCATGAAGAAATATTTTAAGTTGTGAAATTGTGAAGAACATCTAGCAGTAAAAGGAAATGGTCTTCCCACCATTGTAAGGGTTTGAATTGAAGTGAAAGATAAGTTGTGAATATGCGAGAGCTAACCATGGCATTTAAGGCCTACGCAGTCACAACATCGCACAGAGTTATTGCTAAACTATGGTTAAAGTTGCAAACTAGTGAAATGCTTTGATCGCATCTTCGTAGAGTTGAAGTTATAGTTAAGACTTAAGGAAAGGAGCCTGAAAAATAAGGAAAATGTTAAGGTTAAAAGGTTAGCGCAACATCGCAAGGTTTCATTTGTAGTTAAGGTCTTTGTTTGTGAAACTGTGGAGTAAAGTGGTAGTTAATCAAAACTATGATCGTGCAATCTTCGCGAAGTCATCTAATCATGTTTGATCAACAGTTATCACTTTCCAACTTTTTGAAGTTGTGTGATCTTTAGCCAAAGAAGGAATACAACAAGTTGACACCTATCCCTATGGGCCCCTCTTTGGTTTCTATGCAATATAAAATGGTGCATCTTCTAAGATGTTAATCAAGGAAAATCAACGTCTGTCACATTCTAGTTTTATAAATTTGCACGAAGGATAGCCAAAGCAAAAATGTGAGATTTTGACACATGGATATGGTGGGACCAAGCTCCGTTGTGCACCACAAAAAAAAGTCTAAATGGAAAGTTCTAGTTGATCATGTTGGTCAAATAAATAGTATTGACAAATGAGTGTCAACACACTTAACCATTTTCATCATACATGCCGAGTACACAATAGATGTCGAGCCAAGAATTTCAATAGGTGCCGAGTTATAGTTAGTACCGAAGATATCATAGTGTAGTATGTGCCAAGGAATACAGAATTGTTCATGTGCCAAGTAACAGAATCATTCAGATGCTAACCAATTCAAAACAACATATGGCGAGCACTATAGGATATAACAGGTGTCGAGCAAACTAGAAAACATAGTTGATGCCGAATAATCCAAAAATAGTATGTGTTCAGGATTAGTAATACTTCATGTGCTGAACAATGCAGGATCAACATAAGAGTTTGTATTTGCACAAACTAAGATGTGAACCACTTTTGGAGCCAACTTAGAGAAATTTCAAAGGATAAAAAGGATAAGGATGAATCATTTACATTTCCTATGCAATTTGGATGCAACCAATCAGAAAAATGGTGAAGGTATGCAACCAATAAGAAAAATGAAAAGTATGAGTGAGAATTTGAGATTTAGTATGGATCATAGATCCATATCTAACCCTAAGTCTTTGCATTCTTTATAAGGAGAATTAATGCACCATTGCATGAGTGAAAGAAAATAGCGTAAGGGGAGATTATAGAAAAATTTCAGTCTGAAGAGAAAAGACTTAGTGGAAAGGACAACATTTATACATCTAGTTGATTAGAATAGAACAGGGGACATATTCAGAGATTAGATCTAGTAGAGATTAGAAGAGGAAGAGCAGATCAAGTGCCTGAATCAAGTAATTTGAGATTGCATTCAATCAGGTTAAATGTTCTAATACTCTTTCACAATTATATTAGAGGTTGAAATCCTATATTGATAAGTTAGCTTAAAAGCTAGGTAGGAGAACCTTTGGAGGAGGTCATGAAAATCCTATGTATTAGGTGGGTTTAATAACCTATTGTAAATCCTTTAACAGGGTGACACTTCATGTAAGTGTTTGTAATTCCTTTAACTAGGTCACTATTGACATAGTGTAAAGCCTTTAACAGGGTAAACCATCAGAAGCAGTTGAACTCATTGCTGCAATAATTTTTGTGGGTGTCATCCCCACCCCAATTTCACCTTCTTATTCCTGGAGGGTTTCTAGGTCACCAAAATCTCTTGCATTATGTGTTGATGCATGCTTTCATTTCATGTTTGTTTATATGTTTACATGCATGTAAATTATTTTTCGGATATGTGTTAATAAGAGTTTAAAAGGATAAAAATTGTGTACTTCTGATTCACCCCACCCTCTCAGAAGTACTCTTCCCATTTGGAACATTCCAACAATTGGTATCAGAGCTCTGGTTCTCTCAAGAAGAAGCCTACCAACTTGGAGAAAAAGTTCAAAAGATGGAAGTCTTCAAACTAGGGAAGATCATTGACAATTAGGTGATTTGTGTGCAATTAGCTCTACACAAAGTAGAGGAAGCCAGGGAGGAATTGAGAAAATCTTTGAAAAGAAGAAAGGAGATAGCCATAACTTAAAATGACATACACTACAAGGAGATTGACACCTCACAAGTGTTTTCCAATGGAGACTCCAAGGAATTTGATGCAGCAATAGTAGAATTAATGGAGAAAAATAGAGCACAAGCTGAAGAAATCAAATTACTCAAGCTTGAACAAGAATCACAAGCCATAATGCTTTGTGAAGTGATTGAAAAAAAGAAAAGAGCTATTCAAGACAAGGCCATGGTAGAAGATGACAAGAGAAATCTCATCAATAGGTTGGAAGAGAAGACAATTGAATTTGAAAAGATTTCAAACATGCAGTTAGACACCTTAAGCCAAATGATGAATGTTCATCATGAGCTAAACATGAAGGATATTGAGATCTCCACCTTGAAGATACAAAATGAACAATTGTAGAATGAATTAAAGAGAGAAAAGGAAATAGCATAAAGTTACAACAAACCCAATGAGGCAATCAAGTACTTTGAGCAATTGCTAAAATCACCAAGGGCTAGTAATGACACTATAGGACTTGGCTACATTAGCACTCAACAAGGAGAATCATCCAAGGCTGCAAAAGAAAGAAGCAACAAAGGTAAGAACACTAAACCTACTTGTCATTTATGTGGTAAAAAGGGACATGCCTCTAATGTGTGGAGAAGCAAGAATAGTCATTAGCATGATAAGCCTACAAATGCAAATTTGTATCACAAGTGCAAAAAGAAAGGACATTTAACACAAGATTGCAGAAACAAGACAATGAGGACACCAAGATTTGAGGGTCACTACTACAACTGCAAAAATTATGGACATAGAGCATTTGAATGCAGATCAACGCCTATGTGGACACCCAATCAGCATACAAGGAGAAACAACTATGAACATCACTACAATTGGGACTACAATACAAGACAAAGTTGTCACTACTGTCAGGAATATGGTCATGTACCTCAAAATTGCTTCAGAACACACTTCAAGGGTAAGTATAGCAGATGGCCAAACCAAACTACATGTTTTAATTTCTTGAAGACTAGTCATATTAGCAGGAACTGTCCAACAAAGGTCAAGGCACCCAAGACTGAAGTTAACAAGGGCAAAGAAAAATTTGATGTGGAACACATCAGGGAAGATATGAAGAAGACATGGTAGAAGAAAGGTGAATGTAGCACATCAAATGGAGAGATCACTTAACCCAAAAGGTCAAGTCATCACACCTCATCAAATTAAGCACTAGAAAGGCTCATGGGGCTGATACATATAAAGATGTATCATACATCAGCCCAAAAGAACATAGGAACACTGCAAAGAAGAAATTTACATAAGTTAAGATGTCAAGATAAAAGTTGGAAGATGATGTCAAGTTATCTTTACTTGCAAAGTAAAACTCCAGTACATGCTGAGTTGAAAAGTTTAGTAGCTGTCGAGTAAGACTTGATAGTGGCTACCAAGCAATTAACAAGATCAGAAGATGTCGAGTGAAATGAGATAGTAGCTACTAAGTGAATAAAATAGAGTTGATGTCGAGTTGAAAAATCCTTTGGAAGTTGAGTGACAGTTGTAGGCACAAATGCAATAAATGCTAGGTTTCAAGCCTAATAAAAGTGAAAATCGTTCATTTTTTGTTCATTCGAACAAATAGCAAAGACGAGCAAAGTGATTGAGCAATTTCCCAATAATCAAAAGATGATTTGCAACGATTCAATAGCAACCCAACTCTATTTCATCGATTTACTAGGTTTTTCATTCAAGTGTTGAGTTACCTAGTTTGAAAAGTTTGTTTAAACAGTAAACCCTAGTTCGGTTAGAAATGGCATCTGGTTCTAAGTTTGCAAAGGGAAAGGAAGATTTGGAAATTCAATTAGTTAGCAAAAAAGTTAAACAACTAGAGTTCAAGCCAATCCTAGAGGTTGCCTACAAAAATGATCTCGCTGGTGCCTTATCTGTGATTCCTGATAAAGTAGTAATGGTTTAGGATGTACGAAAATGCTACAACTGTAAGATAAACTTTGTGAAAATGGGAAACTTAAAGATGAATTCTCCATAGTTGAGAAGAAGGGTCTAACCAAAGCCCTATTTTTCCCTATTGGCTTTAAAAAAAAATGGATATGCATTGTGTTGAGAAAAATACATGAAGGAGCTTTTTGGTTAGAAATAGGGCCAGTAAAGTTTACCAAAAAATAAAATTGTAAATAGGGTTACTGGTATTCTAACCCTAGATCGGCCCAAGACCCTAAGGAGTGATAAGAGGGAGGCAATTGAGAAAAATGCTAGTGCCAAGTGGAACAATAGGGGTATGACAATTGACACCATCAAAGAGTCCCTACTAGATTTTGTTGTAAGTGTTATATCTCAGAAAATTCTACCAATCCAGTAGGTTGAACAGTGTACCCCACATAGCAATAGATGTTGGCTACAAGCTAGTGAAAAAGGATCATACTTAAGATATTGCAGAGTTGATGATGCAGAAAATCAATGAAAACTTGGGAGCCATAAGGAAATCAAAAGGAGCTCAATGCAAATTTGGCTCAATTTTGGTTTGCATGTTTTTCTACATTGCGAAAGAATTTCCCTCGGTAGGCAAGGTGAGATGGGATCCAAATAAGACCATTGTTGACCAAATAATTAGATTCATTGATCAAATGGGTGAAAAATTTGATGCCCAAATGACCAGTTATTTTGAGGACTTCAAAGAATCCATGAAATAGAGAATGAGAATTCCAGTCTCATTGGTGGAGCAACATGAAAAAGACATTTACTTTCTAGTGGATATTGGCTATACTTACATACAAGTAGTCAACCCTAGAGTCAGATGGCTCAGACCACTGGGTTATGAACTTGATGTGGATCAGGCTTCAGTAGCTATTATAGCATTGCTTGCAAAGCAAACTGATAAAATTGCAAAGCACTTTGGGACATATGATGTTTTCAAACCAAGGGTGGTTATAGACCTCAAGATAGCAACAATAGTCAAGAAGAAGGACAAGCTTGTAAAGAAGCTTAAGAAGAAATTTGGGGTAGATATTGGAGAGACAGGTATTGCAGAAGAAGCAAGGGAAATAAATAATGATGAAGAAGAGGATGACAATGAGAAAGATGAAGATGAGCCAGAGCAAGGGCCACTTCAGTTAACCCAAGACCTAGGTGAAGATGAGGATGAGAGTGCCAAGGAAGAACAAACCAAGGTCACCAAAAGAAAGGCAAAAGCACCACTTGCTTCTTAGCCCAATTCAATGAAAGTGGCAAAGCCTGCACCTAAGAAGCCTACTACTAGAGCTACTACAAGAGCTCCTACACAAAAGGCAAAAGAAGAGGTAGAAAAGAGGAAGATATCCACTGAGAAGACTGTAGATGAGCCAAAGAAAAGAAGGAAATTTGTGGCTCAACTTGATTTAGATGAAGAAAGGATAGAATCAGAAGACAACAGTTAGTTTAAAGTGGTAAGTCATCCACCTAAGTCTTCAATTGACAAGTTATGTGCTAAGATTAGGAATGGTGACTTGAATGATTTGAAGAATGTAGATTTTAATAAGCTCACAAAGAATGTGCAAAATAAAATAAAGAAATCTATCTATAGTATGATTGCAGAATATAAACATACACCTCTTGAATTGGATAGCTCATTGCCAAAGGAATTATATAAGATTGTAGAGGATAAATGGTATTTTTATCTGCAAACTGAGAAGGAAATAAGGGAGTATACCTTAGCAAGAATGTTACCTGATTTGACTAAAAGTCAAATAAAAAATGTAGTCAAGAGGCACAACAATAGATTTACTCCCAAATACAGGGCATTTAGTATTCTACAAAACAAAATTGAAGAGGTTGTGAGCAAATCCACAAAAGTGTGGAAGATTATTTACAAGAAAATTGATGATGTATTTGATGAAGAATACAAGATAGAAGCAAGTGCCAAAAAAAAGGAAATAAAAGAAGCAAGAAGGAAGAAAGTAGAGGAGAAGAAGCTAGAAGAGAAGAAAGTGGAGGAAGAAAAGAAGGATGAAGAAGAAAAGTAGGAGGAAAAGAGTAAAGAAGAGGAAAAGGGGTAGATGAGCAACAAGAACATAGTGTGCAAAACACACAACTACCACCTCCTAGCCCTCCTCACTCTACCATCATACCTGTAGAGACAATCAAGATAAAGGATGTTATTGACACTTCTAGTCAAAACATTAATCCATTAATTGTAGAGGATCTAGCAAAGATCCTTGACCATTCAACACAAGTAGCTAGACTATGTTCAAGCCCAATATTGGTCAGTGTTGATGAGTTGCAAAAGGTAGTAGTGAAATCCAAGGAAGTTAAGGTGCAAACACAAGAACCACCTATGACCACACAATCTACTAGACTTCTACTCCTTCCACCTCCATCTCCACCAAAAGAAAACACATGAGCACTTCAAGAGTCGAGTGCAGTAGCAGGGGATGATAAAGACAAATCAATACAATGAATAGGTACACCCCCAGCCAGAATGGTAGCAGAAGAGAAACAAGCTGAAGAGAATGAAGAGACAAAAGATAAGGAGGAATCTGCAATACAAACGTTGGTTGAACTATCCAAAACAAGTACTCCCACTCAAACTCTTCAGCAGCTGAGCACTAAAATGCTAGCATTGCAAATTAGAACACCAAGCTCGAGCTCAACAAAAGTAGCCAAGAAACTTCATTATGGAATTCCTAAGCTTGATGAAGAAATCAAGATTCCCTATTATGAATCCAGCACTCTCACAGAAGAAAAGATGAATGAGATACAAAGTGCATTGGATAGAAGAAGGAGACAAGAGGCACTTAGAAAGGATTATAAATAAAAGTAAGCATTAAATGAAATCAAGGACATATTTATGGATGCCTTTAGTCTATAGTCTCCAGATGAGTCAAGGCCAATAGTAGAACAACTATTAGATATGGTTGATTAGGTGACAAATGAGGACCATGACACCAACTCCAAACTAATTGAATAGTCAGAGAAGAAATTTCAAGGTAAGGTCAATCAGAAGATATCAAATGACATCATTTTGGGACAAGTTGACTTGGCTAAGAAAATAGATAAAGTCAAAATTGTACTTGTGAGTATATTCTCCCTTTACAATAAATTGTGTGATTTTTCCAATTTTACACAAAAAATGGCCAGAAGATATTGAGCTTGGAAAGAAATCTAAAGATTTCTAGCATGCAACTTCCTACTAGTCTAGCTGAAAGTGAGAAGCATTTTGCTTAGATGCTTCACACTCAAAGGGAACTAGTTGTATTAATAGCAAAGGAGGCTAATATAAAAGCCAAGCTAATGCAACTTCAATCATCCATCAACCTTCACTTAGAGGTACTCTACAAGGAGCAAATGTATGCAACGATAGTCCTGAAGAAAGATCCCAATCTTTCTACACATGAAGGACTTGTAGTACTAGTAGAAAAGCTTGCAATCCAACATAAGTCATTGGATATTGCATTAAAAATTGGGATGCAGCTCTGAAGATACTCTTGGAGGTTAACAGTTCATTTTTGGCTAAACATGGTATTACTCCATAGGACCCTTTGACATTAGTGTCAAAAAGGGGGAGATATATTATACGGGGAGTAAGCCAAGGAAGGGATATGTTGATACTATGGGTAATTAAAAAAATTTGCCAAATTTTGAATCATTTTGATTACATTCTTTCACTCTATTCTTTCATTCATTTTGAGAATAAAGTGGAATGATTGTAAATACCCAAAACGAGGGAGACAAGGAATAAAGGAGTGAAGGATAGATGTAAAATTTTGTAATCTAATGGAATATAGGGACATCACATAGATCATAATTTAGAAATAGGTCAAAGGACAGAGAGGATCAGGCACATTGGCACATAATTTCAATTTCAAAGGCATAATCAACTCAGGGGGAGTCATAAGGTATATTGCTACTCACTCTTTTTTTGAAATTTTTGAAATTTTGCACGTAAGTCGAGCAAGTAAAGCATGTACTTAATAAGGTTAGGATCACCAATGCTTTGTTAAGTGTTTTTGACACTCATGTCAAAGGGGAAGATTGTTGGTCAAATAAATAGTATTGACAAATGAGTGTCAACAAACTTAACCATTTTCATCATACATATCGAGTACACAATAGATGTTGAGCCAAGAATTTTAATAGGTGCCAAGTCATAGTTAGTACGAGCAAATCACATTGTAGTATGTGTTGAGTAATACAAAATTGTTCATGTGTCGAGTAACATAATCATTCAAATGTCGAGAAAACTAGAAAATGTAGTTGATGCCAAACAATCCAAAAATAGTATGTGTCAAGCATCAGTAATACTTCATGTGTCGAGCAACACAAGATCAACAGAAGAGTTTGTATTTGCACAAACTAAGATGTGAACCATTTTTGGAGCTAACTTAGAGAAATTTTGAAGGAGAAAAAGGGTAAGGATGAATCATTTACATTCCCTATACAATATGCATGCAACCAATTAGAAAAATGGTGAAGGCATACAACCAATAAGACAAATGCAAAGTATGAGTGAGAATTTGAGATTCAATATGGATCGTAGATCCATATCTAACCCTAAGTCTTCACATTATTTATAAGGAGAACAAATGCACCATTGCATGAGTGGAAGAAAATAGCATAAGGGGAGATTATAGCAAAATTTTAGTCTGAAGAGAAAAGACTTAGTGGAAAGGACAACATTTATACATCCAATTGATCATAACAAAACAAGGGACATATTCAGAGATCAAATCTAGTAGAGATTAGAATAGGAAGAGCAGATCAAGTGCTTGAATCAAGCAATGTGAGATTGCATTCAATCAGGTTAAATGTTCTAATACTCTCTTACAATTGTATTAGAGGTTGAAATCCTATGTTGATAGGTTAGCTTAACAGCTAGGAAGGAGAACCTTTGGAGAAGGTCATGAAAATCCTATGTATTAGGTGGATTTAACAACCTATTGTAAATCCTTTAACAGGGTGACACTTCATGTAAGTGTTTGTAAATCCTTTAGCCAGGTCACTCTTGACACAGTACAAAGTCTTTAACAGGGCAAACCATCAGAAGTGGTTGAACTCATTGTTGTAGTAATTTATGTGGGCATCATCCCCAACCCAAATTTACCTTCTTATTGCTAGAGGGTTTTTGGGTCACCAAAATCTCTTGTGTTATGTGTTGATGCATGCTTTCATTTCATGTTTGTTTATATGTTTACATGCATGCAAATTGTTATTCAGATATGTGTTAATAAGAGTTTAAAAGGATAAAAATTATCTACTTCTAATTCGCACCCCTCCCCTAGAAGTACTATTCCCATTTGGAACATTCCAATAGGTTGAAGGTGCTGACTATGACAAAAGCACTTCAGTTTTATAGAAACTATTGATCGGATGTAGATCAATGACTCTCATTTTCTCGCTTTTCAGAGATGTGCAAACATTAGTCAAATTGAGAATATGACATAATGACACATGGAAGTGGAAGGGTTGGCCCATGCTATAAGTTGTGAAATGTTGCTATTAGTATGAGGTTTTAGATGGAAAGTTATGATGTGCCAAAAATGTAGAGTATAAAAGAAGGTATTGCCTATTTCGTGATTATTGATCAAATAAGGATCGACAATCGTTGCTTTTGTGCATTGTGAAGATGTATTATGTTTAACCAAAGTGGGAAAGCATGCTACTAACACGTGGAAAATTTTTTTGTTCTGGATCCTTGTGGAGGCATGGTAGTAGGAGGAAGCACTAGAAAGGTGACATGTATCAAAGCCCAATCAAATAGGTTTGACCCAGATTCAAATAGAAGGAAAAAATACAAAGTCATGAAATCAATTTTTTAAGGTTGTTTTCCTCTTTACATGCAGAAAGGTCATTTAAATAAACATTGGTTTATAATATAAAGTTTTGACCTTAGGGAAAAGATTAAATATTTGCATAAAAAATATAGACTTGAGAACCATGTCTGAACCTGAATTTCAAATGGACACTTTGGGCATTTTTGTTAAGCTAGTATATGACTATCATATACCGACAGAAAGGTCTCAGAATGAGGAATGCATTTTATTAGTTAGAATGTGTGCAAGTTCAACTAGATAGAAGATATGGCCAGATTTTTCCAGCATGGGCATGTTTTCTTAACTATTTTTGTTGGCTTTCCTATGGCGTTTCAGATTCAGTTATAAAGAAAGGGATGATCTGGGTACAAACCAATATTGGAGAGGTTTTAGTTGTTGGAATGTTTTTCCTCCTAATTGGTTTGGTGGAGCTTTAGGAATATTTTGGATGCTTATTTGACATTCCATCAAAGAAGGGTTTTCTCATTATTTTGAGGAGATATTTTTGCAAGTTTGTTGTGCCATAATGATGAAATTTGATTTTCAGTTAAGGAGAGAAGAGATAAGTTCTACAACAATAGGTGGAAGAGTTTCAAGTGGACACATGGCAGCATCAAATCTAATCCAAGAATTCTTCCTATCTATGTATTCTCTTCTTTTCTCATTTTTTATAGTGGTTGATGGTTGGTTGTTTCTAGACTATTGAATAGAGCTCTAGCTATGATCTCACCATTCGTGCCCAACATTTCTCTTTTGTAATGAATAGTAGTTAATGAATTACAGAGATAGTTCTATTCTATTTAGTTGTTTCTAAGTTATTTTCATGCATCCTCGTGTATTTGTTTCAAATAAATAAATAAAATACATCAATTTAGTTTTATCTTTAGTTTGACTCTTGTCTCCTATTTGTGTTGTCTGTAATGTTTTGTGGTTTTTGAACAAAGAGCTTAAATCCAGTTGCAACTCATTAAAATTGTCTATCTTAATATGTTTTTTTGTTGGAACAAAGAGCCAGGTAAATGCTTGATATATTTGACAGGGTTGCAGATTGCATAGAAGGATAGTTTGAGTATGAGGTTCAGTCTTGATGTAGATGTCTAATTCACAAAGTGATAGGATAGATCTAGGGTCCTGATACATGAGATGTATTAATGATTTCCAAGGATGTGTGTTAGTAATTTATGGAATTGTCCAATAGATAAGGCACTGATCAACTATAAGATCTTTATGTTTGTTATTCATACCTTGGTTTTTGTTGATAATCAACACATTAATCAAAGTCTTTTCCCTTTTATTTTAAAGAGCTAAAAGGATTTACCCACACTTAGCTTGTCAAGTTCATAGGTCATGTTATTAGCTATTTCATGTCTATGTTGTTTACACAAGTAATATAAGATTTGGGGTTTCAATTTGTTTATCCAGATTTAGTGTATGTTTTGGAAACTGGTACCATATGAATAAATCTAAGGTTCACCTACCTAGGTCTTTAAGAGTCTGACGAAGGAGTATAGCCTTATAGTTGGCCCTGGTGTCTGGAGAGGTATGTTGAAAATGGGAATTAGCTGCCCTAGATGTTTTTTGTTCTCATCATTGAGTTATTAAACAGTTATTAATTGAGAAGCCAACAACAACTACTATAGCGAAAGGGTGCCGCTAGGTAAGCACACAGCTAGGCATACAACCAAAATTTAGCATATGAAGAGAAATTGTAGCAAGATTCTACGAAAGTTGATCTAGAATGCCAATTCACCATGGGAGGAGGTGGTAGCAGCTTTGTGCTTGCAAGAACCTTTCCTAATCTATTCTTTGTCCATCACCACCCAACAGATGTTACATGTTGCTCATTTCTACTAGACAAACAATGTTGGTTGGTCTCAAATTATTTTTCAGCCTAAGAAATGTTTTTGACTTCAACGAGACATTTGTCACCCAAGAATCTTATAGTAAATAGCCTAATCGGCTAATTAATTTTAAAATGTTATGCTTATTGCATTTCAAATTTTTATTAATTTAAAAAAAAAACCTAAAAATATTATACACATTACATTTTATTTTAATTAAATAAATTTTAATTTTAATTAATTAATAATTATCATAAATAGAACATTCTAGCAACACAGATATTGTCTTTAAAATCACCATTTTTTATGATTCTTGTCAATCTTCTATTTGACCTAATTCATAGCTCATTAATATGTGTAATTATATGAAGTAAGATTTGAAACATAATAAAGGGAATGATTTTGAGCTTCCCAATTAAAAATCTGAAAAAATTTACTAATATTTTTAATGTTATTTTTCATGTAAGTGTTTTTAATTGATATTTAATAGTTCTTTGAAAAATATTCATTAGAAATTTAAATGGTTGTTAAAAATAAATTTATAAACCTTTCAATTGTGATAAATTGACATCTAATTTAACTGTATTAATAAAATCTATTTTTAAAGTTTAGGAGATTTCTATTTTACATTATATGTTATTATCTAAAATAAATTAAAAAATGTAGTATTTAATCACATCTCAATTAGTTCAATATGATTGGATATTAGTGTTTCCATGTATATACAAAACAAAGATGATATATTTATAACTAGTGTTTCAAAAAAAAAGTATAGGTCAATTAGAGGAAATGGCATTCAACGTGTTATTCATGTTATGTTATGAAGTTCTCTTATTTCTATGCCACATAGTCACCTATTATGTTAGATTTTCGTAATTTCAAACACATAAAGACAATTCCAAATCTAATAAATTATTGTGCATAAGCACTAAAGAATTAAAAATGAATGAACGTACAAGGATTTACTTGAACCATGTTTTAATGGTGATCAAAGGAGACGACAATGTCTAAAAAAATTTTGTTCAACATTAAAACTTGCATTTTTTAATATTATGAACTTGTTTCTCAGTGTTGACTTTTTTATAGGTATGAAAAATTCCTAGGATAAAAAAAAATCTCATAAGGAAGTCCAATGTTTTCCACATGAACACTTTTTTTAAAAAGTAATATATTATATCAAAATTTAGATGTCATAATCTATGTGCCTATCTTATATATCAAGGTGATGTGCCTTTAGAAACATTCATTGAAACTACAATCACTGCCGCTCACTACTAAAGGTAGATAAATAGACTAAAGATGACACATAAGAATGGAGACAATAATTTTGACTACAAGAGTGATGCAATTAGTCATCTATTACCATGATTAAAATAATTAAAATAAAAATAATAGTGAATAAATGAAAGATATATTTCTATTTGATTAATTAATCTATAATTAATTTGTACAATTTTAAAAATAATTGTATAAATAGATTTTGATGATTTATTATTTAAATTATTTACCAACAACGTCATATTATGTTTAAGACATGGAGAGAGGAAGAGATGTAGAAGAAGATATAACAAAAAAAGAGGTAGATATAAAAGGAGAAAGATTGGGAGAGAGAGATAGTGTAGAGAAGACAAGGTTAGAGATGAAGATGAATATGGAGGAGAGGGATACGTAGAGAAGAAAATGGATAGATCAAGATAGAGAAGAAGGGGGTAAATAGAAATAGTAAAGATAAAT
Source organism: Cupressus sempervirens (assembly GCA_028749045.1). NCBI lineage: Eukaryota > Viridiplantae > Streptophyta > Pinopsida > Cupressales > Cupressaceae > Cupressus > Cupressus sempervirens. The sequence continues at coordinate 162,186,284 of CM053793.1, read as the reverse complement.
ATATATAGAAGATATATAACGAAAGAATGAGAGATGGATAGATAGAAAGATGAAGATAGAAGCAAGGATAAGAATTGATGTATAAAGAGGGGGGGAGAGAAGGAGGGTCTATAGCAGAAGTGAGAGAGGAGGGTGGGGGCAATATAGGGATAAGAGAGAGAGGGTCTAGAGATAGAGACATGTATGATGATTGAGATTGAGAAAAAGAGGCATATGAAGAGAAGAGGGGGAGAGTAGAGATGAAAAATATAAATATATATAAAGAAGAGAGAATGAGAGAGGGAGAGATATTAAGGTTGTAATGAAATAACTTGCACAATAGAATAAATAATATGAAATACTTGATAATAACTGAGAGTAATAGGCCACTTTGAGGGGGCAACCTCCAAATATCTCCAATGAGAACACACTTCACAATATGATGTTGAAATAAGACTCACAACCTCCTATATATACTTAATTATGCTTAGGTTGAATAGACACAACCCTACATAATACCTAGGTTGACTTACCTACTTGAATAATAATATTATAATGATAACATGACTTAATTAAGGATTAAGATAGCCACAAGTTGACTATTCATAACCCTATATACACCAATATTAAGGGCATAGCATGCCCTTCTTGAAAGAAGAATTGTCCTCAATGCTAACCAAGTGTGGATTTTTTAAAATGAACTCCTCATCCTCTAATGTAAGCTCTTCAACCTGAAAGTTCTTCCATAGGATGAGATACTAACCCAAGGTTTTGTTCCTCAGCTTCTTCATGCGTGTTTGAAGAATGCACTCTGGTTCCAAAATTATTCCTCCTTCTTCATCAAGTTCTAGTAGTACGTAGGAATATTCTTCCCAATTACCTTCTTCAAACAAGAAACATGAAAAATTGGATATATCTTTGTTGTTGGTGGTGAGTCAAGCTTGTAGGAAACACTCCCAATCTTTTGCATGATTTGGTATGGTCCATGATATCTTGGAGACTACTTATTATTCTTTTTTTGTTGCTTCATTGAGATTTGTTTATAAGGCTGCAATCTCAAGAAGACCAAGTCCCCAACTTCAAAATTTCTTTCACTATGATGTTGGTCTGCTTGTTGTTTCATTCTATTTTGTGCCATAGCTAAATTCTCCTTGAGTCCTAAAAGTACCTATTTTTGATGAAGCAAGTGATCTTCCACTACTTAAACTCTTGGTGACACCTTTAGTGATGATGTGATGGAAGGAGGATGATATCCATAAAGTGCCAAAAATGGAGACATTTTTTATGAGCTATGAAAAGAGGTATTGTACCACCATTTTGCAAGAGGTAGCCAATCTATCCATTAAGATTATTTTTCTGAAGTGAAACAACGTAGATATCCTTCCAAACATTTATTAGTAACCTCAATTTGCCCATTTGATTGAGGATTGTATGAAGAACTATGAGCCAACTAAGTACCCAAACATGAGAATAAATCTTTCCAAAAGTGACTAGTAAAGATAGGATCACAATCACTTATGATAACCTTATGTGTACCATGTAGCTTTTTGGATATTCTCCAAGAAAACTTTTGCCACTATAATTTATTGTAAAAGGATGTGATAATGCAATGAAATTTGCATATTTAGTGAGGCAATCAACTGCTACCATGATGACATTATGACCTTTAGATTTGGGAAGCCCTATGATGAAGTCCATGCATAAATCTTCCCAACATTAGCTTGGAATAGATAAAGGTTGCAAGAGACTTGGTGTCTTAATTGTTTCCCCCTTATTTCTTTGACAAACCAAATATTTAGCCACAAATTTTTGAACATCACCTTTTAGCCCTTCCCAAAAAAAATCTTGCTTGACCCAATGATATGTCTTCAAAAATCTTGAATGACCACCAATTGCGGACTCATGTAGTTCTTTGAGAATCTTGTATTTAAGAGTGGAATTCTTGTAGAGATACAAGCACTCTTTATACCAAAGAATATCCCCTTTAAAAAAACTTATCTAAACTACTAGGGTCACTTTTTACTTGCTGGATGAGATTACTTGTTGCAACACTCTTCTTTGGCTTTTACCACCCAATTTTATTGTAATAATGAAAGGGCACACAATAAGGCTTCATCTTTTTCATCCTTCATGGAAAGTGCATCGGCCATAATATTTTCCTTCTCTTTCTTGTATACAATTTCAAAGTCATATCCCAACATCGTAGTGATCCATTTTTGTTGCTCTTCTAACTATAGTCTTTGTTCCAAAAAATATTTTAGGCTATTATGATATGTCTTAACCTTGAAGTGTTGACCCATTAAATAAGGTCTCCATTTTGTAACTGCATGAAGGATTACTAGCATTTCCTTCTCTTAAATAGGTTTGAGTTGATTTTTACCTTTTAATTAACGACTCTCAAAAGCAATTGGTCAACCTTCTTACATGAGAACTACTCCTATCCCATTTCCAAAAGCATCGCATTCCACAATAAATTCCTTGGTGAAGTTTGGAGTGGCAAGCACTAGAGTTGTACACATAGCCTTCTTCAATTGCTCAAATGATACACTCACATATTCATTCCAATGAAAAGAATCCTTCTTTAATAGAGTGGTAAGCGGTGCTGCTATACGACCATAATTCTTCACAAATCTTCTATAGTATCCTATCAATACCAAGAAACCCCTCAACTTCTTAATAGTTTTTGAAATAGGCCATTCCATGATAACCTTAATTTTGTTAGGGTCCACCTTTACTCCTTCATGTGAAACTATGTGTCCCAAATACTCCACCTCCTTAAGACCAAAAGCACACTTGGATGGATTAGCATAGAGTTGATGATCTTTGAGTAACTATAATTCTTGATCTACATGCTACAAATGTTCTTCCAAAGTCTTGCTATAAATTAATATATCATCAAAAAACACTAACACAAACTTTCTCAAGAACTTCTTAAAAATGAAATTCATCAAACTTTGGAATGTCGATGGTGCATTGGTAAGACCGAATGGCATCACCAAAAATTCATAATAACCCTCGTGAGTTCAAAATGTTGTCTTACAAATAGCTTCCTCCTTAATCCAAATTTGATGATAACCCAATTTGAGATCTAACTTGGTGAAATACATAGCTCCATTTAATACATCTAGAAGATCATCAATGACTAAAATAGGAAACTTATCTTTAATGGTGTACTTGTTGAGCACTCTATAATCTAGACACATGCACCAAGTTTCATCCTTCTTATGCACCATTACAATAGGTGAGGAGTAAGCACTTTGGCTATGCTTGATAATTCCTACCTCTAGCATTTCCTCAACAATTTTTTCTATCTCACTTTTTTGTATCTGTGGGTACATATAGGGCTTGATGTTTGGTGGTTGGCTCCCTAGAACTAGTTTTATGGCATGGTCATGATCCCTCTTAGGAGGAAGTCCTTTAGGCATATCTCCAAGAATCACGGAGTGATGATCAATTGTTACTTGTAAATTTAGATGAGTAAGAGCATTAGATTGAGAAACTTATAATGAACATAGCTCGGCCACAAATCCATCTGTACCTTTCTTAAGAAGATTTTGCATTTGATGAGAGCTTACCATCTGTGGGGATTTTGCCTTCAACCCTCTTAGCTCCAGTACCTTTCCTTTTGATTGAAATTGCATGAATAGTTCTTGGAAGTTCATCTCAATTGTTCCCAATGTAGTAAGCCATTGTACTCCCAAAACAATATTCATTGCACTAATGGATATCACATACATTCAGGTATCAAGCTGATAATCTCCCATGGATAATTTGATGCTATGACACTTCCCTAAACAACTAACTGTGCCCCCATCTGCAATCAAAACCTGGAGCTCTGGGGTTGGATATATAAAAAAATTTAGAAGAGTTGCCAACTTTTGTTGATGAAATTATGAGTACTACCTGAGTCAATCAACACTGTTACTTTTTGATTCTTTAAGAAACTCACTACCTTGAGAGTTTGTGGTGCACTAAAACCTGAAAGTGCATGATAGGAAATGATTGGTTGAGAATCATGTGATTCCTCACCTGACTCCCTGTTCTCCTCTTATATGGGTTCATCCTCTTCTTCCTCACTTGGACCTTCAATATAGAACAATTTCTTTTCAATACATTTATGTCCTCAATTATATTTGCTATCACAATTGAAACACAACCCTTTTTTCTCTTTTCTCCTCAATTTGTTGTCAAGTCAACCTAGTAGGTTGAGGAAAAGAAGGTGTTCAATATCCTTTTTCTCTTGTCACATTAGCCCCTTGCCTTCTAGGAATCAAGAACTTCTCCTCTACCTTGCGTGCCAATATAAAAGATTCATTTATTGAGCTAGGATAAAACATGCATACCTCATGTTGAATGTGATCCTTGAGACCACCCAAGAATAAATCATTCACGTTCTCCTCTGTAATTGTATCCACTCTTGAGGATAGATTTTGGAATTTTTGAATATAATCCTTACCTGATCCTATTTGTTGAAGCTTAGCAAGTTGGATAAAGAAGTTTTCTATCACACTATTGCTATATTGTGCTTGGAGTTCTTGTATAAAAATTGACCATGATACATTGAGTCCCTTTTTCCTCCTATGAGTACAAAACCAATGGTACCAAATGAATTGATCTAGTTCTAGATATAAGGAAGCCATTCTGACCTTTTGTCCATATGGGATTTGATGTACTTCAAAAAAAATCTCCATTTGATTTATCCATGTTAGACGATCCTTGCCATCAAAATTGTGCATATCTAGCTTTGGAAAAAAAATTCTAGATCCCATAGGATTAATAAAATTTGTGTCATTATTAGTCGACTTGAAGGTTTCACCTTGATTTCTTGAGATTGCCTTCCTTGTTTCATTCATGTAGGCGTTTAACGTGCTTTGTATATCTGATATATCTCCTCGTAGGTCACACATATCCCTCTTAACATCTTCCTTGAACTTACTAAGTTCCTCATTGGGATTACTATCTGCTATTGCTCCCCAATCTTGATCAGAGGATTTCCTCGGTGTGGTAGCATTATTTTTGCCTCTTGTTGAAAGCCCGACCATGATGGAAACCAATTTTTTGGAAATAAATCACACAAATGAAATGTAAATTCTTTGATTTATTTAATTATTTTCACTATAACTTAATAGGGCCAAGATACCCTTACTAGGAAAAAAATCCAAAATTTTTTAACAAATTTGCTGTCTCGAGAGAAAATTTTCCTAATTTTACAATATCTTGCTTATTTTTGTTTTTCAATTTCTCCAAGATTTGAATTTAGGCTCTTCTACTATGTATTCAAAAACCCAATACAAGTTATACTCCAATTTGGTAGGATGTGAGAGATATGAAGATCTCAATAAATTGTCTAGAAATAGTAGTTATGCAATAATTTTCTCAAATTTGCTCCAATTCCTCTAAATTTTGGACTATATCTTCTTTAATATGGTCTTCAAAAACCCTTTAAATTTTTTGAAAAGTTTGCTAAAATCTAAAAGTTATGCTCTTCCCAAAATCACCCCAAAGTTGAGAAAAAAATATTGCCTCTATGGTGCCAAGATCATGCTCAGATACCACTTGTAATGAAATAACTTGCACAATAGAATAAATAATATGAAATGGTATATAAATACTTGATAATAACTGAGAGTAATAGGCCACTTCGAGGGTGCAACCTCCAAATATCTCCAATGAGAACACACTTCACAATATGATGTTGAAATATGACTCAAAACCTCCTATATATGCCTAATTATGCTTAGGTTGAATAAACACAACCCTATATAACACCTAGGCCAACCTACCTACCTAAATAATAATAATATAATGATAACATGACTTAATTAAGGACTAAGATAGCCACAAGTTGACTATTCATAACCTTGTATACACCAATATCAAGGGCATAGCAAAGGTAGATATATATAGAGAGGTATAGAGGTGGGGAGATATATAAGGATGGGGGGGGGGGGGGGGGAAGCGGGGGAAGAGATGACAATATATATATATATATATATATATATATATATATATATATATATATATATATATATATATATATATATATATATATATATATATATATAGATAGATAGATAGATAGATAGATAGATAGATAGATAGATAGATAGATAGATAGATAGATAGAGAGAGAGAGAGAGAGAGAGAGAGAGAGAGAGGGAGGGGGTGATGGAGAAAGATGGATGAATATAGAGAGGACATGTCTAGATATGGAGGAAGGGAGGAAGATAGATATAGAGATGAATATATAGTGTGAAGGTGTGAGAAAAATAGATGGAGAGGTACATATAGATTGAGAGGTAAAGATATAAAGAGATATAGGGATATACAGAGGGAGAGATAGAGAGGAAAAGATAGAAAGAGATACATATACACAATAATAATAAATACTTAAATTTTTGTACTATATACATGATAATAAATAATGTATTGACATGGTTTGATTCTTCTACTTTTAATTAATATGTAAAAAATAAAAAACTCAAATATTTGATATTTTTAATACATGTATAAATCAAAGGTATCAGATTTCCACATCCTATTATAACTACATTACATATTTTTGGATTTGATTATGTATGTATTTTTAGCATCGAAACATACACAATCAAATCTAGAAACCTATAATGTATACATAGATTTAATAATTTAATTAAATACAAGATATTTTATAAACAATTTACAAGAATTGCCTTATTTATTTTTATCAATGAGAATATTTGTATTATATTACAAGGAGAAATTACATCAAGAGAGTTAATGCCTACTAATAGCCTCATATAACTACATAACATCTCAAAAAGATTTATACCATAATCCTATTTTCATCCCATCATCTACCTGCAACTATCTACATACATATATAAGAAATTAACTAAATACATTGACTTATAACTTGACATCTCATCATAACTTGACATATCCTCTTGTGAAAATATCCATAACTGATGAAGTCTTTCTTGATGACACATTTTACATATTACACCCCTTTCCATTGTTGACATGTGACTACAAAAAACCAATCCACATCTATTGTTCCTCTTTCCTTCGAGTATTGTTTCTTTCAAAACAACCAACATTAGCCTCTAAGACTAAAACGTCCATTCAAATCCAAAATCCAACCTTCTTGACTGTTCATTTTGTCTACAAAAAGCCTACCACAGTCAAATTGGTTTTAACCGCATTCCATATCATTTTTCCTTCACAACAAAAAGCCTCCATCACTTCACCAAAAAGGAAAGATTACCATATGAAGATTTTACCTTCCCCAATGCTTGTAATATCATTAGCTATGACCATAATGAGGAACACACATTTTGAATCCTTTCAACCACTTCCCTGCATCCTTTATGCATATCAATTTTATCCTTCACTTTCTGCCAAGTTGTAGCTCTTTCCCTTTTATATTGGGTTTTGTCCACTTTTCCCACCAATACAAAAATAGTGTAAATTTAAACCTTCTAGCATCACCCTCATCCTTAAAACATTCCCTTATGTTTGAACTCCATCATAGATCCTCCCATTCCAAATTAGACTCCAACCCTCTAACATCTTCTCATAAAATAAAGTAGTAACATTCTTCTCACTTCTTATGTGCTTTCTGCGAATTCCAAACCCCATGCTATAACCGTAGAGATGACATCCAAATTGAATCTTTATTTCTTCTCTCTTTCTTGAAACCATAGGCCTAAAACTTCCATGACTACCTAAATCGTATTGGGATTATTAAATTAGAGCAAACCCTTTGAATCCCTTTTGTTGCTTTTTGTTTGTGTCCATAGAAAAGGTGTCTTCCAACACTACTAAACTCACCTTCAATTTATATTATCAAATTATGCCTTCTTAATGAAAGCATTTGTTCACCCTTGTTTTAATTATAGAAATCTTCACTATCGTGTACCTCCCATTTCAAACCATTATTACTTTCGCCTTTTCATTAACATCATAGCTATCCTTTTTGTTATTTACAAAGCACAGACCATGCTAGGATTAACCTCAGATAGAAATAATAGTTACATGCAAATATAACTATTATCAAAAAATAATAGATCACACAGAAGAGAACACAAGACACAAAGATTTAATGTGGTTCACCCAATCCCTAGGCTACATCTACCAATAGCAAGTCTAATATTATTATTATCCACTAATTACAATCTGAAATCCCTTACAACTCAACACCATTTCAAGAAGCTACAATATCACCATACATTATGAAATCCCTAACCCCAAGCCTTTGTATACAAGGTTTTTTCACTTACAAAATTAGGGCTAGAATAAGTTGTCGAATAGAAAAATAGTAGTCGATGTCTTTTACAATATAAGATCATTTTTGGCTTCAAGGGCATTGCCCCCAAAAACCCCCACGAGGGTGTTGCACACCTAGGGTGCTACCCTAGGACCTTACAAGGGCACTACTCCCAAACCCCCATAGAAATAATCTAGGAAGGAACTGCACCAAATAAACCTCTAAGTGTGATTAGGTTCCATATTACAACAAACCATTATCACCTTTCTTATTTTGCAATCTCTTATATATTTCATGCGATCATCTATTGAATGGAATTAATTATTAAATAAATCATCTTCACCTTTTGAGCTCTAATAATGATTATATTATTCAAAGTGATTAGTATGCAAGTTGTCATGTCATAACATTTACAACCTGTGGAATTCATAAAACACACTTAAATACTATTGACCACCTTACCATATTTAAGCCAAACTTTAGTCTATCATTACCTAATCATTCATTTTCCATATTTATTAATTTAAAATCTTCAAACATCATTTATTTTTTACTACCCAAGGAGATTTTCCATTTTGATAAAGTTCTAGCTTCACAGTTGCATTCCCCTAAGATGTGACTAATTTTGAAATCCTCAAAATTAGATGAATCTATTATGATATTTAAAATAAAATTATGAATGTGTTGAGCCTATGTTTTTCCCTACTATATTGCATCGATGATAACTTTAGAGACTCCCTCTAAATGTAGCTTTTCAATTTTCAAATAGATTTCCAATTTTAACAACTAACATATAAGCCTTGGCCTCTACAACATTATTAAACCTATCACCCAATTTCATCATAACATATGTCACAATTTATCACAATAGCCATTCCCCTAGAGCACCCGGATTTCCTTGAGCGACACCATCAAAAGTGATTTAAACCCACCCTTGATCTATTTTATGCCACACCACATTCATCCTATCCATAGTCCTCCATGCCTTATCCTTATTATAATTCTCAAATCATATTCTCATTCTTGGCCAAAATTTATGAGCTGAACTATCCCATAAGGTTAAAGTCATAGATAAATAAACATTAGAAGTGGCACCACTCATCACCTCTTCAATAGTTGAATATATGTACCATAAATGTGGCCACTTCTATAAACTCTTATCTCCAAGATATCCAATGAATTTGGAGTTTTAAAAGGTAGCTTGTATATTCCTACCCATAATGTGCAATAATCATGTAGATAAAGATGGTGACTCTCAAATGAATCCAATAATTAAGATCTTTGTAAGGTACTTTGTAGAATGAAAGATTCAATTAGATATCAGGCAATGAGAGTGCAAGTATCTATGATCTCCATGATGAATTCAAATGAAAAGTAATCTAAGATGAGATGTAAGATAAATAAATCTAAGCTAAAAAGATGAAAACTTTACTATTTCATACTAATTAGACTATAGCATCTAAGATAAATGGCAATGTGGGATCTCAACAAGTACTCAAGAAATCAAATGACAAAATAACAATATTACATTAGCATAAATAAAGATGGCATATCACAGATGAAAGATGAAAGATGCAAGATGAAAGACTAGAGTTTAACCATGGAGGAAACTCTGTAGTTAAGTGCACTCAGGCTGGAGTAGTACTAGGATGGGTGGACTCTCAGGAAGTCTCAGTGCTTCACCCCTATGAGCATCACCTAGATCCAATGAGTGCTAAGTGTTCCATTTATTCTTATGAGAGATGGTTTCGGTTTCATGTTGAATCACTACTCATGACACTTGAGTCAATGAGTTTGACTCAAAAATCACATAGTTAAATCCTGATAGCAATATCACAATTTGACTCGCTATGGAAATTATCTCCTACTTATCAATTATTTAATTATTTAATTAAAAGGGAGAATGTTCTTTTAATTAAATAGACTTAGCATAAAGTGGTCAAAATTTGGGTTAAAATCATACAAATAGTTAGGTGATGATTTGATTAAAGATAATTGATTAATTAATCATAAAAAAATCATTAATGCATAATAAGGTATTTGTTTTAATTTAATTATTTATAAAGGGGTCTTATGGTTTAAAAGACCAAAAATAAATGATTACAGAACTAATTCTATGTTTTACACTATCAAGAGATTCACTTTTACCTTGGAAAACTTGTTGATTGCATTCTTTCCAAATCTCCCATACAATTATTGATGAGAAAATAATCCAAAACTTTGAAAAAGTGGACTTCTTACCTACAATTGGCCAATCCTTTTATATTATCTTAAAATGGATGCAATTGCCTTTTAAGACCGTTGAGCTCCCTCCTCTTCATGGCTCCCTCTTTGAACCATGGATATGCTCATGCTCGCTCTTATTTTCCTCATTTTCCTCTTCTCTCTTCCATCTTTCCACCTTATCTCTCTGGCATCTACCTTGGATCTTTGTGGCACCCAAGGCTTGTCCTCCTATACCAGGTCAACCCAGGTCGACATAGTCCTAGACCAAGTCAACCCAGGTCAACATAGTCCTAGACCAAGTCAACCCAGGTTGACATGGTCCTAGACCATGTCAACCTAGGTCAACATGGTCCTAGACCATGTCAACCTAGGTCAACAAGGTCCTAGACTATGTCAACCTAGTCCCCAATAGTTTTTCATGTCAGAGCCTGAAAGTCCTCAAGGGTTTAATTAGTTAATGATCATTTTCTAGTCAACCTTTATTGTTTTTCCACTCAAAAACTCATATATAAGGAGACTTGGAGGCTTCATTTTTATATATCATCCATATCTCATCAAGAAATTCATTCAAGCACTCAAGCTCTACTCTCTAGTGAATGTTTCCATTCCTTTGCATTCAAGGAGTTCAAGCATTCAAGCCTTTTTCAAGCATTAAATCAAGGAGATTTTATCTAGCATTGGAGAATCCTTTGTCAGCATTTCCTCTTCAAAATCTAGCATATTTTTGGCCATCAATGGAGGAGATCCACATTGAAGCATTCATCCTCTTCATTGATGCATATCCATATCCATGACACCATGACATAGTTATGATAGATCCATTGCAAAGAGTGGAGATATCCTACATTCCTAATTGAATATATACATTGCATACTACATTAAATACACATGAGCAAGGTGAATCCTAACTTTTATCTTGTTCTTTACAGTCCTTTACATTTAAATTTCTCATTTACAATTAATTCATTAACTTGGGGCTTGACCAAGGCAAGCCCTCGTTAAACCCCAACCCCTCAACCTTTCTTTCTATGGTGATTTGCAAGTTGGGACAAAAAAGAATTACAGATATAGAACCTAAAGTTTGCAAGCTTTCTAGAGTCATCAATTTCAGAGTTGTGTACCATGCCAACCTAGTTGTAGGATGTCCTCCCATGTCAACCTAGTCCTTCACTCTTAGATTTCGAGGAGATTTTTGGGTTTTATTCATTTTGTCATTTCATTCCAAGATTCATAGATGGAAATTCAGAAAAGATTCAAATCTAAAATTTATTGAGCAAAAACACATCATGCATTTCGAGGTGAGTCTTTTACATTTTATTTTATTTCATATATTTATCCTAGATTTTCATCTTAATTGGGCTAATTGTCTTTACATAGAATTTAGATTTATATTTCCTAAGAAATTAGCTCAATTTCACATTCACATTATCCTATCAAGGGCTTGAGAGAGTGTATTTCTTGGTATTGCATTCCTCTTTACAACTCAGATTTAGTATTAGCACCCTTCTTCCTTTGGGTCCTAGCTAATCTAATTATGTTCATAAGTGGAATCATACTTGGAAATCCCTCTCTTTCACTCACACATGCATATTTGAATGGCTCAATGTTGTGTAATGCAAAGGCCTACATCCTATTAAAGTTCTTCCATTTTACCACTAAACATTTTGGTGAACTCAACTTGTGCCCCTTTCTTTTTGGAGTTAGATTATTTCTTCTAGGTGTTTACCTTCTTTTGGTGAACCTGACTTCTTACTCTCTTTCTTGGAATTTGATATTCTTATTGACATGAACCCTCTATTTTTTTGGTGTTGGATTATCTTATATATATATATATATATATATTCCCCTTTTATATTGGGTGTTCTTTATTTTGGTTAGACCTCAATAGGATTTCCTCTTGTGATATCCTCTTTTTATGAGCTTAATTACACAAAGCCCTACCTATAGAATTCTTGTTAGGCGAAGTCAGACACTCATGGGTTCATTTGATGATACATACATATTCTCCCATGATCTTAATCCTACCATGGAGCATAACGCTTCTCTATTAAGAGTTCCTCCTTTGCAAGTTGATAAGCTTTCTAGTGAATTTGATAAATTGGAAACTTGGCTTTCTCAAGAAAATCATAATCCCAATAGCGTTGTTGCTATTGAAGCTCTTAAGAAGCTTGATAATAACAATAATAATAACTTTATATCTTGTGTAGTACATCTCACCTTAACAATTTTATGATGATTCTTTGACAGAATGTGCTCAAGATTAGGATACCCTCCTCCTCCTTCCTCTACTGCTGAACCTTCTATTACAATTTCTACCACTCTTCCTAGCATACCTACCTATGCTCCATCTCTTATGACTACTGCACAAGTTTCCATTCCTCTAAGTGTTAGTCCTCCCAGTCTTTCACTTCCTATGAATGCTCCTCCTACTTCCATTACTTCTTCATTGCCTTCATATAATGTGGATCCTTTTACTTATTCTAACCCTTTACCCACTCATTCTCATTCTCTGTCAACATCTTTACATAATCCTTCCACTTATAATACCTTTCCTAATCCATCTAGCATATTTATGGCTACTAGCATCTCTTCTTATCCTATTGTCAGTACCTTGGTTTAAACCGTCTCTATTTTACAATAACAACTTGTTCATTTAACTCAATCTAAGTACAATATTCTTACATGTGATGAGTGAATCCCATTTCCTTAGATATCCTTCATATTGTTATTCCACAACATGTTGAGGTACCTCCTTGAGACATACAATGGTAAGGAAGATCCTATGATTCATGTTAAAACTTTCCAAACTACGTGTACTAATTTTGCTTATGACTATAGGCTTATGGCTAAGTTGTTTCCACACACCTTTCAAGATAGAGCCTTGTAATGGTATTTCTCTCTACCTCCTTATTCTATTGATTCTTTTCAAACTCTTGCTAATGCTTTCATTAAATAGTTTTAGAATAATATTGGTCCACAAATTTCTTTAATTGATTTAATTCATTATAAACAAAATTTTAAAGAGAAAGTTGCTGATTTTATTAGTAGATTTAAACATTTGCATGCTCAAATTTCTTATCCTATGTCTGATCATGATATTCAATGCATTTTTATTTCTAACTTACAAAAAAATATTAGGGATAAGATTCTCTTTGCTGAGTATACCTCATTTTCACACCTATGTGCAGTACTTCACCATCACTAGTTACAAGTGAGTCGACTCAAGAGCTCTACTCTAATGGCTCCTATTACTACTGATAAGAGTGATGTTGCCAGACATTTAAACAAGTTCTCTAAATCTAACAAATTTATCAAAAATCAAATCTCCACATATAGATGGTGATCAAGTGGCTACTACATCTCAAGGTATGGCTAATTTTTCCTCTCTATTTCATCCTAATCGTCGGTATACTGACTTATCTGAGCCTTTTTCCAAGGTGATTTCTAAGTTGATTCACGCTCATGTTCTTAATCTCCCTCATATTCATCCTATCGATCCTAGTTAACCTTTGCCTAAGTCTTTTGATTCTAATAATTTTTTCCAATATCACCGTCAACCAAGTCATGATACTCAAAAGTGTTATGGTTTGAAGAATGTTATTCAAGACCTTATTGATTCTAAGGTTATTTATGTTGATTCTTAAGTTAATCATACAAATAAGTATGTTGCACTACCTAATCAGAATTTGTACACCTACACTAATCCTTTGCCTTCACACTCAACAAATGTTATTAATCAACCTTCTTCTTTTGATTACCACATTTCTCATGATGAGAAGATAGAAGAAGCAAATTATGTGGACAATCATGTTGAGTTAGAGTCTCAACCTTCGATTTCTTCTCCATTTGGTCCTCAACAAACACCTCCTATCATTAGCTTTAGTGAGTCTGGTATGTTTAAGGCACCTAATGGCCCTCTTTACATCACTGATAGAGTGGCACCTAATGATCCCCTTTACATCACTAATAGAGTGGCTCATATTCCTTCTCATGGCACTTTGTTTGATCCTTCCTTTGCTGTAAATTTTATCACTGAAGAACACCTTTTTAATAAATGATTACATAGAGGTACTTAGATTCTACTATTGTATGGATTTAAAATTGTAATGGTTTTCTCTATCACCCTCACGGTTCAATCACTTTACCCCTTGATCTTTAAAAAAAACTATTTTTACTACCTTTGTGGTTATTCCTACTTCTGATTAATTTCAAGCTAAGCTTGGTATTCCATGGTTTTCTACCATGCAAGTTGTAGCTTCTCCTATTCATAAATGCCTTAAATTTCCTTGTGATGGAGTCATTATTACTGTTAATCATTCTCTTTATAAACTATCACATCATAGAGATTGTGCTAAGATTGATTTTTATTGTTCATCTCATCCTGCAGAACCACCTATTCATCATGATCATCTTTATATAAATTATCAATGGCATAAATTAGCTAAGATTATGGAGCTTAGTTTTCCTAAGGGCCTACTTCATCTACATCTTCTACTTTTGCACATGTTTTACCTTCTACATCTATTCCTTCTACTATTTTATCTCAGCTCATTGGTGTTCCTTCTATGGAACCTATGGTGATTGATCCTAATCCTTTTACTATCCTTCATGAAAAATTTCATAATCAACATGCTCTTAAATGTCACAAAAATCAGAAAGCTAGCTCGCTAAGGCTCAAGCTCATTCTCTTACTTCTCAACCTACATCTTCATCTCAACTTTTACCTTCCTTTGATCACACCCAACGTGCATCTTTAGAGGAGGTTCAACAAGGTAACACTGCATTTGGATAAACATGATGATTCTGTTAATCTAGATATGGAAGACACTTTAGATGATAGGGATGATGATGATTTAACTAGTGTGGATAGTGATTTTCCTAACATATTTTCTATGCATCTTACAATCACTTCTAGTAATGATCATAGTGACTCTCACAGTCCTGGCTTAAAAATCATTGTGATACCTACTATTATGGATATGATTCCTTTCATGAGTTGCCATGCTTCCCCAAGCGTTTTAGATCAAGATTGATAGGTCACGCAGAACACTTGATGTGAACTCTATCCATAATGATAGTTTTTAGTGTTCTTATGTTGTGTTTCTCCCATGTTGTATTTTTTATCATTCTTCTATTTATATCTCTCTTCTTCTATATGTCATTTTGTGTTATGTTGTGCATGTGCTATTTTTTGTACCAGTGGTCTTGTTTAGTCTTCTTGGTTACTTATGATATGCTAGCACTAATTCTTTTTGGTCTCCATGTTATTGGCCCCAAAAGACTCTTATTCATATCTCTTTTGTATCTTTTCCTCCATTGTGTCATAGTTCTACTTCCTTCGGGGAATGAGGATATTATCATACTTGACATAACATTATATGTTATCATATGATCTTATTGACCACTTAGTAAGTTGATCCCTTTTGTGCTCTATATTTTTGTTGTGCTCATTTCCCTTGATATTTTTATCCTCTTGGGGGAATCTCATAGTGAAAATTTTCTTTTGTGGATGCATATATGCTTTTGTTAAAGCTATTGCTCCCGTTAAGGCATTTTTAATTGCTTAAATGTGGGGGCATACACTCTGCTCATCCTCTTTCCATGGAATATAGATATGAACTATGTGTATGGCTTGGAGTACTTCAACCCTTGTGCTTGGTATGATTTCTGAGGTATACCCAAATCTATGCATTGTTATTTCATGCCTTTTTATCCTCTCTCTTTTTGTTTTTTGCTTTTTATTTTCTAGAAACTTTGGATAGTTCTTGGGACCTTGGTCTCTTTTTGGATCTCTCTCTAAACTTTGACAGTTTGGGAGGCTTGATCCTTGTTTTTGACCCTTCTTTTGACTACTAATAGTCTAGGAAGCCTAGTTTTGATCCCATAAGGACACACACATCCTTATGCCCAGATTGCCTTTTGATTCTTCTTCTTGGGACATGGAGTTCCCTTGAAGTTTAATCCCTCAATGGAATGAATAGCATGTCACCACACTTGCTAGACTATTTGGTTCATTTTTGATGGGTTGACTAGAATGCCACACACACTTTCTAGACTATTCAATCCCATCCCCTTATATAGAGACCTTTTCCTTGTGTGGTTCACAATAAGGCATACAAACCTTATTGGGCAAGAAACTACGCCCCTTTGTCTTGTAGCACTTATCTCTCTTATTTTGACTCTACATGTGATAAGACTTAAGTCTGTTGGGGGCTTGATGATTTATTTCCTTTTTAGTCATAATAAGATTTTCGCTTTTGCTCTTGATCTACTTTACCATGTGTTTGAGGAAACTCGTACTCCTGCTAAAATGGGGGCTTAATGTACCATCTTAAAATCGACATGCTTTCCTTTTAAGACCATTGAGCTCTCTTCTCAACATGATTCCCTCTTTGGACCATGGATATGCTCATCCCACTCTTCTTTTTCTCTTTTTCCTCTTCTCTCTTCCATCTTTCCACCTTATCTATTTCGCATCTACCTTGGCTCTCTGTGGCACCCAAGACCTGTCCTCTTGGACCAAGTCAATATAGTCCTTCTAGGTCGACATAGTCCTAGACTAGGTTGAACCAGGTTGACGTAGTCCTTGACGAATTTTTTATTTCAAGGCCCAAAAGTCCTCAGGGGTTTAATTAGTTAATGATCATTATCCAATTGATCTGTATTATTTTCCTACTTAGAAACTGATATACAAGGAGACTTGGAGGTTTCATTTTCATATCTCATCATGCAATTTATTCAAGCACTCAAGCTATGCTTTCTAGTGAATATTTCCAATCTTTTGCATTCAAGGAGTTCAAGTGTTCAAGCCTTTTTGAAGCATTCAAGCAAGGAGATTTTATCTATCATTGGAGAATCCTTTGTGAGAGTTTCCTTTTCAAGATCTAACGTATTGTTGGCCATCAAGGGAGGAGATCCAAAATTGAAGCATTCATCCTCTTTATTGATACATATCCATATCCATGGCACCATAAAGGAGTTGTGATATATATATTGCAAAGAGTGGAGATATTCTACATTCATAATTTAAGATCTACATTACATATACACAGGCAAGGTGAATCCTAACATTTATCTTGTTCTTTATACTCATTTACAGTTAAATCCTTAACATAGGGCTTGACCAAGGCAAGACCTCATCAAACCCCAAACCTTTCTTTCTGTAGTGATTTGCAGGTTGGGAGCAAAAATAGTTGTAGATCAAGAACCTACGATTTGCAAGCCTTCTGGAGTCATCAGTTTTGGAGTTGTGGACTATATCAACCTAGTTGTAAGATGTCCTTCCATGTCGACCTAGTCCTTTAGTCTCAAATTTTGAGGAGATTTCTGGGGTTTTGTTCCTTTCATTGAGATAGTGTTTTGAAGAGGTCCCAACCATCCTAACTTCTTTAAACCTTACTTCGAACATGATTGAGAAAACTCACAATTTACCAATAAATGATATGCATCTTCAATAGATTTCTCATGCATTACACAATTAGTTGGTCTTATGAAACCATATCTTTTTTATGCATCCCTTAATTAATATTCTTCCATGTAAGGCAACCCATGTGAAGGCTCCAACCTTAGGAAAACAATCCCTATCCCAACACAACCTATAAGGCCATTAATCATTAATATTATTATAAGAAATAAATAAATAGCCCAATTTGGCTAAATAGCTCCCACTTTTAGTTGCACACCATATAATAGTGTCTCTGTGACTGATCAATGTAACCTACCTTATTGTTGCCCATTGAGGGTTTAAACCAAGTGCAAATGTATCCTTTCACACCCATTAGGGGCCTAGGGGGTAAACCTTTCCACCAAATAATTGAAAATATGATAATCCCATAAATCAAAAGAAAAATCTATAATTCCTTTATTCTCCTCCTTGTCACAAAGGATTGGAAAACCAATCCAAGAATCTCTCCAAAAAGAGACAAACCCACCATCACCAATTTTCCATGATAAATGATTTGTACAATAATATCCTTACATTCCATAATGAAATTTCAAACAATCAAACCTTTGGGGTGGAAAGGGGAGGGTTCTAACAATAAGAATGTGATTCTCATCTAATGATTCTAAATACATGGCTTTCAAAAATTTCACCCACAACATTGAGGGATTTGAAATAATTTACCAAACCAATTTAGCACCCAATGCTTTATTAGTAAATTGCCAAGCATGCAAGCTGAAACCTCCACTGTGTTTTGATTTGCATATCTTTTCCCAAGCAATTAAAGGAATTTTATTAACTACTTAACACACATTATGGAAAAAAATCTACATATATTGTTCTAAATACCTTACAATTTTTATTGGGATTTTCAAACAACACGGAGAAAACCATGATCATATAAATAATACATTGAAGCATTAAAATGTGACCAACACATGTCAACCACTTGCCTTTCCAACATTCCATTTTCTTCATACTATTATGTTAGTAAACAGTTTTGTCCTTTGGATAGAAATGCAAATAATGACTCAATATGCTTCAAAAGAAGAACAAAATGCACTAATAATTGGATAGATTATCATTTTATTGATTATCTTCCTCTGAATTGAGAGGTGCAACTCCCTCATAAAAGATATACAATGAATGCGACAAACTCATTATGTCTTTAACTTGAAGACACAAAGGATTTTCTGACATTCATCCATCAATATGGATGAAATGCAATTATCAAATTAACACCTAAAGAGAGAAAGCAAATAAATAACCCTATGATCACCTATTTGACTTTCCACATTACAGAAGAGACAGGAAGAGTTGCAAATATCATTATGCAAAAGTGTGAATACATAACCACAAGACTACATATATCACATTCAACAGAGCAATAAAGGACTGCATCTAAAACAAAAATAAAAGGACTCAAAATCCTTGTAAATCAGAAATACAAATGCATATGACTGCAAAATCAAACACACTTATATCTCTCTTTATTTTAGAAACATGATAAAACAATAATAGTATTATTCTATCCCCTTATCACAATCAATCTGCATAAAACAAATATCTTTCCCCTGTCACAAAATAACATTGTCTTCTCCTTCTGATAGCTGTAAAACTTCCCGATTGAAAAAGAAGAACCCCTGTACATTCCCATGTTCACATATTTATCCTTTTCTTTCCTTTCAACTAATGCTCCTTTTCAGTTATAATAACTAATTCTTCATATTTTTTATTATCATCCCTAACATTACTTTATAAAACTTTAATGTTTTGCACATGTTATAGTTTTAGTGATAAGGACAAATATATAACTGATTAGAAAAGAGGCCCATATGTCTTTTGTGCAGGTGGCAGTATGTTACGTATCATGTGATTGGCCTCCTGATTTTTTTTAACTTAAGATTGTGCTCACGCCAAACAGGAATTCTTTCAACATCGATTTATTCTATCAAATAGAAAGCATGCAAAGTCAGCATTCCCATACACATATGCATTTTGACCAAGAGTGTCGACTGTTATAAGTTGTGTCAAACTGTCAAAACATAATGGAATGCACTATTGCTTTCCATGCTCTCTTACGCCGCCTTTGCCTCACTCGCCGGAAGCTCAAACCCAGAAGAAACCCAGTAATACAGAGAATAACTGGGACAAGCCACTGAAATGCAACTAAGGTCGATACGCCAGCCAAGAAGGTCCATTTTTGCACACTGTCTTCTGCTTGAGATGTTTGTAGAGATATTTCTTTTGAAAGAGGAATATTCAATGAATGATTCCCAACTTGTTCTAAACCTTGATTTTTGCCAAGACCAAAACCATATCCAATGGCAGGCCTTGCACCAATCATGCTTTGAAATGTGTCAGGATTGCTTCTCATCGGCTGTCATATTATGAAACGACTAGGAATCCCTGGTAGTTTTCTATTCCTCCAAGTCTGTGTATTATAACCCTTTGCTCTCCACACCTCAAAACAAGCATCATTCCCACACATTAGATTGCGATTCATCACCAAAGAATATTATGAAAGATTAACATCTTCTTGACAGGCTAGTAAAGAACCATCATTCCTGATCAGTGGAGAAGATAATCTGTTTGATGATGGGAATATCCTGGGATCTTTAATATTATGACTAAATGAAATCTTGAAGCTTCTTAAGAAGCCAGTAGCAATTAATCACCATTTGGCTACTATCCAAACAATTTGAATCCCCACATACTACAACACGACCAGTTCCACCACCCAATTCTAAAGCTCCAAGAATAGAAGATTCTGCTTTGGCTAGACCAGATGTCTGCACTACATTCTGTGCGGTGCTACCATCAAAATTATCTTGAAATGAGAAATTATGAAGGAAGCCACCTACTGGAAACTCTGCAATATCTATGCCAGATGCATAATGACTTCTTTCTCCTGCTATGAAAAATGCACCATTCAGGATAGTGTCCCCAAAAGCTATACCAAAAGGTTTGAGTAGATCATTGAGTGCAGGTATATTGGCACCACCAGTAGCTGGAGTCCACCAACTACATGTATCGTCATCAAAAAAAAAAAAATCTCATCTTCACCATGGTCTCCACATTATACCAATCTCCAAATACAACCAACCCCAAACCATGAATCTTTACATCATTCTCTAGTTTATCAATCTCTTCTTTGTAAAATTCATCCTCAAGATCTACCATCAGGAGTGTACCATACTGGCTGGCATTGAAACAAGTCAACGGGAACCCCAAAATTTCCATTAGTATCCAGCATCTCTCAACATATCAAACATCCCATGAAAATTTGTATGTGGGTGGTCACCATGCCAATCAAGAATATCATTTTTTACATCTAGGGAGTCTCGGGTATATATCCAGGAGGATATTTAATACTGTGAAATTGATCCCACAGAATCCATTGAGAATGAGGTGGAGTCAGAATGACTTGTAATTTTAAAATAAGTATGCAAATGCTTCTCCGAGAAATGGTTTTGCCTTTTGCAGGAGGTGAAACTACCGTGAGTGTTACATTGCCCTCTAGAAGTCCCGAAAATTGAGCCCCTTCATCCTTAATTTGCATGTGCAAAGCTAAGCAACCAATCCATGGCCAAATAACATCCGAATAGGTGAAGTGAATATTTAGTAAATTCGCAACCTCATCGAAGGGATGCCATGTTGGTTCACTCTCAACATGCCCAGTCACTCCCATACCATTCAAAATAGTTGCATTGAACATAACAGCCATTGCATCTGCATATAATGGTTGACGACAAAAGGGCCATGCGTAAGAACAATCTGTAAAATCAATAATACTTGGAAGAATACTTGCCCGAGGTCTGTACTTGAGAAGAATTTCATATGATTCAAGCAAATCAAGTTGACTAGCAACCTGCTCAAACATATTTGGCCCACCAAGTTTTGCAGCACCTTCAACTAATGCTTATTTCATACTTGCTGGGCTTAATATATCCCAGCGAATATTCTCAGGAAAAACACTGGCCAACAAACAGACTACACTAGCAACTGTAGACACCTAAATTTGATTACACTATTTTAGTAATCCTATTTAGTTATCTAAAAAGGGCATTATTAATTAAATTTGTATTTAATTAATCCTTTGTCATCCCCTAGTTGATTAATTTAATTAATCATCTATAGTCCTAATTGATAAATCAAATAATCTATTATTTATCAATTAAATCTTTTTCTTCTATCTAATTCCAAAATCCCCATTTATTAAATAAATCTATTTGATAAATGAAATCCTCAAATTCAAAAACCCCTAACCTATCTCTAATCCTCCATTTAGCCTAATCCACCCCATCCACCCATACTAACCAAGCTTAGCCACTAACTCACCCACCCTCATTAATGCCATCCACTTGCACATCTCTAACATCCCTAATCTAATCCTAAACCCAAGCCTAATCCACCCCCTAATGTTGTCACATTCCTTAAACAAGTTTAAGACTTTCCTAATCCAAACCAAAGTCTCCCCTCAAAAAAAACCCAACCACTAAGTCATGAGTGCTCTTACAAAACATAAAGACTCTTACAAGCCCACTCATGACTCTTACACCCATCTTCCACACTCTTCCCTCTTCCACACTCATTCCTCTTACATCCCTCTTACATACTCAACCCCACTCATCATGACTTTAACCAACCCTTAACCCTACCCTCTCACACTCATCCTCCTTGTGACAAGTGTCACCTTTCCATTGGTGCTAAACAAGCACAATCCATGTGCTCCCCTTTGAGTGCATCTTAGCCCTCCTTAAGCTTTCATCCATCCTTGCATCTAAGCCCTCCATCCCTCTACCCCTTAGCCTATAAATTGAATCCCATCCCAAGCCATTTCATCAACAATCTTTGAGCTAAAGTTACCATGCTATTTTGAGAACCAAAGCCATCAACCATACCCTTATAATGCCAAATTGAGAGCTCACAAAGCTACCAATTTGTCATTACCCATCTCCATTGAAGCAACTTTTGAGCATCTTGAGCATACATCCACAGCAAAAGGACACATCTACAGAATCAAGAAAGCATGGAGTGTTTTCTCTTGTGAGGTTTGCACTTCTTATTTTCTTTCTTAGTCTAAGCATATATGTGAATTTAGTTTTTGGTTTGTGAATGTTTACTTCATTTGTTAATGTTCTTTGCATACTGATTCTGGTTCTACAGCAACTACCAGACTTGCAACGCTTGTGCCTTTACTTTTGAATGATGAAACTGAATCTTGAACTCGAACTCAAACTTAGATCTTTAATCCATAGGCCCACACTTTGAAACTTTGAGCCATGTATCTTGAACTTGGAACCTTGAAACATGATCTGAGCTTAGTTTTGAACTTGAGCCACCTATCCCCTAAATCTTTGAACCATTGAATTGCACCCATAATCATTTCTTTGTACATAACTCTAAATCTGAAGCTGAACTTCAGACTAGGAACTTGAATCTGCATTTGTGATCTTGCATGTTGAGTTCAAACTGAGGCTTCTGAAAATTGAAACTTAGTCTTGAAATTGGATTCAAATTTGAAGTTTAAGTTGAACTTTGAAATCTTTAGTTCAAGTTTGAGTTCAACTTCGCATGAGTATGCTGCACCTTGGAATGTATTGACAATTTAGCTTTTTGGAGACTCGATCTTGAAGCCGAAGTAGAACTTGAAGTTCTAAATTTGATGGTTCAACTTCAACATATTTTCACAATTCTATCTTCTTCATAGGTCATAGTTCATAAACTATCATCAGCAATTAAAAACCAACCAAATTTTACTTTGCAGAGTTAGCTTGGAAGTTTAGAATGTGGGTATCAAAAGGCATGGTAAGAAGTTATAAATTAAATCCTTAGCTAGACTGGGTTTTCCAACACGTTCAAATAAAGGGATTCTAAGGTTTAGTTTTCATGCCCAAGATTCTTGTGATCAATCTCTACATTTAATGGTTGATGTTGAAGAAAAGGACCTCCAACTTCAACTAATTAATATTTTGAACTAAAGGAACATTGCATTTATCCAAGGATCTCTTTATTACTTTTTCTTTAGAAAGTGTTGCTTCATACATTGAATGGGTATCATCTACAAATTGTAAGTAAGAGACTGGGTCCACACCATTAACAATATAAATTCCTTTCCATTTTCCATTAAGTATAGCTTGAGAAATTAATTTTCCTAATACCTTATCAAGGATTATAAAAAGGGAAGGAGATAAAGGATCTCCTTTCCTAATACGTGTAGTTTTATCAAAGAAACCTTGTGAATTTTCATTGACCAAAATTGAGAACCTAGGAAAGAAAATAAAACCTTTAACTCACTTCAGCTAACTAGAGTGAAAACCAAATTTCTCCAATGTAGCCAACAAAAAACCCCTATTTACATTATTATAAGCCTTTTCAATGTTCAATTTTATTATCATTCTATTTGATTTTATTGTTATAATATAATGTATAGCTCCACGAACCACTATCAAACCTTCAAAGATTGACCTATTAGGAGAAAAACCACTCTGTATTATAGGGATGACTAAATGTAGGACCTTTTAAACCTATTTTCTATCACTTTTGTAATTGCCTTATAAATTATTTTACACAAAGTGACAGATCTGAAGTCTTAAAAGGTAGATTTCTCACCTTTCTTGTGCACCAAAGTTAGAAAGGTGTTTATTAAAATCTCTAAAAATGAAACCATCATTCCTAGATTCATCTACTGCCTCCCATAACTCATCCTAAAAAATATGCCAAGATTTCTAAAAAAATAAAGTTGGAAAATCATTCAAGCCTAGAGCTTTCTCACTTCCTAGGTTAAAGAGGGTGAATTTCATTTTCTTTTTGGAGCTGGGGTTCATTAACATATTATTTTTCTTATCATTGATACATCTAGGGATTATATTTAGAATCTCTCCAACCACTTTCTCCTCATTAAGATTCTTTGTTAATATATTAGAAAAGAAACTCAAAATGCTTCTTTATTAATATCATTAGCATTTTCTAAAATATTAACATGTAAATCTTTGATTGAAAATATTTTGTTTTGAGATCTTATTACCTTCATTGAGTTGTGAAATAGCTTTGTCTTTCTATCCCCATCATTCAACCAAGTTTCTCTAGATTTCTGCCTCCAAAAGGTTTTTTTTTAATCTAAAATTTTAGAGTATCTTCTTTGAAGCTCCTTTTCCTAAACAAAATCTGCTTCAAACATGCTATTTTCAATAATGTTTAGATTTAAGGCTTCTAATTATAATTCCTTGTTGAATTTTTCTACAAATACATTCTTAAATTCCACTCTATTATGTATCTTTAGTTGTTCCTTTAAATATTATAACTTCTTGATGAAGATAAAGCTTTTAATCCCTTCCCTGTTAGGAACATTTGTCCACCAATATACAATGTTCTCCATAATACTAGGGTCCTTGAACCATATCACTTCAAACTGAAAGGGTATTAGAAAGTAAAGTCCACCAAGATAACTGAGAGGGGGGAGGTGGTGAAACAGTTATGCAATTAAAACAACTCTCAATATCCTTATTAATTTTGAGACATGTAAATAATAGATGCAAAAACCATAGAAAGATAACCATACACAATAACACCAAGTTTGTTAACTAGCGAAAGCCCTGATCAAAGGGAAAACCTCAGTAGGGATGGTACCCACAAGATGATGTACTAATATTGAAGTTCCTTTTGAAAGAATGGACCTTGTTAGAATTTAATGAAATACAATTAGTAAAAATCTCAGTCCACGTTAGTTTTGGCTTATTATTTGACATAATTTTAACAACCTCTTAGATGATTAGAAAACCTAGGAATTAGCTAGAGACTATGATTGACATTCTAAAATACAAGCTAAAAGGACCAAGTGATAAGAATCTAATGTCTTCTCCACTTTGAATTCTGCAACATTCAGGCAATATCCTTATTAATTTTGAGACATGTAAATAATAGATGCAAAAACCACAGAAAGATAACCATACACAATAACATCAGGTTTGTTAACTAGCAAAAGCCCTGATCAAAGGGAAAACCTCTGTAGGGATGGTACCCACAAGATGGTGTACTAATATTGAAGTTCCTTGTGAAAGGATGGACCTTGTTAGAAGTTAATTTAAGTTATTGAAACTCAAAACTCAACATGAATTCCAAAATAATAGATGATTCATCCCTAATTATTCTAATTCTATGATAACAAAAGAGATGATAAATGGCTATCTTACCAAACCCTAAAGTCCATCAATCATGCATAGATTGATGTTTCAAATTCCAATAATAGAACATTAAATGATTGATTCATATGAATTTTTTTCACAGTATAAGACATTCCAACTAGATCAACTTCAAGGATGACTAGTGCCTTATCTACTGGGCTATAGACTCACAGGGATTAGACATCTACTTCTAGATCTTATCTTAACACTTTGTGAAAAGATTATCAATGTTCATTTCCAGATCTCATACTTACCAAAATCTTCAATGAAAATCATAAAGTTCTTCCAATTTACATTAATCCTTTACATAACCCATTAGATTATTAGCAAAAGTAAACTAAAATATAATTCAAAATGAATTACAACTGAAATTTAATAAACTTTTCCATTAATTCTCAGAGTTCAAGATGGAGATAAAAGAATAGACAAGATCTAGGATGAACAACTAGCTTTCTACAATTTGTACTAACTTCTTTTAAACTATATATAATTTAATGACCATCCCTATTAGAAAACAACTCAAATAGACCAACAATTATTAACTTTCTATTCAATTTTGGAACTGAATTACAGTGTGCATGGATTGACTCAAAACATGAACAAAACCTAGTTCAGCCAAAAGAAACTCGGACCCTCACTCCACATCTTCAAAATCCTTTTATAGAAAAAGAATTGCAATAACCTTCAGATGGGATGACACATACTGAAAATCTAGTTACAATAACTTCTTCATTTGAGACAAAACAGTTACAAAAAGAATGTTGGAGATAGCCAAAATTTGAATAGCTATCAATTTTGATGTTCATGATTAACTATATTAATTTGTAATGAGAGCACACCCATAGCAGGTGAACCACAAAGATAAGGTGTCTCTATTAGATAGTTGTCCTTCCTTTTGATGTTCTTTGACCTTTTTTTGCATGCCCGATCGCTATCTCCATTTAGAATTGCCTTTGTGTCAACTATCACCTCCCTTATGGTAATATTTGATTCTTCATCTGGCTAGGTGGCTCCCCTAACTATATTCAATTTTTTAAGGCACTTATTCCACTTTTCATTAGTTAAATATCTAACCTCTACAACTGCCTTGTTCATGCCTGCCTCCAGCTTGATGTTGCAATATCTGTTTCTCCATTGTTGTACACAATAAACCTCTCATGCTTCAAAATGCCATCAAAAGAATCTGACCATTCTTGTCAATCCCTTATCTTATTCTCATCATCAATTATCTTCTAGATAAAACTAGGTGTGTCATTGGCAATGGTCTTCATTTTATTGCTTATTAACTACAATTTCCCAGAAAAGACTACATTTAATTCTTTCACTCTATTTACCATTTTCCTTGTGGAAATAATGGTTTCTTTAGGCAATTATTTCTTTTTGGAAAAAATTGGGACTAGTTTATCAAAGAATGGTATGTAAGGGCCCCATTTAGTAAATAAGGGTGAAATAATGGGTA
The DNA here is from genome assembly GCA_028749045.1 of Cupressus sempervirens. Lineage (NCBI taxonomy): Eukaryota > Viridiplantae > Streptophyta > Pinopsida > Cupressales > Cupressaceae > Cupressus > Cupressus sempervirens. Next base: position 162,158,745 of record CM053793.1, on the reverse strand, counting down.
GTGCTTCCGTACACTAGTATTCTACTCCATGCAATGCAATATAACTACTATGAATACCCTGAGAAACCTGTTTAAGAACACTTATCTTATGTGAGAGCATGCTCTCCATTGTTCTGATCTCTGTTTCTTTTCTAGCTTCTAGCTTATCCACTTCCATTTGTTGATCTATACCCACATTTGTTGCATCAACTTTAGTTTGGATCTCTTGATCCTTGACCTTTGTGATAGGCTTGCTTACATTTCTTAAATTCCTCACCTCATCCATGAGGGTAGCCACTCTTTTCTATAGTACATATGTTCTTTTGAGTTCTTCCTCATATTTCTTCCTTATATCAATGAATATGCTATAAGTTTGATATAATTGGTCTTCTAGGATATCCATTTTGCTCTTCCCCATTAGTGAAGTACTATTAATTAGATTATGAATTTGGTCACTTGAAGTAGTTGTGACAATCCAGAATACCATGTTTCCTTGGGGGGAATCTCTGACTTCCATTAGAGTTGGCTTGTTAGATTTAGGGGCTAGGCTCTATATAGCCATCATCTTGGAGTCCACATTGAATCCAGACCCCTATAACTTTCCTATAATATTTGTCTCCTCAAATGAGACAAATTTATCTTGCCTTCTAATCTAGTTCAGCATCAAGGATGAGGTGAGCTCCCATCCTGAGAAGAGTAACATCACACTCCTCTCCACTAGTTCCTTGGCCTCATTCACAGTGAGATTCTTGCTATTTGGGTCATACTCTTGTAACTTTTAAACCAATTCAACTATTTTCTCTTGTTAATCTCTTGGCTGCATCTGAAGAGTGAGTTCTTTTTGTTTAATTTTGAACAAAAATGATTTGAACACCTCTTAATTCATGAATTTTTCATCCTTCATAAATTCTTGAGCTTGGATTATCCTTTAATCCAACATCCTTATTTGAAGCTCAATCTTGTTAGGGATTCATTCATTTTGGCCAGCCTGCTTTATCAAGAAATTATGCCTTATATCATCAAAATATTCTGTACCCCTTGGCAAAATCTGCAGTTCCTTCTCCCTTATCTTGTTTAGGATTTCTATTATTTTTTGTTGTTTCCTACCTCCTTGGGCTCATGATGAACTCTCAACTTGATCAACTTCCACATCAATTTCTATAACATCATCCTATTGTAGAGATTGAGGCTTTGCTCTGTCTCTTATTTTAGTAGGTACTTGAGACATTATGGCATCATAATTGTTTAGGCATTTATTATACCTATCCAAGTATCTCTTCTTGGTAAAACCCCTTAAATGGGGGATCAATTATTTTCATTCCCTCTCCCACCCTTATGACCTCTTTCCATCTCAAAGTCTTGTCTCTGTAGTCCTCCGTCTCTAGGCAATTCATAATCACATCTTCCTCCCAATAGGGTTTGCTACTTGGCAGAGTATATTTCCTCATCTACTCTAGGACATGCCTAATGATCTGATTATGATCCAGTGATTCTATCTCTGATACCACTTGATCCGTAAAACTAATCGAGTACTTACTTAGAATAGCTCACGGGTTAGACTTACAAAGATTACATTAGTAAAATCTAACATCAGGATCTTTTAATTATTGATTTGAATCCAATATGTAAATCCAAATCTTTAATCTACTAAGCTCAGAAAAACAACTGCAAGAAAATCACAAAAGAATAGAACCGAGATGATAACGGAGTTCACCGAACATCGGCTACGTCTCCGGATTCGTCAGAAAAATGAATCGATCTATTGCCTTCAAGACTTGGAAACGCCATAGGCTACAAAAAAAAATCAGCTTTTGTCTTACAAGAGGCCTCAAGAAAGCAGCTCCACCTATGTCAATAGCTCCCACGTTGGCAAGACGTCCTTACAAGAGAACATGAAGAAGCTTCGCAAAAGCTTTTACACAATGTAGATTCTTCGCCAAGTTACACAAATTCCTCCAAGGAATGCTTGGCTTATAAGAAGAATTTCTACGAGAAGATTTGAGAAGAGTTGGATGATCAACTGATGGATCCCCCCCTCTTAAGCCTACATTCCCCCCTTTATATACAAGAAAATATGCCAAAATTAGGCTAAAATGGATAAAGGGCTTATTTATTATCCCATATCCGAAATCCCTTTTTTAGCCTTTGAAATATTCGGCTAAATGAAAAATAGGGGGTTTATCTTAGCCATTTAACAACAAACACCCTTATTTAAAAGGGTTCGTGGCAACGGATAAGGTTTAAAATAAACCTATGCCACAAATATTTTAAGTGCTCAGTGTGGCGCAGTGGCAATGCTTATTTTGGAGGCCCGACCGGTCGAGGTTCAAACCCCACCGGCAGCTTTTAAGCCCGAAACCACGGATAGATAAGCTTCAAATAAAAATAGCGCCTAAATTATTTTGCAACGTGGGTTTAGCGCAACGGCCATCATATGTTTTGATAAGCTGCCGGCCGGGGGTTCCAACCCCGCCGGCGGCCTTCCTTTTTTTTTGAAATTGCGCTAAGGAATGTTTAAATCTATATTGCCGTCAATGCATTTTAAATGTCATACATGGTCTAATGGTTAATGTATTAATTTTGGAGGTCATTGGTCATGAGTTCAAATCCGACTATGAACTCTTTTTTAAATGAAAAACAAACCTTCCTTCGAGATGCCATGTGTCGAATGTTGATAACTTTGCTGACGTTATGATGACATCATCAATATTCATCTTTTACTCCAAACTTTAAAATGGCATAACTTTCACGTACGGACTCCTTTTCTAATGAAACAAACACCGTCAGAAAGCTCTCGACAAGCTCTTTGATTTGAAATCCATTGTTGACCACTTTGGAGATGATTATTTTTTCACCTTTTTTGTTGACCTCTATTCCTGGTTCGCTGAGTTGACCAGCCTTTGACCAAGCTTTGACCGGCAATATCTTGCACAAACAGACTCCTTTTTCATCCATTCCAGTTGTGCCAGATTCAAAATTTTGTGCTCTATGCGATGGCACTACTTCCGAGAGAAATTGGAACACTTCAATTTTAGGTCCTGAAGATCCTCCTGGATCACCTAACCAAGTCAATAGGATCATAGGTTCTAGAAGGGGTTGAGGGCAATAGGAATTCACTCATGCATGCATCTATTTCTTCTATGATATCCTTCCCTATGACAAAATCTCATATTTTGATATTTCTTGGAACAAAGGAACCATTTTTACTATAGGTCATAGATATTCCCTATTCATCATTACTAACTGCTAGAAAAATTCTATTGTCCCCAATCTCTCTGGAATATATTTAGTCAAAACATGGTGGGGTTGGGGACATCCATAAACCCTTGTTAAAAAAAATTTTTCAAAAAGAAACAAACTAGCCTAATCATGGCCTAACTTTCTATTCCCATTAGGACATGCAGAGGGTCTAATCAACATCTTGACACCCCTAGGAACCATCTCTGTCATATCAACAATCATATTGGAAATCAGAAAAACAAAATCATTATAAAAAGCAACAACATTCGAATAGGGATAAAACCTTTACCATAATCGAGTCCATAGCTACATGGGAAGGTTTTCTCCATTCTCCTCTGTTCCTTCAATGAAATCAGGACTGATGTACCATATATTGTTGTAGAGGATGATGCACATCAATAATGAGTAGTAGTGGAATTTGAAATTCCCCATCTCTCCCCTCTAAGCAACAATAATTTCATTGTGCATCACATTGATTATATGTGTCACAAAATCATATCCTACATTATGGTGCACGTCTTGAATGTCTAGAGCAATGATATATTTCTAGGAGCATTCATTGTGCCATTTAGTCCAATTACCTTATCCACTCCAAACATAATATATTGGAAGTATAAGTATATGTTGAAGGATTCTAGAGGCATGAGATCTCCTACCTTCTTTGGGAACTCGCCCTTCCCCTTCTTGGATTTGGGGATATGTCTTCGCATGACCTTTCCAGTGAAGAAACTCTTATGATTCTTGAATGTCTCATTCATCATCTCTTGCTCATTGGGATTTTTCATTGGTCCTCCCATGTTAAAAAATTCAATGAAGGTATCTCTATCCAATTTGCATAGTAAACTCATATCCTTCCTATAGAATTCATGATTTGTAGGATTGTAGTATTTTATTAAAGCCTTCACCAAGTCTACATTCATAACCATCTTTTCAAACCTGCAAAACCTATTATTGTAAAAATACCAGAATATCTCATTTCCATTGGTTTCTAGCACGGTCACATCCCTACAAAAAATATATGTATCTTTGAAAATATGTGAGTTTACTGTCTGAGCATGGGATGATCCTGGTCGAAAATAAATCCACTCTTCTACATAGAGGCTAGCTAGCTTTGTTTTGGGTTTCTCAACACCTTGTGAAACTTCTTCCACAATGACTTGAGCTATTATATTTCCTTCATCCTACACCATTTTCTTTGCATTCCCATTCTTCAACACTTTTTTTGGAAGTAAAATCTTTAAAAAACAACTTGGCGCTCAATTCTCTTTGGGCTCTGAAAGTTTGTGAATTTTGTAATTAGAAATCTATTGCATCACCTTTTTAATAGAAGCTAAGCAAAAGAATAGCATTAATGATGTCTTTAAGTTGGAATGCATGAGAATTCCCAAAAACTCCAAAAGCATGACAATCTGGCTTTATGGCACTTGTATTGCCAGCTTTCAAAATCTATTTTGTATTTTTTTAGGCAATGCCTATCTTTTTGGTAATCATGAATTTTCAATAGTCATTTTACCATTAAACTCTCATGTTGTGACCATGTGAACATTATAGACTAGTTGGTTGTTCACAGCTTCATAAGGCTTATATGCTAACTTTCATTTCTCCTTGTGACTGTGCGAAACCCTTGGTCATTGCTTTGTTATTTATCTTTATATTTAACACCTTAGTCTTGCAACCAAGCAAACATTGTTCAAATGCCTTATTGCTGCTTTGCTATTTTCTTTTTGCTTCATGCTCTTAACTGCATGACTAGGTGACCACATAAATCTTCATAACCTTCTAACCATGTTGCATGATCGTTGCTCAATTTTGATTCTCCTCCATAGATATCTTTCAACTTGTTCCACATTTCATGAGTAGTAGGACAATCTTTGACTTTATCAAATTCAAGATAATTCAGAGTAGAGGCAATGTCAATCATCATCATGTTGTGATTCTACTTTTCCATAATTTGATACATAGACAAAGATGCAATAGGTGACACATATTTTCTATCTAGATATTTTAGGCCTTTGTCTTCAATGGTTGCCAAAATGTAGCTTCATGAGTTCCTACCATGCTCGGAAGTTAGCTCTATTTAGCTTAGGAATCTCCCTTCTGTAAGATATCTTGATCTTGAGCTTAGGTCCTTGAAACCTTATCTGTAAGCACCAAATGCTCTAATACCAATTGTTGGAAATGGAGAGTAACTGAGAGGGACAGGCTGAATCAATTACTACAAAAAAAAATCCAAAAGTCCCTTTAAGATGTCAATACAATATAAAACTAATAACTTGTTGTAACTCGATTAACACTGAATATTTTACTATAACTTGGTTAACACTGAATATATTACTGTCACTCGGTTAGCACAGATAACTTAAGATATTAATGTGATTAGCCTTTATTAACTTAGTTGTCGAAACATAAGGGAAATAAAATGAACATAAGAGACACCGAGATTTAATGTGGAAACCCAATTTGGGAAAACTGCCAATTGCAACTAATTATTATTTTTCAATCTTCTAAAGTGAGCCCTATTAAGAGCCAATCTTGTTAAAGGTTACAAAACACACTGTTAGGTGTGACCTTGTTAGAGGATTTAATTCACGCTGTTAGGAGTGACCTTGTTAGAGGTCTTCAAAAAATTCAATCTAGAAATGCCACCTTGCTAGAGGATTTTCCAAATAGATGTTAGGCTAACTCTGTTAAGAGTCTAATTCACTACTACAATTATTAGAGAGTAACAATGACTTGACTTGATTGCTAATGCAACTATCTTTGCCGATTCAGATCTAAGTTCTAGCTTGACTACTTGATCCTCCTTGATCAGAATGTTCTTTGTAGCTCGATCAACTCAGATGCTCTACCCTTTATAAATATGCTTCTAATTTGCTTCCTTTATTCATCTTCTTCAATTCGACATTCAATCCTCAACTTGACCTTTCATATATATGATTCACCTTGTCAAGCTACCTTGAATACTCTTTTTAATCAATCAAATGTTAACCCTTAATTTGGCTAGTATTAATTAATAAATTTATCAGACTTAATATATTGATAGTCTGCTAATACAAAATTGAGTAGTCAGTCAACACTAAGAATCCTTCATTAACAAACCAACTTGATTAGAACAAGAGTTCTAACATTAACCAACCCAACTCAATACATACTGACTTCATGCTAACTTTCCTTTAGTGACCAAGTGAACTTGGTTAATACAAAATCTGCTTGATTAACCAATTAAGCTCGATCAATACTGTCTCTGAACTTGGTTATCACTGATTGCTCAACATACATAGGAAACTACCTTTGATGCCCTAGTGAGCTCAGCTTACACCAATTGTTCGATAAAGACTTCATATTTTGTGTAACATCAAAGACAACATACAATCAAATAATTATTTCAATAGTCACCATGCCTCAACTACACCAATTAATTCTTTGATCCAAAAGATGTTTGCATGTAAGTTTGCATAATACAATATTTCATGAATTACATAATGTCTGCATTAGATCTCATTCACAAGTTTGCATATCAAAAAAAAGGTCTCACTAATAATCATAACCAAGGAAAAAATCTTTCATTTATATAAAGTTCTAAAGTAAATTATTGAGTTGGCCTTGAGGTTTCCCAACTTACAATAATAATTAAGGACCAACCTAAGATATTACAATTACACGTTACATTACATCTTTACTCTTTTACATAGTTACAAAAAATATTGGTTCACAATGCTCACAACTCTTCAATTGATGCTCATTAGGATGTGCACATTTGACCACAACATATTCATCATGTCTTCTACCTCTGTCCAAGTCTGCTTAACCAAATTCTATCTCTACTAGGAGATACAATCCAAATATCAGTAAATGCTATCTAGAATCACTGTTTGAATGTTGCCATCACTAAAATAATCATAACTCTATCCAAAATTCATATTTCCACACACACTCTTAACTGTATCATAAATACACTCTATAGAACATTATCCCAAGTCTACATAAGCACAAATACATTCCTCAAACCTCATGAAGCCAAACTATGTCTATTAGTTTGCTAGTCTTCATAGAATAACTAGTATGTTGACATCAATGAAAAACTCTTTCACGTATGCAAAACACAACCTCTGAATCATGTCTCCAAAAATGCTAGGACACTCCCCCATAGTCATACCATCAACATTCATGCTAATGAAGGGTGCCACTTTGGTGTTGAATCCTCACAAATTATCAAATAAATAGGGAAATGATCAGACCCCGAGAAGGGTAGAATTTTAACTTTACACAACCACCTAGCCTTACATCAATATCCTAAAAGCATGAATTGGTCAATATTCTCATCAATATTTAGAAATCCACCTCTCCAATTAGTCCATGTGAAATCCCTATTACGAATCTATACATCCACTAAGCCTTGCGAAGTAAAAAATTCTATGAAGTCTTTTTGTCTCTGACTCATCCAACCTTAGCCTCCTTTTTTCTCAACCGATAAAATAATAACATAAGCTTATTCCTTAGAAAATTCATTTCGAAAGAGATAGTTTCCCATAACTATTTCTTAAGACTTGTATCATTAGGACCATAGATATTAAAAGTATAGAATTAACTCAAAAGTTGTTTAGATGCAACCTCCATTAATTGCCAATTTTCTCATTGGGCTAAAAGTATAACATCTTATTAGTAAATAGATTGTCCTTTGATAAAATGCACACAAATTTGACCCTAAATGACCAAGTGAAAGGACAAATCAACACCAATAGTTGGATAGGTTATCATGGGATTGATAACCTTCCTCTGAATTTTATCGAGTACAACTCCCCATTTGAGATATTCAATGAATCAATTATGAATGCTTTTAACTAGAAAGAACAAAAGGATATCAAGTATCTATCCATAAATGTAGCCTAGATGTGAGAACCTAATAACTGAAAAAAGAAAAAGAAAAACAAAGGCTAGTAGATTGTACAAGGTTCATTTGTTGAATGTTGCATTACATAATGAAAATGAAAAACATGTCTTCGATCTTCTTGAGAGAATTAAAATAAGAGCTTTGAAAGATGTTTTGAAATGATACTGTAATACGGAAACAATGATATTAGAATGTAATTTTAGAGAAAACTGAAAATGACATAAAAATCATGATAAGTGGAAGAAAAAATACATTATAATCAAAGTTTAATGTGCTTAACCTCCAACCTCCCTTCCCTAACTATAAAAGACCATAAAGACTCTTTTACACATTACAACTAAACCATTATTTAAAGAAAAATAGAAACTCCTTTCACAATATTACATCAATCACCAAAATCTTATCTCTATCTCAGACACATAGTTCAAAAAAAGAAAATCTGCCAATACTCTGCCTCTCACAGTCTCTCAAGAAAATGGAATAATTTTGGAAAATCTTCTTCCTTCCTGGAGCACCTAGTCTACAGTCCGGAAGCAAAAAAAGAATGGAACCCCTCTCTCTGCTGCTATTGGCTTATTTATCCTTTCACTTCCTGTGACTTTTCAGTTTCATAATTGATTCTTGAAAGATTTTATGACTCACCTTTCTTTTAAATCTATTTTTTCTCCTGTCTTTATAACTTTTTCTTCTTCTCGATTAACTTTCTTTATCACCATCAATATTTATAATGTTTCTCACAATTATAAATACAACTTTATAATAGGAAGATGTATCATTTAAATTTAATACTGAGCCACAATGTTAAAATTAATCCCTTTTGGATAAATCTAAAACCTCTCTAAACACCATATAACTCATAATATGTGCTTATTTAGACAGCTGGCATATAATTTAACTTTTTAAACTTTATCTAATTGCTTTCGCATGAAATCATCAAACTGTCCATACTTCTATTTTGGTTGTTTCTTTGCAATTGTGAGCTCCTTCATGATGTGCCACATCTTTGCATGGCAATGAGATATCTCCCTATGAAGCATAATAACTGCAATTTTTTGTGCACTTATGGTTTCCCCCTTTCCACCTGTTTATATCATGATAAACATTGTCTTTTACCTTTACTAATAGGAAGCCCCTATCACATATGCATGCTAAAAAATGACATACAATTTGAAAATGAGGACTTGATATCATGGTGATTGTACTTGGAAATGTGACGTTCTTCCTTCCATCCAAGAAAACCCTCTCTTTTATTATATAACATACATTGAATGCCTGAATGCTAAGAACAAAAAAAGAGTTGATATCTAAAATTTCCTCGTATATGATCTTCTATAGATACTAATACTTCAACTAGGTGGTTAAATAATATCAACTCCAGATGAGTAATGTTCATAGTTTTATTGTTTCTCAGAATATAAAGTAGGAGATCTAAAAATAAAGTTGCGACTTCAATGTCATTTCTCCATTCTAAAGGGCCACTCCCAATGGTGTCACATGCTGCATATCCACTAATTCTTGAAGTGAACTATTAATAGGAAACAACTCGCACTGCACATACTGTTGCATCAACTGATCAACCAAAACTAAAGCCATCATAATCTCAACCATCGACACAACTCTAGGTACTACACATGGATCAAGACGACCATGTGCCTAAAGTTCAGTCTCCTCCCTATCTCCAGTGACAGTCATTTGTTTCTTCCACTGAGAGTTAATTTTGATGGTGGCATAGATCGTGAGTTTTCTATCAATGAGAATTGAGTTTAGAAATTTGGTGTCGATTATTATAAAGCCTGTGATCTGCCATCTTCATGTTGCAAAGGATGTGCTCTGTCGTGATGAAGTTCAATTTCACCATGCCTCTTAGGATTGCAAAAGAAACTAATTTCTACAATTATGTCTCTCTTTATAGTATATGCCTTGTATAAAGCAATTCATATGCACTTTCGGCAGAAATGTGAACATATATTACCGAAAGCTTGAGCTCACAGGTCATATGGCCAGAGACAGCATTGTGGTTATATTCACAACCTATCAGTTACTCCATGAGTGAAACCAATATATTGCTTGCATTCCTTGAGCATCTGATCAAAAGATTGTAGAGGATTTAAAACCTTATAAACTCATCCTTCCTTGGTCTATGCCACAAGTTTGGAGTACCTTTTTCCACTCTGTCCATGAATCCAATACATTTTTCTTTACTTTCTAATGCCATCTTCATGTAATGTACATGTCTGAGAGAAACTTGTTTTCTTCCACTTTGAATTGTAGATAACACCAATGTTTTTGATGTTGTGTATCAATCACTCCAAGCTATTTTTGAAGCCTTCAATATGGTCTTCTCTTGTCAACTAGAAGGTACTGAGCTCTTCTACAATCCAGAAAATATGCCATGACCATATTTACCTCTTCAAACCCTCCACAAAGATTTTGGAATCTTTCCATAGAAATAACACAATGAGAAGTCCAACATTCCTATGGTCACGAGACCTGAAAATTCCACATCCTGACACTCTTGCTTCACATGATTGGCAAGCTGAACACATTTAGAGGGCTCGACACCATATTTTGATTCTTCATCACTTGTGTTAACTTGCATCAAAACTTTCAAAGGTGCCCTTCCAAGACTTGCTACAACGCTATCAAGGTGATTTGCAATCTTGGAACTATCCACACTTTCAACCATATACAATTTGGGCACACCAGCTAGAAGGGGTTTTGCCTTGTTACTCTACAGGTGCCCCAACAAAATGCCATTAGATATTTGTAGGAAATTGTGGTACTTTATAGAGTAGCTACTAAATATGATTTTCCCCGAAATAATGATGCCCAACATCATAAAATTCTTTTATGAGAGACACTAGCTTCATCTTGCTCACATTACAATACTATATAATTTTTGAAAAGGTAGGGCAGATTTATCCATCTTCATATTGATATGCAATATTCAATGTGTTTATTTCACGGGAATTGCTCTCCCTATTGAACTGCATAAATGTTGATGAAGCATAGGGAATATAGTCACTGATTTTGAGGTTGCACAAAACACAACTTCTTTATTTTAACATCTAGAATGCCAATATGTGACTTTGAGCACCAAGTCGTATGCATCTTTTAACAAGGAGAATACATTTGGAATTGGATCAATTTGACTCGAAATGTGAAGAGAGTGTCATCTTTGGGTTGAACTAAATCTTTGTGATTGAACACTGAACTTTTGAACTAAGGAACCTTGAAGATTTACCATGATGGTATTTTATCTCTTGACTAGGGTTCCTCCCCAAATAATGACCTCCAAACTTTTGCACTAACCCTGAATCATGAACTAGGGGCTAGACTTTGAACTTTTCTGAATTAACGAATCTGCATTTTGAAACCAGAGTTTGAACTTTGCTTGCATTGAACCTATAGGATGGGTCAATTAAACCATTGAACCACTCCAAACTACTTTGAACTGAGGTTCAAAGTGGTTTGAAAACACAAATTATAATTTTTAAAACCATGTCCATATTGGGTACTAATAGGGGCTCTAATTGAGGGACTGTTTTTGATGCAAAAACAGAGAACTCCAACAATCTCTAATTAAAGATGATTGTCTTTTCCATTGGGCAAATAGAGTCAATAAGAAAAGAAGACTGAGAGCTGCTTACAGAGAGGGCAGAGGGGAGCAAGGCAAAACCAACAAAACAAAAATTGACAACAAACACCTAAACTACTAGTAAGCTTGAAGCTTGGACATTATTCCAACTACCACTACGCACAACAAAAACTTATTTACAATATTTACAAAGGTCGGAAGAGGACCTACCATAAAGACTGGAAGAAAGAAAAGTTTAAGTAATCCATTTGCCAATTGAGAGAAATAGGAGCCTTTTCAAATTAGCAAAGCGCATCTCAATAGAATAGCTCCAAACCATTGCTTGTTGATGACTCTTTTGATGCCAAACTTCAAACTGACTGCGTGCATGCATATGCTGATCCAACATTCTTTTTCGAATAGCCACAATTCATCATAGTACTCTCCTTCACTTGAGAATTGATCCCTCACATTGGCAAGACTTGATTCCACCTCAAGCTGAAAAACATGAAATAAAGAAAGCTCACCAAGAGATGATGAATAACGTCTCAAAATGTTGTCATGAAGATTCGATTCTCGCACATGATTATAGTCAGCTTGCAACCATAATGACGCCTCCTTCAACATAGGATCAACCCTCAGATATATGTCTTCTTCATTTCTTTCAAGGAACGAGTTGTCATTAAAAATTCCATCCCTTTCTCTTTCCAAGATGTCATCATATGTTTCAGTATTTCTCCCACAATCCAAATCAACAACACTGTACATAGATGGATGAAAATAAAAATTGTCAATGAATGTATCATTCTGAATATGATTTGAAGAAATACCTTAAACATCATCAAAGAAATGATCCAGCTTGAGTTATGACAAGAATGTGCCTATGATCTCTTCATCTTCATCGAGAATCGCATTCCCGAACATATCAGCTGAGATGCTACTAGATTGAAAGTCAGCTTCATATTTCTTTGCTTCCAGCAGGAGTTCAACAAAGGCATCTTTATCTAGAGGCATCTTTGTCTCATCTCTATGAAGAATTGAATCGCCATCAAAAGGGCTTGTTTGAGAGAGATCTTCCGGCTGAATATATAAAAAAAATTGCCAATGATTTCTTCTTGTTGATCAAGTGATGCTTCAGATGGGTAGTTTGCAAACTGATTACTAGTTTCAGTATCTTCATAATGAGAAAGAAGATTTTCATCATGCACTTTCACCTGGTCATTTTTACATATTTCATCCTTGAACGGAACAAGTCTTTGCATGGGCTGATCACTAGTTTGCAAGCACGAGGAATTATCTTCATTCTTCATAAAAATAGGAAGTTCATTTTCAAGCTACGTGTTATTCTGAATCCTTTCATGAAGAAGATTTTTAAAAGAAAGATGATCAACATCAAAGATGAATGATTTAAAATCCGGAGGCAAGTTGTCTACTTTCTCACCAATAGGGATTTTTGAAACAAGAATACTATCAATATTCCTGAAATTGAAACTTTCAAGACATGGGGAAAAATATTTGAATGCACCTCCATTAAAATGAGCATTTTCTACAAGATCTGTTGCTACAATATCTTCAAAATGAAAAGATTCAAGAAAAGGATTTTTTCTACATTCTCATTCAAAAAACCAATACCCTCACAATCTTTTGTGACATTTAAATATTCATTTTCAGATAAAGCACCCGAGAAAGCATCTCAACAAAATCTTTAGGCAAATAATAATCACCATGACCTCCTACTGTAAAAATTTGTACATGAGATGAAGAAAGATCTTGAGATAAAATTTTACCATGATTGCTTACCATTTCTCCATTGTTAGCGCATATAGTCTCATCCATTGAAATTGGACCAACATGAGGATGGAGTAACTTTGGCTGTACTTCTTGGTCATTCATGACAAGGAGATTGAGATACATGGGCGAGACTAAGATAATGGGAGGTTCATCATCATCTACCTCCAAATGCTTTTTCAACCAAGCCACCTTCTCTTCAAGGTTTTGCAAATCTTTCAACTTATGAAATCTTCCATAGAGGCCTTTCCACAGTAGCCAAGATTTTGCATCATCTTCAAAGCTTATGCTTTTTTGAATACCCTTGGAAATACTTTCTCTAAATCTATCCACAAAGTCACCCAACACTTTATCTTCAATTTGACAAAGCTCCAAGAGAGAAGGGTCTGGCATTGGCTTTCTCATGACTTCCATATCTAGCATGGTCTTCATATAGAGTCACCAATTTCTTGCCTACGAAGATAATCATAAAACTGAGGAAGAAAATGTTAGGTGCTTAAATCTTCACTTTGATTCCCTAGTAGAGTCGCCAAAAATCTATTAGTGAATAGATTGTCCTTTGAGAAAATGTATGCAAATGTGGCCCTAAATGCCCAAGTAAAAGGACAAATCAACACCAACAGTTGGATAGGTTATCATGGGATTGATAACCTTCCTCTAAATTTTATTAGGAACAGCTCCCCATTTGAGATATTCAATGAATCAATTATGAATGCTTTTAACCAAAAAGCACAAAAGGATATCAAGCATCTATCCATAAATACAACTTAGATGCAAGAACCTAATAACTGAAAAGAAAGAAAAACAAAGGCCAAAAGATAACACAAGGATCATTTGTTGAATGTTGCATTACATAATGAAAATGAAAAACATGTCTTCTATCTTCTTAAGAGAATTAAAATCAAAGCTTTGAAAGATGTTTTGAAATGATAGTGTAATAAGGAAACAATGATATCAGAATGTAATTTCAAAGAAAATTGAAAATGACGTAAAAATCATGATCAATGGAAGGAAAAATACATTATAATTGAAGTTTAATGTGCTTGACCTCCAACCTCCCTTCCCTGACTGTAAAAGACCATAAAGACTCTTTTACGCATTACAGCCAAACCATTATTTAAAGTAAAATAGAAACTCCTTTCATAATATTACATCAATCGCCAAAATCTTATCTCTGTCTCAGACACACAGTTCAGAAAAAGAAAATTTGCCCATGCTCTACCTCTCATAGTCTCTCAAGAAAATGGAACAATTTTGGAAAATCTTCTTCCTTCCTGGAGCACCCAATCTACAGTTTAGAAGTAGAAAAAGAATGGAACCCCTCTCTCTGTTGTTGCTGGCTTATTTATCCTTTCACTTCTCATGGCTTTTTAGTTTCATAACTGATTCTTGAAAGATTTTATGACTCACCTTTCTTTTAAGTCTATTTATTCTCTTGTCTTTATAACTTTTTCTTCTTCTTGATTAACTTTCTTTATCACCACCAATATTTATAATTTTTTTCACAATTATAAATACAACTTTATAATAGGAAGATGTACCATTAAAATTTAATAGTGAGCCACAATGCTAAAATTAATCCTTTATGGATAAATCTAAAACCTCTCTAAACACCATATAACTCATAATATGTGCTTATTTAGACAACTGACATATAATTTAACTTTTTAAACTTTATCTGATTGCTTTGGCACGAAATCATCAAACTGTCCACACTTCTATTTTGGTTGTTTCTTTGCAATTGTGAGCTCCTTCATGCTCTGCCACATCTTTGCATGACAATGAGATATCTCCCTCTGAAGAAAAATAACTGCAATTTTTTGTGCACTTATGGTTTCCCCTTTTCCACCTATTAATATCATGATAAACATTGTCTTTTACCTTTACTAATAGGAAGCCCCTATCACATATGCATGCTGACAAATGACATATAATTTGAAAATGAGGACTTGATATCACGGTGATTGTACTTGGAAATGTGACATTCTTCCTTCCATCCAAGAAAACCTTCTCTTTTATTATATAGCATATGTTGAATGCCTAAATGCTAAGAATAGAAAAAGAGTTGATATCTACAATTTCCTCATATATGATCTTCTATAGATACTAATACTTCAATGAGGTGGTTAAATAATATCAACTCCAAATGAGCAATGTTCATAGTTTTATTGTTTCTCAGAATATAACATAGGAGATCTAAAAACAAAGTTGCGACTTCAATGTCATTTCTCCATTCTAAAGGGCCACTCCCAATGGCATCACATGCTTCATATCCATTGATGCTTGAAGTGAACTATGAACAGGAAACAACTCACACTGCACATACTATTGCATCAACTGATCAGCCAAAACCAAAGTCATCATTATCTTAACCATCGACACAGCTCTAGGTACTACACATGGATCGAGATGACCACATGCCTGAAGTTCAGTCTCCTCCCTATCTCCGGTGACAGTCATTTGTTTCTTCTACTAAGAGTGAATTTTGATGGTGGCATAGATTGTGAGTTTTCTGTCAATGAGAACTGAGTTTAGAAATTTTCCATTGGCGTCGACTTTGATAAAGCCAGTGATATGCCATCTTCATGTTGCAAAGGCTGTGCTCTGTTGTGATCAAGTTTGATTTCACCATGCCTCTTAGGATTGTGAAAGAAACTAATTTATGCAATTATGTCTCTCTTTATAGTATATGCCTCGTATAAAGCAATTCATATGCACTTTTGGCAAAAACCTGAACATATATCACCCAAAGCTTGAGCTTATGGGTCATATGGCTGGAGACAACATCGTGGTTATATTCACAACCTATCGGTTAGTCCATGAGTGAAACCAATATATTGCTTGCATTCCTTGAGCATTTGATCAAAAGATTGCAGAGGATTGAAAACCTTATTAGCTCATCCTTCATTGGTCTATGCTACGAGTTTGGGGTACCTTTTTCCACTCTGCCCATGAATCCAATGCATTTTTCTTTACTTTCTAATGCCATCTTCATGTAACGTACATGTCTGAGAGCAACTTGTTTGCTTCCACTCTGAATTGTAGATAATGCCAATGTCTTTGATGTCGTGTATCAATCACTTCAAGCTATTTTTGAAGCCTTCAATATGGTCTTCTCTTGTCAACTAGAAGGTATTGAGTTATTCTACAATCCAGAAAATATGTCATGATCATATTTACCTCTTCAAACTCTCCACAAAGATTTTGGAACCTTTCCATAGTAGTAACAGAATGAAAAGTGCAACATTCCTATGGTCACGAGACCTCAAAATTCCACATCCCAACACTCTTGCTTGACATGCTTGGCAAGCTAGACACATTTAGAGGGCTCAACACCATATTTTGATTCTTTGTCACTTGTGTTGACTTGCATCAAAACTTTCAAAGGTGCCCTTCCAAGACTTGCTACAATGCTATCAAGGTGATTTGCAATCTTGGAACTATCCACACTTTCAACCATATACAAGTTGGGCACACTTGCTAGAAGGGGTTTTGCCTTGTTACTCAAAAGGTGCCCCAACAAAATGCCATTGGATATTTGCAGGAATTTGTGGTACTTTATAGAGTAGCTATTAAATATGATTTTCCATGAAATAACAATGCCCAGCATCATAAACTTCTTTTATTAGAGACACTAGCTTTGTTTTGCTCACTTTACAATACTGTAGAATTTTTGAAAATGTAGGGCAGATTTATCCATCTTCATATTGATATGCAATATTCATTGTGTTTATTTCATGAGCATCGCTCTCCCTGTTGAATTGCATAAATGTTGATGAAGCATAGGGGAAATTGTCATTGATTCTAAGGTTGCACGGAACATGACTTCTTTATGTTAACATCCAAAATGCCAATATGTGACTCTGAGCACCAAGTTGTATGCATCTTTTAACAAGGAGAATAGATTTGGAATTGGATCAATTTGACTCGAAAATGTGAAGAGAGTGCAATCTTTGGGTTGAGCTAAATCTTTGTGATTGAACTTTGAACTTCTGAACTAAGGAACCTTGAAGATTTACCATGATGGTATTTTATCTATTGACTAGGATGCCTCCCCAAATTATGACCTCCAAACTTTTGCACTGATCCTAAATCATGGACTAGGGGCTAGACTTTGAACTTTTCTAAATTAATGAATCAACATTTCAAAACCAGAGTTTGAACTTTGCTTGTATTGAAGCTATAGGATGGGTCAACTAAACCATTGAACCACTTTGAACTACTTTGAATTGAGGTTCAAAGTGGTTCGAAAACATGAATTACAAGTTTTAAAACCATGTACATATTCGGTTTTAATACATCTATAGTAACATTCTTCCACAATATCACAAGACCCCTTGAAACTCCATCAACAACCATAAAACACATTCCATTTTGAAAATATTTTAGTCAACTGATCTAAGCCTTTTGCCTCCACCTTTGTTTCTTGTAACATAATCATACCCAGTTGCACTTGATCAAGACATTGCTTGATCATGCACATTTTTATAGGGGCATTACAACCCTTGACAGTTCACAAAATGATCGTCATTACTATTGGGAAAAGGTAAAGCCTTTTCCCAATCTCGATAGCTTAGTTTAGTCTACTATATTACTAGCCAATTCCAACTCAATCCTATTTGGTCTACCTCCCCTTTTCTTTTTTTCCCCTATTTCCAGTGTAAATATTTGAGATTGAGTTTGACTTATCCCTTGGTGCTATCTAATTTATCTTGCAATCCAAAAGTATCATGGTCAACATCTTCATCCTGGGTTTCATAACATGAGTCCAAATCTAAAATATTCCATCCACTATCTTGGACACCTTCAAATAAATCCGCAAGATTTTCAATCAGACAAATGATTCTATTTCTAAAGTCAGACCTATATCTACCTTCCTCTCGACTTAAAAGCATTGGATGGATCATCATCAAACTAATGCGTTTCTTTCTCATTATTTGTTTTTGCACTTTGATCCCTTTTCAATTCATCACTTTCCTCCAGATTATATCCTATTGATGGTCTAGAGTCTTGAATAAAACATATAAGAGACTTAGTATTATTCTCTATAGCTTTATCCTTTACCTCGATCGTTGATTTACCTACTAACATTATCTCACCTTCTATGACTTTATCCAAAAGGGTTTGAATTTCAAGGTATTGAGAGGCTTGCAACTCTATGTTCTAAAAACATGATGTTGGAATTTCTTTAAAACCTGGATTGATAAAGAATCTATTGTGACCACTACATTTATTCCATTGTCCCCATCAAAGAAGCAATCAACCAATATTCGAGCCATCTCAAAACTATTCGCATAGTTATTCATATATGACCAATGATTGTTAATAATTATATCATATTCATATGGTACAAAAATTTCATCCGACTTTGTGGTTGATTTCATCAATGCTCTAATAACATCCATTGATTAGTCAACCTCTAAAGCCTTTCCTTTTAATGACTCTACTCCTATATTTCCTAGTGGCTCATTATAAACCCCTATATCCACCACAATCTTTTGCTTCCATTAACCTTTGTTAGTGAACAAATAGTCTTTCAAGAAAATACATACAAATTAACTCTAAATGCCTAAATAAGAAGACTAAATCAGCACTAATAGGTGGATATGTTATCATTGGATTGATAACCTTCCTCTAAATTCTATCAGGTACATCTCCCCATATAGGATGTTGTTAGAAGTTGCAATCTTTCCTTGGTGTGTTTATAAACCAAGGTTAGAACTCCTTTCTTTATTGTTATAATATATTAGGATATAAGCCAAGGTATCCTAATATATTTCTTTTTTGTCCTTTTTCCACTACATCTTATTTTGTCATCTAGTGGAATATGTGAGGACAAATATTTATTGTAATTTCTAATTTAGATTATTCCTCCTTAAGAGGAATCTCACACTTGGCCTCACACACTTATGAATGGTGGCATTCATAGACATGGGAGTTACAGTCTAACTCCTCTCTATCATCTCTATTTAAGAGATGACCCTCCTCTCTCATTTCTTAACAATGAGGTTTCTTCCTCTTCTCAATTATTGTATGAGCGATTGCTCTCTCTCTCTCTCTCTCTCTCTCTCTCTTCCTTCTTAGGCTTTTCATGCCTCATTCATAATGTCACAAGGGGTTTTCTTTGCTTTCCCCTTTCCAAATATCTTGTCTCATGGTGTTGGAACTTGAAGCTTTCTCTCTCTGATTTTATGGTAATATCTTTTCATGCATTTATTCACTTAGATTCTTTCCTGGTATTGCTTATTTACAGATTTCTTTTTCCATTTCTAACATGGTATCAGAGAAGTTTAATCTTTGTTTTGAGTGTTTGCATGAAGGTACGATTTGAAGGAGACTCTTGAGAGAGATTTCGCTAATTTTTTAAAATCTTCTTAAGATGGAAGAAATTGAATTTTTTTTGGGTTTGGCTGGTTTACCCCCAAACATGATTAACTTTTGTGTGCTCTAATTTGTGCAGGTTACTTCTTATTTTATATTAGTTTTTCATCTAACCCCCTTTGGCAGGCTTGCCGCCAAAAGGTTTTCCTATCTAGATATCTTTTTTACTATGATCTAATCACTTCCCAACTGCATATTGGATTCTGAAGTGTTTGACAATGGGTGCGGTATTCTTTGAAGGTTTTATTTTTCTGCTGTGTTTTTTAACATATAGATTTTTTTTAGCAATTTCCATATTTCTCTAAAACTTTCGTAGCCAAGAACTCCTTGTACTAGTGAGAATGTCTTCTGAAACTTATGCCAATACCTAACTCCCTACATACTGGGATTATGTCCTCCTCAATGTCATGGGTCCAAAGGGACCACTCAAGCTGAACAGTCGTAATTGGATGCACCGCATGGGCTCTTCTAATGGTATCAACACTGGCTTCTGTCAGTCCAATATATTTTACTTTTCCCTCTTCCACAAGCTTTTTGAGTTCCTGGATTGTTTGTTCAATAGTACTGACGTATCTATCCTATGCTGATAATATAGATCTATGTACTCCACATCAAGCCACTTAAGGCTTTCTTCACAACATTTCTATGTGGCATCTTTTGAAACACATGCAATGCATCACATATGCTGCCACATTTTGCATACATGTCAATAAGAGAACTCCATGTGATGACATCAAATTCCAAATCTGACTTAACAATGCCAAGATGAACTAGCTTACCCTGCTTGAGAGAAGCGCAAATAGAACATGCACTGAGAATGGTGGAAAAGGTGGCTTGGTTCGGCTTTGTGCCCATCCTCTGCATTTCAAAGAAAAGTTCCAGGGCTTCATCTCCACGCCCAGATTGAGTATATGCTGTAATCATTGCAGTCCAGGAGACAATATTTCTTTCCGGCATCTTGTCAAACAACTGACAAGCTTTCTCTATATTTCCATTCTAAGCATATCCCGAAACCATTATAGTCCAAGTAAACACATTTCTTTCAGGCATTTTGTCAAATAGTGTCTCTGCATCAACCACCCTATTGTTTTGCACGTATCCAGATATCATAGCATTCCAGGATACCACATTTCTGTTGCAAAATTTATCAAAGACGTGGCATGCATCCTTCATATTTCCAAAACTCACATACATGCTGACAATTGCATTGCCCACAACGACATCAGAATCAAACCCTGACTTGATCACTCAACTTCGAAACCTGCAAACCTTGACCTTTGAGATTGACTCGTGGAATAACTGTTGTTGCCATTGTAGTTGTACGACGAAGCTCAAAATAGAAGAGATGTGGACTTGAACATGTTGCTACAGCTTCATATATATTTTTTGCATAGATTCAGCCTCATTCAAAGATAAAAAATGGGTGCTGGACAAATTATTTTTTGTGGACAGGTCCTCTATTCTTATACAAGATTCGATGTCTATGGTCTTCTTCAAAGGAGTCTCAATACCAACGGTCTCCTGCAAAAAGGACTCAATAGGAATGATCTCTTGCAAAGAAGATTAAGGTTCAAAATCAACTATTTTTACATGGTCTTTTATAAAAATAACCTTGTCAAGCAAGGACATATTAGACACGTCTGTTGCCACCACATGAACGCCCACTGAAATTTGAGAAGCTTCACACTGAGGACAAAATAGAGCCCTAAACACACAACTGTCCTACTCTACCCATACACTTTCCCTTTTATTATGTGCAGAGCTACTCGTCAAAGAGCATTGCTTCGAACCAGATTTTGTGAAAAGTGGATTCAAACATGCAATTTCCGAAATTATAACCAGAGTCCTAGCTGGTATAGCTTCATATATTTTTTCCTCAATCTGCAGTTGCTGGTCTTTCTTTTTCAGGTTCCTTTTTTAAATGATTGCTTGTTATGGTGAAAATTTTAAAAGCAGAATCAGACTGATTGCTGCTCTCTCACCTTTTGTCAGTCTGTTATAACATATCTCTACTATTCCTAGTAACATTTTCTTGTCTTTTCATGCAAGATTCTTTTTCTTTTTTTTAGCTCTTGACAGAGGCATCATTTACTTTTATTATTGCCTCTTGTCAACCTATTTTTGGCATGAAATCATTCATTGCTTTTATCATTGCCTTTTGTCAATCAATTTTTGACATTTTATCATTCATTGTCAGACAACTCCAACTCAGGTGCAATATTTTATTTTAAATCTCTCTTACTCCTTTACGTGATTTTAAGTAAAAAAGGAGAAGTTAATATTTTTTTTTGAGAAGTTTTCTTAGAATTCAATATTAAAACTAATTAAAGTTTTATTATTTCTTTTTTTTTGTACTCTATTGCCTTCATTATTTAATGATTTGAGTTCATTGATCTATATGCACATAGTTATATCTTTCTTAATGTTTTATTCCAATCTTGGAGGCATATGTATGAGGAATATGGGGAGATCTTTTATAGCCCCATGACTTTATGCTTTTATTACTTTGAGATTATATTTTGAACCAAGGTATTCAACATAAAGCTAATTATTCTATATATAAAAAAAAACAAAACAAAGGGGGTAATCATTTTCTAGCATCAAGCTATCATTTAATAATTGTAATTGTGTGATTTCATACTATGATATTTTAAGTATATTTATTCAAGTATATATGGGTGCACACATATATACCAAGATAAATATACAAGCTATTATAATTTTCATACCCATGTTTACCCTTAATGGAGTTTTATACCTGATATCTATATTTAGTTGATCTTCCTTAAATCATTTTACTTAATTGGATTATGAGTAATCTTACACATTTGCCTTCATTTTGATATTTTGATGTGCCCATAGTTGCACTTTTATGCTTTTATAGCATCATTCTATGCCCATGTTGGCATTTTATGATTTTACACCATTGATCTACATGATTTATATGATATTTTTTTTGAGTTGCATAGGGAGCTTAATATTTTTTCAAGGTTAACTATGTAGGTCCCCTCAGTATAACTGATACATAGTTTCCTTATCTGGCCCATGGAGTATCCCTCCATCCTATATTGGTATGCACTCATTTTATATGGAGTTTCCCTCCATTTGATCCTATCTATTCCATTTTGATAGGATAATATTTTTATGGAGTTTCCCTCCATGTTGTTCCATTTTTGTTCCTCAATGAAGAGGATGTTATTATTGGAGTTTCCCCTCCAAATTCAGATAATTTGATCCAATTTGAAGGCAATATGTTGTTATATCCTCATAATCCATTATTTTGATCATTTGTCTCTCTTTTTACTTTATTTTCATATATTAATGTGATAATGATCTGCATACTTTATTGCTTAGATCATGAGTCATGCATGTTATGGATTGATCACCCATTAACTTGCAGTGGGATGATTCATTAAGTGGATTGTCTATATCCACATGATTGATGCAATGTTGATGCAAGTATCATTAGTTGGTCTTGTCTATGGTCATTTGTGCATTAGTATAATATTCTTTTCATGAGAGCATTGATCAAGCTTTTTTACTCAATTTGTCCTTGTTGACAATTTTTTGAGCATATAATTTATCTTGATATCAGGTTATCTCCATTGTTTTGTGGTAACATGTTTTACTCATTGTTTCTCTATGAGAGTTTTATTATCCTTATTCAAAAGGATTTCAAATTTGCATATATGATGGCATTCTACTTGTGGATATTTGTCTTGTTGTTCTCTTTTTTTCAGGTGATCCATCAAGGAACCTTCTTGGTTTTCCACATATGAAGAGGTGTCTATGCTTCCACTTGATCACATTGAAAGGACTCATGTACTTCTCTTGGATCTACAAATGTTCCATATGGCTTGAAGACAATCAAATTACTTCATATTGAAGATTAAGTTGCAGATTTTTGTAAATTATAGGTTTAATACCCTTTGATGTAATTTCCCCAAGTAAAGATTAAAGGGGGGTGTTAGAAGTTGTAATCTTTCCTTGGTGTGTTTATAAACCAAGGTTAGAACTCCTTTCTTTATTGTTATAATATATTAGGATATAAACCAAGGTATCCTAATATATTTCTTTTTTGTCCTTTTTCCACTACATCTTATTTTGTCATCTAGTAGAATATGTGAGGACAAATATTTATTGTAATTTCTAATTTAGATTATTCCTCCTTAAGAGGAATCTCACACTTGGCCTCAGACACTTATGAATGGTGGCATTCATAGACATGGGAGTTACATTCTAACTCCTCTCTATCATCTCTATTTAAGAGATGACCCTCCTCTCTCATTTCTTAACAATGAGGTTTCTTCCTCTTCTCAATTATTTAATGAGCGATTGCTCTCTCTCTCTCTCTCTCTCTCTCTCTCTCTCTCTCTCTCTCTCTCTCTTCCTTCTTAGGCTTTTCATGACTCATTCATAATGTCACAAGGGGTTTTCTTTGCTTTCCCCTTTCCAAATATCTTGTCTCATGGTGTTGGAATTTGAAGCTTTCTCTCTCCGATTTTATGGTAATATCTTTTCATGCATTTACTCACTTAGATTCTTTCCTGGTATTGCTTATTTACAGATTTCTTTTTCCATTTCTAACAAATATACAATGAATCAACTACACTACAAATATGAATGCTTTTAACCTGAAAGCACAAAAGGCTTACAAACTTCTGTCCGTAAACATGATATAGATGTGAAAGAACTAACTAACTAAAAGGAAATAAATGACAAATGACACAAAGTTCATTTACCCAAACGCTGCATTGCAAAAGAATGAAAACAAGAAACAATTCTTCCATCCCCCTGAGAAAGTGAATAATCAAGGCTTCAAAGATATCTTGCTATCAAATGTACTCAAAAAATAGCAACACTGAATGCATTCAGGGAAAACTAAAAGTTACACAATAATAACAATAAGTGGAAAGAAAACTACCCAAACTCAAAGTTTTGGTGTGCAATTATCTCCCAACTCTCCCTTCTCTAAAGTGTAAAAGATAATAAAGATCTTATTACACATTTGCATCAAAATCACTATCTAAAAGAAAATTAAAATTCCTTCCCTTGCATTACACTTTGAAAACAAGATTTCGCCCTTTTCTTGGTACAAAGTTCAAAAAAAATAATAACTTTGCTCTTTGTAGCCCAAAGTCTGATTTCTTTCCCCTTAGGATGAATTGGAAAACTGAGAAAAAAACCCCCTTGTTCTTGTTGCTGTTAGCTTATTTATCATCTCCTCTTTCCCATAACATTTCAGTTACCTAACTGATCCTGAGAGATTCTTTCCCATGAAATCCCCCTTTATCTTTGTGTTATCAAGATAAATATCCTTTCCTAGATTGATGTTTTATAGCTTAGAATACTACCCCTTTTTCATTACCTTATAAGTTTCACATTTATAAATGTTATATTTATAAATGAATTAGAAAGGATGCCTGCGGAATTAAGAGTGAGGGTAGATTCAAATAGGTGGCACTTTAATTGCCATGTCACATCATGTGTGGACCTTCATATTTCCAAATTATGTGCCCCGTGTCTATCGTGAAGACATATCACTCTACATCTTTAAATAAATTTGGACGATCCTCTGTTCTTTGATTAATGATTGGATTTGAGGTCCTGATAACCGCGGCTTTCTTCCTTCTTTTTAGCCTTTGGTGTCATGAGATGAGACTCGGGTTTGAAGATGACATCAATTATGCGCACCATGCTTCCAAAAGGAATATATATATGGCCTTGTGCTCAACTTTAAATATCATGCTGACTGACGACCGCCTAAATTTTACCTTTGAAGCATTAGAACCATGGTGATAGCATTACCATGCATTACTGCGGCATCCCGTGATTCTTCTTTATATGCTCGCACTCGAGTCGGGCACCTTTTCTGATTCCTTGAGCAGGGATATTTTGACAAACAACTCGTATGCATTCCTGCAATTTCAAACACCCAGCTCGGCCACGACAACGTTGACACAATGATTCTTCCCACTGATGGAATGAAGAAAAAGATTGAGATCATCATCAGAATATAAACATGTCGTCCATGTGTTCTGTCTATACCTTTAATGCTTGGGGTTTACAAGATTGATGGGGATCAGGTTTCTCCCCCCGATGCTTATGATGAACTTTTGGAGTTCATCGAATGTTTGATATTCCACCATGAGGATCATTGACTGGGTGATGGTGAATGGTTTGCACACCACATTTGTGATCCATTTTCACATGTTTGCACTCGTGCCACTATCCACTTGTCTTCTATTCAATTCTGCAATACGACCGTGGAGGCGACATAATATAGCTTGGAGATCGGGCAGCTACTGTGAGAATACTGGTGTGACATGCGAACATCTTTGGAACTGCTTCTAGGGAGTCTATCCTTCGGATGCAATTGACCATTTCTTATTTTATATATTTTGCGGGTTCCTCCTTATGCTCTCGGGTGTTCGGGAGTTATTATGAATACATCAACAAAAAACTTTGATTCTCTTCTCTCCTTGCGAGCCGCGAGCCATAGACATCAACCATTATGAAGGGATTCCATTCTGTACTCATGGAATCTCCATAGAGCAAAGGCCCGTTGTGGCACTTTTAATATACATTTCTTTATGCCATGTCAAGATTTGCGAGTTTGTATTTGGTTCCGAGTGGATTCGATGAAACATATGTATGCTGGAATTATAACCAATGCGATTCATAAGGCACAACACTTGGTGAAGGTTTTGCAAATGGGGTTGCAAGCTTTGGGTTTAACTGTGGAGGAAACTCCGTAGTTAAGCGCGCTCAGGCTGGAGTAGTACTGGGATGGGTGACCTCCCGGGAAGTCCCGGTGCTTCACCCCTGTGAGCATCACCTAGATCCAATGAGTGCTAAGTGTTCCATTTATTCTCATGAGAGATGGATTCATGTTGAATCACTACTCATGAAACATGGGTCATCGAGTTTGACTCAAAAATCACACAGTTAAATCCTGATATTCACATCACAATTTGACTAGCTGTGGAAATCATCTCCTACTTATCAATGCGATTCCATCAATCAATTCACAACTGACCTATATCCATATATTCATGTCATGTGTTAGTGTGCCTTATCAACATTTCTAATACCGAGAGTTCTTTTCTGGATTCAGTCGATCTCTTCTCACTTGTCATTAGCAAATGTCATAGCTTAGGCTCATTCCCTTTATACTTTCGCTGTTTAAAGATGCCATGAGATTCATCGAGGTCAGTACTCTGCTTGCATTGGAATCATGTGCATCGGGAATTCAATCGTGAGACATACACGTTTTTTTTTTAAATAATGAAACTGTGCTTCGAATTTAGCCACCATCTAAGTTTGAACACTTGAAATTATAATTTTGGATTTTAGAATGGAGAAACCAAGTCATAGGTTCCCAGAATCAGATTTTGATTATTGGACCAAATTTCTTAGGTATTTGAATATGCAATCCAAACCATATATTTAAATCTCTACCTTTAATGTGATATTTGAACCTAGACTCAAACTTTGATGATCTTGGTGTACGCGTTGGAGCTTTGAACTTCTTAAATCTAGTTGGCACCTCCAAACTTCAATATTGACAACCAATGAACCTGAACGTGGAATGAGATTACTAGAAATCTCACAATACAAACTTCTGCACTAAACCTGCAAGATGAATCATTTGAACCATCAAACCACTTCAAACTGCTTTGAACTTTAATTCAAAGAGGTTCAAGATTCCATACATTGAAAATTTAATTCCAGGTCTATATTGGGTACCAACACCTTTCTATCCAAAAACTAAAAAATCTAGCACCTTAGTACATTCTTGGACCTTCACTAATATCCTCAGGACCATTCAAAAATCACCTCCATCCACCACTTCATCTGATAATATTAAAGTTCCCAAACACTCACTGACTAGTTTTAGGGTTTCTTCATCCCTATATTCAAAAGGGAGATCATGTAGCTTAATCCACATTGCTAGCTCTTTAACTTTCTCCTATAGAGGGTCAAAGTTGGGGGTCCATTCTTAGAGATAAACTCCTTTCCCATCGATCATAAATGGAGCACTCCCCAAAATCCATCTCTTATCTCCCTTAGAAGGTTAAATTACTAGAGAAAAGTTATTCACTATTATTTTC
The DNA here is from genome assembly GCA_028749045.1 of Cupressus sempervirens. Taxonomy (NCBI): domain Eukaryota; kingdom Viridiplantae; phylum Streptophyta; class Pinopsida; order Cupressales; family Cupressaceae; genus Cupressus; species Cupressus sempervirens. The sequence continues at coordinate 162,130,775 of CM053793.1, read as the reverse complement.
AGGATGTATGTAGGTTCTTCCCTAGTTCCTATTATGCCAATCCTTAATCTTACTTATTGATGACCATGCTCCGTCCACTTCATTATTAAAGCCTTATCTTTGAATAAACAAATAGATTATTGCCATTACATATTATTTACATGCACCGAGGAAGCTTTAACATATTCAACATTACCGCTTGCCTCTGATTGTTTCTCAACTTCCACTTGTGATATCTCAGGCCTCCAAAATTTCCTTTCGATATGATCAAATCAGAAATTTTTATTTACTAGGAAAACCCATTATGCAACTCTAGATAAACCTTCCATTTCTCCCGATCCCTTCAATGCCTAGTTTCCCATGTTTGCACATCTCTTGAAGACATACCCTATTGCCTTTCATTAAACCCCTAATATTAGCATAAATATTGGAACTTCTCTGAAATCTCCTTTTAAATGATTGTCAATTACCATTATTGCGTCCAAACACATTCGACGCTTGCTTTCCTGTTCCTTGGATACTACCCATCCTTCATTGCAAAAAAACTTTGAGAACTCTACTGATTCAGAAACCCTTCTAATTCCAACCATTGCAAAGGTGCCATTACACAAGACTTGTCTTATTAAAGTTCAAAATTGCTTATAATTATAAAAGTGAAGGGTCAAAATTTAACTTTTATGTGATTTTCTCAATTATTTTAAGATATGCATATTCATTAATGACTACCAAGAACATTTGTCTAAAATCCCTTATACATAACTACAACGTACCCATTGCACAACAAAATACAATTGCTAATAATGATTATATTATAAACAAGAGTTGTGTTGCAACTGGAGTCCTGCTTAATGCTTTAAAAAAGATAGAATTATATAGAATTTTGTAATTATGAAACACTGAGCATAAAATCCCTAATTAGAAGCCAAATTTGTTTTATCAACCATCCTCAATCTTCAATCTCTCTCTCTCACACACACACGTATATATATTCCTTGTCTAACTACCATTCCTCATCTCATTTAAAATCAAATGATTGAATCTTGTTTCAAAACCAAAATCAGTCCTTGAAGTGAACATAATAAATTGAAATGGAAAGCTAAAACTCCAAGTTGTGACAATTTACACACACACACACACACACACACACACACACACACACACACACACACACACACACACACACACACACACACACACACACACACACACAGTATAAAGCAAGCCCCAACTAGAGGTGTGCCTAAATCTTTAAATTGGTTTGACTAATACAATTAATGACTTCTAAATCCTATCGTCAAATTTACATAGTTGATGCCCTAAGCATGTATGAAGGATCAATTTTAACAATATTATTACAACAAATTGTTGTAAATTAATAACTGGTCAACTAAAAAATCATTAAAAAGGTGTTCTATATTTTGAATACTAAACATAACCAATAGAATTAGAAAGTCTTGCATATTGGGATACTATACCAAGCATTCATAATTGAAAACCAATTAAAATGCCATTTAGATCAGATGCATTGTAATTGAAATCTTGATTCTTGAATAAATATCACCCTTGTTAATAACAACTAAAAACAAATTCATATGGATTCCTTAGCAGAACCTATATAAACAAGAACGATATCATGGTTTACCAATAAATTAAATTAAAATTTGATTCTTGATTAGTTCTATCTTAACATAAACTGAAATACTTTGTATTTCAAAAAACAAACCATGAAGTGAAAGAGAAGTAGTTAGAAGTGAACCAAAAGGAGCATGCATTAAACAAAACTATTTAATACCCAAACATGTAAATGCAAAGATTCATGCCAACAAATAACTACTTCTTCATTCACAAAATGAGAATTAAGACTACAAACAAGGATTCCTTAATATTTGCATTCTTTTATCTCTAACCTTTTTTTTTCTCCAAACAAATATCATCCTTTGGGAAGTTACAATCTTAAAACTACCATGGCTCTTCATTTATGACTTAGGTAATTAATATTGAATACAATTATATGATTGACATAGCAAAGTGGACACGTTAATGTGCCCCTGTACTAATGTGTTATTTTTATAAATATATATTATTGTTATGATATATTCATATTAATTCAGATTTCAATAAAGAAATACATAAATTTGAGAAACTTTTTATTTGTTTATTATATATATAATAGATTTTTAAATTTTTTTTTATGTTATTTTCTCATATTAAACTCTCATGAAAAAAATTCATGTGAGAGATTGGGGTCATTCTCAAATTTAAGATGGAGGAGAAGTTTTTCGTAAGTTTTAAAAACATTAGAAAATTGGTCCACACAAAACATATTTTTATGAATTTTTAAATGAGAAAATGGAAAAAATCACTACCAAAAAATATAGAAAGCTAATCCAAAAATAGATATATTGTTACAAAAAAAATTAAAAAAATAAAGAAATCTGAGAACATTAGAAAAATAGTTTAATTTTTTGGTTGAAGGAATAGTTTGGAGGCAAACAAATAGTTAGAAAATGAGGTGAAAACACAAGTCTCCACCTATACAAGCGGGACTAAAAAGATACATACCTTATAGTAATCAACCACCCTCTAAAAACCACTTTTGAAGAACACAACCCAACAATATTTTCCTCCATATTTAAAAATATACTCTTCGTCCCGCGATCGCCGTTCCCGACGCCAGTCCTCTGGCCGCTACTCACACACGCCGCGCCCCCAGGGTCCCCGCCACCGCTCTCCCAGTGATGGACATGGCGGTTGGAGGCGCTGCTCCGCTTCCCCACCGCGTGGTGGTTCTGGCTGGTCCTCGACTCCTCCCCCTGGGCGAGCTTTTGGCCGGTCCTTGGCTCCTCCCCCTGGACGGGCGCACTCTGGCAAGTTTCCTCGGCTGGCCTTGGCAATTTCTCCTCCGCGGCCAGACACGAAAGATGTGGAGACTGCAACTACCCCATATCCTGCTGATGCTGCTGATGGTTGGACTGTTCCCAGTCCGCCCCACAATCCCACTGATGCGTAGAATTTCATGATAAAGATGATCCTCCCTCTGCTGGCACTGCCTTGACAGCTTAAATTTTTTTTTGATGAATAGTTAATAGTTTCTGGCTGAGGCCATGTTGTTTTTTCCGGCTTCGGCCGTCTGAACTCATTCGCGAGGTAATCCTGTATCCCCTGGCCTTTTTTTTGTAAATTGTAATCTTAGTAAATTTTATTAATTGAAAAGGACTATTCATCAAAAATATACCCTCCAAAAAATTGACTTTTGAAGAAGAGGACCCAATAATATTACCCTCGAAATCAAAATTTACTGTTATTGGGCATCGTAGTGTCATCTGTATAATGGTTATTCCTGTCAAAAGTCTTTCAACTTTTCCTTGATTCTCCACGTCGCTTTTTTACCATAAACAACATAAGATGCTGTGAAAACAGCGTATGACCGACGCTAGAAAACTTAAATATTCAAGGCTAGCGTAGGGTTTATAAACCACAAAATCAACTAAAGGGTTTTGGCTGTCTTCTCTTTTTGGCATTTCTATTTAAAACTTGCTATTAGAAATTTGCCTGAAATTGTACAGAAAAAATCCGGTCTCGTATCCTGCAAAATGCCTCCAAAATCAGCAAAGAAGGATGCCCCTCCAGAGCGCCTCATTCTGGGCCGGTTTTCTTCGCATCTTAAGATTGGCATTGTAAGTTTTTCGTTCCATTAAGAAAAATTTGTTTGAGTGGTGTGTGTTTCGAAACTTTATGCTTCGGCAACCCATAATGTTGAAATGATGCGTAGATAATCAAATTTTTATAACTTTACAGATTTCGAAGACAATTGTTTCTTTTTGCTGCTTCAAGTAGGATATCTCCTCTGTAAAACTTACCTGGATTTTATACACTGTCTTGTCTGTAGACAATCTATCATTCAAAGTGATCTCTTACCTTTCCTTTCTGTCGAATTAACCTGGGATTTTACAGCCTGCTTTACCTGTTGAATGCGTGCTGCCTATCAGGTTGGATGCGGTTTTTATCGAATTCAAAAGCCTCATTTAATAATGCCCTCTACGAGTTTAACCAAATTCATTAAATTAAAATGTCTCCTGCACTGTTTCTTAAAAGTTTAACCCATTTATGATTTTATCAATAAAAAATGCGTTAGTTATCTCATTCTTATGATTTCAGCTTGGGCGCCAGCTCATGCTTCGAGATTGTATTGAGATTAGGAACTAAATTTTTATAATTCCTAACCATGAATTATGTTTCCCAGGGTTTAAACTTTGGGGGCTTTACCACATTTGACATGTTTTTTATTTAGAAGATGTTGAATTTGAGAACTAAATTCAAAATATTTTTAGCCATTTCAACACTTTAGCATGTCTTTTAGGGTTGGAGCCAAGGTTATCTCTCGTTTGACATCTTTTGGCTCTAGATTCTGAAGTAAGGTTTATCGAAATTTTAATTGTTTTCAGCCATGAATTGAACACTTCGTCAGACTTACATGATTTGAACCGGGGACAGAACTTAATTCTGTTTTTATTGCATTTGAATTTTAGTTTTTCTTCTTTTCTTTCTTTTCAAGTATTGGATTGAGATTCAAAACAAATTTGAATTGTTTTTATCATTTTAGCTACAAGTTCAACGCTTCAATAATAGGATTTGAACCCAGCTCAATAATTGGACTACGGGTTCCATTCTAAAGCCCCAGTACTTTTACTATTGTTCACCCTTTTGTCTTTTAGTATTTAATTGAGATCAGAACTAAATTTAGTTGTTTTAGACCGTGAGTTTCAGCACATTATCATTTCTGCTAAGTTCCACAACTTGGGCAGGAATTGATATGGGGTTTCATTAGTATCGAATTGATTTTATAACTAAATTTAACTTATAATCGTTTCAGCAGCCTATATAATAACATTTTATGATTTTTCACATATCTTAGATCTCAATGACAGGGCTTGATTGTGAAAGCCCTTATTCCATATATGGTTTCCTGCTTCTAGTTTTGTATTGAGAATTATAATTATGTTTTTGCCATTTTCAGCCATTAGTTATATGCTAAAGCATCTTCTGATATTGATTTATTAAAGGTTGGCATGCCAAATGTGGGGAAGTCGACTCTGTTTAATACTTTGACAAAGCTTTCGATACCAGCAGAGAATTTTCCCTTTTGCACAATTGAGCCCAATGAAGCACGTGTAAATGTTCCAGATGAACGCTTTGATTGGCTTTGCCAGTTATACAAGCCCAAGAGTGAGGTATGTGGTTTGCCGTTACTGTACTGAAGCCTCTGCATTATATTAACTTAATATTTTATAAATTGATTTTCTGTATTTTGGTAAAGACACATCTGTACGTGAATTGCGTTCATTTGAATTCTTTAGATGTTTAAACTTTAAAGCAAAGATCTGGATCATTATGCTGATAAGTACTGAATATCTGTTTATATTTCCAAGCTAAGTCACAGGGTTCGCCGAATTTTTGGCTTTAGGTTCAAAATTTGGCGAACCCATAAAAAATAAAATAAAATTGTAAATGTTCGCCTGAAATTCATCTGCAAATCTTTAACATTTTTGGCTTTTGAAATCGTGGACTCTATGCAAATCATGGACGGCAGCTGTTGGGCTTCAAAATTATAGACGGCTGCTATATCTGCAATCCCGCTCATTTCTGGCGTTTCTGTGACTTCTGCAACCCACGTCCATTATTTCTGTGTTTGCAATCTCAATTCCGTCCGTCATTTCTGCGTTTTGATAAGAGGCATGTCCATTACTCTGCAATTCCCATCAATGTTGTTCGCTGTTCAGATTGTGTTCCGCTAACAGCCATCACGTTATAAAAAGACACGATTTTTATTATTGTGCTTTTAGGTTAAAGTTATATTAATACAATTCTCATTAATTTATTTAATTTTATGTTAGTGTAATTTCAAATTTGTTACTACATTTATAATATTAAAATTTGATACAATTAAAATATTCTCATTTATGTTATTGTATTTTATTAGTTTATGTTTACTATTGTTAACTTCAATTTATAATTAAACTATTAATAAGTTATTTCTTTATCTATATCAAAATATTACAATTTGTTGAGTTAAAATATCAATAACTTAATCTTTTTATCAATATTAAAATATTATAATTTATTTTGATATAATGAAACTCAAACATATAATAATAATTTATAAATTTCATATATTTATATTTTTTTGATAATTACATAAGGCGAATTTAATGTCGAATTTTTTTCAATTTGTTTGACTCATCGAACTTTGTTCGAACTTCATAGTTGTTGAACTCGAACTTGAACTCAAACCTTGTGACTTAGTTTCCAAGTATATTATATTGTTCAATGTTGAGACAAAGGAAGGTTCAATTTACCCTTCTCTCAAAGAAAATCATATTTTACATATATTTCAGCTCTTTTTGAGTTCACACGTTTCAGTTTGTAAGTAAATGTAGAAATGATTGTTAATATTTTGCCCAGAAATAATGATAAACAACAATATGAAAAGTAGAAAATTGGTAGAAAAAGACACTGCGACTTTTAGGGAAAAGTCTTCCAGTTCAAGTGAAAAAACCAGCCACACCAGAAAAACGTTCTTTTATTGATAATAAAAAATGTTAAAGTACAATGCTTTCCACTAAATACAATATATATAAAGAATTGAGAGACTCTTCATCTCACAACTGAAGGTCTCTTCAATTTCTCAAACAAGTCTTTCATATTTTCAAATGCACTCCTCTCCGAATGATGAATGACACATGTATCTTCATATAATAAAATGTCAAATATTTAGAGTGTGACACTTAGCACACATTGAATGCCACGTTGTGTTCACTTAAGATATCAAAAATATCTTCTCTAGTTTTTGATGCAGTTTCAACATATAGAAAAATCAGAGATAAAGAGCTCTATCGTAGCTACAACCTTCGACACAACCTCTTAGCATGAGAGAGATATTTAGTAAGACAGATACACATAGCTGCAACCAAAGATAGCAATGATAAAGTCACATCACACAGATGAAAAAAAACATGTTATCTCAGAAAAACATAATTCACCATAGTTAATTCTCAATCACATATAATTAAAATCATGGAGTCACACACATTACCCCAACCATGCTTACTTGTAGAGGGTGGAAGAAGGGCTTTCACCTCAGATGTCTCCTAGAGAAGAATGCATTTCTGCAATGCCTAGTCATGGAGGGTGTTCCACCATATGTACTCACATAGGGTGGAGCAAGGGCTTTCACCTCAGACTTCTCCGAGAGAAGAATGCATTTTGACCATACCTACATGTAGAGGGTGGATACACCATACCTACTCATAGAGGGTGGAACAAGGGATTTCGCCTCAAACTTCTCTCGTAGAGATCTCATTAACAACATGTATAAGAATGGCTAAGATTCTCTCTCAACAGAGACTCCCTTTCAGCAAGGACAACTTTGATCACCACAATAAGATAGCCGATCCTGACTGTTACACTGTCACACAAGCTTGCAAAGAATTAGACATCTCCCTCTATCACATAACCTCATTTTGAAACTGAAAAGTCTCCATTTGGATATTTTCTATATATGATCTTTTCCTCTTTTATGCAACATCAATTCAGTTCTAGATTGCTACTAGCATCCCCATCTGCATATAATTTCTCTTCATCCCATTGCTTTGTCATGAATTTTGCATATAATGATCTCATTGCTTCTTGATGCGTCCTACAACCAAGAGAGATCAACTTGTCATAAACATTAATTCTAAAAGCATACTATTTCCCCCTAAAAAATCCATGGTCTATACAAGAAATATATATAATATTTATCTCTATGTTGGTGGCAATCCATTATTCTATTTCTACAACTTCTTAAAATTATTATATAGGATACACTATTATTAGTAACAAATTAATATCAATATTCAAAAACATATATCTTTGATTTTCTTTTGAGATTTTGAGCTCCATATCTTTCCTTGCTAATAGCAATATGATCTCTTTGACATAATTGACAACTACACCTTTATTCTTGCAAGAGACACAATACCCTTAGGCATCTATGCACAGGTTGCTTTGCTAAATCCCAACATTCCTTTAGTAGGAGGTCTTGCACAACTAGCAATTGTTGTTTGTATGAAGGTGACACACAACAACAAGAGTATCGCATCAATTTCAGAATACTTGAAAGCTGGAGCTTCTAATCTGGCCGTAGATATGACAGAGTTCATTGTTATATTTGTGAGTGACTCGACATTGGGTACCCCTGTTATAGCCAGTAGCCTTGGTCCTTCTGGATCTAATTCCTTCATTACAAATCAATGCACTCCTTGTTTTCAGATATCAATCGACAATACTCTATCTCCAACAACTCTAGTATATCTGCCTTTTCCTCCATCTGTTCTCTTCTTGTCTGCAAATCTTCTATACACCATTCTATATCTTTTGGAATTTCCTCGTGCACAATATATACAACCTCTTGTCGTTTGTGATAATACCAAAAACTATAATCTGATGCACAATATGAAAGAGTGATGTATGAATATGAAAAGACTGCCGTTACCGAAAGAGGTGTTCACTGGCACATAAAAGAAGACACTGATTCCAAAATTATAGGAGAGTACATGGCTGCTGAGACATGCCAACAATGAGAACTGCTAAGATTAATATGAAGGAGCTCAGAAAGTCATGTTATCAAGAAAATACACACAACTCTCCAGAAATAACATATAGGCATACCTGAAGCCAAAGATCTTTATGAAGCACAAACAGGAGTTGCAGAGCAGAATTCTAGAGCCACTTTGATCTGAATATTTCTCGATACACCGACTATGATAGTCGTATTTGAGAACAAGGACTTGAATCCACCCTTTGGATGCATTCCATGCAGGCGATGATTTCATGCAACCCATAATCTTTAGTTGAGAATATGATGCAATGAGTTCTTCACCAAGGATAAAAGAAAAATGTATCAAATGATAACTTTAGGCAAAAAACAAGCTCCAGGCTACACAAGTAGCACATGGTCATAAAAAAATGGCCCAGGTTACAAAACTGGCACAAGGAGCTTCTCTTCCTTGTAAGTCTCACCATAAAAAGACGTCGACACGCCAACGCCACACTTCCAACCAATATCCCTGAGGAAACATACACATGTCCCAAGTCCAATCCTAGAGAAAGAAGCTGGCCATAGCAAATGAAAAAGAATTTAGGTAGTAATTGATAGAGAAATCAAGCATATTCGTGGCTTATCCAGATGACAAACTGAGCTCTTATCAATGCAAGAATTCTCCAACAGAGATATTAATCCTAATTGCGAGAGGCACTGCCAGACAAGATAGTTGATGACAATGAAGCGGTGGAAAGTCCCTGCCAAAAAAGGCAACCCACGCGTTCCATCCCTGAGACAAGAGACTTTCCAATCATTAGAGCCACGAAACCCCTAAATCATTTCGTGTGATCCCTCCCCCCCTCCTCCCCACTCACCCACTCCTTAATAAGAAAAAAAAACTGCTTTCCCCACTAGGGCACCACAAATTCAGCAAGAGTGTCCTCCTTGGGACCCGCAGGCTCTGCAATCAGTGAATCGGAGCATAAACAAATATAGCAATGGTCACTGGGTGCAGTAAAGTGGTCGAATTGAGCCAATAGAAAGATAGCGGGTGAAGAAGACTTCGACATTCTCTTATTTGTTGTTATCTAACCTTGCTCTGATACCATGTTAATGTTTTACCTAGAAATGATGATAAGCAACAATATGAAAAGTAGAAAATTGGCACAAAAATACATGCCTCCTTTATCTTGGGAAAAAACCCTTCAACTTTAAGGAAAAAACTTAGGCACGCCAGAAAAGAACTCTTTTGTTGATAATAAAAAATGTTCAAGTACAATGCTTTCCATTGAATACAATATATATAAAAAATTGAGAAACTCTTCATCTCACAACTGGAGGTCTCTTCAATTTCTCAAACAAGTCTTTTCATATTTTCAGATGCATGCCTCTTCACATGATGTATGACACATGCCTCTTCATATAATAAAATGTTATTTATTTAGAGTGTGACACCGAGCACACATTGAATGCCACATTGTGTTCACTTATGATATCAGAAATATCTTCTCTAGTTGTTGATGCAATATCAACATATAGAAAAATCAGAGATGAACATCTCTAGTGTAGCTACAAGACTCAACAATGATTAACTACTAGCATGCAATTAAACACATGCAACCTTTTGGCTAACAAACTGCAGTGAGGAATGTCTTTTAGGTCAAAGGCGGGAATTGAAAATTTAAGGGATGAGTTCTTTTAACAACTAAGTGTTTTTGAAATTGAATATTTGAAGTAGTTTACTTCCAAGGTTGCTTGTGCTAAAAACAGTATTTACTGTTAATTATTTTCTAAGCTACCAGATTCTCTCTAGCAACCCTTAAAGTGGGGTTCGATTCTGTACAAGGTCTGGTCCTTGTCGAATTTGCTGCAAATTTTGTCAAAGGAACCCAGGCATAAACTGGAGCGAATTTGGAAGAACTTGCTGCCTGATGATTGAACCCAGGCCGAATTTGGTCTCAAAGCAAATTTTGTGACTTTTGTAAGGTGTTTTTTTTGCCCATTTTGGTCTACTCAACCTTCCCAACCCTAAAAGTGACCACTAAGAAGGCCAAGAAGGATGGTTTATATGTCATTTGTGCATTTGTGAATGAAAATGAAAACTTGCATATAAAGGAAATTTAAATTGACAATAGCTGAAATCCAAATTGATGATTATAGAGGAATTTCTTTAACAAAGTTATGATATCTTTAAATCCAGGGCTTAAAATTAGAATGTTAAACTTTTGATCTAGCTTTGTTAATAATCCTCTAACCAATACCAATTAAAACTCAGATAACTATACTTATCTTTTGATGATTCCTTTCATTCTCAAACTGCCCCCTTGATATGGAAATAATAAAATACGTTCCGTGCATGCGACAAAGCAAGTGTATCATGCTGTATGTATGGCTAAATGATGCAATTAATACTGTATTGAACTGAAACATAGATATGGTGGTGTACTTTGCTATGTTGCTTTACTAATAGCATAGTGGTGTATGGACTTATTTGTTGTTGCATATATGTGCACACACATTTTTTTTTCTTTTCAAAAGATATGTTTTTGTATGGACAAACCCAAAATGAACTTGAACCCACCCCAACAAAATTTTGAATGGATTTCGTACCTGAAGCCTAAACTCGACTCTGAACCTGAATCCAAACTGGCACCTTAGATTATTTTTAGTGGATCTAAGAATATTTTTAATTTTCTAAATGGAAATTGGCAAATATAAGTGAAAATTTGTTATTTGCAAAAAATATTTTCTGGTATATTCAATACAATTTAGCTAACAGGGGGAATCAATCCTCAAATTGCATAATAGTTAATTTGTTTGTGGCAGTTAAATGCCATATATACATAATACTGAAGGACCAATGCTGTTAGGATCTAAGACTGGGCCATCATCAAGGTGAAAATCTATTAGGTGAAAAACTCACAGCACAAACTAATGTAGAATATTAATCAGTTTTCCACAGTCCATAACAGTTGATGCCATTGTATCTGGTTAAGATTGTGTTCAGTTTCTTATATTGACATCTTGAATCACACTCTGTGATCCATCATTAGGATCATAGAAAGCAAAACAAAATGCTCCAGAAGAAGAAAGATGTCCATTTTTCTTCTTCCTGGAATTTCTCTTTTCCATTCTATCATCCTCACAATGGATTATAGAGTGTGATCCAAAACATCAATATAAAAATTGAACACAATCTCAACCAAAAACATTAGCGTCAACAAATTAATGTGTTAAATTACCTTGCTTTCTTATTGTTAGTTAACTTCTTTGTCACTTTTGACTCTATATTCTTCTGCCTCCACAACACTGAAATCAATAGCTAAGCTAGGTGTAATGATATTCTACACCTACTCTCTGCTTGTCCTACAAGGCGCAACTATCTTCTAATAATAGACAAAGAATAAATTCGATATACACTTTTAACCAGAAAGCAAGAAAGGCAGAGCTTTTAATCAGAAAATTTTAGAAGGTGAAAATCACAACTTAATTATAACCAAATAGAATGCAAAGATTCCACTTTGAAAACAAGATTGATAACATCCAAACATTGCTGTTCCATTTTTTCAAAGCCCAAACATTGACAGAATGTTTATATAGTATATACAATTTTCTTAAACCATTACTTGTGGGAAGAAGCTATGCAAATTGAGCATCATAGACTGTTGAAAAATAACACTTGGGTTCTCTCAGATCTTCCTTTAGGAAAGAAATCCATCGGTTGCAAATGGATCTACAGTCAAATACAAAGCTGATGGTACTTTAGATAAGTACAAGGCTCATCTTGTTGTTAAAGGTTTCTCTCAGTAGGAGGGAATTGACTATGAAGAGACCTTTGCCCCCACTGTAAAGATGAACACCATCAAGTTAGTCTTTTCCATGGTAACTTAGTGTGGCTGGAAGGTGTAACAACCCTCTTTCCCCGGGCCTTAGCTAACAACTAGCATATCATCGAAATACAGTTACTAGTTCACATTCGTGAGAAGGCAGTTAAAACAGTTATCTTACATGTTCATACAAAAGCTATTAACGATTAAAATCTGTTTAACTGAAATAGCATAACTAACATTTGAAGGCTCAAATAAAACCAATTTAGGGATTTTATGTTTGCAATACCCTAAATTCGATCTGCCTAGGGCAACATCTACAAACAAAGGTTACACCACTGTTTCATAATAACCAAAATCATTTAGGGGAACAAAACCACTGTAACATCCTGTTTTCCCATTTCTAATTATAACAATTATAAGCAAGTAATAGATAAATTTATATTCATATTCACATGAATGAAGGACAGTTATAACAACCATCAAGTAAGTCTATCTCATACAGGCAATTACATTTCATGATCAATTTCAAAATCAACTGGTTTCATTGATTTCCTAATACATTTGAAGGGAAACTGATTTCTACGAATTGAAGGGAATAATTGATTAAATGATATTAATCATCTAATATTTCTTCAACTTGAGATTACAAATGTAAAGTAAAATACTAGTTACCAAAAGATATTTGAATGCAGATCGTATCTCTATCTTGGGCAAGCCTTGGAATTTGGTGGAGAGAAGAAGCATTATAAAGGGCTTTACCTCCCCACCGCGAACCCTTGAATATTCCCACACACTCTCAATCAAGAAAGACCCTCCCTACCCGGAAATAGACATGGAACACCTTGTACATCCACTGAGCATCTTGGTGCTAGAGTATCTATACCACTGCTTGACTAGTTAGCAAGATCTAAACATTGGTCTACCATGAGCTGACTCTTTTTAATTAAATATCTTTTTCTTTGAAGCTTTACAATTACTATTATTAATGGTTCCTTACTTTTCATGCAGGAATGATTCCATAGTCCAAGGATTTTCAACTCACCCTCCATATCAGCCAAGATGCCCCCCCCTTGGATGAACTTTTTGGGTGTATTCTTATGTGTTCTTTCTGAACTATAGTCACAGTCAATTTCTTCCATCCCTTCCAAACTTATCAGAGATTCTTAAGTATGCTCTATTGCATTTTCTTATGCTTGTTATCCTTATCTCAGGGACATATGAGTAGACGTCCCTATATAAGGTGTATTTTACAGATTTGGCTAAACAAAATCAGAGTATCATTATGAGATTAATTCTATATGAAAAATGCCAACAATCAGCTATAACTCATTATTTAAAGTGATGGATGTATCTTTCTGTGGATATCAGTCTGATATGAAGCAAAGTTTGCCATCGAATTAGCATTCTGATTCGATATCAGAGCTATAAAAAAGGGGTCTTATTCATCTACATACTCACCGATCAGGTGGCTACCTTATTCTCCTTATCATACCACCCAAGCCATGAAATAAGGGTGTAGCTTCAAATTTAGATGCATATATATTTCAGACTTCACATCAAAAGATTCAAACATCAAAATACAAAACATGAGCTGGAAAAGTGGTAAGCCTGGTCAAGCACAAATCTGGAATAGCCAAGCCAGATATGCTACCAGTAATCCCTTGCAATAAAAATTGCTCGTCCTGGTACCAGGCATTAGAAGTGTATCAGTAATCACTCTCAATTATTCTGAGGTAAATGGACAGGTTGCAGTTTCAAATAAAACAATAACTCTGCATCCCGTGCTTCAATATTTTGTAAAGAAATATTTTATCAGGGGGTGTCCTAGGCAATGAACTTGCCACATATATGCTTGCTTCCTCTCCATGCTTGGTTATGGCCAGAACATGAAAAGGGGTTGTGGAGAGAGTTACAAAGGAAAACAAAGAGACAACGGCTGAAGTGGTAAACATATAATATTAAAACTTGGCCACCACAGTAACATGAGGCCTGATGAGATTATATAGAAATATGAAAGGTGGCCACACATGAAATAATATTAAACCATAGCCAAGGTGAAAAAAATAATAACATTGTTTTAGTATATAACATCATGTTATCTATAGATACCTATATATGTATGTACATATATACATGTGCATAAACCCCCACCATATATTTCTTACGTATATGCCAATATCAAGTATGCGTATAAGTCCTTGTATATATAATATTGGTTTATGTATGTACACATATACATGCATGTACATTTATTATCTACATGTATAGGTATTTAGGTATCATGATGTCGATATGATAAGACATGCTTATACACGAGGAGGCTCCAACCAAGCAACACAATTACAAAGGTACCAACTTGTTCACGGTTCAATTTATGCTTAGTGATTTTTATTATTAAGTGATATATAATTTAACTAGTTAGCTCATGGTCGTCCAATGTACGCTCTTGGTTGTCTAGCCATTTCCTTTAGCCATAGAGGTTCACGACTCGTACCTGTTTTCCTAGTGATGGTTGTGCCCCCCATGCTCAATTCCTTTCTGGCAATGCTTCACCCCCCTTCGACGTGCTCCTGCAAGGAAATTCTCCACAATTATATCATATTCCTCAATATAATAACAATTTACCATAACAAGTTATTATTCATAAACCATCATAACGACTAACCACCATTCCACTTCCCATGATGAATAACCAACTTTCCCAAGATTTCAAGATAACAATATATACCATCATAACAACTAACATGTCATCTTTATATGAAATTATAACGATTACCCATCTCACCATTTCACATGATCCTAACTAATTTTACCTGTCAATTGACTTCACGTGAAACCTCAATGGCTATATGAACATTTTTAAATTGAGTCGAAAAATTGGGATGTAACAGAAGGTCCATCAAATGGACGCCAAGAGTGCATTTTGAATGGTGAATTATAGGAAAAGTGTACATGACGCAACCTCCTGGATTCAAGGTTGCCAATGAAGAACACTAGGTACTCAAACTGGTGAAAGCACTATATGACCTCCAATAGGCCCCTCAGACATGGTATATGATAATTGATGATTATCTCACAGAGCAGGGTCTCAAGAGGAGTCCTTTAGACTCAATTCTGTATGTCAAGACTATTGGCAGTGATATCATCATTCTAGTTATATATGTTGATGATTTGATTATCATTGTTAGTTCTGAATCATTGATTCAGGGAATCAAATAGAATCTCTGTCAATATTATGACATGACTGACCTTAAACTTCATTATTGCCAATATGTCGAGGTTTGGCAGCAATCACATGGTATTTTTATCTCTCAGTCTAAGTATGCACAGGCTTTCCTGGACAAATTCAAGGATGTAGAGTTATAAATTTGCATCTACACCCATGCAAGTTGGTCGCAAGTTATCAGCCAATGTGATTAACTTGTTGAGCATGAATCCACATTCAAATAACTAGTAGGCAGTTTGGTATATATCACAACCACTAGACCTGATCTCAACTTTGCAGTGAGTTACATAGCTTCCTTCATGATTGCTTCAACTTCAGATTAGTGCAGTGCAATGAAGTGCATCTTGTGCTATGTCAACGACACTCCTGATTTTGGTATTCCCAATGGATAAACCAAAGATGCTCGACTTATCGGTTACATAAACTTGAATTAGGGAGGTTCAGTCGATGACAAAAAGTCTACTTCTGGGTACATCTTCAGTTTGGGAACATGTGCTATTACTTGGACCAGCAAGAAGCAGTAGATTGTATCTCTTTCCTCAAGAGAAGTTGAATATAGTGGAACAGTCCAAGCAGGTTGTGAGGCAGTTTGGCTTCGTAGGATGCTTTCCGACATCCATATGCCTTAGGCAAACCTTTCACCCTCTTTTTCTACAATCAAGGGGTCCTCAAACATGCCAAAAATCCAGTCCTCATTGAGGGCACTAAGCATACTGACATTCATTGTCACTTCATCTATCAACTAGTTGAAGATGGATCCATGAATTTCCAGTTTGTTCCTACTGCTGACTAGACTACTGATATTTTCACCATGTCCTGTTTTAAAAGAAGTTTGTCAAATTTAGGAAACAGCTTGGTGGCTCTTATATGTTGACCATTAAGGGAGGGTATTAAAATAATATCTTGTTAGTTATTTTGTTTCTATTTTAATGTTCACTTCTAGACACTATAAATACTATACAATAGAATCTTTCTATAATTTGTATGTGTCTTTTTAGAAACATCTTAATTGTAGACTCCATAAGAACAGTTTGTTCTTTTTTAATAATTCATTCAATTCTTTACCAATAACCTCTTGTAATAGATGTATGAAATCAATACAGTCTCCCAAGACTGCAATATGAGATTCCACAAATAACTATGAGTCACAAAGCAACATCTGAAAGATGGTGTATATCTTGCAATAAAGAATCATTGGAAGCTTTCAATGAAGCAACGTTGTATTTTGATAATAGCAACAGTGGATGGGGTATTGATGAAGGGTGCAACCCTTAATACCATAAATACATAACAACAACAAAAAAAAAACAGCAAATGCGAGAACAAAATATGGACTTCTTATTTGCGCCTCATATGCAGAATTACAAAATTCACGAGTACAATATGCTAACACATGGGCGCCTTCATTACAATAATTTGCAAGACAAGCTGCGAACTATCACCTAGAGCTGTTCTAGCATGTTTAGACCTTTCTTAAATAGGTAAATTTTATGCTGCTCAGGAAGGTCCTACACAATGTAACTTAATACCTAGGGCCAACAGACCTTAACAATACATATAGAGTTGGCCAAATACATCTTTGACAATTATTTTAGATATTTCGGGTAGCCCAACTTCGGAAGGCCATAACTCTCAAACCGTTGCTCTGATTGGCTATTATAACCGCTTTTCGGAAACACCAGCTCCTGATCTATAGGTTGTGGAATTCGCTAGTGCCCTTCCGTCGAGTTTTCGGACCTCATCCGGACACTCTAAAGCCTCCAAAGGTGCACCTAAAGATTATTTTGCAAATTTTTCCACTGGAAATCCGCAATAACTTCTCCGATACTTAAGCTAGAGCAATGAGATTTTTATGGTAGGCTTTTAACTCTAAAATGAACCTTCCTGTAGAAAATGAGAACATTTCGAGCTCATATGACAAACTTACTAAAAATAGCAAGTTACCATAAATAGTAACCACCCTGTCTACTAGTCCTTATTAAAATAGAAAAGACTGAAAAGAAAAATATTTTTCTGGGTGATGCAAGATTGCTCTTACACCTAGGATGCTCCTGCATCAGGTATCACAAATTGATCATCCCAAAAGGATTTGTCCACATAAGACAGGGCAACAAAAGTGTCATTATAATCAACAAGAGTTTGGTCATTTAAGGAAATATCCCTTTCTATGTCTCCGTACAATTGCTCGATGATGATCCAACCAGTTAAGGGGTACTTAGTGTGCTGTCTATGATGTAGAGTATCCTCAGAAATAGGAATATAATATTAGTACATAGACCTTTCCATTATTGTTAAACCATGCATTTTTCTGTTTATAGTCACTCTAGGGATATAGGGGAATAATCCTGCTCGAGAGAATGATTCTTTATCCCTCTTTTCTATGACAAATAGTTGTCTTAAGTTAGCTTGATGACAAAAGGATTAAAATAATTATCAAGAGACATGATTAACTCCCTCATTGATAAAACTTCATCCCAGTTTGTGATTATGAAAAAGACATAGAGATACACCAATACACCCCCGCCCTTTTCACTATTACCAGAAATCTCCCTCCCCCCCAAGCCCCCCGCTCCAAATATTTTAATGTTGGCACTTATAAGCATAGTATGATTACAGAGCTTTTCCCAAATTAGAAAAATGTTAAGACCCACAAAATTCTAACAAACAGCAGAAATCTTGAAAAATTAACTTTCTAGCTCTGCTCAACAGAAAATTTAGCAAACAACAAGTGAAAGAACGACAACAGAACTGATAAAGCTGAACATGGATGTAAAGTACTCATCTTTACTTCTCCACAATATCTTGTTTGCTGAAATCCGATATTCGAGGCAAAAGTGAAGAGTTTTTGAAAAGGTGGATTTCTTTTGTCAGAACAGCCTTCTCACTGCCAAAAAATTATACTTACAATTTGATTTTAGTAAAATCTGTTCACTGGATTAATATGATATGTCATGCCCAAAAATCGGGGCAAAAACACAACAATTTTTCATTTTTTTAAAAAAAGTTAATGAACACTATGTTTAGCACTTACTACATTGAATACGTTATGGGAAATTAAAAGGGTTGAAGCAAGTTTCAATTGTATTTCATTGTGATGCAGATTCGGCATCTCAACATGCTGCACTAATATGAAACCTCAAGTCCTAGTGCTATAGGAACACCTAATTCAGGTTATACAATTCTGTTTGATAAAACTCTAGTTAAAGTGTGACAGCATATTCGAGGAAACATTAGGGTTCTATAGTTCTTTAAAGTTGAATTAATATGTTCGACTAATTACATAAAACACATTAGGTTTGACATGATTCCATATACATTTCGTTATGACGGACATTTCCCTAGGTGAACTAATTTTGCATCTCTTAGGAAATGATCCGGAACTTTAGTACTGGTTCCCAATTAATCATAATTTAATGATAAAACTTAATTAATACATTTGAATGTTCATCATGTAATTACATTCGATAAACATGTCATTTCTACAACACCTTCCTATTTCACTATCGGGTTACCCACCTAAGACTTCTTCATTTGCCTTTGATTCCTATGATCTTAGCAATTCGAGTTAAAGAAAACATAATAAAATATTAAATAAAAATAATATACTAAAAGTATTTACCTAATTATCATAATATACTTTCGTAATAATATGACGTAACTAATGTTTTGACATGCAAATAAATCTAACACCTAAGATAACCCTTTTAACCTTACCTTTATTAACCTTTTTAAGAAAACCACTAATTACACATTGAACTGAATTATTAGATAATAAATCTAATTACTTTCTACCAACTATCATAAAACAATTCCTAACAAATCTCTAACCACTACTATAATCTAACTAACCTTACTTGAACCTAAACTAATCCCTAACTAACCCCTACCTTTCTAAACTTTATTACTCCACTAAACTTTGTTACTAAAAAACTAAACTTAATTACAAATGTCCTCACATAAACCTATACCTTTATATAAATCTAAATATTTATACCTAAATAAAATTACTCAACTCCAAGAACACAAGGAAATCTATACTCTTTCCATTTGATTTAAGACATGAACATAAGGAAATCTATACTCTTTCCATTTGATTTCTTAATGAATTACTTATATCTTAACAATAACTCAAATTCTTTTTTTTTGTGATTGAATCCAAGGTTTCAATAAGAATGAAATATATATTGAATTAACAATTGATATTTTGGTTAATCAGATATATATTTGTTGTGAGATTTTCACACCATCGCCCCAAAATTTTTGGGGACCCCCTTTTTTCTAATCGCCTTGGCAAATTTTTGGATTGCCCAATTTTTTTTGAGTTTTGAAAATTTCACGCCTTGGCACCTTCAGGACAAATATGGGGAGGCTTAGCTTATTTTCACCCGATTTTCTTAACTTGATTTTCCAGAGCTATCAATTTAATCCCTAGGCCAAATAATTTTCTAAGTTAACTTCAACTTGGCAGGATAGAGTTGTGAATTTTGTACTTAGGCGTTTTCTTTTGAAAATTTGGTCTTAACTCTGTAAATTTGGATAATTCTCAAAAGAGAAATTTTAATTAGACTTAAGTTTTTGGAAAATCTCAAATTTTTCTTTGGTCAAAATTTTTAATTTTGTTGAAATGAGGAAAAATGCAAAAAATTGATTTTTGGTTCTAAATGCAATTTTAATTTTTTAATTTTTAGCTTGGCAAAATCGATTTGGTAGAAAATTGCAAAAAATTGGCTTTAATTGAATTAATTGCCTTGAAAACTTAAAAGTTTTTAATGAATTTAGTAATTTAATATTGAAAAAATGGCTTTTGGTTAGCCAAAATCCAAATTTAATGACGTATTAATTACTAAACCCTCATTAAATGGAAATATTTAACACCCTCAAGGCCATTTAATTTCGTTTTGCAATTGGAGCTAATTGGTAAATTTAAAAGTGCAATTTTCTTTTGGCAAAATTAATTTTTTTTGAGCTAAGTATTTAATTGTGGGCCTTAACTTGAATTTAATTTTTGTTTTTTGTTTTCTCCTAGACCATGTAGGCCAGCTTTATGGAGAAAGAAAATTGGCTATAAAAGGAGTCTCCTCCTCATCTCATTTTCACAAATCATTTCTTCCTCTCCATGTGGGCGAATTTTGTGGAGCAGATTTTTTTGTAAACTTGGGCGAATTTTGTGGAGGCGAATTTAGTGGAAGGCAGTTTTTTGCATGCTTGGGCAATTTTTGTTTGCATTTCTTCATTTTCAGACCTTGGCAATTTTTTTGTGGGCAGAATTTTTGCATATTTTGGTGGTTTTTTCCTCCATTTGTGGGCTGCGATTTGTGCCCTAGGTAGATTTGTGGGCAGATTTCAGACTTCATGCTTGGGCGAATTTGAGACGAAGGCAAAATTTTCCATCTTTGGCATTTTATTGAGGCAGATCTGATTCTGATTTTTGAGCAATTCATGGTGAAGGTCTGATTTTTTCCTACTTAGGACTGCATTTTTTATATCAGATTTTGGCAATTTTGTTGGGAGAAGAGATACATATGAAAATTTGATTTTTGCATAGAAGGCAAGTGTTGCATAGTTTTAGGAGTGTAAATTTCTAATTTGCAAAGGGGTTTGAACTTCTTGAAAGTCATATCCTAGGTTCCGAAAAGTCGCTGTGAGTTTATCGGTTAAGGTGAATTTTCATCATCTAGAGTTGCAAGGAGTGCTTAAGTTGATATATCCATCTTTCATTCTAGGCTAAGGATTGCTCCGCTTGGTTCTTATTGCCTTTTGGTCCACCACTCTACCATCCCATAATAGGGCGACGAGCATGGAGGATGATAGTGCAAGTAAGAATCCCAAGCGGGCGAACACTAAGACAAAGAGGATATGACGCCCAATACTTCATTCTTCTCGAAAATGAAGAGAATAACTGACACCAATATCTGTACAGTGGACATGATACGGATGAGGGATAGACTGAAGGAAGAACAATCCCCCTTGGCAAAAAGGATTTGCAAGAGTGGAATTGTACACGTAGCGGCCTTTCCTCCCACATTGCCTTGTCCAGAATTGATTATGGAATGTGCATCCATATTTGATCTAAACAATAATTCCATCATTTTTGATGGAGGGAAGAGAGTGTTGGCCAGTATTGGCGAACAAGCGATTGAAGAAACATTTAACATTCCCCAGTACAAGGGCATGACAATTGTAATGATGGATCAAGCAACTAAGTCATTTCAAGATAACTAAGGGGCCTATTACACTCATCTAAAGCAGAATTGGATACGCAAGGGAAGGAAAGGAGTTAACAAATCATCGAGGCTTATAGTGGCACTTGATTTTGAGAATATTAGAGAAGAGGATGTCAATGAAACAGATTTTGGATCGAGGTTGGATGAGTTGGAAAAAGTTGCCATCAGGAAAAAGCATTTGCGCACCCTTTCCTCTCTCAGCACTTTTATTGGATTTGCAAAGGAATATGAGAAGGATCATGAAAAAATACTACAAGCAGCGAACAGCGTGGCAAAGACAGCGGAACTCAAGGCGAAGCACACACCTTGTCCTCCTATGGAAGAAGTTAATGAAAGGCTAGCTAGGTTCATTGCCTTAGCTAAGAAAATGAAAGAAAAAGGAAGATTTATATTAGAAGATCATTTGATGTAAGCCCAAGTGGCAAATTTCCCTTTCTTCTAGAATAGGACAAGTGTCTATTTTTGATTGGCCACCATTTTGGTGCCTTCTCATTGGTTGCCACTTTTTGCACTTTTTTCATTGGTCCATTAATGAGGTGGCGGCTTCTCATCGGTCGATGGGGTGGCAACCCTAATTAGGGTTTTGAGGATCTAATCTGGATCGTTGGTCTTGTTTTAATCTCCACCGTCCGTTGTATTTTTGGCCCCTATAAAAGACCATTTGCTCTCATTTGTAAAGTGTTGGAGAAATTGTTGCGAAAATAATACCAAAATTGCTCTCTTTTTCATTGTTGCGATTGGCATTTTGATCAAGAACATTGGGTGTTATTGCATGTTTTCTACTTCCACTTAGTTAAATTTTCTTTCAAGTTGTTTTAAGTTGGTTGCATTTGAAGTTGTTTAAGTGAAGTTAAAGTAGATGGATAGTTGTATGGTAGCATTGGTAAATGTTTGATAGGGATCAATACTAGGCCACTAGCATCGTAGCGGCTAGTTGGGAAGCTTTGTGTGGTAAACTAGTCTATTATTCTTTTGAATCATTGCACCTGTGGAAGTGAGGCCGCTGGTCAGCTCTTATTAGGTTCGATCCCCATCCGTTTGCTAACCTTCCATTCATAGGAGTAGGAGTAGAATAGTAAGTAGCTGGGTAGTCGAAGCTTAGAGAAGCAAGTTAGAGTAGATCAAGTGATAGAACTCATCCATTCACCTTCCACAACCATCTCTTTCCCATCAACATCATCATCGGCAGACACACCCTCCATCATCGTGACCATCAACATTATTTGCCTCTGCACATTTCACAAACCGAGTCACCATCACTTTCATTCCACCAAAGTCCAAGTCATCCTTGAGTGAATAGTGTAAGGCCGCCTACGTGATTACCAACAAATCACATCGATAAAACTGAGCGAGTATTCAACGGTGTAAGGAACATTGGAGTTATACTCATGTCTTATGAGCATTAACTTTTCAAGAGAGGAGTTGTATGTTTGATATCCTGTATCAAATATTCAAATCCTAATATGTTCTGTAAGTGAAACAAAACTCGCATCAACAATATCAAAATAGGAATTTAAGGGAAAGTAAGTATGCATCTTACTACAATCCAATGCAACCAATTTATACAAAAATCTCGTTCTCCTTTTGAAAGTGTGGCACACAATATTGAAAAAACTTCCATAGATTAAGATACAATTCTTTGTTTTAAACAGGAATACAAGATTCAACCAAGAAGGTGATACAAAGGAGAAATCTCCAACAACATGACATCAAGGACACCATTAGTGCCTCAAGATAACTGGGTTGCTCCATCTTGAGAACCTATCTAGACAATCTGCAAAACATAAAGAACAACCATGGAGAGCTCACCTCCCATCCTAGGCCCTGAAAGGCCACCCACTGAGCTAGTACCGACCAGGTGACATTTAGAGACCAATCACAATGACATAACATATAATTAATAATTCCCATCCAAGTTATGCACAATAGGTTTCATAATGAACCTATGACTAGGGAGAAGGTGGATTTTTCTAGATAGGAGATGAAGAACATAAATCATATGCCTCTTCCAAAGCTACCAAATCGCATAAACTTCCATTTTTTGCTCTCCTTATTTCCCCAAAACAAACTCAGTTTTGCAATGATAAGCAAGGTCCCATAACACCTTGCTTCCTTCCTCTTTTCATCATGAGAAGAGACTCTGCACTGACCTGGAGTTCAACTAAGCCCTTCTCCCGTACGTGGCCACTTCTGTCTTATCTGAGGGTGAGTAATGTTAACACACCCTTCACAGTTTCTCCAACAAAGTGAAAGAATAACAAATCAGAGGATGCAGAAAAGACAACACCGCAATCAAATCAACAAGGCAAGTCTTCCTCGAATTCAAACAAGAATGGGGACAATAATAAGGACAAGAAAAAGTGTGCCTATTACAAGAAGTTGGTTCATGAAGAACGTGAATGTTATCATAAAAAGCTTGATGAGTTGACGAACAAATCATAAAGAAACATAATGTTTCACTGCCTAATGCTTATAAGGAGAATGGGTCTTCTTTAGATTCAAAGGGCAAAGGACAAGCTCTCATGGAAAATTCAAGTTCTTCAATAGAATGAATTCTTGACCCAGGTGCTTCATATCATATGGGTTCTTCAAAAGGAGATTTTTCTTCATTGAAGCAGTCAAAGGTACCACACATCTTTGTAGGAGATGATACAAAAATGGAAGTTGAAGGGAAAGGAAATGTGGAGATGGAAAATGGAGAATTCAAAGATGTTCTCTATGTTTCCAACCTAAGTTCTAATCTCCTCTCAATTTACCAAATCACTCACCTTGGATATGGTCATAAAGTTGAGTTCCTTCCTAACTCAGTAAAGGTACGCAGTCTAAAAGATGATTTAGTGGTTGCAACGGGGAAAGTTAATCATGACACAAGGTTGTATTCTTTCTCCCATATTGTGCCCAAGTCTCCTTTACAAGCCTTGTTGAGTCAATCCAATTCTCAAATCAAATTATGCCATAAGCGGTATGGACATCTTGCCTTCTGACATCTTGCCTTCTGCTATATTCAACAACTTTGCTCAAACAAAATGGTCAAAGGTCTACCTACAATCAACTTTTCCAAAGGTGAATGTTCAACATGTTCAGTGGATATGCATCTAGAGGAGAAGTTTAATAAAGGGAAGTCTTCAAGAGCACAAGGTGTTCTTCAGTTGGTCACATGCTACTAGCAGGTCCTTTTGCAGTGACATCAGTCAGCCAGGGTTGCTATGGACTTACTTTCATTGATGACTTTTCACGGTATACATAGATCTACTTTCTTCTTCACAAGAATGAAGTGTTGGACAAATTTCTAGCCTTCAAAGCTCATGTTGAACAAAAATCGAGGAAAGCCATCAAAGTTCTAAGAATGGACAATGAAAGCAGATATGTGAACAAAAGACTTAAAGACTTTTGCAAACTTGAGGGTATTGATCTTCAGAATCCACCAGCATTTAGTTCGCACAAGATAGATTTTGCAGCATTGAGGATCCAAACTCTTAAGTCTATGGCAGGTTGCATGATACAAACCAAATCTCTAGATCCATCACTTGAAGTTGAAGCAATCAGCATTGCCAATCACATACTTAATAGGTCTCCTCATCCTGCCTTAGATAGAAAGACTCCTTTTGAGGTATGGTGTGGCAGAAAACCAGTAGTGACACACTTTAGAGTCTTCGGTCGTCCAACATGGGCAAACATATCTTCCAAGGGATGCAAGGCACCACCACCTAGGCCTTGTACTTTCGTCGGATATGAAGACAATGTTAAGGCATATAGACTTCTGGATCTTGAGACACATGAGATCTTTGTGGAGAAGGATGTACACTTTGAGGAGAGTTCACCAAGCTTATCCTCTGATCCTCTTCGCACTTCATACATTGTGGAAACTGATAGTGACACTAGCAATAGTGCTTCAACAGATTCAGATACATGGGGTTCTATCGACAGTTGCAGCGAGAGGTCACGACATCAACACATTCCACATGCATATATTGCCATAGTGATAGGTTTAGTACAACAGGGTATTGTTCGTGGAGTCATATATAGTAGATTTGGAAGACATCATTGATGATATACATCTTCTCTTTGATGGGGAAGATCCTTCTTCAGTTGTTGCGAGGGCTCACTCAGACCCTCATGTCCATTCTCTACATGATCGATCTTACATGATCGATCTTCACAAGTTGATGTGATTGTGGATGCTTATGTACAACAATTGTAGGAGTTCTCTTTATCATTTGAAGAGATAGTAGGTTCTTTGAGACAGGTTCTACATTCGTCCTTGACAAGGACAGTTGAGTAGGTTTCAGATACATCATCAATCATCAGGATTCTTTCCACACACAGTGGAAGCATCTCACTTGTACCTATGGTATTGTTTCTTCCAAAGGGAAGGAACACTATTCAGTAGTCCTGGATCAGCTTCTACATTGGAGCAACTATCACTGATCGACACTCTTCATTTGGGGGGGGAGACTACCTTGTCTCTCTTCTTCTTCTCTCTTGTGAGGGGGACCTTTTCCTCTTTTGGGATAGTGTTCTTCTCACATTTCTCTATTGTATATACTTGATGTATGTCGTAATGGGGGGGTCTTGATTACTCCATCCATCCATGCATCTAGTTTTTTCATCTCTCTTTTCGGGTGAGGGTTTTTCCCATGAGGTTTTCCCTCTTTCTTTGCTTTATGAGAGATTGCATTTCATTATGTACATGGGTACCTAACATGGCCTAGTAGCCGGGACCCATCTTGCATTTCATCCTAGCTTTCGTAAGCTTAAGTGCATTCCCCTAAGTTGCACTTAAGGGGGGGGTGTTGGTGTAAATACGTATTTACTATTTACACTTTACTTAAGTTTACTTAGGTTAATGCATTATTTTATTATATTGCATTATTTTATTATTTATTTGGTGAGACACTTAGGAGTTTGCGTACTCTTATGAGTTGTCATGTTGACAACACTGGAGTAAGCAACTTTAATTTAGCACATGGTGTCTACAACACTGGAGTTTGCATCATTAACTGAGTTGTCATGTAGACAAGTTATTCACACTTCCATTTTAGCACATGTTGTCTACAACATAATTTTGCGTGCTACACCTTTGTAGGCTTATCCTCTCATCATCACACTTACTCCTGTGCTTAATCAAGGATAACCATATCTGGTGGACATGTGCCAGGTTGTATGACTTATCATATTGCTGACTTCTATGCATTCTAGAAGCATTCCAGAGGCCTTTATGTATAGGCACTCTTAGTGTACTTACATCCATATTGAATGAATATTATATCATCTTTCTGATCATACTCTCTTTGGTCTACTGTTGTGCTTGTGTTTGAGTTTCTTGGTCTTGGGTGAATTTTTCCTTAAGGAAAATTCTTACATGGACATGGCCACTTCAGTCCTATCTGAGGGTGAGTAATGTTAACACACCCTTCACAGTTTTCCCAACAAAACAAAGAGAAGAAATATAAAATGAAGCAAGGAAAAACCCACAATACCCATCCCTCACATGATACAAACAACACACATACTACAATATGCAAGAATTTTATACGTACAAGCAATGAACAAAAAGGGCATAATCATGGCAATGGAGAACCTACCTTCACAAAGGTTATGACAAGAATGAATTTTGAGATGCGCTAAATCCTCTGTTTCCTTGCAGTTGCAAACTTGACTTTGCTAAATGTAGAGAATGGGCGAACAACCCTCAACTCTTCAAAGGGACTCTAAATAGCCTCCAAACTTATCTACCCAACATAACAATAACTCTAATCTTGACTTTAAGCCTCCTATGGTTTTCCTACTTGCCCCTATCATCAAGACAACCTTTTGAAAGAGTGAAAACTTGGGTAACCTCATGGAGATGATCCATTTTCACACTAAAGAGAAATTGAGATATTTTAGGGGTCATAAATGTTGCTAGGAAGTTCTAGAAGGGTGGAAAAGGTTCCTAACCCATACACATACCATTTGAGCACTTGAATTACATTAATTTTGGCTTCTAGGATCAATTTATGACCTATACAATTGGCTTGAAATATTTGATCTTCAAAAACCCTAAGGATGTAACCTTTCCACTAAACCCTAATTAAGGGACACTAATTTAGGTTACCAACTAAATCAGTTTTAGGTTAACGAGTTACTTTGCTAACCCTAAATTGACATGTTAGTACAAATGCATATAACGAGTGTCAAGTGACACCATAAGATCTACTTTTACATAACATTTGACATGTCACAAAATACAGAATGATAAACATACATTCATATTACAATACAAATTAAACACTTGACAACGAGGTTCAGATCACTTTATTGGTTTCAGCCTTAGTTTTACAATTTGCACATAGGGTCAATTACCGATTCTTCAATTAATTCCATGGTTAATTATCCTGTACACTCAATCCAAATATCAGTAGTTCGATAACATCACATTCATATATTTAAACCAAATTTGCATAATCACATTGATCAAAATATTAAAACTTTCATTTAAATAACCTTTCTCATTTTTGCACACATATTTAATCATCACTAATCTCATAATTGAATCATCATAACATATTCATTAGTTCGAATTAAAATACTGCAATAATCATTGTAATGCATACATATACCCAAAACATCATAAACATCACCAATAAGGCAAACCTTGACTATCTAAATGCATATATCGTAATCATCAAGGTACCATAATTAACATCATCATCATCATAAGGTGAAACACCTCATATCATCGTTAGTACAAATCAATGTTTAAACAGTCGAACAATGTAGTAAGTCTTGAATCACAGAGTATATGAACATATCAACTGATCTCAATTTCGATTAGGACACTTAAACCATAAAACCTTAATTCATATCCATCATCATAATCATATAAATCCATAACTTTCTACCACCTGGTTATGCAGAAGTATCCTAGAGATTGCACACAATGTTTATGACTTAAATCGTAATTTCGAGTAACCTAATAACTCATCCCAATACATAAGTAGTTACTCTTGTACACGATACCCTAACAAATTTAACACATCACAATGTACTTATAATATTTAAAATTTTAAGCTACTTAAGGGAACTTCTAGAGAGTTGATAATCTTTGTCTTCGAGTTTCAAATGATTCAGAAGATGGTACGTATTACGTTATATTATTGTAACAATCATCAAATCATTATATGTTAGATAGCCATAATCATCATAATGTCCTCTACATGGTTCCTAGGTAGGAACAACAATATATCCCCATACCATTGCTTCTTGTACTCAAACATCCATTCAAATCTCCTATAAAGGATTTAACAACGAAATTCATATTTAAATAAGTACATATGAGGAGGGGACTTATATGATAATAGAAACTTAGAAATATTTTTGGGCTACAAAAAATACCCATACTTAGTTTTCCAATCCAGCAAGCAAAAGATGAAATGAATTAAATTTAACCTTCAGCCAGTCGAAAAAAGCAGTACTGACGCCTTTTCGACAGCAAATTTCACTGGATCTGCTCAGGATTTGCATAAACTAAAAGGTATCCAGATAGTTTTTTGGGGTAAAGAAAAATACTTATAAATTGTTTTTTGATTTGATGAGCAGAAGGATCAGATCTGATGCAAAATTAAATACACCTTCACTCTTTGTTTGATTGTGGTGAAACGAAAGCCAGATATGACTTTTTGCACCTTTTGGATGCTATGGAACAAATGAAAACAGCCATTAGAATTACCAGGATGCCAGAAAACAGAGTTTACAAAATATTTGTAAAAATGCCCCAAATCTCTCAATCAAAGAAATTAAATCTATTCATTTACTAGAATAACTCTTGATATAATGCTAGAATCTGGAAAGATGAATAACCCAGAAAAATTACTGCAAACAAATAGAAATTAAACTGTGAATGACAATGATACAAGATCAAAATAACAACACAGAACTAGCCTCGACAAGATAACAGCAAATACTGAAGAAGCAAACTAGCATTAGGGGAATGTACAAGCAACACCTTTGGAGTGCAATTACAATGCACTGCAATGGTATGAGATGAGATGCTCATAAGAGAGCAATGTGTGAGTATAAAGCATTTACCACCCAAGAGACTAAAAACACAACCAATGTGAGATAAAGTGAAAACGTCCCTTTAGAGTGCAATTACAATGCACTGCAATGGTATGAGATGAGATGCTCATAAGAGAGCAATGTGTGAGTTTATATTAATATAAAGCATTTACGACCCAAGAAAGTAAAAACACAACCAATGTGAGATAAAGTGAAAATGTCCCTAAGTAAACTAAGTGTGGAGAGCTATAGTAGAGAACTAGCTAATAAATAGCTAGGTAGCTAAAAAATCCTCTTCACACTGACACAACCTACAAGTGGCAAAAACCTGCAGCTTTTTCCATCAGTTGAGCTTTTTGTGATTTTTTTTGAATGAGTTAATTGCTGTCCCTCTGTCCTTCCCAAAATATGTTTATTTTTTTGCTTTTGCTGAATTTGTGTACCTGAAATTTTGAAAAATACTGAAAATGGCCTTGCAATTTGCTTGATTTTTTTATACCACATCACCCTAAAATAATCTTTTAGACTTGTTTCTGTTTCATAGGTTGAAGGTTGCACAACAACTTTTAGCAAAGTACTTAGTAAATGATAAGCTACTCTTTATAGTCTATAAGTGTCAGCACTTGAAAAAAATATTGAACTTTTGACGAGCTGGTGGCTTAGTGGAGAGCACACAGAGTTGCATCTGAGGTTCTAGGTTAAAGTCCTAGTTAGTGCATTTATTGTATTTTGAACAATAAGAACTCAAATATGCATGAATTTTTTTGGACTTTATCTCCATTTTGTGTTTATGGAAAGTCACTCATTATATTAAAGTGATTGCATTTGAACATTTATACACATAATTTAATGTGGGTGCACTTAAAATGATGTGATTCTTATAATATGCATTGATG
This sequence comes from Cupressus sempervirens, assembly GCA_028749045.1. Lineage (NCBI taxonomy): Eukaryota > Viridiplantae > Streptophyta > Pinopsida > Cupressales > Cupressaceae > Cupressus > Cupressus sempervirens. The sequence continues at coordinate 162,099,999 of CM053793.1, read as the reverse complement.
TGTTGAAATAAAGACAGTGCATTCCATTAAAATATCATAAATCAGATAGGTACTGGAGAATTGCAATGCCTTGACTTGTGGAATATTCTACTTTGACTTTTCTGCAATGAGGGATACTTGATGTTTTCTGCTATCAATTTTTTGAAGGCATAGAACGGGCAAGATATTTAAATTGGTTTAGATGCTTATGACATGCATTTATTTTTATAATTTCAACTTTACATCGATGTGGACATATGCACTTTTTATCAGCCAGTTAATATGGCTGTGATAAGGGGTATGAGTGTGTGATAATGATTTAAGTAGTGGACTAACTACAATCTTCCTTCAATATTTCATGCAGGTTTCTGCATTTTTGGAAGTGCATGACATAGCAGGGTTGGTACGAGGAGCACATGATGGACAGGGACTTGGAAACAACTTTCTTTCTCACATAAGGGCTGTTGATGGAATTTTTCATGTTTGCAGTAAGTCTATTAATTTTTTTGCATAGTTTAACGCTCTTATCAATTTCATGAGAAATCCTTAAAGCACTAACAATTTTCAAAGATGGAGCTTTAGTTATCATTTTTTCATTTTTTTCCATGCAAAAATCAATGAATTCATCAGCAAGCTTGTTTTTTCAAGTGCGGATTGAACCTATGACACTTTTAGACTCTAAAATCTAGCTTATCCTTTACTAAGTACTTTGCTAAAAGTTGTTGCACAACCTTCAACCTATGAAACAGAAACAAGTTTAAAAGATTTTCATAGGGTGATGTGGCATAAAAAATATTGTTAGTTCATATTATTTTCAAGTATGGATTGAACCTATGCCACTTTTAGACTATAAAAAGTAGCTTATCATTTACTAAGTACTTTGCTAAAAGTTGTTGTGGCATAAATTTTTTATTTTAGGGTGATGTGGCATAAAAAAATTAAGCAAATCACAACGGCATTTTCAGTTTTTTTCCAAATTTCAGGTACACAATTTCAGCAAAAGCAAAAAAAAAAAAAAACCCATGTTTTGGGAAGGACAGAGGGACAGCAATTAACTTATTCAAAAAATAATCACAAAAAGCTCAATTGGTGAAAGAAGATGCAATATTTTGCCGCTTGTGGGTTGTGTTAGTGTGAAGAGGATTCTTTAGCTACCTAGCTATTTATTATCTAATTCTCTACTACAGCTCTCTCCACACTTAGTTAACAACAATCTCACTCTTAGTTATTGTCACGCTTGGGAATTCTGTGTTATTTCATTTTTCTCATCTCTGCATTTGCTAAAGGTGAGAAATCTGGGAATGCTAATACTTAATAAGGGATTTATACTTGAGAATGAAATACACTGATGTGGTTTTTCAAAATGGAGAAGCTTGTTTGCGAATTGCCTTTTTTTGACATCTTTCCCTTGGGCACTTCTTTTTTGAGAGTGTTGGGTCCACTGCTTTTGGCTTACATGGAAGAGTTGTTCCACTTTTCTGGGTAGAGTTTGTTTGTAAAGAAGCATTGTATTAAAACAAAAGCTTTATTTGTCCTTGATGACAATCACTCTTGCTGCATGGGTTAGCTTTGGTCGACTTTGGGAGTCGTGACTGACCCAAATCTTTTCCATTTGTTGTGTTTTTTTAAAGATTTGTTTAACTGACCATGCATTTATTCTTTGGTACTGTCTTATTTTCATCCATTGCACTTTGCATTTGTTGGTGATCTTGTTGTCGTGATGTTTCCTTACCATTTGAGATTGTCCTAATCTTTCCTTGCTCAGTAAAATGAAAGTAGCATATTTCTTTGTTTCTTTCCTGGTATTGTTTTCGTTTGCCCTCTATTTCCTCTTTGTCATGTTCCTGCTATGACATCTGATCCAACATTGAAAACGTCTAAACCCTAGGCAAGAAATTGTCTTGAGACTTGACAATTTCTCCAAACGTTACGGTCGTCTGTCAACATCAAGACAGATATTAAAAGGCCATATCTACTAAAAAATGTTTATAATCAGTCAGCAAATTTGCTAGAGCAGGGCGGACTCAAATAAACAACAAATAAGGAGAGCTGACTGATTCATGAGTTGTAATGTCTCAGAAGAAGTCAACTGGAGCTCACTGTTATGGCATTTCATTTCATTATTATAAAAGCCAGCAAGTGTCACCAATAAGGCTTCAGGAGGTAATTGGAAGATGGCAGATGTGTAGGTCATGCTCCGATTGCAAGGGGAAACATTAATTGAGATAAATATATTATTTATGTCACACAAATTGAGCAAGAATTTGTTCAGGTGGAAATATTTTGAGCATTAGCAATAATATCTAAACTATATATTGATTCCCCTCAGACGTAATCGCATTAGTAACAATCTGGTAAATGATTAGGAGCAGCAAAGGTATTGATCTGACTAATGATTAAAGATCAGAGAAGGCATCTCATTAAGCAGAGTACTTATTCTTTATGAAGTTGTGGTCTTAATGGGAATAAACCATCCCTTCCTTATTGTAGCATTTCCCAAGATACGGTACAACCATTGATCAAGTGTTAAGAATATTGGTAAGATGTGATTGGAGGGAATGTTAGGAAACATTTAAGTAGGTCCGAGTAAAATATTTGTTACGAACAGTCACCTCTCCTTTAAACAATTGCAAGCACATGTGAAGTTGTGATTTCTCACCGTCTATGGGAAGATATTAATATCCAATCCAAGCTATCCAGGAGGGAGGAGGACAAGTATTGACATATTTACAATCACACTTAGCATAGTCACTGATTTATGTAGAGTATTTATCTTCCTTGTGAAGAGTAACAATTATATTTTATAATCCATATTCTTTTATAATCTGTATTCTTTCCTTCCGTACTAAATAGTAATGAGTCTGAGTATGTTTTGTTTAGTACGTATCTCTAGGTAATTGTTTATATTTCTTATGTGTATACTACTTATTTATGGTAGCTGTTTATTATTTGAAATTCACAACTATTGTGGCCTTTATGCCAGTATACATTACATGGATTTGTTGTCGCAAACTACGATCTGTATTCTTTGGTTCTGATGTTATTTCCTTATAAGGCCATTTCTCTATTTTCCTCCTATATCAGCTGTAATGGGATTGATTGATTAATTATATCCCATTGATTGAAAGGTTACATTCAAAGGGCACATCTTATGTGTGCCTCTAAACACCCAACTTATAATCGGATAATAATCTTATTTGCACCAGTTAGGCTTGACTAATCATCTATAGTCGATCATTATATTCTCAGTCCTCATTAAGAATCGTTGATTACTTGTGCAGAGCTATCAACATACCATAGTCGATCATTCTCAATGATACTAAAGACATACTTTACGGTGAAATGCCCTTGTTATCTTTGGAGTAATCTTGCTTTTTTCCATCCAATAGTGAACTACAAGCTTGGAGAAAATTACAGGGCATCCGACTCATAAAGCATATGTCTCTTGCTGCAAAAAACAATCTGCAGAATTGCATTGCGTTCAAATCTGTTATGACCGTTGGTGTTGATATGACCAATTTTTTAATATTTTCTGTTAGTCCTGAAGTGTACCTACATGGGGGAGAGACATCTCTTCAGTGCACGGGTCACAACTTTACTACCGTTGCGGGGATGGCTCTGACATGGATTTTTGACTACCATATCAATTAAATCACTACCTTAAAGCATTGGTACAGTCGCTAATAGGGAGCTGATAGAAGATCCATCAGTATTATTGGTCATTCACTTAATGTCAATCATTGATATTGACATTGATTAATATCATAGATCATTATTATCAAATATTAAGGATGTAGATTAATATTGATAGACAAATCAATATAATATTAATGACAATTAATATTAATGAGTAATACTATAAAGTAATATTATTAATATTAGATTAATAATAATTAAATTGATTAATTATAATTCAATATAAGATTCTATTTCTAGAAGGGAATATCACACTTCACATTGTATGAATTCTCATATGCTTTGGTAATGTTTTTTGACAACTTGCTGAAGTCAAAGGCAGTTCAGAATATGGGTGTCTCCTTATGTTATTGGCTAGGTCCACTTTTATCCATTATGCCCAAGGGTTCACTTCAGGCAATGCATTGGCATTCAGCACGAGCCATCAAGTGATAAAGGGTTCCATTTGACATTTAGATTTCATGATTTACCTGTTCAATCATTAAGAGACAATTTTTTTACTGTTCTTTTACATTTAGATGTTTCAATATACTGAAGCACGGTGAAAATTTCTTCCTGGTTTTGATTTGTGAGTTTCAGTGAAGAAATGTGATTTCTATAAGGTTGGATATCTCATAGGTAACCATGTGTTTTTTGTATGCATTTGCTTTGCATATAATTGTTTCAATACTTTGAAATGCACTGAGAAGTTCCCCCTGTATTTGGTGTGGGGATTTCAGCGAAGAAAAATTCAGTTTGAATAATTTTGGACATCTCCTTTGCATACATGTGCCCTTTGGTAAACATCCAAACTTCGGAAACAATATAGATTGACTCTAGCTACAAGACACCCTTCGTTTTCCACCATGGGAATTATATCAATCTTTGTGACTGTCAATTTTAAGTATCTTTAAGTGGGTCAAAGATCTGGTTTTAATATTCTTCTGCCTTGATCTTCTTGTCTAGACTTGCTGAATTCAGGGAGCGGTGGAAGTTAATCAGGTTAAGTTCAATGCTATTAACATTCAACATTTGTCTATTCTACAATTTGTCGTCTAAGAGATTCATCTCTGTTTCTTTAATTCTCGACTTCCAAAGATGGATCTACCAATTTATATTGCCTTGATGATTTCAGAATATGTCAGTACATAAATTAACCTTTTAATTATGTTGAAAAAAATCTGGAGCTTTATTTTCTGAACTAGTTGTGGCACAGCAAAGGAATGCTTTCTGCAGTCTTTGAAATTGGCAACTGTGCCATTTGCAAATCCTTCTTATTGGAGCATCAAACAAAAACCTGGGAAAAGTAGCATATGGTGCTATCTAGGATTATTGAGGTCAAGTTGTTTTGGCTTATGTGGTTTTTATGAACAGGATTGCTAAATGGATCTGCAATCTGTGTAAACAATTTGTCTTGTGATTTGATGGTCTGTCTCATAGTTCTATAGTAGTCATTTTGTAAAAGGTTTTACCTTATTAATGCTTGGACTAATTTAGGATCAGTGTTCCATAGGGATGTCCTGTCTTTTTTTAATCATGTATATGGTATAGTGATGAACTTTGGAATGCGGAAACAGTGGGGAGTTGTCACCCTGCCACCATCAGCAGCAGAAGAGAAATTTTTTTGGTCTACTCTGCAGAAGTACGGAACATCTCTGGAAAGTTCCTTCTGTTGGGGACAGCTGGTGGACATTCCGGTGTCACCTAAAACTGTAAAAAATCAAAACCCTAAATTCATCTAAATTGTCACCTAAAACTGTAAAAAATCAAAACCCTAAATTCTTCTAAATTGCAGAAAAAACAAAAAAGATACTAGCCCTGGAAATATAAGATGTTTTTTTTTAGACAATCATTGACTGATTCCATCTTCAAATATTGCTATTATTGATATCCGCTGTTGGTGCTGCTGGATTTGGGTGAAAATTTGTTGGCAAATATGGGGTCTTCACCTACTGTAAGTTTTTACACCAGTACAGAGGATGATGGTCAGTTGTAATAAAAACTGCCAAAAGTTGTACAAATATCCTGCCTGAAATATTGTACAGGGCAGTGTAAATGGTTAAATTATTAGCTAAGTTACTAGTTTCGGTATGGATCTTGTTTATGTACATGGTTCCAACTATTTCTTGGAACTGGATTCATTTCTGGTTCTTTTGTACAAGGAACATGTAAAATCACACACACACCGTAAAAACAAGAATTAAATTGAGAATACCACATAGCATGATACATCATAAACTCTTAATGTCATTTAAAGCTTAAATGATAAACATTATAAAATATGCATGTTCAAACTTGTTACCCTGATAATTTACCCAAGAAGTTAAAGAAATTTTAGTTCGGGAGAGAGTAAATTTAAAATGCAAAAACTTCTCTCTCCCCGTACTAAAACCTTCTCTCTCTATGTACTAAAAGTTTTATTTCTCTATGTACTATGTTTACTCTCTTTCTATCAACCTTAACTTTGTGAAAGTTAAGGTTGGAAAGTTAGAGTTTGCAAGTTGGAGCCAAGACTTGGTCTTTTCCTTCTCTCTCCCGAATCTTAACTATTTGCCATAATACTAACCTATCTCTTTTCAACATCTCAATTTATTATATTATCTCATGGGAAGATGCAACCCATGGTGGGAACAAACTGTGATGCCTCAAATACATACTATATCAGATGATGTCAGGATTAGAGGAATAGAGGTTGATATGTTTGACTCGATTATCTGAATGTTCATTGATTCTCGAGACCACCACAAACATTTGAGGAAGGATGCTTACGTTATCTACGACACCAATCAAAGATCCAATTTGCAATATCATAGTTCAGTCACGTGTGAAGTATTTGATAGGATAAGCCAAGTGGCTGCTAGTGTAACCGGAGAGTATCTTGCTCCAATCCTCCATTTGTTAGATGCCCTTTAGTAGCCTTTAAAGTGTTGGTGCAGTTTCAGTTATCAAGTTGAAGGAGTGAAGAACAACAATGGTGCGGACTGAGACTGAATGCTATGGTTGACAAAATGCAAGTCATGATGCTTGATACTTGAAAGACGAAATCGGTTATAAACATAGCAATTCAGTCTGTTACAAAGAGGATGGTGCCTCTCCACTCACCATGGAGGTATGGAAGAAGACAAAGAAGTCACGTGAACCGTTTGACTGAATACCATTAAACAGTATTGGCTTGAGGAAGAGAGGCACGTGATACTACCTTATTCTGCGATCCATTGACTGGCCTCTAATTGAGCTCAACATCTATAGGGATATGCATCTGAAATGTGAACCCATAAATAGAAAAATTGGGGAGTGTAGTGCAATATGTATGAGCAAAGAGTCTGAATGAAACCTTAGCAAGTCACGCAAGTTGTTTGACAAAACATCTCAACCAAACTGCAGCTTGATACTTCTCCTTGCATCAGGTGAATGGGGAGAACATCGAGTCAATTGCAAGAGCAGCCTAGTGCAGAGGCATATATGTGGACCCCAACATGTTTGATGAAATGCCTAATTTGGTGCTATTTGAACACTTTAAATTCAATCACTATGGGAATATTGGTCACCATTGAGATTTCAAAAGTCTGCGAGTCATGCAATTGGTTTTGTGTGGAGTCTAAAGTTATCTGAGCTTTATCTTAGCTTCCTCCGAAATTGTACATGAATCCCGCTAAAGTCAAAGTAAGACAGGAATAGCAAAGGAAGTCTCTTAAGTTGTACCGGATAGAAAATATGACGAGCTCAGATGAAGATGACCCTTCTCAATCTATGCTTTAGCATCCTCTACGCCTGTGCAGTCTTTGCTCAATCTGCAATGACTTGATGAACATGTGAAGCAATGTTGATAAAGTAGGCACACTCACTGATAAGTTATTTGATGAATCATCATTGTAAAGCCTTGGCTGCCAGAATGGTAATAGAAGCTGCCATCGATTTGTTTGACGAAATTTCTTAAAGTTTTGGCCATCTCATGGGCATGAAAGGTGATTAGAACAAGGCGATAGCAAAGCAGTGATGAAATCACTTTCGTTAAATGCAGTTAGCCATGTGAAACCCGATTCCACCACCATGTTTCTTCTCTAAAGCACCTGCAAGAGAAGCATACAGGATATTGGAAAGCTGTACAATTGTATGACAACATTTGAGGCAGTTGAAAAGTGTCATAGTTTTCAGGGTCTGGAGACTATATGCTCAAAATGCTTTAGTGCTGCAAACATTTCTACAGTCTTGATGGATGATGGAGTACACTTTGATAAAATTTATAATATTTATTGGCATAAGAACCATGTACCAGTTGTGGGAAGGAGCTTAAGGATAGAGATTTTTGCTGGAAAGATTCTTAGTGGGGATCCACCTTATGGCATGACATGGACACTAGGGGACTTTACTAATCTCTTCCTATCAAAACCGAAGTCCCTTGTTAAAGATTTTGTTGGTTTTAAAAGTATAGCTGCATACGAATCCATTGGTAACAAGTCAGGAGGTAGATGATGGCCTTTCACAAAGATTTACAAGCAAGCGTGCCAATCATTTATCATAATTCTTCAGAAAGAGTCATGATTTCTTTGAATGCAATAGTTGTAAAATTTGTCAAAAATGGATACAGTGAAGAGGCTTTAAAATCCTGCTAAGTATAATTCAAGGGGCCAATAATAGAACTTTATCAACATTAGTGCTTGAACTTTAAAATGCATATAGAAGGCCATCAAAATATAATTAAAGTTGCATGCTCTTGGGAAAATGGCTCAAGGATCGAGAAAGAGGCATAGAGATTTCATCAACAACATCAAAGTCTTGTTCTCACTTTGATAATATGAACCTCAAATCATTCCTTTGTAAAGTGACGTAGGTCATTCCTTGTGATTGAAGAGGTCAACTTTAGTTTTAACCTTGTTTTAGTCAATGTCTTAACTTTTCTTAGTTGTGGTTAGGCATCAAGAGTTAGAGTTGTTAAAGTTAGCGTTGGTTATGAACCTTTTTCAGAATAGTCCAAACTCTTAACTTTTCGAGTTGTTACGAACTCGTAAAGGTGGTTACGCTAGAATAGACTATAAATTCATGAACAAGGCATGTAATAGGGGACTTTTTCGACTTTAGAATAAGGGAACATGTAACATCTCAATTTCCTAGGTCTAAATTAACATCTAACATATTTTAAATTAACATCTAACATACTCAAAGAATACAGTTATTACTTTGTTTCATAGGAAGACAGTTATATCATTCATGTTCATGTGAATAAGATTTACTGTTAAAATCAGTTAGACAAAATTTCTTAACTAAAAACTTGAAATACCATCAAATGAAATTATTATAGAAATTGAAAACCACATACCTCAGAAAATTGAGATCGAAATCAAACTAGGGATGCTTTTGCAACCACCCACTGTATCAATTAGGGCATCGTTTACCATCGGTTCATTTTGGGCTTCTGATACCGCTATATCACTTAAGGCTTCTGCTACCACGGATTCAATTAGGGCTTTCGCTACCACTAATTCAAATAGGGCTTTTGATACCACGAATTTAATTAGGGCATTTGATACCACAGATTCCATTAGGGCTTTTGATACTGTTGTATCATTTAGGGTTCTAGCTATCACTCAATCAATTAGGGCTTCTAATTCCTTTCCATCTAATTACTTGACTGCTACAGGAATTCAAGATTAGAAATATGCTTATATCCAATATTCATATAAATGAAAAACAACCCATAAATCTATCTATTGCATCGAGGTGTAACGATGAAATAAACTCAATTAATCTTACCTTCTTACATATTAAAAAGTGATAATACCTGTTTCCGACAAACAATTGAATGCATAGCTTATCTCTGTCTGATGCACGACTGACATCTTGGGGAGAGGTGAAACATTGCCAGGGGCTTAACCACCCAACCTCAGACCACAACTTATCCTTGCAGGATTTCTAACGAGAAAGGTCCTCCCTACCCAGAACAAACGGGGGTCATCTTGCCATCCACTGGGCATCCTAGTATTTAACTCACCATACGATTTGGTAGCAGGAGATCACAATAACAGGAATATGCATGAGCTATTAATTAATTCATATTAAAAATGATAAACCTTGTTATGTCATATCTGATACTGTTTCATATTATTACAGATTCCTCTCTTTCACCTCACCACCCCTTTTCTTGGCTACACAGCCGGGTGAGTCCCAGGTGTTAGGAATTCTTAGAACAACCGGTTCTATCAAATGATACATGCATCCAGCATTTCACAATCTGTCATTACATAATTATGCTCTTTAAAGATTTCAAAATTGAATGATTAATTAATTAATTTAATCATAATTGATTTCTCTTCCGCGTTCTTGCAGATTATCTCCACCTCTTCACCATTTCATGGCTTCTCTGCCGGTGAACACCTAGGTGTTAATAGTATTCTGGATTTGTTCGGAAGATTGTGATAGCATTTGCATTGATGTTGATTCACTTAAACAATTGGGTTTGTGAACACTACTATTTGATTTCATAAATGATGCATTCTCAAGGATACTTGAAGATTGATCTCTTATGTACTTCAGGAAACCAACAACTAGAGTATATATAGTTCTCAACTATTATGCCTAACCGGCTAAGGATGGATATCCAATCAGAAAGAAAAGAGTTGGAACATATTTGATTTATTCTCTGACCTATCATTATGTACTGACTGAAAATAGATATTATACTCAGTGAAAAACAATCAAGAATTATAGTGCTTTAACTGGTGTTGGAAATCGTCCAGACAACCCTACATAGCATGACTGTAACATACCAATTTTTCATAACCATTGTAAAACAAATATGCAACTAACATCAAATCCTTTTCACATAAGGTATAAAGAGAAAAATAAATAATTCGAATGGGAACATTGTCTTATGGATATCATTATAGTTTCCACCTTTCTTATCTATGACTGTGTCAAACTTATAGATTATATTACTGCTGGAAACATGATAACAGACCCTGTGATGATCCGACTATGAGACTTCACTTGCACACATTATCCATTCAACATTACATTTATTGGACGGCAGCATCGACAATAAGACAGAACGCTGACTTAGGAAAAACAGGAAATGAAAGAAAGGTAACCAGACTGTATATGCAAGGAAGGGTGGATACATGATTATGAATAAAGAACATCAGTGATATAAAAGACAGATTCCAATTCTAAAATCTATTTAATTTTCCCTTGAATTTGGTCTGAAATAATTAGGCATCAGTGTTATGGATTCTATGCATCAATGGCACAAAAGATATATGACCGGTGTATTAATGTGGAAAGAAAATACAGAAAGGAATCAGCAGTATATAAGTTGTATTCTAAACGTTTCACCACAGACTTAGCATAAAGAAAGAACATAAGAAGTCATGGGACAGCAGTAGTCTTACGTGACCCCTCCGTTATAGTCCGGGATGCTTTGTGGTCGGGTGAATGGACTTCTCTTCCTGTTCTGAAATCCACGACAAGGAAAAATAATGAAGAAATAGTGAAAAGGCTGTGATGAGATACGATCATGAGGCTCTAAATAAAGAAAAAGAAAAGAAAGAGCTTGGCTCTATGGCTTCCATCAGTTACAAGAAGACTTTTCGGTTCCTCCATAAATTCGAATTCCAAAGCATTAAATCGATTAAAACAAAAAGAAGGGAAGATAAATAAAAGGTTGGAAAATAAAGTTGAAAGATTATACAATTCAAATCGTTAAATATTAAATCAATTTTCATGCCAAGTGTTAATTGGTTAAAAGTAAGAAATTATAGTTCAAATATTATAATTCCAAACATTATTATATTTTGAACATTATTATAATCACTTATTTTAAATTATTAAATTATAATGATGCCAAATCATTTTATATTATATGCACGTACATAAATTATTATCAAAATAATATGATGAAAGATAAATTAAAATCCTTTGAGATATTTTTTTATATTTTAATTCAATTATATTAATTAAATTATTTATTAAATAACTCATGCGGGTCTCGCAGATGTATTCTGTTCCAAGTCGCTAGGCCCTCTACCCATCTGCTCAGTGATGGTGATGCTCCTGCCTAATTCTTTTCTGACAATGCTTCCACCCTACTAACATGCTCCTTACAAGGAAATTCTCCACTGTATAAATTATTTAAATAATCATAACGGTTAACCATCTTAATTCCATGAATTCGTGATTAATGATCAACTAACATGTCATCTTCACTTGAAATCATAATGACTATCTTACCATTTTCCCAGATATAACAAATTAAACTGCCAATTGACTTCATCCGAACCTCAACGGCTATATTTCAAGTTAGGTAAAAAATTGGGATGTAATAGAACACTTACGCTCAAATTTTGATGAGAAGACAATTTTTGAGAAGTATGTACAGGTTTTGTTTTGAAATCAGAAATCTCTCATATGTTCTTTGTGCAAGAAAATAAAATGGGAAATGTGTTTGGGTTCTTTTTCAAAAATCTGGATTGTCGTGGCATAACATTGTTGATTCTTCTTGTATATGTTTTCACGGTATTGTGTGAATGTTTATGAATCATAAATCAGCATGGTAATAATGATTATCTTCAAATGTAGTTCTTGGTTATCTTTATTATCAATTTATGTTAATTTAAGAAAGCTGTGAAGTCGTGTGGTGCATTCGTTGTCAGTAGCTTTCTCTTTAATCTTCGAGTTTGAATACATTTTATTAAAAATCTCAATACCCATATTTTACGAGGGAGCTGCCCCTCTCAAATGCAGAGGAAGATTGCAATCCGATAGTGATCACTTGCGATCTGTCCAACTATTGACACACTTGTCACTGTTCACAAGGTGAACAAGGTCATTTTTAGAAGTAACTTCACAGTGACAAATTTGTTTACCAACAAAACTTAAATTCAATAATCAAATTTCACTATTATTAGGATTTTAAGTCATCAACATCAGTCTCATCATTGACATTACATGATGTGGGAACAGTTGAAGAATTACAAGCAATGCCAATGGAAAATGCACTAAAAGTGTGCTCATTTTTGGGCTCAAGTGCAACATGTTGGAAAGTAGAAGCATCTAGTTAGTTTACTTAGGTTTCATATCCCATAGCTACATTGTGTCTGGGGGTAGTGCCCTTAGTGAGGTTTGGGAGCAGTGGCCCTATCATAATAGAGGGCGGGGTTAAGGGGCAGAACCTTTACCAACAATCCCAAATGAAAAGCTTTACATATACATTTGAGAATAATGCCTCCAGAAAACCCTATAACACTTGTTGGTTGAATGAACAAATGCTTAACAATATTAGAATGAATTTCTAATGGAAAATTTTGTTTCTGAATTCGATTATGTATTGTGATCCATCGTCTGGATGAGAGATAAGAATAGAAAAGAAAGAAAGGTATGCAGACAAACTTGACATAGAAATAAAAAGGTAAGGGGAGGAAGAACAAAATGCACAACAAGGTAGAGAAGGGAAGAATGGTGTGTGGGGGTGTAAAGGCCCACTTCAAACACACCTAGGAGCTTCACAAACACGACTATGCACAAAGGAATTCGATGCAAAAGATGTCAATTTTAAAATTGATAGTTTACATAAAACCCTTGAATTTTTGCAGAGTTTTTTTCAACACAAAAAAAAAAATCTGCTAAAAGAATGTTGCCTTTGCAGATTCAGATGCGTCTTCCAGACACAAACACAAAAAAAAGCCCTTCAAAATCAGAAAAAAATCTTTTGAAAAAGAAAACACCAAATTTTTTTTTTTGATTTTTTTCATAAAAAAATCGATTAAAATTTTTCTTGGAATTTTTTTGAGCTAGGGCTTTGAATATTTATAAAAAATACTCCAATGCTTAAAAAACCCCATCTACTTGCTTTGGTATTCTCATTATAAACTGATACACACACACACACACACACACACACACACACACACACATATAGATGTAGTAGAGACAAAAGACTATTTACTAGAGACACTACATGATGTTTCTGAACAAAACAATCATTAACAGATAACAAGATAAAGATAAATTTATTAATGTCCAACAAGAGACCATGGGGGTCTAAGGGACTGCCAAGATACAACAAAGGAGATTAGCAAACAACATGAGCACCAAATGGGGGCAGAACAAAAAGCTAAGAACAACAAGAGGTAGGGGTGACAACAAACCACAACTAGCTGTCCCCCACTGCAAAGAAGAAGCCGACAATTGAAAGTTAAGGCATGGGCCAAGAGGAGGCCCTCTGCTGCCTTTGATAGGTAGAGGGGGGCGGTTGCTACATGTAACTTGTGTGGGTCCTTACGGAACAGGTGTGACTAGAGGAGGGTGGTCCAAGCGATTTCTTGGAACCCTTGCCAAGAGAGACCATTGAGAAAAAGGAGGTGATGAGCCGATTTGTGGGTTGTCTTGATAGGAAGTGAATTTGCAAGGTATGGTCTCGAAGACACGTAGACTCCTGGAGATAGAGAGCCAGGCACCTCTAGTTGGTGTATCTAAAGAAAGTAGAGAGAGACTGACACTCCCTGAAAAGGCAATGGAACCTCTTGTGGATCTCATAGTAAATGGGGTAGTGAAAGATGAAATATGTCTTAGTCAATCTCACCCAAGTCGCAAAGTTGGCACAACCGGTCCTCTATGTTGATGTAGTGATCAGTTTGCATGTGTAGCTCATGTGACCCAACTTTGAAAGAGCCCAAAGAGATCTAGAGTGTGTGAGTTCAATGCTGAGAAAGGTATGAAGGGTTGACAATGATCCCATTTTGAATGTCTATAAACTACTTAAAGTAGAAAGCCATCCTTGGTAGAAGATCCCCTAGGGGGTTCACCCAAGTAGTAAAATTGTATTGTCTGTAAATATCCATCTTGACATGTCTATCCAGTTCTTGCCAGGAGGGAAGGAGGTGAGCAAGGGTGTCTAACCAGTATTGGAAGGGAGGGAGGGGGTCAATCTCAATCCCCATGGTTTGCATAAGAGTAGTAGCTTGAGCGTACCAACAGTTGACCATTTGAGCTATTTGCTGCAATCGTCTTTGAGGAGCAGTAAGCCAGGTAGGAGTATCTACGGTGACCCTTTCCAGAGTCCGTAAAGCATCAAAGACGATGGAGGGCCCAAACAAGATCAAAGATGGCCTCGAGTCTAAAGGGATGAACCTTGAACTTGGCTAGGATGATATTGATAGGAATGTGTTGGTGGCACCTGATGATGTTCATGAGGAGGAGGAGTTGGACTCTCCACAGAGGCCCAATCCAACTCCAATAAAGAGCCCCCCTAAACCACGAAACCATAGAGAACAATTAGTTTGATCAAAGTGTCCTAGAGAGCCATCTTGGATGTAGTGTCTTGAAAGTGGTGGTGAAAGCACTGCGGGGGCTCCTAACACCTAGATAAGAGTACAAAGAAGAGATGTCAATCTTGGCTCCCCGGAGGAAGAAGTGAAGGTGGGAGGTCTTCAAGCAATTGAAGACACCCGGGTCCCCAGTCTTGCTCGAGTCCCAAGAGGCCCAATCCAACTCCAATAAAGAGCCCCCTTAAACTACGAAACCATAGATAACAATTAGTTTGATCAAAGTGTCCTAGAGAGCCATCTTGGATGTAGTGTCTTGAAAGTGGTGGCGAAAGCACTGCCTCTCTAGAAGTGCAAGGGATTGTTACCCTTTATTGATCTAAGGGTACATGGCCAGTCTCATATTGAAGCAGGGGCTTCCAACACCCAGATAAGAGTACGAAGAAGAGATGCCAATCTTAGCTCCCTGGAGGAAGAAGTGAAGGTGGGAGGTCTTCAAGCAATTGAAGGCACCTGGGTCCCAAGCCTTGCCCAGGTCAACCATAAGCTGCTGCAAGTAATAGAAAGAGGTTAGACGATCTAAAAGCCGTTGTAGAGCCTTAGGGGATGAAGTGAGGAAAACAACATCATCCATGAAGAGGAATAAGGAAATCTAGTCCTAATGGAGGGGGCACCCTTTGCTACAAAGTGAAAGTTCGCTGAGGAAAGCCTCCAACTCATCAATGTAAGTGCCAAATAACATGGGAGAAGGATGACAACCTTGTTTAACCTTGATAGTGCTTTGAATGGGGTCCGAAAATCCCTGCAGAGTCCTTAATACGCCCACAACACTTTCATAAAGCTCATAATGACTGTCAGTATAATCTCAAAAATCCCAATGTCACGAAGCCTCTCAAAAAGAACGGACTTGGAAATGAAATGAAAAGCTTTGCGAAAGTTAACAAAGCAGTAGTAGACTTTCATAGAGCGGTGCCTGGCCTCCTCAATGATAGTGCAAAGGGTCAAAATATGATCTGTGGTCTGAAAATCAGCTTTGAAACTGGCATAGCCCCTTACACGAAGATGATGTCTATTGAGCTTAGTGGAGAGAATAATGTGCAAAATTGTGGCATTCAACTTCAAGAAAGTGTGCACCACCATATTAGTCCTATAATTATTGAGATAGGAAGTAGGCTTTGATTTGTGGATTGGATAGATAATATGCCCCGACCAAGAGGGAGGAAACCTAGTGCAAACAACTCTGTTGAGGAGAACTGCTAGAAAGGGGCCAAGGGTTGTGCAACCAAGCTTGAAGAGTTCCACTTGGAACCCTTCAACTTACCTGCTACTATTATTAAGATAAGCTAGAATTAAAAGTGACCATTGTACAGACATTACAATATGTTAATAACCTTCACAACACATCAAGCAAGAGCCTACAACACAATGGTAATGTGTGAGCCTCTCATGTGGGAGGTCTTGGGTTTGAGTCTATTTGAGCTTAACACATAATAATAATTAATTTCAACAAATAATAATTAATCTAGGTTTCGACCCATTACCAATTTTAAAAAAAACTTCATAGCACACACCATTTTCATAATCTTTTGTAGGTAAAATGAAAAGGTGGGATTTTTTTAAGAAGTCAAAAAAATTGACAAAACGCTCTTAGGTTCCGCCAAATCTCTTTGGGATCATGCTTTGTCCTAGATATTGATTTTCTGGGATCCCTGCAATTGTACTAAGCACTGCCATGATCTTTGGTATGTGTTTTCCAAATGACAACGACCTCTTATTTATAATGAGCAAAGGCTAAGAAGAGACATGTCCTTTCATGGGACATGTCTATTTGTTAATTTGACAATTAATATAATAATATATATAATCATAGTTATATATATTATAATTATATTAATTTCTCTCATAAATAAACTTATATCTCATATATAGTTATATATAGCCATAGTTTTATCCGACTGAAGGTACCGAACATCAACATTCCCTCTTAGCTAGGAGGATAAACACAAGATAATTATCACACCATTGGCAATCTTTAGGAGTGACACATTAAGGAAGGAAATCTTTATTTAGAAGATTTCCACTATTTTGATATATCATGAGTATTGGCCTTCAGAATATCAACATGTGATATTCATCAAAACTTAGAGTAATGGTCTACAAAATATCAATACTTGATATTCACCATGTACTCAATGAGGCAATGTTCTCTCCAGAATATCAACATATGATATTCACCAAATACTCTTTCGAGTAATGGTCTTTAGAATGAGATGCAAGATACTCACCAAGTATTGTAAGTAATGGCCTTAAGAACATAAAGTCGTATGATATTCACCACGTACGCTGTGTAATGGCCTCTAGAACATCAATTTGCATAACATTCACCATATACTCAAAAAATGTTTATAAGGTATGTGCACACGCATTTGCATAATGCTTACCATAGAAACATCGACCATGCAAAGTATAATCTATCATGATCTGCATAGACATTGTAAGATATCCATCGTACTAAGAAATAAAGTTATTGTAAGATCGTCACCTTTCAATAACTTTTGTAAATACAAGTGACATCATTTGGAAGTCGTCACTTCCTCATGATGTACACAGGGAGTAGGCCCAATAAAATCACATAGTCATGAGGTATATTCATGAAGCACAGTCCTCTTGATTGCTACAATTGAATTCGCTCTGAATCAATATGATTGAGATCACCGAAAGTTGATCGAATTATATCCTCTATTTGCTCCCTTTCTCTCAAGGTTCCCTCTAATGAAATATCAAGCTCCCTTTGAATCTGAAATCAATCTCCCTTTTCCTGCAGTAACATTCTTGGAGAAGATCAAGGCAAATAACTCTTATAGAATGTTGAGATTACTCAAGATGTTAGTAAGTTAACTCATGCCTAATTTTAACAATATAACATAAATTATTGTAATATTACTCTTTATTTTATATTTTCAATAATAAAATAAAGATAACATAATACTTAATTTTATTCATAACATAATACTAAACTTCACTTTTACCTTTTGTACTCTCATAATGAATCGAATTATCAAATATCATTTTTGAATGAATTTATATATATAAATACATATATACAAATAAATATTTATATTTGTAACTATCATATTTCACAATATTCTATACAAAGCACAATATATGTTATTGAACATATATTTTCTCAACTATAATATCTCAAATGATATAGAAATAGATATATAATAAAATGTCTAAAACCATATCTTTATACGTACCTTAATGGGTCGATGCAGGATGCCTTTACCCCCTTATAGTTGTATCCCTTGATAACTTAAATTAGACTTGTTGTATTCCCACCTTATATTTTGTTATTACTTATTATGGGTGGCCAATGTCATTTCTTTCCAATGCTATCTTCTATGTCCTTCCATCTCCATTGCCTAAGATCTCTCTCATATATTATACTAACTCACCATCTAGTGGGTGACATTACCACATAAATGTATGAATAGTGGTCCCTACCCCCACTTCGATGGTATCCACATGGGGAATCTTTTCGAAGACGTAGAGATGTTTATATATTGCTCTATACACTCCACACTTTTTTTGATGTTTATTAAATCCACATTAGTACTTTTACTTGGACTTATTTTTCATGGTCGATTGCTTTTATTTCACTTACTAATTTCACCATTGGTTATTTGCTGACTTAGATACATGACATTTGTTCTTCTTAAATAACCACGCTCATAACATTTGTTAGCATTGTATCAGTTGGTGAACTAAGTCATGTTTAGTTTCTTAATCACAAACATCATTAATCGTTGCTTCTAACTTTGGAATGTAGCTGTGTTACTGGTTGGGTGACATAATTGCTGAGTCATATTTAATAGACAATTATCAGATACTCAGAGGGACATGTCTCTCTATTGTTTTGTTCTATATTATATGTTTAACCCCAACCTAGCATTCCCACACGATATTAAGCACAGTCATCGTAACTTGACCTCATGTCCTTCTTAACAAATAGCATTATCCTTATTAGTCACTAACATGAATGTTGTGTAGACACTGGTTGTTCATATCTAATATCAGGAAATGAATTACTTTCAAAACTTTCTGCACTGAAACACAACTTCTAATGATGCAACTAGCATTGATTCTACAAAACTGCTCTTCACATTCAGTTGTCTACAGTTCTGAATTCCTACAAACATTGGAATCAAATTGCTTTGCAAGATGTGTTAAAAATCCTCTGCAAGTTGTATCAGGTATGAGCCAAATTTCAAATGCACATAAACACACAAATGGTTCTGCTATTGAAATTATTCATCCTCAATCAAGCTAGGAAACTCCTATGCATCAGACCATGTTGTAGCAAAGCTTACAATGCTCAACATAACAAACCATATTGTACCAAACATGCTTAAAATGCTCTGAAACGACAGAAGATTCAAGCACTTTGCAGAAAATGTGTAAAGAAAATAACTCCAGTTCCCATTATATATTTTTACATTACTTGCCATTATTTTAAACCAGCCTTAGAAAATTTGGAGCCACTTTTGTAGAACTCTATGTTATTTGCAGTTTGGCTCTGATACCATGTCAATTTTCTGGGATTGCTGCAAATGTACTAAGTACTGCCATGATCTTTGGTATGTGTTTTCCAAATTGCAGCGATCTCTTATTTGTAATGAGCAAAGGCTAAGAAGAGACATGTCCCTTCACGGGATGTGCCTTTTCGTTAATTTGACAATTAGTATAATAATAAATATAATCATAGACTGTGTCACGGAGTTTGCCGAATTTCAGGCATGAAATTCGAATTTGGGCGAACTTTAGATATTTCCATAAAATTGATTGAAATTCGACCTGTGTTTGTACAGAAAAGGATGGGCTTTTTCATCAACTATTTTAAAAAAAAATGAGTTAAGGGGTTTGAAATACCATTTTAAGGTTTCTTTATACTATTCAATGC
The DNA here is from genome assembly GCA_028749045.1 of Cupressus sempervirens. Taxonomy (NCBI): domain Eukaryota; kingdom Viridiplantae; phylum Streptophyta; class Pinopsida; order Cupressales; family Cupressaceae; genus Cupressus; species Cupressus sempervirens. The sequence continues at coordinate 162,080,127 of CM053793.1, read as the reverse complement.
GATGCAGCTCGACTTCACTTGAAAGGAGCTGAGCCGCAAGACAGGAGCAAAGATGAGGAAATACCACTGTTAATCGTCCGACATGGAAATACCATTTTTAATCATCTGAGGTGGAAAAATTCACGGAAGGTCATCGTTTGATAGAGGCAAGATAGGAGCTGAGCCAGATGTCTATCATTTTGTTAGAACATTTTGTTCCTTTCCGCCGTGTAGGATGATTACAATTTAATAATTTATTTTATGTTGAATATTAATATTATTATATAGTTTTGGGTTTGTGATATTTAGGTTTTTTTACCATCATTTTAGTATATGTAATATCATGGTTTTGGTTTTTATAATTTTTTAAGAATATTAAATTTTATAAATTTTATGTTTCATAATAAATTATAATAATAAAAATTTAATTCTAAAACTTAAATAAAATTTATATTATATAAATGTCTTAATGTTTTAATAATGATTTTAAAACTATTTAACAATCTTAAAATATTTTGCATATATATATATATGTGTGTGTGTGGCAAATTTAATGTCGAACTTTTTCCAAATTTTTACTCTCGTTGAACATTCATCTGAATTTTATGGTTGCTGAACTCAAATTCGAATTTGAACCTTGTGACTTAGATCATAGTTATATATATATATATATATCATTATTATATTAATTTCTCTCTTAAAATAAACTTATATCTCATATGTAATTATATGTCATATATAATTAATAATTATATATAGACTTATAGTCATAGTTTTATCCGACTGGAGCTATCAAACATCAACAAATCCGACCTCACTTTCCCATGCACTGCCTATATCCACAAGCAGATTGTATTGAATCACAGGTCCAGTTTGAACTGAACCTGGATCCAGCAAATCTGCAGGTGGATGCAGTTACATAGTTTATTAATTAATAAATAAATTATTATTGATTAATATAATAAACTTCAACTATATTAAAATATTCATACAATAATAATACTTTTCATAAATAATATTAAATATATTATATATTAAATTGGTTATTATTATTATTATAGATTTTGTGTGCCAGTATTTCTCTGCTGTACCTCTGATGTCCCTCAGTCTAGGTTCATAGGCCTCATGTCACCCCAATCTAGAACTCCAAAGAACTCAATTAGGATTGCACTGGTGTTTCCATATGTTTTCAGCAGAAGTGGAAAGGAGTGCAGATATTCATCAACCAAGGGATTCTTTCAAATTCTGTTGGATGAAAGAATGAAAGCAAGGCAAAATGTATCCTTTTTTTTTCTTATAAAACATAATGCAAACAGAAAAGGAAGTAGAGATTTTTCTTGCCACTTATAAGTTCAAGACGTATACTGTGTATGATCTAATTATTGGATATACTTCATTATAATGGCTTAAAAGATGCATAAGCAATTCATTTATTTATGTGTGTTTTGCAGTCAGTATGGTGGTAACACTGTGGAAGTAAGTTAAAAAAGATTATGTGTGTTCTAAATAATAAAAGAATTTGAGTTCGCTGAATAGGAATTTGACTTAGTTGAGATAAATCATAAAACACAATCCTATGAAAGTTGACCTTGGGTTGTTTTTTGTATTTTCACATGACTGGGTGGTGTTTATTTGTACAACTGTCTTTGTTTTGGTTGTTTTATGTCTTTTGGTTTCCTTGTAGGAGCATTTGACGATCCAGAAGTTATTCACGTGGAGGATATTGTGGACCCTGTAAGAGATCTAGAGGTGATAACTGAGGAACTGCGATTAAAGGTATGCCAGAAGATATCTTCTGGGGCACTCTTTTTGTTTGTAAAGTAAGTTTAATTTCATATGGCTGGTGGGATGTTACTTACTTGTACCCATTATGATTACATTTGCAACTAAGAGAAACTGAATATTTCTGTGTCTTTCATAACTTATTGGTATAGCGTCTTGAAGCTATAGGTCTTTAGTTTTACTGGTACAACTTTTAAAAAATATTTCTCTTTATCATCGGCATTATAGAAACTGGAAAGGTCTGAGTTGGACCTAAGATTCTTGGACTTGTTTTAAATTTGGACCAATTTATCTGGATTGTAAATTTTATAGGTCAGTGTTCTGGACTTTAATAGTTCTTAGTTGAAGTTGCACAGATGCTTTTTCTTCCTTTGTTTGATTTATTTTCCTAGAAAGAGGGTAGGAGAACTGTTGATTCAGGAGGAACTATTTGGTTTCCATGGATTTTGTGGCAGGGATGTCAGATCAATGATGGTTTGCAGTATCGAAATATAGATTTTAAACTTTTTTTGTGGACAGAGTGGGATAATTACATATTCAATTGGGAATTATTTTTCATCTCGAGGAGTTATTATAGAGTTCATCTATATATATTTGTTTTTCATTTTGCTTTTTGCTTATTTATTTCTCTGTTAATATTATGATAACTGGAACAAGGTTGATTACAATGATTAGGAGTTAATCACAGATTTTGGGAAAAATTATATTTTTTAATGCAATCCAAATTTTTCAATAAGATACAAGCACCGTTTAGTGTTTAAACACCAACTATACTAATTAGGAATATTTCCTTAGCTGAAATCTAAGCAAGATTAATCAAACAGCCATATCTAATATATATCGCACCCATTCCCTTGCTTATAATAACAGCTATGAAGATTAATTTTAAATTCTTCCTTTTAAGTGACAAATAGATGTGCCATTTCGAGTATAATATTTTATGGTTATCACATAGGTTGGTTAACATTTGGGTTATGTCAGTACAAATGACATATGGTCTACTATTATATATATCGAATAAATTCTACCAAAAATGATCATTATTTCCATGTTGAAGCCTTGCATTGGCAATGATCCAAAATGAATATTGTTGTCATTTATAATTTGGCAACTAGTTCATTTCCTTAAAATTGTGAAAAATATCATTTTATGTGACTAGACTGCAAGATTGGGATGTTTTCCCAGAGCTTTTCTGACTAAATTTTAAGCATTACTCTATTTTTATTATTAGCTTCTAATGTAATGGAAGTGAGATGTTCATCTTAGTTTTTTTTGATGAAGCATCTGACATTCTACTATGTATGCATAATCCTTTTGTATTGCTGTGTTTATGTATGCATAGTTGATATTTATATTTTGCTTTGATCATTGTGCAGTTAATTGATTTCTGTATGCTTGGTTTGCTAGACTTCATGGGTGCCTAGACTCTAGAATATTCGCATTTTCTGATTTTATATGTGGGATTCTGTTTGATAGGTGTATCTCCTTTTTCGGGTTGCTAGTTTTGTTAGCTCGTAGAGTTTTCAATTTGTTTAATTTTTTATAAAGGGACTCTATTTGGTAAGCATATATCTCTGAAATCTTTCTTCAAAGTTTTTGTTTGTTTCAAGTCAAATGCATTTAGATTAAGTACTTTATTTTGATACACATTAACTTTGTCTCAAATCAACGAAATACGAGAAATGCAAAACAATTAATGAAAAGATGATAAAATGGCAGATTTTCAACCCTAGATGAGTAAGATTCCATATGCAATTTTCGATATAGGGTATGAAATCTCCAAAATGAAGTTTATTAAGGTTAGAGAGAAGGTGGGTTGTCATCAGTTTGCTCTTTCTAGGAAATGAATGTTTCTTTGTAGTGTTGTGAAAAGTGAAACTTACTGTTGCTTTTTTGAAAGTCTTGTGACTTGTCCTTCCATGTTTTGATAACATCCTAGACTTAAATATCAAACATAGTCGAGATATAAATCAGATATTCAACTTTGTTCATTGTCCGCCGATTGGTAAAAGTATCAACTGATTATAACAAGTGGTGATTGGATAAACAGTCATAACTGAGCTCAATGATTCTAATTTTTAAGGTTTTTCATTATTATTTTGCTTCTTGGTCTATTTATTGGTGTACTTTGTCTTCCCACATTTTCCACTTATATGTTAGCGAAAGCTCTAAACACACTGTGCAAGGATTTGTTGCTCTGATTAATTGTTTAACTCAAATGCATTATCGATGTATGATTTGTTGAGGGAAGTTTTTCAACAAGCATGAATAGCTGGTTCTGCATTTTTAAGTTTATTGCTTTTCTGAGAGATGATTGAATCTTATTTCTGCAGGCTTATTATGAAGTACAAAGTGGTAAGCTGTTACAGGAGTAATATGCCTAAGCTTAATTTAATATCAGTATCTGTTTCTGGGTATCTTAATTGCAGGATCTGGAATTTATGGAAAGGCGCATTGAAGATCTAGAAAAGTCCATGAAGCGGAGTAATGATAAGCAGTTAAAAGTTGAAATGGAGTGCTGTCAAAAAGTAGCTGCTTTGATCTTTTAACTTCTACATATTTATTTTGTTTGTCAAGCTTAGGTTAGCCGTGCCTTTCAACTTTCTAAAAAATAAAGATTGAATGGCTCCATTTGCTGTCAACTTGCATGCATCTTTTTAAATTTTTTCTGATAATATTCTGGAGCTGATATTTCATATCGTCGTTTCTTCATCTGAAGCCTTTAGTCTAGAAAATAGTACAAATCCCATTGAATTTATTGTCATAAATAATAAGCCATGCCTGCACGATTGATGTGTGAGCATAAGTTGGTATATTAAAAGTACAATTCAAGTTTAGTTGATTAATGGATTATTTATTCTCCAGCTGAAGTCTTGGGTTAGATAAACATCAATACCTTTGAAGAATGTGTAGACTAAATAATTATCTTTCAAGGCAAAATCTAATGAGATAAGCTGGGCATTTAAGGAATTTGTCAACTAAATAATAATCTTAGTATGCATTGGAGATACTCATGAGCTGACTGAAGGCTATTGATAAGCATCTTTTGTTCCTTAAAATGGTGGCGGTCATACTCCCACCCCCAACGGTGTAATGGATGAAGGATTATAGGAAGGCTGAGGACTTTTGGGTGCCGAACGTAGATTCCGTGAGTCTCACTGACTTGCAGTTTCCATCTCTGCGATAGCGGCAAAAATTGGAGGGCTTTTGATAGTAGTGATGTGGAGGAGATTGCCAAGGGTGAGGTGCAACATAAATGCAAGAGGGATTGCCCAGTCATTGCTCGTGTGGCTCATGCCCAAACGATAAAGCTTGCCGCGGACAGATCCCAAGCCTTGTCTGGTGATGATAGTTCAAAATCTGTGGGACACCAGGGTAATCGAGAATGGGGAAGGAAACGTGGAAGACCCTGCAAGGCTAGGTGTGGCCCATCCACTCATTCTCTGTGAGCAAGGGTTTCTCGGCATTTCATAAATGGTTGTGTGAAGAGAAAACTTTGTTTTTCTGTAAATGCTTACATGCTGATTTAGAATTATACCAGCCATTTTGGTTTGAATTTAGTTCATGTCCACCGGATAGATAGTATAGGAGGGCTGATGGTTATCTAGTTTATTCTGTATTCTGGCATATGCATAGTTATAGGTGGTCTGGGGTTGATGGTTAGGATAATCATTTTAGGCGGTCAAGATAGTTATAGTCTAATACTGGTTAGACTTCATCAGCATTTTTGTATTGAATACTTATTTTTGATTAATACAAAGGGAGCTGGCCTTATCCAGCTATCTAATTACCAAAACAAAGTAAAATCTTAGTATGCAAAATCTAATGGCATAAGCTGGGTATGTAAGGAATATGTCAGTAACATAGTTGAATACTATCTGTAAACAATGACAATTAAGGATTTTTTTAATCCTGGTGATATAAAGTCTTGTTTTATATAATTGTTGTCACATGAAATTGCATTTTTTGGAACTGGTCCAACATTTCAATGACAAAATGGGATTGACCTCAAGGTGTGGGACCTTGCAGATGAGATCAAACCTGCAAATAAGGCCAACATTATCTTTAATCTAGATGCAAAGTATTGGTCCTACCCAGCACTGGATAAACATACAGAATAATCCTCATATAACAATTTGCAAGGGAAAAGGGAGAGGCAAAATTAGAAAACTAAAACGCTGGTGATGCACCTAGATTAAAGTGTCTTCCTGCCCTAAACAGAACATATAATCAACAAGATATTGCTTTAAGCACTTACACAGTTAGACTATAGTTTCTAAAGGTGTGCATGGAGGTTAGAGTTTGACAAGGAACTAAGAGGGAAATCGAAGATCCACAATTAGCTCTTTTAACCAAATTAACACAACATAGAAACATGAAAAATTAGTATATATATGTTCAGCCATAAAAGTAATGAGGTCTTGCATAGAATTTAAGAAGAGAGAAGAGGTGAAAATGGCAAATTTTGATTAATAAATAATCATCAGCTAGTTTACATTTGCAGAAGATGCAAAAGATACATCTTATGCTAGAGAAACAAGGGCAGAACTCTTTTCCTTGAATAAAATATGTTTGTCATTCCTTAGAGTGGTGTAGAGCCATGACCCTTGCAAATCTAAAATGTTTGTGCAAAAAAGCACCAGCTGAAGGTATGGAAACTCATCCTAAATATCACTGCTATACTTTTGCATTGATTATTTGAGGATGAAATGCAGAAATCCCCTCCGAATTTGTTGAAAATTGTGGTCAAGTATGTTAAGTTTGTGGATCTCTAATAGACAAAACAATTACAATAATAATAACTGCAGAGAATGTCCTTACTTGAATAGTTCCAGTGCTGAAAGTATGTTCTCCTTTATAGCTTTGCCAGTGATTACAATCTGTCCTCCTTCGACTGTATATTGAAATGAATGGAAGTAATATATATTTGATGTGAATTTATCTGCAAAATAAACTGTTAAACAATAGCTATACTCTGATTGCAGGTACTGGAAATGCCATGAATTGATATCGTTTGCTGCGATCAGAGCGGCATATTAATATGAAAGCAAGAGTACATGACTCCGAAGAGTCATGACTCTACGTGGCCCAAAGGCCACATAGAGGCATGCCTCTTTGAGGCATGTCATTTCATAACCAAACAAAATTACGTGCTTAATTACAAGCCTGACAATCATAAGTCCGATAACATATAATGAGGCACGATCAATATATATCTGCCGATAACAATATGGAGCCCAATCACAGTATATTAAATGGCTGCCAATATTCAAATTCAATATATACACTACTACACGTATATAGGTATGTGTGTGTGTGTGTGTGTGTGTGTGTGTGTGTGTATACTTATATACATGCAATTCATGTAATCAGCAGCAATTTAATTCACTTATCATTATATCAAATAATCCATGTTTTACTTCTTCTGATGCTAAAACATTAACACTCTCTCTTTAGCAAGGGAGAAGTAAAACATCATTAGATTAGAATCAGAATTATTATGTAATCAACACAATGTATATTAAAATCTCTTAACAACATAAAATATATCCTATGATCTCTACTTGCACTTAAGCAATGTCTAGAGATATCCATACTAATTAAATTTTCATGATCTCTATTTGCACTTAAGCAATGTCTAGAGATGTTCATGACACATTCATGATCTCTACTTGCACTTAAGCAATGTTTAGGGATGTTTATAACACATTCATGATCTCTACTTGCACTTAAGCAATGTTTAGAGATGTCCATGATACACATATAATCTCTACTTGTACTTAAGCAATGTCTAGAGATGCCCATAATACACTCATGATCTCTACTTGCACTTAAGCAATGTCTAGAGATGCCCATAATACACTCATGATCTCTACTTGCACTTAAGCAATGACTAGAGATGTCCATGATACACATATAATCTCTACTTGCACTTAAGCAATGTCTAGAGATGTCCATAATACACTCAGGTCTATTATTTACAAGATCGTCACCTTGTATATAATTTCCTTCTAATGAATATGTCCATGAAAGATTGTCACCTTTCATTACATATCAAATGCTACTAAGTAATCAAATAGAAGCATAAACTCAAATGAAATAAACATTTTATTTCAAATTTCATTAGTACAATTAATCATACCAAGTTTTTCTCTGAAGTATTTCAACTTCACTTTAGCAAGAGGTTTGGTAAAGATATTAGCCGTTTGCTCTTTTGTACATATATATTCTAGTTGAATAACTCCTTGATTCACCACATCTTTGATATAATGAAATGGAATTTTAATATGTTTGGAGCGATTGTGAAATACTAGATTTGATGAAAGTTTAATGCAACTTTGATTATCACAATAAATCACAGTGGGCTTCAAATGTCTTTGGAATAGATCTGATAACAACTTCTGTAGTCATACTGCTTCTCTAGCACCCAAGGAAGATGCAATGTATTCAGCTTCGCTGTCATGTCCCTTTTTTTTGAGGTAATTTGGTTTAATTAATTTAATTAATTAAGTTGTCCAAAATAATGAATATTTTATGAGGATGACTAATTAATTATTTTAATTAAATAAATAAGTGGTATTAAGTTAATTATTTATAAAGTTATCAAATAAACAAATATTAAAAGGTAACTTTATATTTAATTAATTTAATAAAGTGATTTGAATTATAGAATATTTTATAAAGTCACTTAATAAATAAAATAATGTTCTAGAAGTTTCTGGAGAAAGTGGAGAAAAAGAATAAATAGGCATCCTGGGCTTCATTCTCAATAGAACAGATTTGATGTTGTTGTGTCACTTTGTGGAGCCTAGGGTTTCTGCAAATTACTTCTTTGTCATAGGAAACGAAAACTTCTTATTGATAGCAATTTTGAGGGTGTGAAATATCACTTGAATTATTGCAGCTGGGAGGAAGATACTTCGGTCTTCTATTTGTGCTACATTAAGAAAAAAACAGATCCAAAAAAGCAGTCCGAAAAAGCAGATCCAAAAATGCAGTTTGAAAAAGCAGATCCGAAAAAGCAAAGTGGAAAGACAGCATTGGTGAAAATTATTACAGCCATCTACAATCAGGTTCCTTTGGATTTTTCATGCATTTTTCTTATCATTTAGATGCATATTAGAAGGTAAGGCTGTAGGTGAAAATCTGTAACAGATTTAAGCATTATTCTTGCGGATGTAAGCCAAGAGTCTTGGCCATTTCATACTAGCATTATAGTTGACGTTTTATGTGCAATAAAGGAGACATAAGTTGTTGGTCTGATATAGTGTAATTGAATATGTATTTATCATTCATGATCAGCTTATTAGTTTGCATGCCAATTGTTTGACAAAATGTCAGTTGGCTGTAGGTTCTCTTTTTGGCATAAGTAATGTTATAATTCTGCATACCAAGTGTTTGTATTAATGCCACTTGGCTATAAGTGCATTAATGCCATCACAGGTTGCATCCAAAGTGTTTGTTATAATTACTATTTGCTGTAACAACATATTGCAAGTAGTTTTTAGTACATATATGCATTGAATATTGTCAAAATAAGTTGCACATTCATGTTAGGTCATTGTGTAGTCAATTTTGAGTCTTTTTGCAAAAGATTCTCATTGATGCAAATTGAAGAAAGAGTCATTTTAGCAAATTGAGATACTATATCAGTCATATGACCCTTGTATGCAAAGTGTTTTCTTGAGCCTTTATCAACAGTTTGGGATTAGATTGGAGCAGGGACAATACAGTGGTATCAGAGCTATTGACCTGCCATCCTGTTGGGTAGATTGGACATTGAATCAGTTAGTTAATCATGTTTACTTCAAGTACCCAGAAGCAGTGGGACAAGGATATGAAGAAGCTTAAACAAAATTTGAAAAGGTTGGATGAAAGTCAGAAAATGATGAATTGATGGTTTCCATGTTTAAGAGGGCTACATCACAGAACAAAGAGAAAGAAGAATAAAAGGTTTCTACAAGTGAGGTATCTAGAAACCTCTACAAAGAGTTTGCAGTAGTTGGTGACCAGCATATAGCTGAATCTAGGGAGGACAAAAATCAGACCAACTTGGAGGAAGATGTTGGGCACACAATACTTTAGGAGGACTTCAAGGATGAAGCTAGAGATACTCTGCATGGTTTACACAATTTAAGAAACCAACTAAAGATGAATGAGGATGAGGTAGAGTCTGAGTGGCAGGAGTTTGTTTCAGCCAGGGCTACCTTGTCACTTGAGGGAGTTACTTTGTCAGTGACCCTTGATGATATTTGTCAGGATCTGGACTCTCAGTTAGTTGCAGAGGATGAGGGAGCTAGAGATTGTGATGATGTGATAGTTTCAGCAGCAGCTTCTTCGGAGTTAGATGAGGATGAGTCCGATGCTTGCGTTCAGAGTGTGGAGGTGTACTCAGATGTAAGTACACTGAGCGTTGGTGATCTTGAGGGGAGCTCGTTTGATTCAACTTTCTCTCATAGTGTGGACAACGTATTTGAGACGGTTAATAAGAGGCTCGTAGTGCAGAGTCACCATGTGACTGGCCAATTGAGAGTTGGCGAGAGAGATATCACTATTGCTCTTGAGCATTTTGATACCGCTCGTCAGTTGTTGGCCGTTATTGGTTAGGGTGCTTCTATGACAAATGAGTCCAGTGGTGGTTACCTTTCTTTGGCAGAGGTTCATGCCTTGCGTGAAGCTGCCTTGCGTGAAGCTGTCAGGGTTTTGAGATAGGATTATTTATAGTTGGTAGCCGACCATGATCACCTGGTTGAGTAGGGGAGTACAGCGTATGAGGCACTCTTGGATCATGAGGAGGAGGTGAGTGAGCTTACCCAAGAGCTCATAGCAATTACTGAGGCTTTGGAGGTTTGGAGCATTTACGGTCTACACTAGCCCCAGACCCAGTTCATTTGTATATTGAGATGGTTGGTGGTGAGTACGCTCTTGCACTTGTTACTGAGGAACATGTTGTTGGGGCTGACACACATGTTCAGGATTTGGGAGTATTTGGTCCTGATGAGTTTGGGATACCAGTTGAGTCGAGTCTCCAGATTGATTCTTCTCACACAGATGACAGTTTCATACAGTTGGTTGTGCCACCTTTACAGAGGGATCAGCTGTGGTGTGCGAGGGAGTATGTTGATGCTTCCTCGTATAATTTTTACTGCACTAAACCGTTCATGGAGTATTTGCTGGATAGTGCAAGTGTTTGTTTGGACTCGCATAAAGTATTAGGTGTTCTCATCTGAGGTACTAGTGCTATTCGCAGATTGGTTGGGGAGATTATAGTGATCCTTTCTACTATGCTACCTTATAGGGATTTTGAGGTTTGGTTTGTTGAGTGGATTGCACAAGGTCCTATCCAGCCTACAGCCACTCGGAGTCAGAGATTGGAGCAATCTATTGATTCCCAGTTTAGTGATGGTGAGCCAGTAGTGGAGTTTGGGGGTTCCTACAGACATTATACGGTGGGGTACGCTCATCATTTTTTTTTTGACGTAGAGATAGAAGACTTGATTTCATGCAGGTGTAGATTGGCTCCAGTTTCTTACCATCCATTATGGGATGGATTGGTACCATCTTTTGCTGATGGAATTGGTAGTTGCAAGTTACACAGCTTGCAGTATCAACACACCCAGGACAGTTTATCAGAGATTGGATTTGGTGGCAGTGACTCAAGTACCTATGGCTGTTGTCATATCCACAGTGCAATTGAGTGTCAGTGTCAGTTAGATAGGGACTTGAGTTTTGATAGAGTTGATGTTTCAATTGGCTTGAGTTCTGTAGAGTGGATTCTTCTATCGGCATCTACAATTGGTCTTCAGATGATTCTGTCAGTGATATCAGTTGTTTGGGTGTTGAGTGCAGTTTCTCAGTTGCTGATTTTTGTACTGTTGATGCTGATGATTTCTTCATGAGTATGGTGAGGATTGGGACATTACACAGGTTTTCACTTGGCATCCAGGTGGAGGAGAATGGTACTTGTTGCTGAGATAGCTTGGGGACAAGCAATTTCAGGGGGGGCGGATTGTCATGTCCCTTTTTTTGGAGGTAATTTGGTTTAATTAATTTAATTAATTAAGTTGTCCAAAATAATGAATATTTTATGAGGATAACTAATTAATTATTTTAATTAAATAAATAAGTGGTACTAAGTTAATTATTTATAAAGTTATTAAATAAACAAATATTAAAAGGTAACTTTATATCTAATTAATTTAATAAAGTGACTTGAACTATAGAATATATTATAAAGTCACTTAATAAATAAAATAATGTTCTAGAAGTTTCTGGAAAAAGTGGAGAAAAAAAATAAATAGGCATCCTGGACTTCATTTTCAGCAGGGCAGATTTGATGTTGTTGTTGTTGTTGTTTCACTTTGTGGAGCCTGGGGTTTCTGCAAATTACTTCTTTGTCATAGGAAATGAAAACTTCTTATTGATAGCAATTTTGAGGGTGTGAAATATCACTTGAATTATTGCAGCTGGGAGGAAGATACTTCAGTCTTCTATTTGTACTACATTAAGAAAAAAACAGATCCAAAAAAGCAGTCCGAAAAAGCAGATACAAAAATGCAGATCCGAAAAAACAGTCTGAAAAAGCAAAGCGAAAAAACAGATCCGAAAAAGCAAAGCGGAAAGGCAGCATTGGTGAGAATTATTACAGCCATCTACAATCAGGTTCCTTCGGATATTTCATGCATTTTTCTTATCATTTAGATGCATATTAGAAGGTAAGGCTATAGGTGAAAGTTTGTAACGGATTTAAGCATTATTCTTGCGAATGTAAGCCAAGAGTCTTGGCCATTTCATACTAGCATTATAATTGACATTTTATGTGCAATAAAGGAGACATAAGTTGCTGGTCTGATCTAGTGTAATTGAATATGTATTTATCATTCATGATCAACTTATTAGTTTGCATACCAATTGTTTGACAAAATTTCAATTGGTTGTATGTTCTTTTTTTGGCATAAATAATGTTATAATTCTGCATACCAAGTGTTTGTATTAATGCCACTTGGCTATAAGTGCATTAACACCATCATAGGTTGCATCCAAAGTGTTTGTCATAATCACTATTTGCTGTAACAACATATTGCAAGTAGTTTTTAGTACATATATGCATTAATATTGTCAAAATAAGTTGCACATTCATGTTAGGTCATTGTGTAGTCAATTTTGAGTCTTCTTGCAAAAGATTCTCATTGATGCAAATTGAAGAAAGAGTCATTTTAGCAAACTGAAATACTGTATCAGTCATATGACCCTTGTATGCAAAGAGTTTTCTTGAGCCTTTATCAGCATTTTGGGATTAGATTGGAGCAGGGACAATACATTCGATGGAACTTAATGCTATAGAAATTTGTTTCTGACTAGACGAAGAAACCATCTTAGATCCAAGACTGAAGCAATATCCTGAAGTACTCTTCCGTTCAATAGAGCTTCCAACCCAATCCGAATCTGAATATCTAAGAAGTTCAATGTTGACTTTATCATATTTGATTCCCATTCCAATAGTGCCCTTTAACTATTTCAAAATATATTTAGCTGCATGTAAATTTATATTCTTAGGTGCACACATAAACTGACTTAAGGTATGAGTAGCGTAGCATATGTCAGGACGAGTATTTACCAAATACATTAGGGATCCAATAATCTGTTTGTAGTAAGTAGGATCTGCAGGTTCAGATTTGTTCATATCATCTTTCAATTTGTTTAGATTTATTTCCATAGGAGTAGCAGTTGGTTTACATTCCATCATCCCAAATTTGATTAAAATATCAATTGTATATTTTCCCTGATTCAGAATAATAGAGTTGTCCTGTTGCCAGACTTCTAATCCCAGAAAGTAGTGAAGTAGCCCTAAGTCGTTCATTTCAAATTCTGTTGTGAGTTCTTTTTACATTTCTTTATGAGATGTTCCTCACGTGTTATTAGCAAATCATCAACATATAATACAAGGATAATCATATCATCACCATCAGTTTTGAAATATAGATTTGGGTCAGCTTCATTTTTGAAATATCCTAACTTCAATAGGTGGTTATCTATTCTTTCATACCAAGCTTTGGGAGCCTGTTTGAGTCCATAAAGTGCTTTATTTAATTTACAATTTCTGTCATAAGTATTGAACCCTTCTGGTTGTTCAATATAGACTTCTTCTTCAATCTTGCCATTGAGAAATGCTATTTTGACATCCATCTGATGTACCTTCCATCCTTTGGATGCTGCAATTGCTAAAATGGTTTTGACTGAAGTGTACTTGGCAACTGGAGAAAATGTTTCTTCATAGTCAATGACTTCTTTCTGAGAGAATCCTCAAGCTCAAATCTTGCCTTGTATTTTTCAATATTGCCATTTGATGCATGTTTAATTTTGAATAACTATTTGGAAGAGACAACTGATTTGTTCTTAGGTCTTGGTACAACATCCCATACATCATTCTTTAATATAGAGTTATATTTCTCAATCATTGCTTCTTTAACATTAGCAAGCTTTGTTTTTATGAGTTCAAATAGCAATGCAACATAACATGATTGATTTTTAGTCTTTTTGCTTTCTTGAATTACTTCATCTGGTTCAACTTGATTTTCTTCTATCATTTTTCTAGCCCAAAGAGGTCTCTTTTTATTATTATTATTATTGATGTTTTCAGACTCTATGATTAGACATGGAAGTAGTATCAGAATCATCCTCCCTCTCAATTTCTGTAGGTTGATCTTCTTCAGATATGGATTCTGTAATGGATTCATCACTATCACTAGAAATTTTAAAGGCTGTGTCTTCTTCAAATTTTACATCTCTGCTAATTTCAATTGTTCTTTTCCTAGGAATGTAGATCCTATATCCTTTTGTAGTTTCACTATATCCAATGAATATTCCCTTTTTTTCGGAAGGCTTTAATTTCGTTCTTTTCTCTTTTGGTATGTGAATATAAACTGGACATCCAAATATTCTCTGGTGACTTAGATCAGCTTTAATGCTTGTGAATACTTCCTTTGGGGTGGTATTCTCTAGTACGGAGTGAGGGCATCGATTTTGAATGTAGACTACTATATTAGATGCTTCAGCTGTAACATCTGATTTTTCCCAAGTTTAAATTAACAAATATCATACTCAAAGAATACAGTTATTACTTCATTTCATAGGATGACAGTTATATCATTCATGTTCATGTGAATAAGATTTACTGTTAAAATCAGTTAGACAAAATTTCTTAACTTAAAAACTTGAAATACCATCAAATGAAATTACGACAGAAATTGAAAACTACATACCTTGGAAAATCGAGATAGAAGTCAAACTAGGGATGCTTCTGCAACCACTCGGGTTAGTCCACAAATACACTATAACAATTTCATATGAAAACTATCATCTACAAACCAGCATCTTAAAATCAAATGATAATTACAATTAAATGCCACTATATTTTAAAGTAGGGCACCACATACCAGTGTATCAATTAGGGCATCATTTACCTTCGGTTCATTTAGGGCTTCTGATATCGCTATCTCACTTAGGGCTTCCAATACCACATTCAATTAGGGTTTTCGATACCACTGCATCATTTAGGGCTTCCAATACCACATATTCAATTAGGGTTTTTGATACCATTGTATTATTTAGGGTTCCAGTCATCTCTCAATCAATTAGGGCTTTACATTCCTTTTCCTCCGATTACTTAACTGTGACATTATCTCAAGATTAGAAATATGCTTATAATATAAATGAAAAGCAATCCATGATTCTATCTCTTATATCTAGGTGTAAATTAATAGTAACAATGAAATAACTCAATTTAATCTTACCTCCTCATAAATGGAAGTGATATTACCTGTTTTTCAATTAACAATTGAATGTACAGCTTATCTCTGTCTGATGTACGTTTGACATCTTGGGGAGGGGTGAAACATTGTCAAGGGCTTAACCACCTAACCTCGGACCAAATCTTATCCCCTCACGATCTCTAATGAGAAAGACCCTTCCTACCCGGAACAGACAGGGGACAGCTTGCCATCCACTAGGCTTCTTGGTAATTTAACATGCAACTTGGTAGCAGGAGATCACAGTTTATGCATGAGTTATTAATTAATTCATATTAAAAATGATAGTCGTCGTTCTGTCATAATTGGTACTGATTCATATTCTTGAGGATTCCTTTCTCTCACCTCATCACCCATCTTCTTGGCTACATAGCCAGGCGAGTCCCAGGTTTTCGGAATTTTTAGAGCTGACGACTTTGTCATTTATACATGCATCCAACATTTCACAATTTGTGATTACATAATAATGTTCTTTAAGGATTTCAAAGTCAAATGTTTAATTAATTAATTTAATCATAACTGAATTCTCCTCTGCATTCTTGCAGTTTAATTCCACCTCTTCACCATTCTCAGATTAAATTTATCAACAAAAATTACAAAATCTCTACTCCTTTCAGGGCGTTCAATACTTAATGATCATGCATTGATCATAGTTTATACCAAGCCAAAGTATTGCTATGAAAAACACACAATATACAAATTACTGAAGTCTCAGAATGTAACTTTTATACACACAAGAAAGATACATAGAACGGTAGCCAGTTTTCTGCCTGAGAAAATATATCTTTTTTCAGAATTCCCTTCAATTCATATACATCTCCGTAGACAAAACCCCAAGGTTATTGACTTCTTGCAGTTATCATAGTTATGCACAAAATAGACTAACACCGTCTATGCAAGAAAACAGATGTGCATGCAAATGGTAACCACAAAATTTAATATGCGCATACAATGCTGCCGTTCAGAATACGAACAGCTTCCAGCCATTAAGAAGTGACAGTTTCATAACCGGTGCCAAAGAATAGATGAGTCTTGGTAAATAGAAAAACCGTTGACTCATTGATATAACCGAAACAAATGCAAATCCAGAAAGGAAGATAGTGAAGACAATATGCTAGCGGAGATGAGGCCAAATCAGCATCCACGTGGAGTCCAGCAGAGACGATAGATAAATCAGCATATGTGATGAGACAAGTACGCTGAATAAGAACAATATAGAAGAGAGGAGAAACCTGATGCCAAAAGGAGAATGAAGACTTTGACATTTGAAGTCATATATGCAACACTTCAATAGAAATGAAAGAGAGGCACTCAAATCTCTAGATAGATATGAAATTCTTTTTAAGACCAACTGAGAACAGGGGCAAAGAATACGAACTTCACACAGTAGTATCATAAGGGAACTAACAAAAGCAGAGACGATTAGCATAGGTAAGATTTGTCTTGCAGCTACCTTAGACTACAACAACGTCAACCTAAAATGTTTCTTGCATTTTTTTTATATTAGTAAGCAAAGCTTAATTGGATTGAACCTAATCTCCATTCCCATTTGGCAAGAATTTTCAGTAATTGACAAAAACTTATGGCCTTCAGCTGCCTATTGATCTCCAAGATAAGGGAATTGTAAGCACAATAACTAATATTTAAACAACAGGTTTGTTCCCATGCTAATGCAACTTGGTGTAGTCTGGTGGTAGAGTCAACTTAAGGAATAAATTTGATAAACAAACTTAACAGGAAAGAGAGTGAAAAGGAACCCACAATTTGCCTTACGTGACTCTGCCCGAATATCTGCAAAGAGCCTTGCGTTTTGCATTGTATCCGCCAACCTATTTTGAGACCCGCGGCAAAATGATTGTTCAGTTAGATAGCACAGTATGTTTCGGGTTGACTCTGCAAACAAATAAGAATAACTACCAGGGAGTTCAAATGCTCAAAGAACATGAAGGCTGAAGGAGGAAGAATGCCTCTAATCGATCAAAGAATCCATAATATAGAATGAGCCAAACTTTACGACTTCTTTCAATTACAAGAAGCCATTTGAATACCTCAAAAAAATTCAAATTAAAGATAAGGAAGAGAAGTTGGAAAGATTAAAACTCAAATTACCAAATGTTTAAATCGATTAATTATGCCAAGTGCTATCAAAAAGCAAATAATATTAAATTGAAAAGAATAGGGTTGGAAGGTTGTAATTCGAAAATAATTCAAATATTATAATAATTCGAATATTATTAAAATCTTATATGTACTTATAAACATCACTTTATTAAAATATAAAAATGCCAAAGCATTTTTATATTTAAATGCACGTATATAAATAATTATTAAAAATAATACGACAAAAGATAATTTAAAATCCTTCAAGATTCGTTTTATATTTTAACTCAATTAATTAAATTAAATTATTAAATAACTCATGCGAGTCCCGCAGATGTATTCTATTTCAAATCGCTAGGTCCTTTACCTGTCTACCCAGTGATGGTGATGCCCTGCGTAATTCTTTTCTGACAATGCTTCCACCCCTTCGACATGCTCCCTGCAAGGAATTTCTCCATAGTTAAATTATAAATTATATAGTCATAAATAATCCTAATAGTTAACCTTTCACCTTAATTCCATGAATTCACGATTAACGATCAACTAACATGTCAGCTTCACATGAAATCATAACGACCAACTATCTTACCATTTCGTCAGATTATATCAAATTAAACTACCAACTGATTTCATGCGAACCTCAACAGCTATATTTCAAGCTAGGTCAAAAATTGGGATGTAACATTAGCCCAAAATGAATAATGAAGATTTTGATCATGCAATGTAGCTTTGACTGATTCAACTATAGATCTATTTTTCCTTTTAGTTATTCCATTCTGTTGAGGATTATAAGGTACAAAACACTCCCTCTTAATCCCAACAGTAATGTAGAAGTTCTTAAAGATATTAGATGTGTATTCACCCCCATTGTCTGACCTTAGGGTTTTGATCTATTGACCTGATTGGTTTTCAACTAAGGCTTTAAATTCTTTGAATTTGGATAAGACCTGATTATATAGAAATATCATCATCAACTAAGGCTCCTAGAGTAATCATCAATAAAAATTATATAGAAAAGACACCCATTACGAGAGGGAATTGACATAGGGCCACAAAGAATAAGTTCAAGAATGGATTTGGATTTATGATCACTTTTAGGGAAGGAATGTTTAGTATTTTTACCTAATGTACATCCTTTACAAATACTTAAATGATCAGCTTTCAGATTAGGTAGGCCTTTTACAATTTTCCCTATAGATGATAAAGCCTGATAGTTAAGATGACCTAGTCTCCTATGCCAAATTTCAGAGGAATTTGAATGATCATGACTAAGAGTTAAAAGGTTAGGATCTTGAATATTACAAAGCTTATAAAGACTCCCATCTTTGATTCCAATGCAGATGACTTTCTTAACAGTTGAGTTCTTGGGCCAAGATAGAACTCTATCTTCTTGAAATGCAATTATGTATCCTTGATCAGCAAGTCCGAAGATAGAGACAAGGTTTCTCTTGATTCTTGGTACATATAAAACATTATTGAGCTGAAGTGTAATTCTAGAATTCAGTTGTATAGAACAGGGACCAATTCCTTTAATAGGATAAGAGGAGTTATCTCCAATGGTTACTTCTTCTGATGCATGATTAGTGAAAGTTTCAAACTTATACTTAAATCTAGTGATGTGACGAGAAGCTTCACTATCTATGATCCAAGTATTGTGGTTAGTGTTTAATTCACTTGAAAGGGCTAAGAAAAATGCATAATTTTCTTTTTCTACTTTCTCAACATTTTCATCTTTAACTTCCACTAATGCTATTTGAATTTTCTGCTTCTCTGGACATACATAATAAGAGTGACCAATTTTGTCACATTTAAAACATCTAATTTTGGACCAGTCACATTGTTTGTGAGATTTGTGATTTTTGTTGAATTCCTTTTTGTTATGTTTAAACTTTATTTTCTTGTTTGATTTAGTATGAAGTGCTTGGATGTCTCCCTATTGATTTGTACTTAGTCCTCTTGAAGCTAGTCTGGATTCTTCTTGAGTACATTCATTCTTTAACTGATCAAATTTAGGAAGTTCGGGTCGTGAACTTAAACCTCGAATGAAGGTTTCCCATAAAAGACGAAGACCTCTAAGAGCAATCATGCTTAGCTCCTTGGCATCAACTTGATTATTCATAGTTGCGAGTTGATCTTTTAATTCAGTAATCCTTAAGAAATATGAGGTTATAGATTCTCCATTTTTCATCTTTACATATAGTAGATCTTGTTTTAGAGTTAATAATCTACTAGTGTTGTTGGTTTCAAATGTATTTTGAATAGAGGAAAACATTTCAAATGCAGTTTGAAGATTAGCTATAGATGGAAAATATGATCTTTCACTGAATCTATAATGATCTTCATTGCTTTATTGTTAATGTATAGATTAGTTAAGATATTATTAATAACTCTTATATTCATATTTGTATTATTACATGAGATATTTAATATACTCATATATATATGTGTAGATAATCTAATATACAATATGAATAAAATAATAAAATCATTTACATCAATATTAACATCTTCTTCATCGATTTTAATTAAGTTGATTGTTATCGGGCATCCTCATATATATATATATATATATATATATATATATATATATATATTATGGGCGTCGAGCAATATATGTTATCGGGTAGTGATTTGTTAAGACTGTCGTTAATAACAGTCACACCAATAGACGTGACTCAACTACGAGTCACGACAATTGGTCGTGACTCCTTAACCTAAATGCCCATGTATAAGATGCAGATCAATCTCTACTTTTGTATACAGTGAACACATAATTATATAAGTCTTCCAGTTATTAAAAAGCAGACGAATACTTCTCATCACCTTCTAGTATATTGCAGAGCAACGTATTTAATCATATCATCTTCAGTCAAATTTATATCCTTGTCTTAAACACTTATTCTGTAAAATTTAAGTCTCCAGTTTGATACTTTAACATTTATTATTATGCCTTTTCCAAGTTACTTTTTCTGATTCATTTTCAGGCAAGGGTAAATTTGATTCAATATATTTCTCTAATTCCATTTCTCTTAATACTATTAATAATCTGATTTTCCAAGAGGAGAAATTTGATGCCTCTTCTACCCTATCTTCTATTCTCACACGATTCACCATTTTAATGATATGTTTTTAACCTCTTTCTTTCAGCTTTTGAAGTTTCAGATTGAATAGATACTTTGTAGTAGTTTTCCTATCAGTATAGCTCTGATACCATGTTAAGTTTGTGGATCTCTGATAGACAAAACAATTACAATAATAATAACTGCAGAGAATGTCCTTACTTGAATAGTTCCAGTGCTGAAAGTATGTTCTCCTTTATAGCTTTGCCAGTGATTACAATCTGTCCTCCTTCGACTGTATATTGAAATGAATGGAAGTAATATATATTTGATGTGAATTTATCTGCAAAGTAAACTGTTAAACAATATCTATACTCTGATTGCAGGTACTGGAAATGCCATGAATTGATATCCTTTGCTGCGATTAGAGCGGCATATTAATATGAAAGCAAGAGTACATGACTCCGAAGAGTCACGACTCTACGTGGCCCAAAGGCCACATAGAGGCATGCCTCTTCGGAGGCATGTCATTTCATAACCAAACAAAATTACGTGCTTAATTACAAGGCCGACAATCATAAGTCCAATAACATATAATGAGGCACGATCAATATATATCTGCCGATAACAATATGGAGCCCGATCACAGTATTAAAATGGCTGATGATAATCAAATTCAATACATCCACTACTACACGTACATAGCTATGTATATGTATATATACTTATATACATGTAATTAATATAATCAGCAGCAATTTAATTCACTTATCAGTATATCAAATAATCCATGTTTTACTTCCTCTGACGCTAAAACATCAACAAAGTAGAGGTTTCCTTGGAGATAACTTGGGTCTGCAACAATGAATGGATAGTGGATGGCCTTTTCCCCAAAATCACATAATGAATGCACTTAAGGTCTTTATGAAGCCCCTGTGATGTTGCAGTGTTTTGTGCACACTTATGGCTCTATAGAGGGAGTAGCTGTAGAAGTAGCGCACTAGCGCAAGTCATCAGAAGAATTGTTTGCACAAATCAATTGGAGGATTCACTAGTTGTAGGAACCATCAGTATTGTCAATTCTGTACCTTCTCTTTTATTCTTCCTCTTTGTGTAATGTCCCCGAATCAGGACTTTAGTTTATAATCCATATTTCTACTGATTGCGTGTGATTCCTTGATATTTTCCCTTTGGCTTTCTTCCTACTAAATCTTTATCAAACCATCATTTCTATATATTTCAATTTCTTCTTCTCCATTCCTTTTTATACCCTCTCCTATCAGTTCTCTGACTAAATTATACAGTTTCAAAATTGATATTCTTTTTATATATGTATTCTCTAGTAGCCTTCCTTATCCTTTTTGCCAATTGGGAATGTTGATTGGACTATTATCCCATATATATTTGTGTGATAACCGAATGTTGACTCCAATATGAATATACGTGTTTCAAATGATTGTACTATTGACTGTATACATTCTGTTGGCCTCCTATGAATGGTAGCTAGCTGAGAGTATTATGTATTCGACTTGCTTATGATTCCCATTACTGTGATTCCAATTTGTGTTCTTATCAGCTTATATATAACTGTTCTTAACTGCAGATATCTTCTTATTACTGTCTGAGATGATAATGTTATTTTCTTCTCCCAAAACAAATCTGACATCTCTAAGCTTTCGTTTAAAACTTATGCGATAGTCAAATAACAAACATCAATAGAGTGGTCATTTGTAGCATAAAATTATATATGGGAGTATGAGGTAAGTTATAATTATTTTATTCAGTTTGATAATATCGACTAATTCACTCTGACTGTTGACTGTAACAACCCTTCAAACTCCTTGTCGCTGACTGTATTTATGATTCAACGATCTTTTCTTATCCTATCTCCAACATAGATTCAAACTGTATAATCGTGAAATAACCAGTTTCAATGTGATGATGTGAGCTTCAATTGTAACCCAGTTCCTTCTAAATGATTCTCGTCTTCCAAGCTAGATGCCTGGGTATCTACCTTATCCGCTAATATGCCTTTTTATCGTTGGCTATGCTAGAAGAATGGTTCGGTGCATATATCACAAGGGCTGACTGTACATTGATGTGTAGCTCCTCCTTTTGATGAATGCATATATTACTTCTTATGGGTCTGTAAATATGTTGACTTGAATATACCACCTGTATCGTCTCTCCACTATGATGTTGGTGGATTGTCTTTTCTTTATTTTTCCTTCTCTGTCCATTCTTCTCTTCCCTGCAAATAGCACTTCCCATCTAATTCGATGTTTGATAATTTATTCTGTCTGCCTTCCATATCTCCTCCTCCATTCCGTATACTTATATAACTTTCTTCAACAGTCGTGACTGTTCTTTAAGTCACAAATTATTAATTAATATAACTATACTATATAACATGTAAATACGTTGAATATTATGTTTATTTATTAATATTATTATTATTATTTAATAACATATTTTCTTTATAATAATAATTTAGAAATAATCATATATTTGATGCTCTTATTGGTGTAATATATTTTATTATTATAATAATATAATATATAATGACTTATATAATAATATTTTATACATTATCTTTTTTCTTATTATTTTAATTATATAATTTATTACTTATATTATTTTATCAATTTATTTATTAAATTCTACTATAAGAAATTAGGGGACATGACACTTTGTCTTCTTTTTGGTCTTTCTTCTTTGTTGGGAGTTCCCAACACCTTGGGAACTTCTACTGCTTACCTTTCTCTATTTGCATTCTCTTTCCTTGATCTTTTGCTTTTTGTCCTTGTCTTCTTCTTTGCTTTTGGGGAGGAATGTGGAATTGGACTTGTGTGAGGTTCATATAGTTCTTGGAACCATAGGAAGCGTTCACATCCTCATTTTTGTTCTTTTTCTCTCCTATTGCAATATATCTGTTAAACTGATTGGAAATTGATATACAATGCTAGCTACAATTAGTTACTAGATGATTCTATCATTGATATCAATTGTTTGGGTGTTGATGCTACAAGAGTTGTTTATACATTGCAGGGATAGTACTGTAATGTCCCCTTTCTAGCATTCATAGCATGATGTTGTCGTTAGCCTATTTCCCCACAGTCCCGTAGGCTAACTAGGACATTAAAGGGGCTTAGAGGCCATTTGGCCTAGACAGTTTCAGTTGCAGGTCTTTCTGAGGGGTTCTGAGGCAACTTTGGGCATACTTACTATTTATAGTAAGTCATCTTGGACATGGCCGGACATTCAGTCACAGTGGTATGTCGATGGTAATTGTTTAAAATCGACAGGAAGACTTATTTTATCATTGATAAGATTTGATATGCATTGATAAAGCCATTTTATAAAGTTAAATTTAAATATTTAACTTTATTAATGCATAGACTATAGTTTGTGGGAAATATTTAAATTAAAAGAGTTTCCTTTATTTTTATAACACATTGGAGACATAAGGTACATAAAGGGAGTTATGTTTTATCCCACATTGAGAAAACGAAGGATTGAGCTCTTGTGAGAACACTATAAAAGAAATGGAAGAGCTTTTTTGTATGCTTGGATGAAGATTAATGTTATGTTGCTGGAAATCTGATTATCGGGCTTGGAGGAAGGAATCCCTCTTTGCTAGCATTCTCTTCGCTGTTGGAAGACACAATCAGGAGGATCAAGGGTGTTTTCACTTCAGGAAACACACTGGGTTTCATTTGGGGCGTTTGCATAAAGAAATTTACAAGGGTTTGAGGTGCAGATCTGAAGTTAGTTATTGCTATAGTGCCGCATGAACAGTATTTTGCTACAGTCGGCATGAACAATATTTTGCTACAGTACGGTGTGAACAGTGTTGGTATCAAGTTTACTTGTTTTTTCGGCTGATTAGAAGTTTGGAGGGCTGGCCGACTACATCTGCAAAATACTACGGCAACTAATTCCAGGTTTCTTCTGTCAAATTTTGATATTTTGCATAATAATTGTTGAATACAAGTCTGAATAGTTGTTGCAGCCTTTAAGGCAGCTGTAAGTGCACATCTACATTTAAAAATCACCCTTTATTAGAAGATTGAAAGAGTTTCCAGATTTTTCATATACTATTGAATGTGTGCCAAGTGTTTGTGAAAATGTTATGATGTGTATTATGCATTTTAATGTCACTTCATAGTTGTTCGTAAATCTACTCATTGGAAAGCAATTTATTGAGGAAATCAGCTTTATGAGTTTGCATACAAAGTGTTTGACAATATTCTTTAAGTTAAATTTCTGCAAGTCAAAGTTCAAATCAGGGGAGGATATTACAAGTACGTAGTTCTACCCTTGGGATTCAGGTGGATTGTGATGTTCATTTTGCTCTCGGATTGCTTTGGGACAAGCAATCTTATGGAGGGAGGACTGTAATGTCACCATTTTTAGCAGGCTCCTGCAGTAGGCTTGGCTAGTTCACCATCATGACTCTCGCGAGCTGACAGTGGGATTTGAGGGTCTCAATTGTGAGATTGTAGGCTTCCTAGTAGCCTATGGTTTGTTTTGGGTCCATTTGAGGGACTTACTATGTATTGTAAATCAATTTGTTGGTTCTGATGAGCTTAGTTGAATTAGAGGAGTTGAGTGGTCCTCTTAGTTTTTATTTCGGGCTTATGGTTTGGGCTCCAAGAATCTTGGACGGAGTGTCTATTTATAGTAAGCCAACTTGTTAGGTTCATTCATCGTCTTTCTTCATCAAGATCACTCTGGTATTGTCAAATTTTCATTCTAATGCTTCTTTAGTTGTTTTCGCAATACGGGTGAATTATTATTATTATTCATCTAAATATGCCGAAGTTGCTAATTTTGTTCTTGTTGTACATTGGTCACCTTAGTATCATAGCTCATTGGAACTGAGTTCAAAAGTTTTAAATTGTTGGAACAAGAAACAATGGCTTTGTGTGTCAGAATATTATGTTATAGTGTCAAAGGTCATTTTTGAGAGTCAAAAACAATTAATAAATTATATTATAATGACACTTTATTATATTTTAATGTTATGAAGAGTAAGCTTCTTAAGTGGAGTTTGTTTGGGAAACTTGTGCCATTTGAAAATTATAAATATGAGCCCATTTGATGAGAAAAGCATCCGATAATTTGATTTTCTTATTTTGCTTATTGTTTTTGTGATGTTTTTCTAAAGTTCTGATTTTTAGTGCCCTTGCGGAAGTATGTGTGTGTGAGATCTATAGCTTGAAGTATTGTAGATTCAATTCTGAGAATTAATCCAAGATTGCTTGACAAATTGTGCTGCGGTATACAATTTGTTGTTTCTCCTACTGTATTAACTGTTGCCAAGGAGAAGTTTATTTTTTCTTGTTGCTAAAGGTTGCTATGGAATTTGTGAAGGGATTCATTGGAATTGTTATATCAAATTGTGTGCTGGTTGATTGGAGTTGGTTGAATGACCATTTATATCTGCTATTGGGCGTTATTTTCTATCTGCACTTTGAGAGCAACATTTTTCATATTTGTAGCTGCATTTGTTTGATGAAGAAGTCTTTTGCTGCTGATAGTCTTCTTATCCGAGGGTTTTAAGGCATGTTTTACCTGTAAGTTCATATATTGTAACTTTTAATTTTTCTGATATTGTTGATTTAGATAATAGGAGATTTTTTATCAACTAGGCTGTTGGTATTTTGTGAAAATACTTATTATCTAAATTGATATTAAAATCTCGAATTTTAAGCTTTGTATCCTCTATGTAATATCCAAAAATTTGAGTTCAAATTATTATTGCAATATCTTCTATTTTGCTGCTATTTTGTTGTATCAAAAATTGCAACACTATAAAAAACAAGAAAAATAAATCAACTCAGCACAGATTGTTTGAGAACCACTAGGGGTTATTACATAATTTATCTCCAATTAATTGAAACCACTCAAATATCCAGATAATGGGCAGATCTAATAGTCTCTTCTTCTATTAGTTGTGCAAGCTCTTTTGTTGGGGCCATTAGGACTGCATAAGGTCATCCAATTTCAATTTTCTCTATTATAGAAGGGAGCCTTGATAGTATTTCAGCATGGGTAATCACAGTCTTTCATTTGTTTTTGCACATTTCATTTGGTTGACACTCTTAGGAATCTGTGATATCCCTGTCAAAATAAAATCCATATAATTAAATAATAAATAAATAAAATAATAATGAAACATTAATAATGTCGATTGCATAATGTATTAATATGAAATATGAGAATTAAATATTAGAAAGTAAATACATTATAAGTAGTAATATTGATATTAATATAATCGATATAAATATATTATTAATATAATATATGTTATTAATATAATATATATAATTATATTATATAATATATTAATATAATATATATAATTATATTATATAATATATTAATATAATATATATAATTATTATTTATGAAAGGACATGACACTAAGTATGAGAAACTTTATATATAGAATATTATCATCAAGAAATTATAATGGAGAACGCTAAAATATGGAAAGTATATATGGAATAAGTTTGGAAATAGTTTAATAGTGAGATATTTAAGTAAAGTCCCAGCAGGGGACATTACAAGTGGTATTAGAGTTGTGCATCCTGCTAGCCTGTCTGGTTACTGAAAATTATTTATCATTTTCCAAATATATGAAATAATATTATGTGGTGACCACCAGATATAAAAGCAGCACATTGTTTTTTTTCTGGACTAATGAAATATTTTGAAACTTTAACCAACATTATCATTGTACTTGTGCTTTATATTAAGCGTGGAAGAAATTTTTAGAATTGTTGTGATGGTGAAGTTTTATTATTTATATTTATAAAAGTGAAACTGTTTGGAATATTATTATTTATAAATTTAGTAACACGGGGATGCATCCCCCCCCTTTTTGCCCCACGTCTTGGAGAATTCAATGTACTAGGGACTTTGGGACTCTGTTCCCCCGTCCCCAGTGGTGCCACTAGATTCCATTATCTTCACTGAAAATGGGGGACATCCTGATGTTGACTATTTGTAGATTCAACTATTTATGTTTAATGTTCGATGTTCCGATTCAATGCAATGTTCAAGTATTTACTCGTTTACGTCTTTATATTTTATGTTGCAATCATATTTTCATAACTAGCATTTTATGTACCATATGTATATTTATATACCCCCCTCTTGTCCTTCGCCGCCGTCCCCCCATCGTCCCCAAATTAAGTCCCCTCTGTCCCCCCGTCCTGGAAACTTGTACCCCCGTTCCGCCGTCCCCTAGGGCGGTGTAACTATGAATTAAATAATAATTTATCGATCTTGCCAAGTGACAGACGTTTCACAGCTAAGATGTATATTGGAATCCCAAATGACACAGCTAGAGTCATATCCAATTAATTCTATGCTTCGCAGATGAAATGAAGTCCTTAATTATTTTGGCCATGGAGGAAATCACAGGTGGATATAGGCGGATTAAATTGACAAAACTGAATTCATCACGACGATATTATAGTCAGACAAGAATAGCATCAAAGAATTAATCAGAGTTTTTTGTACATATTGGAAATATAGCACTGTATCACACCCATAAGCCATTTGTTCTTAGCACTGAGTCGACCTGGAACATCACAGATGTATTGGCTGTTGAATTCTGGGTTTTCTCGTGATTGAGAAGAGCAATGGAGTCTTTTTACGGCAGAGAGAAAATGGAACTGTGGAGCAAATTATTATACATTAAATTGGGTTGAACATTCCTGCTCATGCCACCAATATCTTCTTTCTAGGATGGGATCCTTCTACAATAATCACTGGGTCACTTCAATCCAATATTGAATCATACTGATGCAAAAATACACTTCTGAAGCTATTCGACCGCTCTTTACTTCGGTGTTCGGATATTGGTGGGATTTAATAGCAACAGTTTGGGCAAAAAGATTAAGTAGTGAATGTGAGATGGTGTTTATAGGAGCAATTGGGCCTGTGTGGTTTCGATGTTCCATCTTCTGTGCAACAGAGATACCAGTCCATATTTGGGAAGGATTAAAAAGTATATGATTCTGGAATGGACTGAAGAGATAAAGTGACTGCAAGATAAATTATCCAACCAATAGCTTGTCACAAAGGGAATGTTGGAAAAACAATATATAATATTTCATACTGACAGAATAAACATGTTTGCTGCATTATAACTGTGGGCCTTCCTGAAGACATCAAGTGACTGAATAGCGCGGTAAATGGGCTAACTGTAACAAGTACCTATGCTCATCTGCAGACATCTGGATCACATGCAATTCATACCTGGACTTTCCTCATGATTTATGCCTACTTGTTAGTTGTTTTGGTCCGCTGAACTGTATATTACATACAATCAGATCTTTTCACAGCCAAGAGGATTTGATTGATGTTATTTTTCATTATCATCACCATAAAACACATTCTATCATCAGCAGTTCATTGTTGTAAAAATTCATAATTGGCAACTCATATGATTATATTCAGCTCACCATCATTGTTGGTCAGTATATACTATCAATTACTACTAACAAGAAACACTTTCACCCCAAATATAACAAAGAAAATGTTATATCATGAGAAGGAGCATAAGTTGGGATCAAGTTGCCTTGAGGTTATTCCAAGATGGGATTAAGGGCTTGGATCCACATAAACCTTGAGGAAGATTGTTGAGTTTGGTGTCAAAGCAACCTATTGCATCTTAGCATTACTTCTAGACCAAAGTTATAATCGAAATAATATGACCTTTTTAATTCACATATAGTTTATTACTTGCCTATAAAGGTAGCCACGTGAGAGAGAACAAAGGTTTGTTTAGGCTAGTGTAAATCGAACCGGTCAATCATTCTGAGATGGGTAAGGATCAGTGTCCTTGTAAGATGGCTTGAGGATTGACCAAGATTGACAAAAACCTTGAGGAAGACCATTGAGTTTGGTGCCTAAGCAATCTATTTACATCCTAAGTGTTCTTCTCGACTAAAGAATGATAATAAGTGCAAAATAAGCATCCCCTTAAGTAAGTTGCTTGGTGTGGAAGTATGGGATTGGCTTGGAATAAATTATCTTAACTCACATTTTCCAAATTTATAAAAGTTAGGGCAACACAAATTTGAAATAATATAATTTTTTCCAAAAAATTTCAACATAACTTTTAAAATCACTTGAGTTTCCCCCTAATCACCAAAGTTATAAATTAAAATTACGTTTTTGATCAGCTAAGTGAAAATCATAAACTATTATACTCTTCACCTTAGGAAACTTGTCATGGCACTGAATTTGAGAACACTGCACTTCAAAGTTAAGAAGGAAATGAAATTGACACCACAAGTGCCGAAATGATCCCTTACTAAAAATAGCACAAGCTAAAAATAGAAACATTTCTGGAACATATTGAAATCACAGCTTGAGCTTTCCACAGGACACTAAGTCCTAACCAACTTTGATTAGCTTATGGGAACACATGGAATAGGCTAAGGGAAAGCCAAGCTAACTAGGAATGAGAAGGGCTTTGCTTGGAAGATCATATTCTCACATTGCTATTTGTGTTCAATAATAGTTTACAATTTTTATTTTTTATGTTGGGCAAATTTGTACAAGTTTAACTTGCAATTGTTTATATGACATAGGAAAAACATGGGCAAAGATGCCAACATGGGTGAAATGTCAAAGTACATTTTTTCACACCCTTTTTTGTCATATAACCATGTATTTTCTCTTGCATGATGTCAATTTTTAGTTTAATATATCTTGTAATCCAATTATGCAAAAAAGTGATAGATACAATTACCTCTGTAGATGCAATTGACTTTGATATGCAATCTAGTTTGTAAATGTAATATCCATGACTACATTGTTTCTTAAGAAATTTAATTTTTAATAACTCCCTAAATTGCTGAGTTTTTATCGAGTACTCACCAAGTTGAAAATTTTAGGCTTTCCGAGTTTGCGAGCTATGTGATAAACTGCTTGTGGGAAGCTGGAACCAGTAGTTTCAGGGGTGTGGGGGGCAATACTTTATTGCATTATTTATGTATTGTATAGTTATATATTTTCATAATTTCAAGATTTATATGGTATATTATATGTATAATATTGTGTAATTATATTAATAGTTTTCACATTCTAATTTTCCTAATTATTGTTGTCTATGCTTACTTGTTTTCTATATGGATGAACCCAAAACAAACCCAACTCAATGAATTTTTATAGCTGAATCCATAAACCAGATCCATGAACCTGAACCATTCTAAACATTTTAGTACCTAACTTCTTTTAAAAATATCCAATGAGTGATGTATATAGCTATCTATCTAATGTTTTGGTGGGTGTGTGCATACATAGATATATATCTCCAAGTTTCCATCGCTGATCTTTATCGGAAATTATGTAGTAGTACCTATCCTCGTCCATCATGTTGGTATAAATCATCTTTTGTTAGTTGTGAATTTTTCTTCTATTCTATTTAAATAGAGATGGATACAATAGTTTGCAACACTTACCAGGCTAGATTGTGAACTAAAATTGCCACCATAAGCAAATATGTGTTGGGTTCTTCAAGTTATTTGTTAAGAGAGTATTAATAAGAGCCGGCAAACATTCTATTGAATTATGCTAAACTCACCAAATAGAGTGCAATGGGAAACAGTTAGGATGAAAACATAATTCAGCAGGAAACTTGGGTTCAGGGATGGGGTTTGAGCTCTTTAAAATATATCCCATGCATATTTATTATTGTTTATTGACTATGATTAAATGTAATATAAGTATATAACATACCGCAGCTTTGGGTGTTTATTCATATGAAATGTGTACATGCAATTTACGAGATTTATTTTCTAATAATATGTTGACTATTCGAGTGATCTGGTTTTGCAGGATTCACTCACATAGTTTTAGGTGACGTATATAGCTGTGCAGTTTCAAATAATGTAATATGGGTCATTGTGAATGTACACAAAAGAACAGAGTTGTACACCGAAACATCAGACAACACAATAATGTTGTGTATTTTCATATTATAAATTCAAAATTAAATATAGCACAACTACTCTCCATTTCTTCCAATGGAAAATCCATGAATAATCTTCATATGATATCTTTTTGCCAGAGGAGTTTGATTCTTGAATGACATTGAAATATGATAACTTGAATATTTTCATTTTTATATATGCAAATGAAAATTTCTGAGTTTCCTATCATTGAATCCTTGTTTTATTCCATATCCATTTTCTTTCTTGTTTCCTGTAACCATAAAAAATGCCAGGAAAATTCTATAATATTTTAGAACAAAGGAGCCAAAACAATTGAAACTACGGCAGGCTCACAAGCCTTTTATCTTGATCTTGTTCTTGCATTTGAGTGGATGGTTTGATCATTGTATTTATTTTTTTCTTTTATTTTTCACTAATGATTATTATTCAGTTACTTTACCTTGACAATTGGTACTTGAAAGTGAGCAGAAGATGATCTCAAATGCCTGGATTTAATATGACTTATGCTTTGACATGTGTTTTGTAAGAATCATTGCAGATGTCATACCAATTAATCTAAGTTACCAGATTCTCTCCAGCAACCTTCAAAGTCTGGTTTGATTCTGTG
Source organism: Cupressus sempervirens (assembly GCA_028749045.1). Taxonomy (NCBI): domain Eukaryota; kingdom Viridiplantae; phylum Streptophyta; class Pinopsida; order Cupressales; family Cupressaceae; genus Cupressus; species Cupressus sempervirens. The sequence continues at coordinate 162,047,813 of CM053793.1, read as the reverse complement.
CAAGGTCTGGTCCTTGTCAAACTCTCTCCAAATTCTCTTGTAGAACTACAAATTTGCTGCAAATTCTGTCAAAGGAACCCAGACAGAATTTGCAACGAATTTTGAGGAATTCACTGCCCAGTGGCCGAACTTGGTCTCAAAACATTTTGTAAAACTTTTTTGAAGTTTTTTTTGTGCCTAATGTTAATGCATTTAGCTTCGGTCGGACATTACTGTGATCAGCATATACATATGTATATATGTACAACAGTATGATGCACTTACTGTTATACATATATGCATACATACTTGCTGTATGTGAACAATTGACAGTTTGAAACCGATGACGTATATATTTGCTGAGATAATTAAGGCATGATCGAAACTAATTTTGATTCCTTTGATATTTAGATCATTATCGATCTATCCTTTATATCGGGCCACAGATCTTAATGATTGGTAATACTTGTTATGCTTTGATTAAGTCCGTAACAAATTGTGAATGATTAGTTACCTCCGAATGGGTGTGAGGATGAATGTTCATGTCTCCATTCGGAGACATGACCATTCATCTCCACACCTTTCCACTTGATATATATACCGATCTGCCTGAGTAAACAAGGCATTGAAATCTATTAATGCAAGCACATCAAAGGATTGAAGGAAATTATGAGTTCAATAATATTGTTTTATCTCTGTTATTACTGCACTAACTTCTACAGATTCTGAAAGCGAATCAGTCCATTGGCATTAGTGTTCATACCTGCAACAAAACTGTGCATCAGTCTGCAATCGAATTAAAAACTGGGAATAAACTTTACACCTAATTTGGTCTATTCGATCCTCCCAACCCTAAAGCGACCACTAAAAAGACCAAAAAAGATGGTCTATATGTCATGAATGAAAATGAACACTTGCTTATAGAGGAAATCCAAATTGACAATAGGGTGACATCCAAATTGACAATTATAGAGGAATTTCCTCAAAAAAGATATGATATCTTTGAATCCGCTTAAAATTTGAATCACAACTTTTGATCTAGCCTGGTTAGAAATCCTCTAACCAATACAAAATAAAAATTTAGATACTGCACTTATCTTTTGATAATTCCTTTCATTCTCAAACTGTTCCCTTGATATGGAGATATGTTCTATGCATGGGACCAAGCAAGTGTACCATGTTGTATGTATGGCTAAATGATGCAATAACTATCCTATTGAACTGAAAAATAGATATGGTGGTGTATTTTCAATTAATTAATTTGATCATCTATATGGCTTTTGTATGGTTGGGTCCCAAAATTTCAACTGTTTCAAGTGATTGTAAAAGATAACACTGACTACCACTGTTGCTCAATTATTGCCAAGATCTTGCAGATGACCTAGCAAATTGATCTACATTATTGTTTCTTATTTCTAAAACTTTATAGGAGGTTCATAACTATTTAGATTGGTGAACTTGTATTTCATTTTTGCTCACATCATGTCAAAATTATGCAGTGATATTTTAATAAATATTCCTTCAAAATCCTTTGGATTTTTAATTTCAGGCCTCCTCTATGGTTGGTCAATGTATATCTTGAATGTTTTTCTAGCTGACAAAATAGTGATGAAATAGCATATGTGTAACACATCACATGCAGTCTTTGCAATTCAAGTCATGACAGAGGCTTGAGTATTCTTTGCAGGTGAAAGCATGGCTCGAGGGAGGAAAAGACGTAAGATTGGGTGAATGGAAAGCTGCTGAAGTTGAGATTCTGAATACATTTCAGTTGCTAAGTGCAAAGCCTGTTGTTTACTTGGTAGGTGTATACTCCTTTGCAAGTCAATATATAGACTATAGTTGTAATTTTACAGCATCCTTATTACATTTTCAGCAACCTACCAAAGCCCCACAATTTAAAGTTGTTGGTCTTGGCCTGAAAAACTCAAAAAACAGAAAAAAGTCCAGATCGACTGGTTCCGATAGTGGAAACTGTATAAGCTTAAACAAAACAATATAGCATCTGAAGCAATGATAATATTTCTAGGGCCACCTTTGCATGAAAGCAAAATATGATATACAGCTGCATTTTCTTGAGCAAATCACAGGTAGCAAATGTCACGACCTATTAGTTTTATTGTCAGAAATGTAGTTGAAGCGAGTACAATTCTGTTAATGTAATGATGTACTTGAACTCTAATGCAAAATAAATTCAAAGTGTTACAGGGAATGTCCCTTTGATGTATACACATCTAACCTTTTTGTTGGGACAGTAGATTTCTGCTTCCTTAATGTTTGCTTAAGCTTAAAAATTTAATGCACATTCCTGGATTCACTTGATAATCCTTCTTGCAATAGATGCAACCTTCTCATGCAACTTGATCATTGGCACCACCCCACTATTACTATTACAGTTTGTTCTTCGTTTTTGGGGCTTTCTTCTGTCTCCTCAGTGCCCTAGTTTTGTTTGGTGGCCGAGGGTTATCTTCTCACCCTTTCCAACCCCCACCTCCCCCGCTCCCTTTTTCCTCAGGGTTCTGGTTTCTCTTTCCCTCTTTCTGTTGTTCTTTGTTATCTGGCCATCGTTTGGTGTTCCCACTGTTTGATGTTCTCGTGTTTGTCTTTTTAGTCGCATTGATCCATTTGCGGTCCTTCGTTGGACATTAGTAAATTTATCTTATATCTTGATCTCAAAGGTGAAAGGCATTAATACCTTGTGTTTTATGCAAGTATTCCTCAGGGCCTAGATGCCTCTGCTAAACATTTTGAGTAGAGGGTTGTATGATGCAATCATTAAAAATACTACAAGTATGTAAATTATAATAACAGTCTAACTAATTAAATAAAGGAGGAAAGGATAGTCAAATGTTAATGACTAAATTAGACAAGGGAAAAAATATACGTATTCCAGTTTATTGTCAAGTCTACCTCCTAAAAGAAAGTTTAGATTGTGTTAGGATCTTAAGTTGTGTCTAAGACTTATTACAAACTAAATGCAACTAGAAGAGATACTCGGAAAAAAAGATTTACTAATCCGATATTATATATTTCGGAAGCATTAATTATCTTTGTCATGAAAGATTGTACTGTATCGTTGTGTATAGATTATTAAATGTTGAATAAGGAGACAGTGAAGAATGCACATTCGCTGGCTCACATTTAAATATTTGTTTGGTCACGTGAAATATGCAAGAGTATTTTAAAAAAATGATCTTTGATTAAGATTCCATCTACAAAGAATGAAAGATGACAATATTTCTAAAATAACTTTTTAAACTAGATATGGAGATTATGAATAGTGATGGTGAATGGTGACCATGATGCCAAAAGATCCAATTGATGGTGAACGTTAGCCATTGGCATTACGAGTGTGATTTCTGTCCAAGCAGAGCGCCACTACAGGTGAACCCCTTTGTGGACACTTATTTGGTTTATCGTGGGTGTGTTGCACCCTTGGGTGCATGCCCAACAATGATCCACACCAAAACTTCATATTGGTTTTCATCCAGCAGGGACATTACAAGTCCACTGTGCTCTGCAAGGCTCAAACTCAATGATCAAAATTTACACCTTTGAATTGTGGAACTGGGACTGCACCATAGTTTTTCACCATTAAGCTATCAAACAAGGTTGAGATTCTTTCTTAAAGTATCAGGATCTTGAATCCTAGTGGAGGAGCTCCAAATCTGAACCTATTTAGGGTAACTCTCATTTACATGGTAAAACTCTTGTTCTGAAAAAGCTCTGCTTTGATATCACTATTATTAAATTTCATATGGGACAGGGGCTGCTTAGAAATTAACACATAGAAATACTTATTTGGATTAAAATAATATTGTAATATTTAGTTTTAAATGGTTAATGATTTCAGATAGACTTTAGTAATATTTTTCTTTTAAGTTTTTATCCTCTTTTTTCATAGTCATCGATCTCATCTTCATTGGATAGATCTTTATAGTTATTAGTTTTCTCAGTTGTGAATAATGCATCCAATATTTGATCTTCTAATAATAATTGACAATAAACTCGGTTGTTTAAAACTAAAAACAAAACTAAAATCTGGGCAGAAAAATTAGCAGATTGTGTGCGGTAATAATAGCTCCCGAGTAATAAAAAGCTTTTCTCAAATATAGACTTGGATGCCTGGAAAACAATGCCTAAAGCAAAATTTGTTATTATTATTTCAATCCTTAGAACACATAAACACGTATTTAAAAACTGCTATTATAATTTATCTTCATCAGCAGCTTCCTGTTATATCCAACAACAACCATCTGTCATCTTGAATAGCAATTGAGATATCTTCAACAACATTTTTACTTAAATAGTATTAGTAGTTTGACTCTTTCAACTAATCCCAACCTTGTCAGAATTTTGTTGTTTGACATTAGATTTTCCTAGTAGTGTGAATGTAACACACAATCACTGCACATAGTTGGATTGACTTAACTTTTTTTTTTGCGGAAGAAATTCCTTAAACAAATTAGGACATGATTTGCTTCCTACTTTATTCTATTGTAGAGGATGCTTCAGTTGTAGGAGCTCTCTTAACTTATGATCATGACAGAGGAGTGGACTAGGTTGTTGGAGTCCAAGATAAAGGAGGGCAATCAAGTAAAGAATGTTGTGGTTAGTGACGGGTTTTGGTTAGATGGGAGATCTATCACATTTATTCCCCCTATATTCATTGCCATCAGATATACAAATTTTGATAGTCTTAGCCATGTGGAATATTTAGGTGGAAATGCCCTTTCATTGTGGTTGGAAATCCTTGTCTTAAGCGGAAATTCTTTAGTGATAAGGTGGATTTGAGACTTTTAGCTGGAAATGGAAAAGGGAAATAGATTTTTAGGTGGAAATGGTGAAGAAAAATAAAGTTTTAGGTGGAAATGGAAGTGGAAACTTGATTTTTAGGTAGAAATGATTGTGGAAGATCAATTTTAAGCCAGTATAATGTTAGTTGGCATTTTGAACCATAATTTTGAACTTGAAAATCCTATCCTCCTGGTGGCCTTTTTCCTTGGTTCTCTTGAATTCTTCTTTGGTTTATATTGAAAATGCTTTGTAAAATTATATCTTTGAAAGACCCAGGTTCAAACAAGAGTTTGGATCAGCTAGCCAGTTTTATAACAATCTTGAACAATATGAAGTGGCTCTGAACCAATTTGTACCATTTGAACTGGTTCAGAAGTTCAGAGTTTCAATAAGTTCGAAAGTTCAATCTGCATTTCAAACATGTTCATTGTTTTGATATGTCACTGCTGGTGTATTCAGATGATTTTTTCCAGAATGTGCAAGACCTTTGTCAGTTCCTCATGTACAGTAATTCAAAAAGTTCATAAGTACAGAAATGCAGTTCAGTTTCAAAAGCTCACCAATTTCAGTGCAAAATTCAAGTTTCGAATTCAAAATGCAGATTCAGATTCTTGAAGTTCAAAGTTCAGGTTTAAAGGGTCAGATTCAGTTCTCTTTGATCCCTTTGTATCAAGGATAATTTCTTTTGTGTGCCTCCAAGTGATAAAGGACTTAGAATGCATAGCTTAGTGAACCAGTGTGAAGCAATATTGAGTACTCTCCTTAATGAAATGGATAACTGGGTGATCATCTGAGTTTTATGAAGGATTGACATTACTTAATGCCTTCTAATATATGACATTAATGCCCATCCATGTTGCCAAATGTATATTGTGCATTTCCATGAACACAGGCAAATACCAAGACATGCTTATTTCAAAACATTCAAGTGAGTACAGATGTCATAAGAGGATTTTAGTGAAATATTCCTTCCTAAAATCAGATTTCGGTTTATCCAAGGTATCATGGCCTGCGGCATATAAAGGCCTTAGTTGGAACCATGAGCACCCGATCCTTGACATATTAGAGTCAAGATAAGAATTGAGAGTCAGAGGACAAGTCCACTGTTTTACACCGGTAGAAATACAGTTGGATTTTGTGCATTCATTTGCAGACACCCAAGGGAACAGTTGAGAAGTTCTCTCCCAATTGTTTGACAAAATGCGGTTGGAGACTCATCAAATTGATCAAAGATGGGACTTGTATATGCCAAGTTTGAGGCTTGAGAAATCAGTGCAAATCACTTAATAGTATGAATGGGCAAAGCAGTGCACAATCTAAAACTTAAAGAAGATTCAGCCTCTCACATTTCTGTTATAAAGCTGATATCGGGAGGAAGAGTAGGACCTGTCATATGACCGAGTTTTCTTACACATCTTGTTGGTAATTCTGTGAGTCATAACTCACTTCCTTGGTTGGACCGAGATGTCAAGAGTGTCGATTGAATATCTTAGTCTTCTCCACCTATCTTGAGGTCATCAAATCTATTAAAAAGGGTGTTAGAAATTGATATCACACGATGAGACACGCAGAGGAGGACACGAGCTAAATGCTTGGCGAAATGCTATTCAAGACGCATCAAACTAAAGAAAACAACATTCTGATGTCATATAGAATCTCTAGTCATGTGTTCAATGGTATGGATCATCGACTTTAATGGTAAAGAAGCCCATATCCCCATATCACGACTGTCAGCTCATAAAGCCCACATCCATATAGATACAAACAAATGCACGAGACATGATATCAATATCGATTTGTGTTTGACTGGGTTGGAAGTTTGTACAGAGGATGCATACTAACTATTTGACCAATTGCCGACACTATGATGGATCGAGGCTAAGTAAAAATCACATATAGAGATTGAAGTGCTCAGGCCATCCCATTGTCCAAATTCCTTTTTATGTGCATTTAAGTAAATTAAATCGGTTGTAGATCCTAATGGATATCAATAAATGGTGAATACATAATCTATCCATGAGGGAAGTGCTCGAGACTTGATGATCAAGTAGACTCCAAGGTTGTAATGGCATTTGAGTAACATCTGAAGTCCAGTTTAACGGGACTCGCCGAGTCAGTTTCGGACTCGGCGAGTCAGAGGTAGAGTCCACCTTTTCGAGGCAGACTGCCTCTTGACTCGGACTCTGCTGAGTCCTGCCTGACTCGGCGAGTCCATGGACTCGCCTAACTCGGCGAGTCCCGATGCCAAGACTCTCACCGACGGGTAACAAGTAAAAAGGCAAAAAAAACATAAAACGCTTTGTTTAATTGGATTTTGTTGGTTTGTATAACATGTTATTGACCTAAAAAGGTCATTCCACCATTTGCTTGTGCTCACAAGAGAGAGGAAAGAGTTAGAGAAGAATATTGGGGTTTTGAGAGAGAAATCAACAAACCGGTTTGGTCTCCCGTATTGATTGCTAATGGTTCGTGCATCTTTCTAGCTTGCATTAAAGCATTGAGAGGAGCTTGAGGGAGCATTTGGAGGAGGTTTCTACAAACTTGCATTTCCATTGTTTGTGCAAATTTGAAGAGGTAAGCTACAAGTTGTTGTTGCATTTCTTTGTGTTGTTTTATACTATGTTTTAAACTTTTACATTCATATTTTTAAAGTATTTTCACTTCTCATTTTGTTTAAATTTGTTTGGTCTCTACTCTCTACTACTAGTCTACTATTTTTTTACTTCTCATTTTGTTTACATTCATATTGCAGCAGGCTGACAGCGAACAGTAACTTATTGAAATTTGATATAATGTCTCAACAAGAAGGTGAGGGAAGTGGAAATAGGCCTCCATTTAACCCTAATGCAGACCCAAGTGCAATAGCAAGGGATAGGGCTTGGAAACATGCCATCCCGGGGCACAAAAAGGGAGTTGTTACATGTTGGCATTGTGGTGTGGTATATAATGGGGGAGGAATAAATAGATTGAAGTATCACCTAGCACATATACCTAGACGTGATGCTAAAAAATGCAAAGATGTACCTCAAGATGTTATGCGAGACATCCAAACTCTTCTAGAGGAAAAAATGGAGCAAAAAGAATTGAAAAAGAAGCAACATGAAGAAATGGCACAACTAGCCAGAGCCCAACAGGGGTCTTCTAGTTTTCGCTCTCCATTATCCACTGCTCCACCTACAGATACCACTGCTTCTACGAGTGTGAGCATTGGGCCTCACATTCGTAAGCAAAAATCGACACTTGATTCTATGTTTGCTCCACGCACGGCTCCAGGTTCACAGCCATCGCTTGAGGGCATGGGTTGGAACAAGGATAAACATGATTATGCAAAATTGGCACTTGGGGACTTCTTCATCTACAACAACATTTCATTCAATGCAGCAAGGTAATTATTTATGTAAATTTAAATTTAAGTTTTCTCTTGCTTTCAAAGTTACAAGTTTCAGCTTTCAACTTTCAGCTTTCAATAATATGTTTATTTTGTTTATTTTAATTTGTATTTTGTTTTCAAATTTATTTATAATATACTAATTTGTTTAACTTGAAATTTTATTCTATTTGTTTTAGGTCCCCTTATTGGCAAATTGGAATCGATGCTGTTGCTGTTTGTGGTCTGGGGTTCAAAGCCCCTAGTGCTGAAGAGCTAGGAGGCCCTATTTTGAACCAAAGGGTGGCTGATGTACAAGTTGAAATCACGGAGCAGCGTGAGGTGTGGAAGAAAAAAGGTTGCACCATCATGACTGATGGTTGGACTGATAGAAGGAGTAGAACACTCCTCAACTTTCTTGTTTCTTTATCAGGTAAACTGTAATTGTACTTAGAATTTTAGACATTAGAAATTTAGAAGTAGAACTTGTACTTAAGTGATTAAGTTTATAAATTTTGAATTTATAAATTATGATTCATCATTAATCATTATACTAATTTGTTTCTTTTTCTTTAGGTGCCACGTTTTTTTTGAAATCCATTGATGCCTCGGGAAAAATAAAGAATGTTGAATATCTTTGTGTGATAATGGATGAAGTGATAAAGGATGTAGGTGAGGAGAGGAGAATGTGGTGCAAATAGTTACTGATAATGCAGCAAATTATGTTGTTGCAGGAAAGCTTCTTATGGAGAGACACCCTCACTTATTTTGGACCCCTTGTGTTGCTCATTGCATTGACCTCATGTTAGAGGATCTTGGTAAACTCCCTTGGATCAAAATAGTTATAGAGCGAGGAAGGAGTGTATGCAAATTTATATATAATCATACATGGGTCCTCAACCTCATGAGGAAACACAATGAGCAAAGGGAGTTGTCTCGTCCAGGGGTCACTAGATTTGCAACCAACTTCCTCACATTGAAATCCTTACTTGATTCAAAGGGAGGTTTGAGACGTATGTTTGTTAATGAGGAGTGGCTTGCATCCTCATATGCAAAGACCACTGCAAGGATTGCTGCAGCTGATCATATTTTTGACGAGCCCTCTTTTTGGACACCTATTGCTGATATTGTGAAGGTAATTTTCCTTTTTGTCCTCATTTCAACTTTATTTTGTTTATGAAATTATGTTATAAATTATTATTCATTTTTTAAAGAAAAAACTTAAAGCTGATTATCTCTTTTCCAACTTTCATAATGATTGCAGTTTGTAAAGCCGCTTATTGTTCTCCTACGAACAACTGATGGAGAGAAGCCCTCAATGGGCTACATTTATGAGGGCATGGATAGGGTGAAGGAGGCCATTTGCACTTTTTTTGCAGGGAATCGAGATAGGTATGGGCCTATATGGGATGTCATTGATAGACGATGGCACAATCTACTTCACAGGCTTATACATGCAGTAGCCTACTTCCTTAATCCAGCATACCAGTTCAGCCCACATTTCAAGGTTGATGATGAGGTGTGTAGCGGCCTCTACGATGTTATAGAGAGAATGTCACCTAATTCAGCAGTTAGCACAGATATAGTCCGTGAGATTGAGCTATTTAAGAAAGCTCAAGGGGACTTATTTGCACGAGAGTTGTGCAAAAGAAATAGGACAGCATTGATGCCTAGTAAACACTAAAAATCTTTGATTCTAATTTCTACATCCTAATTTCTAATAGTAATTCTATTACCATCTTAATTTGATAAATTCAAAGTTATTCATATGATTCAAAAATTTCTTGTTTCAGATGCATGGTGGGAGATGTTTGGCACAAAGGTGCCAAATTTACAGAGGATTGCGATTCGCATCTTGAGCTAGCCATCTAGTACATCAGGATGCGAACGTAATTGGAGTCTTTTTGAGCACATACACTCAAAGAAGCGCAATAGGTTGGCAGTGCAAAAATTAAATGATCTTGTCTTTGTTCACTACAACCTTCGCCTTCGCCATAGACAGATCCTTGGCACCAATACAACTCCTATTGTATTAGAGAATGTTGATCCTCATCCAGAGTGGAACACAGAGGTGGATGATCCTGTCTTTAGTGATGAAGATGTGGAGTGGGTAGATCAGGTGGATCGAGAGGCTGAGGCAGTAGCGATGGCAGTTGAGGAGGCTAGAGCACGAGGAGACAGAGTGGACCCTGAGGCTAGGAGTGATGGATCCGAGGCTGATGACGAGGATTATGTGCGTGAGGAGGATGATGATGATGAGGATGAGGAGGAGGTTCAGGGTCAACCTCGGACACAGGCAGAGAGGATGGCTCTAGAGTCTTCCATGACTTATCTTAGGCGCACTCGTAGGAGGACATAGAGGATGGCTCTAGTTGTTATTTTGATATATGTTTTGAACCTTTGAATTTGATACCATGGATTTTGTAATCCATGAATGTTGTAGACATTTGAGTCTTTGATATTGGAGTGACACTATGTTTATTACTTTATAGTTTATAACTTTATATTTTGGTTATTCAGTTTTTTTCCTTCAAAAATTCGCTTTTATACTTATGTGATCTATGCAAAATTGTGTATGTGTATTAAGTAGGTTCTATTTATATCAATTATTGTGTATTTGATGTTAATTGACTAAAAGATGCAAGAAACAATCTTAAAATCCTTAAAAATCTTTGGATTTCATGAGTTTTTCAATTTTCCGAGTCCTTGCCGAGTCCGGTTGCCGAGTCCGAGTCCGAGTCTGAGTCGGATTTTGACCTTTCCGAGTCAGAGGCGAGTCCGAGTCCTGTAACATTGATCTGAACAACGGATGTAATAGCCAAGAGGAATCATGACACATATTTGAAGCATGGAAAGGAGCATGTTCAAAGTGTTGGAGATGACAGATGCATGTTTAACAGAATGTCGATGAATTCATGGCTCAAAGGGTGCTCGGGATAAATGTACCAAGTGCCAAGTCAACATAGTAGGTACTCGAGATGTGTTGATTACCGATCACAATATCCATAGTCAGAGCATAGTGGAAGTCACCTGGGTTAATTGTGGTTGAGGACAGGATGTAGAAGATGTGGACACTAATGCATCTAGTTTTAGGTTTCAAATCAACTCAGAGTGCTCCTAAAGATAAATAAACTGAACATCTCATGATGCGAAATTGTTATAAAATGTCACAATGTTTTGTTTAAATATAGACATTATAAAGACACAGAGAAATTTCAATGAGCTTTTCGAAAACAAACTTTAGAAAGTTTAAAAGCAATGTGTTCAGTTACCAAGAATCAGTTATAATAATTGAAAAGCTATGGGAAGAGGAAGAGATAAAATAGCCTTCGGAAAGACAGAAAGGGGTTCTTTTTCGGAAAGAGGTAGACTATGGGCTGTCGAAGAGCATTGTTTTTTTTTTTTTGAGACTTTGTGCTAGAAGAGGGAGGAAGTTTTGATTTTAACTGTAATGTAAGGAGGAAGGAATATTTATTTTTCTAAATAGTGATTCTTATGCAGGGATGCAATAAGGTCTGTATAATCTTTTGCACATTAGAAGAGGGAGATATGAAAGATAATTGCATGCCAAGACTTTGAGTTTGAGCATTTATCATTCCACTGATTATGATCTTTGTATAATTTTCAGTTTTTCTCTAAATGCATTTTAGTATCACTTATTTCTGAATGTGTTTGATTACATGGTTTTTGAGGCTTTGATTCTTCACATTCTCAGAAAGATGGAATATGTGTTTCTTGTTTTCCTTTTCTTTGTTATGTAAAGCCTGGACAAATGGACTTTGTGCCATTAGTTCGTTGTTCTCAACTGTTTTATTTATGTTGTAATCATTCGCCCCCTATTGAAGAATAGCGAGGGTATCTGTTGCTTTCAAGTTAAAAGCATTTCTTAATTTCATTCGTTGCATATTCAATTGGGGAGCTGTACCCTATAAAATTTAGAGGGCGCTTGCATAATCTCATTGCAACACTACCCAACTATTGGTGTTGTTTTGTCTTCAAGTTTGGGCATTTTTGAGTCATCTTGTAAGCTTTTCGTGTGAAGACAAATCTGCTTACCAACATATTCTAAGGATTTTTCGTTTTTGCTTGGAATTCTCTTGAATTCTTGATTTCCAACTAAGGTTTTTCAGAATGTTTTCCTTGTTTTCCTTTTCAAGTTAGCAAACTCCATTTTCATTTCCAATTAACATTTCCATTTAGCAAATTTACAAACTCCATATTCAATGCCCTAATTGTCAATCTTTGGCAACATATTGACATCACCTTGCAATTTTGAATCTTTTATAGTTACGATTTTTTATGATTTCATCCTCCATTCCCAATTGTGAAGCAACTTTTTCAACTCCACACTTTTCACACAAATTTCACAATAAGTCATCTCAACTTAATGAAGGACTGATGAGGGACATGGACCTAGAGACGGGTTTCCTCAAGGAAATCCTTCACAAACCTGGATTTTGCAATTCATATTCAATCCTTTGGAAATTTTCTCATTCCACACCTCAACTTAGGAATTCTTGACTTGACCTACCTATTCTGTGAGAGGTAGGAGACTAAAAGGCACAAAACAAAGTTGCCAACCTAAGGACAAGTAATCTATATTTACAATACTGATCCATCCTCAGAATTAGGTGTATTATAACTCTCGAAATCCCATCCATGGAATTGGTATTAGACTCTTCCGAAATGGGAATCTAGTCATCATTTAGTAGCTCATAATATTTAATCCTATGTATATTTTAGATAAATATTCAGTGTTTTTAATTCAGGTCTCTACCCATGAAAAGCATTAAAAAAATATCAGTGTAAAAGTTAAATGACCATGATGGTCATAGTCATAGAAGGAAAAACAGTTACAAAAAACATGTATGAGCATTGAACCACCCAAAATCATTCATATCGAACATATAGCCCACCTATCAATACCTAAATTTTCCATTGGCTGCATTTCCAAGGTACTCTTTGACCTGAACCAGAATTTAAGTGTTATCTATCTTCCCTACCTACATATGGATTGAGCAACATGAAAGAAACAACATTGAAGACCACCTTATCTTGCTGAGATCTATGCACTTTCATCACAAAAAAATGGGAATGGAATGGTTATACTAGGATCCTCAAGAAGACCGTTGTAATGTGTCACCATGGGATCCACTGCTACCTAACCAATGTTAACACTGTAAGCACCATCAGTTCGTATTAAAATGTGAAGCTTCTTATAATATTCCAAGTTTAGTTACTGGTGTTATAGTAGATATATAGCAGCTTGTTTTTACATACCTTTTTGTTTTCTCAAGATTTTACACCACATATTTCACTGATAAAAGAAATGTTTCTACAACAAACTATTCTGCTATTCCTTTGGTGCAGATGGCCACTTTCAGGAGAGAAAACTTAGGGCCTCTGTAATGTCCCTAAATTTTTATAAAGTGACTTAATTAAGTTATCTAAAAAATTAATATTATTATAAAGGGATGGTTTTAATTAATTGATATAATCATAAATTTAAGTGTGTAATAAATAAATTGACTTAAGCTCTTTAGAAGAAGAAAATAATCATTTGATGTGTTTTGATAATATATATTGGCTGTTATAAGTGTATGATCAGTCTGAAAATAATAATTCAGAAAAATCAGAAATTAGGGTTTCAAAAGAATCTGAAAATCAGAAATTAGGATAGAAATCATACTTTTAGAAAATATCATGTTTGGGGATATTACAGCTTCTACTAGCAATGGTTGGGCTAGAAGTTTGAACTATCTGCCAAGATTTTTAAATAAAAGCACTTTTCATTTTCACAAAAAGGCAATTTTCTAGTGGCCTATCTCTGTTGAAAACTTTTTAGGGCAATTTAAGCGAAATTTGCTTATTAGAATCCTGAACACGGACATGAGTTTCAGATTTTTTTGTTTGTTTGTGTATGAGTCCATTTAATGCAAAAGCTTTTGGAATTTTATTGGCATCACTTCTTAAAAAAACTTAAAAATGTCTCCTTTTGGTTCACTTTTTATACAAGATCTGCTTGATAGTCTATTATTTGTTTTTGGCCCTCCTTGTAGTTGGAATATTTTTGTTCTCTCTTGCATGGGTGCGCACATAGTACTTAACTTTTGTGTTCTCTTTAATATTTTAAAGATGTTTCCCATTCCAAAGGATGAATCCAGTGATAAAAAAATTCTATTTGCTTCTGTGAATCTGACAGCTGATGCCATGCAGGTGAACATGACAGAAAAGGACTACCATAGAAAGAAAAACAAATACCTTCCAAAGATACATTCTTGGTAAACTCTATCTTCTTCTTTCCTTGTCTTGCTTTCCTTCTGTATCTGCATACACCTTACATTTGCACAAATTTTATGTTTGATCTATGCACGAATTCAATCAATATATAAGTTTATATGATGGAACAGGTTGATGAGTGAAAGCATTTAGCTTTTTCTACGTTCTATGCAATTATAAATATTTGCATTGGAAGTAATAACCGATTCAACATTGCAGCCTGTTCATTGCTTGATAACAAGCAACATGTGAAAATACATAGTATTCACCAAATAATTCCAAATAAGTTCAATGTTACTAGTTATCACAAGGTTATCTGTTATAAATGAGTTTTCTACTTGGCTCTCACCATTTTGCCGTTTTAAAAAAGTAGCCATGGAACTTGTGGCTTATAATTTTATTGCTTGATTTGCAAATACATCTTATTGTCTATGGTATTTTAGTCAATCTCCCTTGCTGCTTGATCAAAGTTCAAACCAAATAGTAATCTATTTATATTTCCTTCTGTTGCGGCTCCTTGTGATAGGCTTGTCTTAAATTTATGCTTTCAGGGTTCAGGAACATGGAGGTGAACCGATAATTCCCTTTAGTGGCATTCTGGAGCAGAAGCTGGCAGATATGCCTCCTGATGAAGCTGCCAAATATTGTGAGGAAAACAAAATTCAGAGGTACATTAAAGTAACTCTGCTCCAGATCTTGTTCTCAAGTTATATCAATCAGATAAAATGTAATCTTGACAAGCATGAAATTAGACACAAGTGAAAGATGAAAGAAACATACAAAGGTTTATTGCCCATGTTGAATTTTCAATATGGGCAATCATTACAAGAATATCAAAGACATAAAGAATACTTCAAAGTGGCAATGCAAATTAAAATAATTAACTTGAGTAGAAGCTGGTTGATATGCCTATGGATAAAGCTGCCAAATTTTGTTAGTAAGAACAAAATAAAGGTACAATAAAGTTCATTATAGATCTTGTTTGCAAGTTATTTTTATCAGGTTGAAAACTAAAATGCATTCTTGATAACTTAATAAGCATGACACTAGACAAGATAGAAGGATTAAAGAAACATATGGAACTCATTTGTCTATTTTCAAGTTTTAATATCAGTAACGGCTACAAGAATATGGAAGATATGAAGAATGTTTCAGTGGCATTGTAAATTAAAACGACAAACTTTGTAGCAGAAAACACAGGCATATTTCCTAGTGACCACAATCACAGGAATTGAAATTTTTGTCAGCAACATTATGCAGACATGGAACTTGTGATGGCATTTGCTATGATATTGTAGTTTAGCTTTGAAGATATGTGCACTTTATGCTTCATTTAATGTGCTTTTGTAATAGTTAACTTTGCAGTTGCAAACAAGCACATTTCCTGGTGACTACAAGCACATGAATTCAAATTATTATGAGCAGCTATTATGCAGCCAGTGTAGCCTGTGATGGAACTTGCTATGAAATGATAGTTCAGCTGTGCAAATATTTGTGTCTGTGCTTCATTTGTATGTCTTTCTGCAACAGTATCTACCAGGGATGTGAATATGACAAACATGTAGTGGAAGTCCATATTGGAAATCTGTTATGATAGGATATGGGGCTGAATCATTATTTAGATACATGTTCATACCACACTTTTGTGTGTGTATCTAGTTCACACTGGAAAGAATCATTTACATAACTAGCTGCATTTTTTCTCCGTTAAAGGGTAATTGAATGTAAATTGAGTCTGGTAACCTCATTTTTCTTAGAATGAAGGGTAGTAAAGGAACAAAAGTAATGTAGCCAAACAATTGACTTCAATTCTCTAATAATAAAGTGAACTGGGATCTTTAGTGGAAAAGTTACAAAATATTTGGAGGTAAGGAGTTGACATATACAAATAATTTGTGATCTTTCCAACTTTTGGGTGTTTGGTAATGCCAATTTGCGAGTCGCTTTCGTTGATCCCTTTCCTATGTCTGATACTGTTGATGCCAAACATAGTAATGATGTTAACCTCTGTGAGACTTGTGTTGCCCATCATATTAATGAATCAATCGGTGCTTTTGATTTTTCAGAACCTGTGTCATCGCTGCAAGTGTAGGACACGATTTTGACCATCTTCAGTGCGATATTAAATTTTCTGTATCTGAAGAGTTTTGATGCTTCATTCTCTTTGATATCATGTTGCTTTTTTCTTTTCGATAATGTTTTATTTTCTTAGGAAATGGTTCTCCATTTTGGTTGGTTAGTTGATTCCTTAGAATACGGTGATTTATAGGTTTCAAGATTTGTCAAGAATATTTTATCATTTTGCTAATTTATGGCAAGTTGAATGATACTGCTTTCTTCATATCAAAGTACATCTGTACAATTAGTTTTCTATTCCAGTTGTAATTCTAAAGATAGGATTATAAGGAATCTCTTACCACTTAAACACCATGGATGTGGTGCTTTTTGTTTATCAACAGCAAGTGCATAGAAACAATTATTGTAGCTCCCTTCAATTTGGTAAACTATCGTTCTGGAGTGTGTTGGATGTTCCTACAGGGAATTTTGTTGAAACATATCTTTTCGTCTTCATCATGTATCACATTCTTCCCTATACAAATGGCTAGGTGGGGTGAATGTGGTGGGCATGATGTGGAAAAAGCAGTTTGAGAAGAAAATTTCTTGTCATAATGCGATTGTTCCTCTATGTTATTGAATTGTACAGGGTTCATAAATAATAAGTTATTTTCTTGCATTATTTCTTTCTACTTGTTTTTGAATCTCATAATTCTACTTAAGTCTGTATAAAATTATATAAATACACTGTCAACTCAAATGTGCATGGTCAAAGAGTAAATAATTCTTAAGTTTTTTGAAGTTCTGTAATTTATTTTGCAGTTGCCTTACAAAGATTATAAAGACTGGCTTTGCTGCGATAAACCTCATCTACTTTTTCACTGCAGGTCCAGATGAGGTACACCTTTTTACAATTTAATATTTTCAATTCATAGTCATTTTCTCTTTAACTATTTATGAAGGTAAGCGGTGATGTCTGTAATGATGAAAGCTAAAAGATGACTATTTTATATACTACAGAGGTCTCTGGGACAAAATCACATTACTGAATATTTTAGAATTCATAAATAGTAAAATTAGTTAATGCTTTGCATATTCTGTTATGTTTAAAAATTAATTTATCAATTCAAAATAGTCTGGCCATCCTTCAGCTTCTGTACGGCAGGTCTCTATGATTGTCCTAAGCCAAGGTCATTTAAAATTGAAGTATTGAGTTGTTTATCAATCTCTTTCAAGGTAGTGACATATAACACAGAAATTAATTTTATGTACAACCAAAGTAGTGGCCTTATTATTACTCTTATTTAGCCTAATATTTATAAACAATGAATTGGGGCCTCAGAATTATTGAAATGTCTGAACAAATTCACCTTACCGTTGATAGCTGATTGTGGAATATGCATGGACAATGGTATGAAAATGTTTGGACTTGGAAGTTTTCTTTATAATCACTGATCTCAAGGTGCTTGAAATGACTATACTCGAGTAATTTGTATAGTTTGTATCCTTTTGATATATTAATATCATATAGTAATTTCTGACAATAGAAAATTAAAATTTTGATTTCCTCCGTGTTTGAAGATACAAGTGTCCAATTTGTGGGTTATGATATGCTTGCCTGTTATAAGCAGGAGGGTTTGCAAAACTCAGAAGCTCTTGTACAAATACAGTATTCAAATAGACAATTTTCTTTCATGTTTCTGCATATAAAATACAAATATAAAATTTAAAGAACACCTCCTATCTATAGAAAATAGAGGCATTATAAAACAATAAGCAGGGAGGCTGGAATAGATAACTTTCAATGCATCATCCCTTGATTTGTGTGTAAAGTGCAAGAAAGAGAAATGAAAAATGATATTCAATTATTGATCTTGACAACTAGGATTGATCAAGTAACAATGTGCAATGGGAGCAATGAAGGACTGACTCATGAGAATTTCTCCCCAAGGATAACTTCCTTCACTCCAAGCATTGATTGAAGTTACAGAAAATGAGATTATGGTAAATGCTTAGTGAAGACTTTTGAGTGAAACTTGGGGATGTGCACTCAACCCAAAACCCTGGAGTACTTGTTGCAAGGATGTCCCCAAGACGGGTACTTAGTACCCAAGTACCTTAACCATCGCCTAAGCATTGTCATACCTGTTGCCGCACCGCTTAGGTGCTTGGGGATGTCAAGGGTACTTGGGTGCTTCATTCACCTGGGTGTTTTTATGTAGATTTTCTAGACTTGCCAATCTTTTGGGTTCTTGTTTCATCTTTTTGAGATTTTCAAGGCATCCAGACCTAGGGTTTTTCACACTTGCACCTTGGGTTTGCTACATGCAATTTTGTTTGAGCATCTTCAAGCATAGTTTGAAATTTTGGATCTAGGGGTTGGAGGTTTAAAAAAATAGTGTCCTAGGGTTCTCATGCATTGCAAAATTGTAGCTTCTACCTGGATTATCGTACCTGCACATGGTTGACCAGTTTGACCTCAATGTTTGTGATGACGTCTTTCACCAACATTATGGTTGAGGGCAATCAAAGTTTCAATGGCTACAACTACAACACTTAGAAGTAATGCATGATGAGACTATTTGCATTTCGAAGTCTTAGAAGATTGTTTTGGGTATGGAAACACATCCTACAACAGTTGGAACAGATCGGGATAAATTTGATGAGTGTAATTGGGAAGCAATGATGCCTATCAAACATTTTGTTCTGATGATCAACTCTTATAGGTGTTGCTTGGCAAGATAGCTAAAAGATTTGGGAACTCTTGAAGGATCTTCTTGAGACATCTGACAAGGTTGAGCTTTCTTTATGAAGAATATGTTGTTTTCTATCATGATGAATGAGAAGATATCTCTCTAGGCACATCTTACAAAGATCAAGGACATTTGTGATCAGCTAGAGGGTATTGGACACAAGATAAAGGAAGAAGATATGGTAGTGATCACTCTAAAAATCTTGCCCTTATCCTCCAAGCATTTCTTTGAGATGCTCGAAATTACTTCCACTAGTGTTGGTGTGAAATTTCCCGATCTTTGCTACGAGCTTTTGTAACAGGATAAATGTAAGCAACTACTCAGAAGCAATGCTAGCTCTTCCTTATTGAACAAGTGGTGTTCACAACCAAAGCCTCAACTAAGAATGGTAAATCTTAGTTCTTCCAGCAGAAGGGACAAGGACAACCTCAGGATTCTTCCTAGAAGAAAGTTTTTGAGTGCAACCCTTGTCACAAGTTTCGCCATATGAAGAAAGATTGCAAGAATGGTTGGTGTCTGATTAAACTAATTAGGGAGGTACGCTGATGCTACAATATATTTTGATTAGGAGTCTGCATCCTATGCATTCATGGCCATATGCCTATCCAATCATCTACCTAGTACATTGATTTTGGTGCCTCTTGACATTTTACATAACATTGAGATTAGTTCTCAATGTTCACGCCTTTAATAGATTCAATGATCTTTGGAGGAGACGAGTATACTATTGTCAAAAAGGGCAACAAATAGATTTCATCAGGAGGAAGAGATTTGCTCTTTCTCTATGTATACTTTATCCCAATTATAGAACTCAGTTTTCTATTAGTCAGTCAAGTTATGCTTCATTCTCCACAACTTGGTGTCATCTTTAGTTTACACAAGTGCAACGTTGTTGATAGGGAGTCTCACATTTTGTAGTTGGTTTTGAGGATCATGGTCTTTTCAAATTTATTAATATAGGTGATTCTCAAGAGCAAGCCGTGGCAACCAAAAGTACTTTTATTCACTCAAGAGCATCTAACGGTATGGACACTTGAATATTCCCTATCTATCTTAGTTGACTCAAGAGAGGTTGGTTGTTGAATTACCTAAGATTTAGTCACAAAATCATGGTGTTTGTGGAGCTTGTCAGCAAGGGAAGCAACATTGGACTATGTTTTCAGATGGTGACGCTTGGAGGGCATCCAAGGTCTTGTAGTTGGTTCATGTAGATACATGTGGACCCATAAACACTCCATCATTATCTCAAAGTAGTCATTTTTTGTTATTCGTTGATGATTTCAGCATGAAAATGTGGGTGTGTTTAATGTAGGAACTACGAGATCGCTCCAAGGATGCTTTCGACATAAATAAGAGGTGTTCAACATGATTCAAAAGTTTAAGGCCTTAGTGGAAAAGAGACGGCCTGTTAGATAGTCATTCTTCACTCCATCAATGGTGGGGAATTTTGATCTTCTGATTTCTCCAACTTATTGCGAATTAGATGGCATTAAGCATTCGCTCACTGCACTTTATGCCTCTCACTAGAGTAATATCGTTGAGCACAAGAACTATACAATCCTTGAGATGGCTTTATGAATGTTGGAGCATAGAAATGTTCCAAAGAAGTTTTGGGTGGGAGCAGTCTATATTGCAGTTTATTTTCTAAATCAGTCTCCTACATAGACCATTAAGAAGATGACCCCAAAGGAAGCCTGGTTTGGACAAAATTTTAAAATCTATCATCTTAATGTTTTTGGCTCGATAACTTATGTTTGGATTCTAGATGCTAAACAAACCAAGCTAGATATTAAGAGTTAGAAATTGATGTTTGTAGGCTACAATGATCATAGGGCTTATTGATTGTTTGATATTGACAACTGATTGCCTCATATTTTATCGAGATGTGGTGTTTGATGAAGAACTAGGGCCTTTTCAGCCTTGTTAGTACCTATTCGAATCTTGACCAAATTTTTAAATTTTTGAAATCCATCTTTCTCCCATGGATGATGAACCCGGATTAGTGGATCAATTTGCATATGCCTTCTACTGATATTTTTAAAAAAGGATTTGGGTGCAAGAAATGCCATCAAAGTAGACTAAACTACATATGGAGATAATAACCATGTTTGTGAGACCAATTCACGACTAATGTCATTTAAGTTCTAAAACTACAGTAAATGATTTTGGATAAAGATAAATCTTTTCTATTAGAGGTCTACTAGGAGGTTTGAATTCAATTTGTTGAAAGCGCTTTATAAGGTTCGTTTCCCTTTATTTCTAGTTATCCATGTGATTCATGAAACACAATGATACCCGACAATGTTCATGAATTTTATGTGGACTTGACTAACCTATAAACAAAGTTTAACAAGTTTTTGGAATATCGTTTAGTTGGGTGTTTATATGTTTTGAAGAACCTTGTCAAGCATGACCCATGAACCAAATCAAAAGTACCAAATCACTTGACAAGGCAAAGAATTTGCCCAAACATCCAACTTTGTGATGATATTGCATAACAAGTGTGGAGTCACCATCAATGCTTATGAATTTGGGCAAGTGATAATGGAATTTATGACCACATGGGCTTAGTGGATGCGGGATGCACACATCACTAAAAACGCGTAATCAGCAATTGTGATCCCCGACTTGGTGCAATCCTCATGTGTCATAGGCCTAAGAAAGGTGGTTCACAATGTTCATGCAGGCTTGATTAGTATTGTGTATTGTTAGTAACTTAACATGGGTTCATAAATAATCAAATTTTTTGACTTATCAATAGTAGAGGAAATCCTCTTCTCAATGCAATATGTTTAGAGTTTTTGATTAGAAACACGAAAAGGGAAATTTGTTTGTTCTATGCAAACAAAGTAATAGAGAACGAGATCAACTTTCCTTGACCTAGTGTGGATTTTGTTGGAAGGCTACCTAGCTAATGTGTAGGAAGTAGCATTTTCAAAGGCAATTAGGAATTTAATTAGGTCTCGAGGACTGTTTAAACCCGATTAGCATATCTAATTAGACTTTTTCAAAATCTTTTTTGTCGGTATTCTTGGGGATGTTATGGAATTGTTATTAGTATGTGTAAGAGGCAACTGGTCGTGATATTTGGGAACATTTTCAGTTTATACTAGGGACTAATCGACATGGTGATAGCTATCGCAGCAACAATTTGTAACACACAAAGGTATATTACATTTTTCGTATTAAGGAGGTTATAATTTTGGATAAGTTTAGAGGTCATGTCATGCAGGGCAGATGTTGGAGTGACAGATTGCATGAAGCAGTTCAAGCAAAGGAAGCAACATAGAGTATAGAGTTCAGGTGTATATACAAGTTAAGGGTAAGAGTAGTCCTTACCAGTAAGTGAATGATGCAAGGGAATGAACGTGGGGTGGTATTTAGAGAAGCCACAGGAAAAAGGGAGCTGTTCTTATAGAAGTGTCATAGGTGCATAAAATTGGTCCTTATGACAGGTATTGGACAAGGGATGCATAATCAGAACAACTGAGAGAGGTCAACACTCCTCATGAGATTGTCATGTAAAGCTAGGAAATATGTAGGAGATGGAATATGCAGAATAGATCATAATGTTATCAACTGTCAATGGAATGCCTCAAACAATTACGCTTGTACTTTTAACAACAAATAATCAAGAAATCTGGAATACCTTTTATGAATTAGCTGTACTCAATGTTTCATATCATCACGTGAAATCTAGCAGTATTCTCCTTGATAACAAATGGAAGACTGTGTTTATTGTTGATGTTGTTAACTGAAAGGCAGTCACACATAATGATTGAATTGCTATGTTACCCTAATATGAATCCAGTTGATTTGAAAAAGAAATACATTAGAGACTCCCATAAAAGAAATGTCTCGAGTTTCTCTTGCAATGACATATTGTATTCCTATAGAATAGATATAAGGAGATATTGGGTCTTTGTCATTGGTTATTTTGAAGGGTCAGCCACCACAAATTTGCAATGTAAGGGTGATTAAGGCCGATAGGTCAAATTTGGTCAACATGGTCAAATGGGGTAGATCAGCATAGAAATGCTGTTTGGGAGTCATTTAAGGTACATTTGAATCAAAATTGATGTAAAAATAACCATGGTATGGTCGAAGGATTATATTGTCAAAAAGAACAAAAATGTTGCATTGACAACTTTTGCAAATGTTGTCAATTATGTCCAAATTGATCAATTTCTCATGCAGTTGATGCAAATTCAGTTGTAACTGGTTGAGAAAGGAGATATTGGGTCATTGGGTCTTTGCCATGGGTTATTTTGAAGGGTCAGCCACCACAAATTTGCAATGTAATGGTGATTAAGGCCAATAGGTCAAAGTTGGTCAACATGGTCAAATGGGGTAGATCAGCATAGAAATGCTGTCTAGGAGTCATTTAAGGTACATTTGAATCAAAATTGATGTAATAATAACCATGGTATGGTCGAGGGATTATATTGTCAAAAGAGGAAAAATGTTGCATTGACAACTTTTGCAAACATTGTCAATTATGTCCAAATTGATCAATTACTCATGTAGTTGATGCAAATTCAGTTGTAACTGGTTGAGAAATATTTAAATACACTTTTTGGGTCGAGGGTACTGTGAGTTTGGTTGGAAGAATTTCAATGAAAGTGCTGTTTGTTATGCAAATTTCCTGTCTACATGGCTTAACAATCATTCACTTCTCTTTCATATGGATTGGTTGTTGTCTGAAACCAATTGGAGATTTAACTATGATGAATTATCTTTCATTCGAACCTAGTTTTAAGTCTTGTTATGATCTGTAGTGGGGGGTCTATGAATTTCTTTAAAAACAAGATGGAAACCCTGATTTTCAAGGGTTCTTGTGAAGATTGATTTAACTTTCATTGTCACTGTTGGGGAAAATCTAAAACTCTGGTATTTTGTAGTATATTCATTAACCTTTCAAATGGTATAAGTATTATGATGGGTATGCTTTTGTGTGTGGAGATAAGTTTGGCCCTAGACTGACTGTGACAAGAAGTTTTGCTGGTTTTTTATATCAGTCTTTTCCAGCCTCTGTAAAAGTAGCGTAACTTTTGATTCCACTATTGGATCTGGCTAAAAATGGGAAAACTTTTGTAACTAGGTTATTTTAAACCTGACCAGAGCTATTAGGATAATGTTTAGTTTTGCAAAATTTATTGATGACTGTGTGTGACTGATCAGAATAAAAATTCAGAATGAAATCAATCTGCTTGATACAAAGGTTGAAAAAATCAGTCGGAGTCCATTGTGGTTTTAGGTATCCTTTAAACTAAGGTATAAATCAGTTCTCCATTAATATGTTTTTATTTCTCTGATCAACCTTGTAGTGGCAGATCATGAAAGTAATGGGGCAAGTCATAAAGCACCACAAACCTAATTGCTGACTGACAAGTTGTCATTGTTATTACGTTTCAAATGAATTGTTGTCCTTGATTGTATGATTATAATACATTGTGAATATGAGGGTAATGTGTTGCACTAGAGTTTTGTTAGTCTACCAAGGATTTGGCAAATTTCCTTGTGTACATTGAACAACTAGAAGGATCTGTCCTATTAGAGAACGAGGAACATGTTTGCAGGCTAAAGACGGTGCTTCAGGGAGTAAAAATGGCTCCAAGGGCTTGGTACATAAGGCTAGACAGTTACCTCTAAGAGCAAGTCTTGAAATGGGGAATTGCATATAGCAATGTTTAATATCAAGAATGAAGGAGATGATTAACTGATTGTTGTGGTCTGTGGATGATATCATATTTAGAGCTTGTAGTGACAATATGTGCCAGGCATTTGCCACAAATAAGCAGAAGTTCAAAATGTCAATGTTTTGGTGAGTTTTCTTTCTTTCTTGGGCTGCAAATCTCCCAAGAAGATAAATGAATATTTACCTCATAAACCATGTAGATGTTGAAATTTTTTTAGGATATAGGACTGTAATCTAGTGGGCACTTTCATGGTTACAAGATGCAAATTATGGATGGTGAATCTCTTGAGGCTAACCAAACTCTATATAGGTCCCTGATTGGAAGTTTATTATATGCGACTGTTACAAACTTGACATTATGCAAGCAAAATGATTGAGGCATACTTTCAGGAAGTACCAAAGCAAACTCATGAGCAAGTAGTCAAAAGAATTTTCAAATATGGGAAGGACATCACAGATTTCAAATTTTGGTATCCAAAAGTGAAGTTTTTACACTTATAACATGTACTAATGCAAATTGGACTGACATGTTGATGACATACAAAACACTGGTGGAGGAGCATTCTTCTTTGCTAACAGTCTTGTATCTTGGTTGAGTAAAGAACATGCTTGAATTTCTTTATCTACGGTAGAGGCAGAATATGTAGCGACCATAGCAACACAGGTTGTTTGGATGTAACAAACTTTGAAGCATGTTAAGGTTGAGAAAGAGCATCTAATCTCCATATTTTGTGACAATGCAAGTGCAATAAATATATCTAAAAATCCAGTTATGCACTTTATGACAAAGCATATTCCAATCAAAAATCATTTCTTTAGAATGCAAGTGGTTAATAAAAAATGAAGTCGGATTCAATTGCTATAAAGGAATGTATTGCAGACATCTTCCAAAAGCCTCTTCCAAAAGAGAATTTTGAGTATCTAATGAGGAATTGGAGCAAATCGGTCTACCCTATTCCCTAAGTTCTTCAAGGGAAGCATGTGTCCAAGGGGAGCTATTCATTGACTTCTCTTTTGACCTAAATAATCCGTAGCCATTGATGTAAAATGGGGAGTAGGGTAAGGGGGAGCATTTAGTCAGGGGGAGAAGTTTGCTTGTATTGTACTGCAAAATTATTCTTTGTGGGGTTGTCATCAATGGCAAAGGGAGAGATTGTTGGAAATTTTCATTGTTGTCAAAGGGTAAATGTGCAAGGAAGGAGTTAAATTAAATTTCAAAGTAATCCTTACTGACCGACATATATTCAGCACTCTTAAAGGCATTCAATGTTTGGGTCGACCCTCTCTACATTGGTGCTGACCCTGTTTTACTTTGTTGGCTGACCCTTTGTATTTTGGCATCCCTCCTTGGCATTTATTTTTGAAGTAAATTTTTTTTTCACATGTGGATCAACCACCCCTTAGTATCTCTTTGAGGAACACAAAAAAAATTAAATAAAAAACATTTATTTCTACCTTGGCTGACGGAGAATAAGAGGTGCATTGGTTGGTGAAGAGCTGCAATCGTTGGTATAATTTTGAGTAAATTTGGAGATCTTCCTATTAAGCAATTCATTGAATATTTTTCCTGTTCAAAGCAGATTTGTGTAGATCTTAGACAAGATCTAAGGAGCTTATATGAACAGATTGTTTTGTTCCTTAAGAACAGAGTGTTTTACACCTTACGAGAAGAAATTTCTGGAGGGTATGAGCCGGTTCTAAGTTGAATTATTTTGGACTTAAAGGGTGAATTCAGACCCGTGAGTAGAGATTTTTGAAGATCATAAGCAGATGGTTCTAAGTTGAATTATTTTGGACTTAAAGGGTGAATTCAGACACGTGAGTAGAGATTTTTGAAGATCATAAGCAGATTTAAGAAGTAATTTTTGAACGGATGGAAGCCTGGATCTGATTCAAGAAGATTAATCACTTTTCACTTTATTCTTTTGGAGGTTGGTGCCTCATTTTTAAAGAAGTCTCTTGCTCAGGTGTGGGGATTGGTGTCTCCATGTTGTTGGTGCCTCCAAATTATCTAAAAGGGATTGGTGCCTTCTGTGGTTTGGTGAGTGCAAATATTGTAAGAAGTTTTTGTTACAAAAACAATATTTTGCCGTGGTTTCCTCCTACAAGGGTGTTCTTGTAAGTTGTGTATTTTTCTTGTGTTTCTACATGCCTAATCTTGTGTTTGTGGTCAATTAAGTTTTGAAGTAAAAGTTTGTTATAACACTGATTCACCCCCCTCCTAGTATGATCGTGTGCTCTTCATTCAAATCTATGCCCCCCCCTTCAAGTGTAGAGGTTTCAAATAAGAGCTAGTTTCTAATGTCCCCATTTCAGCAGTTGACCAAGTGTGTGTGCGTTAGCCTTGTTCTACATGGTCTTGAGGGCTAACGAAGGGTTTAATGGGATCCTGGAGTGTTTTGGCCTAGTCATTTCCAGTTTGGGCCAAAACGAAGTTGATTTACTTAGTTTTAGGCATACTTACTATTTTTAGTAAGTCGGCAAGACACAATGCAGGTCAATTTTGGTGAATGGATTTGATACTCCTCGGTGAGAGCTTTCCGATGAGCTATCACTCGCATTATTCGGAGTCCGATTGCTAATACATTTTAATGCCTGAAGTTTTATTAAAGTAACGTCTTATTTAATTGTAAAATATTAAAGTGTTACTTTAATATTTATTTTATGGGGATGTGTACCCAAGGGAGACATAAGGGGTATTTTAATATATGTTTTATATATTACACATCTTTTATCCCACATTGCCCATATGAGTTGAGCGGACCCTTGGAAATAGAATAAAAGGAAGCATTTGTGGCTTCATTAGACAGGGTTGAATATGAGAAGAAATTGGTGTGTGAGTTGCAGCTCCGTTCTTGGCATTTGAGGACGTTTATCCTCTCTTGTAACATTTTAGACGTCATTCCCTTGGGGTTTGGCCTTTGGAATTCTTTGTTATCGGCTTCATTATCAGGCAGTTTAGTTGCATTTCCAGCTATAGGCAGATTTTGTATTTTGCTCATATCTTCTTCACTACTTGTCCGATGCTTATGCCGCTTTGAGGAAATGATATTACAAAGGTAGTGGACTGATTGAAGGACAAAGTACTATAGCAGCACTGTTCATGCGGCACTACTCACACAACACTATTCATGCGGCACTATTCACGCAGCATTGTAGCAGCAAGTTCGAAAGCATGGGCTGGAGTATTATGTCAATAATGCTGAAGTAATTAGTGAGTTAATAAATCTGCCATGTATTTGGTTTTATGAATTCTGAAAATAACATTTTATTGGCAACAGTTCATTTCCACTTTGCATATTATTGTAGTTTCTTTCTTGTTTATGTTGTATGATACCAATTCCATGCACAAAACACAACAAACAAATAAACGTTTGATTTCCGGAGTTATAAGGGGTTTAAAACATTAAACGGAGAAATAAGAGGTTGAATGCAAATTGTTTGACGTAATTCCTTTCAGCAATTTGGTTTAGTTTTTTGGGACATTCAGGGGTGCCCATTACATAGTTGGAGTGGAAGATTGATGGGGTTTAGTAGAGTTTGAGGAAGAGTGAGTAGATTCTGGTTTATTATTAGAATTAATGCTTCAACACTCATTGTACTTTTTATGTTTAGCAGGGTCTTAGAATGAGAATCTTTGGCTTAGCGGTTTTAGGAGTGGAGTATAAGGAAGATTGAATAATTTCAATTTTTTTTTGAAGTAAACTTTTCTTTAGGCCTTCCTGTACTTAAAAGGGTTTGGAGCTCTGGACAAATAACAATTGACTTGTTGAACTAGAGAGATCTAATTGAACAATTTGAGGATTGTTTCTGAGTGAGATGATCATTGAAGAGCCCAAAATCACATCCCAGAAGCATCCATAGTGGAATATAAAGTAGAGGAAAACACTTGGACTGTGCTTTTGAGCTCAATTTAGAATTAAAAAAATGCACTCAAAATTTGTTTACACCTTACCACAAACTTTCAAGGGGTTGTCATTAGGTACAAGCAATGCAACAAAGTCTTGAGTGAGGGATAGTCTCTAGGTACAAGGAATACAAAAGTCCTTATTGAGGATCATTAGCTACAGCCTACTAGAGATACACAAAATTCTTATCAAAGGTTGTCATTAGGTATAGGGGATAATAACTTTGCTTTTATTTGCCACGCATCTTTTAATTGAATTTCTAAAGGATTCATGAAATATTTTCCATGCTATACTCCATGATATGAAACAATGAAATATTTGAAACATGAATGCATATAACACCAATAGCTTGATGTAGTTTGTTTGTACAAGAATTTTTATTCATATTCTTTAGTAAGAATTAGATGAATAGTTGGTAACATTGTCCATAACCCTTAAGACTGCAAAAATCGTATGATTTTGTATTGCTGAGTGTGATAGTCCTGAGATTTTAAGAGTTGAATATATTTAGAATCAGCCTAATATATAAGAAGATGACGACTCGCAAAGCAAAGGAGATGAGATGGCAATTCACAACAGATGGGTGACTATAAGTCTTGCCTTCAAAATAAACATTACACCCTTTCTAGCACGGTTACTTACACCTAAAAAGGATGTAAGCAAAGATATAACTCAACGAGTTATACTTTGTTTACATAAAAGATGCCCCAAATTTACCGCAACTCACGAATTTCTGTCATATTGATTTTTAGCGCAATCTGCTCTTATCAAAACGGCTTCACACACTGTTCTTCAACCAAAAAGAAAAAGAAAGAAAACAAAACGAAAACAATTCTATTCCTTTCTGCACCTGCTGTTCAGACACATCGAACCTCTTCAGTATATAACATTTCTCCAACCAGCAATTCATAATAACATCCCACAATTCTTCCTGTCAAGCCAAAATGCCCAGACATCATATGTTTAATGCTGCCCATCATATATCTTCATACAGCAGTCAACAACAAAAAAAACACAACACTTCAAATTCAATTATACTGACCAAAAATGGCAAGCATGGCCGAAGCATTACATAAGTTTCTAATTTTCCTTCACCATAGCTCTTTTCTATGCATAACCATATAGAAACAAATTTACACAAGGCATTATAAAGTTTAAGCTCAGCAAGCTTTAAGCTTTTAATAGTTTATCTCATCAATAGAGAGCCCAGCACATAAAATAGATATATCAGGTGTGTTTTAAAGAGAACGGAACATATTGCACTATTTAAATCAACTTAATATAAATTAAGAGTTACAACTAAACCAAATGTCTTTCAAATGTATACATCTCCAATATTATTTTCATTCACAAATGATTCCACACCAACTGGTGACAGAGCACTTAATCTAAATAGGCAAACAAGGGGACAAGCAAGCAGGTTACACAGACAATCAGATAGCTTAACCAAACAACCAACCAACTCAAACAGCTTAAGTAGGTCAAGTAGCTCAGCCCAGCAAGTAGCTCAACCGAATTTCTCTTACATTGAATAATCTTCTAAGATTTACACAACCTTGATCATCATTCTGTGACAACAGTGACAACATACTCAACACAAACTTTATGAAAATAAAGTGAGCATAACCTCCAAATATGTCGAAATGTTCAGAATAAAAAAAATTGCTCCTTCACCCAAAAGTGTGTATGGTTTGAAATTTTATACATTATAGTTTACAAGAGCAAAGATTTTGCAAAAAATGAAGTTACCATTTTTCACCAAACAAAGAGTATTTCTAACTTTTTGAACCTTTTGAACTGAATGGTGGTAAGGGTTTCATGACACTCCAATGATAGATCTAAGTCACTTGAATGCAAGAAGATGTGCAAACTTCGAGAGAGAAGTAGTATGCAAGAAGCCAAGAAGGTTGAGCAGTTTCACGCAAGCATCAAATTAGGATCTTCAACCAAGACTAGGTCTGATACCATGTTGGGATCAGCCAAAATTAGAATGCACAATACAACCTTCTAAATGAAACCAAATTAGCACAAATAGCAATATCTATCATATACAATGGAGTGTATGTAATGTACATAGTGGCCTTGCTTATAGAGGCAACGTTGATGGGGTGAGAAGGTAGGAAACAATGGTAGAGTACCCCATCCAAAGATGGAACACTTGTGAACTCACTTAACAACTGTGTGAGCAAGTGGGGCAAGTGTGTTACAATGGTGTCTCACAAAGTGATGATGCCTGTCTCAACAACATGAGGTGAGACATAACTCTAAAAATCCCAGAGTGGAGATTTAAGCAGTGTGTATAGGACTCTCTCTAGGTATGCTATAAGCTAACTAGTCTTTAAATTTATTCTTTCCACCAACATCCTTGGAGCCTACTGTGATTAGCTAGAGTCTGAATGAACATACGACCTTTCACAAGTGAAACCAAATGATCTCCAATAGCAATATATGTCATATACAGTGAGAGTGTATGTGATGTACATACTGACTTTGCTTATATAAGCAAGGCTGATGAGATGAAAATGTAGGAGACAATGACTGACTTGCCCTCCAAACATGGGACACTTGTGATTTCACTTGATGAGTGCGTGAGCAATTGGCAAGTGTTTGTACTATAGGTGTCTCCCAAGGCGATGACACGTCTCATCCAACACATGCAAGAAGACAAGGACACAAGGATTTGTCTCGTGGAAACCCTTATGGGTAAAATTCACAGTATCACTGATCAGCAAATGGGCTACAATCCTTTACATCCAAGAGCTTCAACTCTTTACATTTCATATACTAAGATAAGCTACAACCTCCTCTTTCAGCTTCAGGCATCGACCTTTTAGAGCTACGACTGTTAACCTCAAATAGTAAGCACTGAGGCTACAACCTCAAAGGTGCTTCTTACAATATTAGATATTAGGAAAGAACACTATAATGAATTTAGCTCCAGCTTTGCCGAGAATCAATCTGGAAGTATAGACACAGGATGAAGCAGTGAAGCAATCATTCGAAAGCAACTTCACCATGCTATTGATGTACATCTGTCACGCAGAGATTCTTGAACTCACATCATTTTCTTCTACCTCTGAAACACAAGCCAGACCTCGACAGAGTTCAAAACAGAAGCAATTTCATCTCCCTGGATAACTTGGATCTGTGTATATTTAAAACAACTTTCTGTTGCTCCTCCCAATGAGCACTCTATCACTAGAGTCTCCCCGTAAACTCCTCCTTGTCAAGATTATTCAGAACATACTTGCCTTCAACATACAAGTACAGAGACATCTCTTGGGCATTGTCAAATCATTTGATCTACATATACCAGAGCTCAGAGATATCTTTATATTGTGTTCCACACTCCGAATTTAACACAGCCACCTTTTTTATTTTTTTTGCTCGGCATCCTCCAAAAACTTGTATATTCACTGCATACACCTCTGATGCATGTAATCATCTAACCAACCGTTTTTTTGGGTGCCGTTACATGGTGTCATTTCGCCAAAACAACTTATTTTTTTTAATTCCTCAAAAAGCTTCCAAAAAAAACTCTAAACTCTTGCCATAGATATTTCAGAATATATCCAGCTGTCTGTTACTGCAGAAGCATTTCCTTCAAAGAGAAACGATTGAGCACTCCTCACAGATGTGTCCAAAAGCTATTAGAAAAGTCCACAACAATTATGCTACTTGCGTCTGCTGTTTTCTACAGATACACTCGATTTGATGCTAAAAGAATATAGATGCTCGATTCATTTTCAGAGAAGATCCATACCAAAGCATTTTCCGTCCGCCTTCTTGGTCTCACTCCACCCAGCATAACTCCTATAGAACTGTTTTTTGTTTTTTGTTATCAATGCTACCCAGCAGCATCCATGAAGTGACAGAGACTGAAAAAAAAGAAGCTATCATAAAAATTCTTCTGCTCATGATTCAGTCTGAAGAGGAGTAGTTTGGAGACACTCGTTACACTTTGTTAAACTTGCCAAAGAACTCTGTCAGGACGGTTTCAAATGAGTCATCTACTTGAGCACAATTTGACACCTGCTCCATTTTTCATTCAGAATGTTTGCACACAGCGGTACTGTACACTCAGGATTGATCCTTCACACTTGGCACACAGATGACAGCATTAACGTGCAGCTGACTGAAAATACATAATACAACCTAGATTCCTCAACCAGCAATGACGACTGATGGCATATTAACAAACTGGTTAATTTAAGCACTTGTATATCAGACAGAACGTGGGTAGAACACAAAGCAACTGTTGACATCAATGATACAAAAAACCAGCACTATTTACACCAACAAAACATTTATAAAAAATGCCTTTGTGCAAAATTTGATGGTGAAACATTTATCAAAAATGTGCTTCCCAGAAGATTGATTATGTGCTATGTATTCTTTTAATTGCAAATAAGAGGACTTTAGTTTATGATAGCTCAGACAAAATAGTTTCAAGAACTGCAAATGGTCAGGTCCAAACTACACCCTGGATAGCATATGATCGAACTTTGACATAATTCTTATGTGAATAATGTTTTATTGGATGTGTACTATTTTGCTGTGGACTTCTCACTGGCCTTGCATTCTTTTATTAGGTACACTTCTGTTTTTTCATTTCGATTATGATAAGTTACTGCTATAAAATAGTGAGCATAAAAACGATACTTTTACAGGTAAAATGCTGGCAAGTTAGAAAGCAAATCAAGGCTCCTCAGGCAGCAGGCACTATACACACTGATTTTGAAAGGGGCTTCATTTGTGCTGAGGTGATTCTTTGGATGCACCTCCTTTAGCTGATGATGTTGGATTAGGTTTTATTTTTGCAGATGTTGTTGATATAAAAAATACTTTGTAAAATTCTATTTTAAGGAATTATTGAAAGATATGTTTTGTTTGTATGAGGTCAAGTTTTATATGATGGAATACGAGCATCCAAGTGATAATGTTTTAGTGATTGGACAAGATCTTTTGCCTCTTGTGCTTTCTGTGGCTGGAACTGTCGATGAGGTTTATGTTTGGTTCAAATTATGAGAAATTTTAATATGGTTTATAATTTATCCCAGTTAGAAGTTCTTGTGGATCATGTTTACTCATTGGACTCTTCGTAGTTTCTCTTGATGCTATGGACGCTTTACAGATTTCCTAGTCATCATTCATGCTATCGGCACGTGGATATGAAACTAAAAGGAGCTATTTGTAGTGTTTGGTTTTAAAAGTATCTTAGAATCAATAAATTCTTGGATATATAGTCAGTAAATATGCCACAAGAATTTGAGGGATCAATGCGATACTGATGTTTAATGTTATATGAGCAGGTGATGAAATTTGAGGATTTGAAGGAGTTGGGCAGTGAAGCAGCCGTCAAGGTAGTTTCTTTATTTCTTGACTATCATGATTTTAATTTACACATATTTCTTTTATTTTGAGTTGTAAAAACTATTGATGCATCATTTGATGTAGATCTATTTCCCAGGTTTAGGACATTTTGTTGAAAGGACAACAAAAAGTCAAAATTCACCTGTAGAACTTTTGTTCCACCAGCTTTTAATTATATGACAGATTGCAAATGTGTCTACCCCTGCAAATATGTCAGTATGGATGAATTTGATAATACTCGGTGACTTTGCAAGTAAAATGTGATTTTTAACAGTTACACAATCTAAGTATCTGAAGGAACTTTGGATATGGAAAAGGGTGGAAGTATCAGGACAAGGGTTAATAAAAGAGTATTCTATTAAGATATCAAACTTAAATACTGTGACACTCTCCTAGTTTCAATGAAAGATTGGATGATAAGTGAGCTCTTGTGGGACAATTTTAGCGTAAATGAGTTAGCTTTCAGATAGTTGTGGGTAGTCATTGAAGGTCTTGAGTTGATTCCAGTAGGGGGAGTGGTCCTTTTCTTGTCAATTGTTTTGGGGTTTAGGCATTGAAACCAGAGGCTTACCAGATGTATCATGCAACATAGGAATTTTTTTTAAAAAAAAATTGATTTGAAAATAACAAGTTTTCTCCCCTACTTATTAAGTAGATTTGTCAATGGTGAGTTGTTCCTCCATACTGCTCTATCCAGTCAGAAAGTGCAATATTTTTCTGCCCTCTAGGTGATTGTAGCGAGGGGAACACACGAGACAACATAGAGATTCATCTAGGTTGTTCATCATCTGCACTTGACAAAGCCTGTACATTTGCATTAGTTAAATTTCACTCAATATTTTACATATGTTCCATTGATAACATTCAAATGCAATACATAAATCTTTGGTGAAATTACTTGCTAATAAGTAATGATGGTGCCATGAGAATGTGCATGGTTTATGGATGCTATTGGTAATATACTTTTAAAATTTAATGTTTGTTTTAAAGAATGGTATATCTATTGAACAATTTTAAGGGAGAATATATTTTTTGGTAAAACAGACAGCTCTGTGGAAGTGGATTTTCCCATCCTTAAAAGTAATATTTTGGTCATATTATTAATAGGCTACAAGACTGCAATGAATTTACATATAAAAAAGAGTTCATGGACAGTACCAGTTGAGCATCATTGTAATTTGTAACAAAACAATCGTGATAAATTAAAATATGGTCTCCAAGTTATAACCTCAGTAGAATTAAAAAGAAGCCAACCAGTAAACAATGGATCCTCACAATATGATGTTCAAAGTTCAAATGCAAAAAAAATCTATGAGGAAACACATAGCGAAGCCAATACATTATATATCTTTATGACATACTATTATGACTAACTGACAAAAATAGTGAGCCATAAATTAAGAAAATCTCAACATAAAAATAACTTTACCTAGTTATCTTTTCTGTATCTTTTAGCCTTATTCTTTGCATTAGTTTTCTTTTCTATTAGCTCTATCCTTTGCTCAACAATTTCTTTTAGCCAGTAACTACAGCCTGCAAGGAAAAGGAGTGTATGGAGAACCTGCTTCATTTCAATATCAGAAGACAAATCTCGTTGAATGACATAGGAGAAACATCAGCAGGTGTGAAGCTTGTTGGAATGCTTGTCCGTTTCAATATCATAAATAGTTTACTCATTGTGACCATAGTTACCCTTTCACACATCTGCAGTCCAGCAAGGAGTTGCATCTTTTTGTTTGCAATGATCCCCAAGGTGTGGAATTGTTCATCCTCATTCACATTTACTATCCCTCTTTTCTCTCTGAGATTTCAGCGCCAACCCATAAATTAACAATGTAGAGCTACTTGTCGAGCGAAGCCAATGTGCCTTTCTCTTACCTTGGAACTCATCTTTATTTCTATCATTCCATAAATCTTAAAAATTTACAGCCATTTTGGAATTGAATTGACTTCCCGGTGCGATCTCCCTACCTGTGTTACTTGAGTGACCTGTGCGCTATTTGTGTGTAGCTCAGCTACCAACTCACACTTCTTGCTCAGCGTTCTACCGGGTACTCGCCCTTGTGCTTTTACTCTTGTGTCTGAGTCTACACTGGACTTTTCAGAGTCGTTTTTCCTCATCGCTCTTTTAACCACTGTTTTCCTTCTTGGCAATGGATTTGGCTGGAGATCCTCTGCCCCCTCACCCGTTGTAGCTCACACTGCTTCAACTTACCAGCAGAAGCCATTAGATATCTCATATCACCATTACTGAGTAGCTCAAGTAGCTCAGGTGGCTGGAGATTGAAAAGATATTACTCAAAACAGCTGAGCAAGGTTTATCAGATATGCTTTTGAACAGAAATCCTTCTACAAGGTAATGAAAAGACATTCCAAACTAATTGAGCATGGGGACTCAAAAAATAAATGTTAGACCCAACATTACCACCCACAGGACATCTTATCAACAAGTAGGGAACAGACAAAGCCAACTGCTAACTTATTAAGCAAAAATAAACAAAAAATTCCTTTTTTGTATCAATGTTTAAAAATGTTTAACCGTTTTCAACTAGACATCAGGAGGATGCACAGCTCCTACACAATATTGAATTTGGTAAAAATCATCTTTGTAAATGCAAGCAAGCAATACATATTTAGAACTGGCCTTCTTCAAATTAGGTCCACCTCTTCATCTGATGTTTTTAAACCAATTATTTTTATCAGCTTGCAAGTGAGTTGAAAGATAAACAGCGAGAGAGCAAAGCAGCATCGAGCACCTTGTTTAAATATTTTCAGAGAGACAAAATTTCTCCTGAGGTCATCCCAAGAAGTAATCCAGAGTTCCTAATGTCTCATTAAAATATTGATTATCATCATTATGCCAAATCTTGGCTGAGCAGCCCCTTATCATTATGCTGTAGGTTCCACCATACGGGAACAGTATCATAGTTTCACTAATTATTATGGCATTCAAGTTATGAATTTAGCTGCTGTATGTTGTCTAATAAGGTAGCACTTCATATTTATTAATTAAATTGCTAAAAGGAAAGATGAACATGAACGATACTTTTTGTTTAGTTGGTAGTTGCCTTTTTGACCACAAATAAAGAGCTAACTTTCTCTATCGCCTAATCCATTATGATTTCTCTCTTTTTATTAAAACTTTGTAAAGTGTTTACTGATTAATGTGCAAATTTTTATGAGTGACGCAGGCTGCAGGCAAGTATAGACAAGAGGGGAAGACATATGTGGTACAGGATGGGGACATTATCCTTTTTAAATTTAATGTCACTGGTGGGAAAAAGTGATGGCTGGTAAGACTGTTTTTCATCATTTGATTGAACTGATAGCATTTTTTATGAAATAATTGCAATTGCACTAAGAATTTTAATTTTTGTTACCTATGGATATTACAACTTAAATCACATTTGAAAGTGGGTATTTAGCTATTCTGAGTAATGAAGAATGTTGTTAGAAAGAGTTGTGTCCACGTTTAACTGTCACATCAAACTTGAAGACTAAAAAATAGAAC
The DNA here is from genome assembly GCA_028749045.1 of Cupressus sempervirens. NCBI lineage: Eukaryota > Viridiplantae > Streptophyta > Pinopsida > Cupressales > Cupressaceae > Cupressus > Cupressus sempervirens. The sequence continues at coordinate 162,010,093 of CM053793.1, read as the reverse complement.
AGCATATATATTTTGCCATGATCCCACATGGAAGTGAGTATGTAGACAATCTGGGTAACGAATAATGTTACCAACACCCAAAGTTTTGAGGCATGGTTAAGAGATATTCTGAAAAATAATGTAACTTCATAAGAAGTGATCGATGTGATATATTTTTGTAAAGTATAATTATTTAGATCACTAGTTATAAGGTATAATAATTTCATAAGGGGTTGATGTATGGCAATGAAAGCTCTATGTAAACAGTGGGTTTCTATGTTTGAATGGGATGCGTTTGCATTTTTCTGGTAATGTTTGTTGAGGGATATTTGTCTTTAGGGATATATTTCCTTGGAAGAAATTGTAATTTTTTTCCTGCGGGTTATGAAGTTTTCCAAATTCCAACTCAAGTTTCCATTTTTCTTTTAATCCTTTTCTAAGAGGCTGCGTTCAGTGTCTCCTCCAATGACGAGCCTTGGTAAGTAGGCTCCCTCGGCAAGTGGAACTCCATATAGGGTTTGACCTAATTTCCATTGATTGTTTGACATGCTACTTGGTGATCAGCTGTTATGAGCACACCATAATGATTTTTAAGTATTTTTAATGTTCCCAAGAGCCCCAGATCAGACATAGAAGCTCTGTCAAATTTTAGTTTTAATCAGTTTTCAAGAGGTGATACTCAATACCCATTTGGGATGATTGTGCAAGTCATGAATCAAATTTGAAAGGAAAATCCCATTGTTGTGACAGCAGCAATACAAATGTCAAACATATTTGATGCGAGTCCAATCTTCCATCCCTCTTTTTATTGTATATGATAGATGTCGAAAGCTTGTTATTGTCCCGAATGTTTATTCTCTCGCTTCCAGAGATTCTTTTATTGTGTTCCATCTAGGCTTGCCAAAACATTGCCTGGGGCCTATTCAGTTGATTTTCCAATGATGGCCATCTGGGTGCTTTCTTTTGTATTTCTTTACTAGCACTGGAGCCAAACTGGGATTTCTTCTCAAATGGTTCCCACAATAATAATTTATTTGATAAGATGAGCTTTGTGTGCACTAGCTGGTGTGCCCTATGATTTCATCCTTTTCCTGAAAACTATAAATATCCTTTGTTGTAATAAATTTTTACCCCTCTTTTTCCAAAGTCTACTAATTGGAGTTGTAATATGTTGCTACTAGTATATAGTGGACTTGATTTTTCTAATACCTTTTTGAGTAGTGGAATTATAACTTACAAGGCTTTGCTTTTGTAGTTCTTCTTGTATAAGTTGAGGTTTCTGTTAGGTAGGGGTAGGGGAAAAGTGTGACTTTCTTATATCCTCTAGAAGCTCATTGCTGTTCTGCTCCTCCTGCAATTCTGGAAAAGCGAGGCCACCAAGAGCTTTTAAAATCAGAATTGCATGGACTGGTTGCAGAGAGGTACTCATATATGAACTTGATGTTTATTTTTCAAAAGCAACTAAATGAAATCATTCAAATAGAGCAATCAAACTGCAGATTTAATAAATATGTTATTAATTATATTTAAGTTATTAAAAGTCAAATATTACTAATCTTTTTTTTAATAATAAATAAATGTAAAAACAAAGTTGAAATTCTCAACTTTTAAATAACAAATGTATGAAATTAATAAATAATAATTAAGTACTTAGTTGCTACCAGCTGAATATATCTAAAGACAAAAATAATTAAATTATAATATATTTAATTTTAAATAATATATAATCTAGCAACTATATGCATAAAAATTTTAAATGATGAGCCTAATGAAATATCCTATAAGTAAGAAAATATTAAACTCAAACAAAAATTGATGCCAAATTAAATAATGCTAAACTCTGCTCCACGGAGTTTTCGGGACAGGGACATTTTAGGGGACAGGAATGTGTTTCCAGTACGGGTACGGGTCAAAGCCAAAATTTAGGAGACGGGACCTCAGGGGACAGCCATAAAATATAGGGGATTTTAAATTTTTTATATATGGAGAATTAGACTTCTTCAAAGTTTAGAGATATATTTCAAATATGTATATCATAACAATGATATCATTGATAAACCATTCACCATAGAATACATGGAAATTGAAAACTATCAAGATTAAAATCAAAACAAGAATATGATATGATGATATAAAAATATGATATACGACATATCCGAATATCGCATACAATTAGCAAGAATGCCCAAAGGCTCCAAGTATCAATCTAGATTCTATCATCATCATGCATGAAATCAAAATGACATAATCACTAATGAAAATAAATACTAAATACTATAAGTGTAAATGAGATGTCCAACTCCATAATAATCAAAAGCAATAATGTATCTGAGTATCTGCAAAGCGGAAAGCCAAATATATGGCTGTCCTCTAGGAATCTAAATCTCTATCTAAATCAAGATCATCATCAGTCTCCTTTGAATCACTGGCAGGGGTAGGGTCCTCATCCAATGGAACACCAAGCAGCCCTGTGGGTGTGTTATCCTCATCAATCTGCAATGCATCCTTAGGATTAACATCCCAACGTAGTGCTGGAGTCTGTCGATACTCAAGACTCTGTCGCTCCTATAGTTGCAATACACTATGAACAGCCACAAGCTTCTCCGATTGTCTAGAGGTAAGGTTGTTCCTCTTGATCGATTGAATGGAGCTATATGTAGACCAATTCCTCTTTGCAATAGAGGAACTCACAACTTGTGAGAGAAGACGGGTGGCAAGGCCTTTCAGCTTAGGTGCGTCTCTACCATGCCATGTCCACCATCCAATCGGGTCCTTTTGAGCTAATGTAGCTCTATTAGTCCTCGCCTCTAGTCTACCAAATGTTGGACCACGAAGATTGGCAAAGTCAAGCCATTGCCCTCGAATTTTTGCAGCATCCTCTGCACTATACATTTTTGAAAGGGCCTTGAAGAAGCCCTCCTTCACCTATATTGAACAAACAAAAATTAAGAAGTGAGAACTTAGAGTTTATAAACTTTACAAATAAAATAAATAATTAAAAAACGTATTATAAAATCAAAATTCTTTAATAAATTAAACTCACCTCCTCATCATTAGATGGAGGCACTTTCCCAGGCCTTGGTGCATACCATTTTGGATTGACTGCATAGGCTGCCATATGAAGTGGGTTGTTCATAGTGTTCCACCTTTTCGTTACAATGGGCTTAAGATGCTCCTCATAGAACTCCAAAGTAGGTTCCTTATCTTTAACAGCTTGCTTGATTTGCCCAAGCATGCTATCAAAGGTCTCATAAATCTCTCCAAGGCTAGGAGAGTTAGTATCAGCATATCTAATGACCTGCACAATAGGGTCAATGAAGGAGCAAATGTATCTGCAAATGAAAGAAAATTGCAAGTGAGAAACATCATATGTTAAAAAAATCAGCAAGTGCATAAATCAGAAATGTTTTTATTAAATTAGCAATAACAATTATGATGTCAATCATTTAAGTTTCTTACCTCATTGTGGTCCACCAATTCTCATTCAGGATTCTTCGTTTGACAAGTCTTCCATCTGGGGTGCTTGATTCATGCCATCTATTCCACTCAACATTGACCACCATGGATTGTAAAGCCTCTTGGACCTCAAGCATCCTCTCCAACAAAATGAAGTAGCTAGCATATCGCGTCTCCACGGGCTTGAGGAATTCCTTTTTGGAAAATGTCCTAAATAATGCAAGAGATGTGTGATGATTGCAAATAAACATTTGCACGTCTCTAGCCTCAGACACCATAGTCTTTATCCAATCATTTTTTCCCAAGTCCTTCAAGGTGTTATTCAATGCATGTACACAACATGGGGTCCAAAAAATGTGTCTATAGGTGCTCCCTACTATCAATCCAATTGATTTACACACCCGGGCTGAATCAGTGACTACTTGCACAACATTTGAAGCCCCTACCTCTTCTATAGCATCCTTCAAAATCTGAAATTGGAAGGATGCATCCTTCTTTTTTCCCGAACAATCAACGGCTCTAAGAAAATAGGCCCCTGCTGTACTAGTGACAATAAGATTGATGAGTGGCCAATGTTTGATATCGGTCCAACCATCCATGATAATAGAACATCCATCACTCATCCATGTTTGCCTCATATCCTCCATCAAAATGTTTACTTTTGAGTACTCTTTGTCAAGGATAGTGGTGCATAATTTAGTCTCTCCTGGTGGTACAAATGAGGGACCAGCAGCATAAATATCTTTGCACATTTGTTTATAGAATGAGGAACGAGAAACATGGTATGGTATGCCATGAGCAACAAGAAATCTACCAATGGACTCTTTAGCTCTCTCTTTTGCTTGTATGTTAAATAAATTAGCCACATTGGTATCTCTCTTAGTCTTGGCCTTTCCCTTCCCTTTACTAGTAGTGCTAGTGGGAGTCAATGAGGGTATGGGTGTGCTACTTGTAGGACCCCCGGATTTCAATAACTCCCCCTCCACATACAACCTATTGGCCTCAAGTTTTTTTTCCTCCGTAATTTTTTTGCAACCTTTCATCCCTTGCCCGCCTATCCATAAAAGATGGCAATACACTCTTGTGTAGCTCCCAAAATAATGCTTCTTACATATATGACACTCCCATTCCCTACTACCCCCCGAATTTTTCTTCTTACTCTTGTCTATCTTTGTGGCAAATTGTAAGAGAGTTTTCTTAGGGTTGAATGGGCCTTTGGCATATTGTTTTAGGGCTTTGGAAGAGCACTCAAATGGATTAGGCATTGCATCTTCCATAGGGACATCTACATTAGGCTCATCAATGACTGCCTTAGGTTTTTTTCTTGGTCTTTGTAATTGTGACACTAGAGTTTCTTGCATGGCAACTTCCATGCTATCACTACTTCCCTCACTCTCACTGCTGCTCATGTTTTTGCCTTTGGATTTTACAATGATTTATAGTATATTGCTGCAAGTTATAGAAAAAAAAAAAAACATTTCAATGTTTCATTCAACATGCCTTCTCTATGTCATTGAAAAATGACAACAAACAACAATGAAGTTTGAATCAAACAAAAAGAAAATAAAAAACATACCTGGAATGAAGTAGACATGAAGGCAAAACCTCCTCTTCCACCTCCAAAACACACTCTTCTTTTGTTGTTGATGTTTTCCTCTTCCTCTTCTCAACTTGCAAACAACTCCAAATGAGCAATGAACTCCAACTTTAACTATTTAAGAAGATACATTAGGGTTAACATCAATGTGGGCCCCGGGCGGAATAGAAAAGACCAAAAAATTTTTTTAAAAAACTTCTTTTTTTTTTTCATTTTTAAGTCACCCGCAGCCGGTTGGAAAATTGGGTATGGCGTGGGCAAAAGGGTACGGGCAAGGGACGGGAACGACATCCCCGGTACGGAAATCCGTACCCCTGTTTCCTATCAATTTTTTTTCAGTTTCAGGGACGGTCCCCTTTTCACTCAATCCAGGACGTCGCAGGGTACGGCCAAAATTTGTACCCGCATCCCTATTTCGTACCCAGTACGGGTACTAGGGTACAGAGGCAGGGGGACGTGTCCCCGTGGAGCATAGATGCTAAATTGATAAATATTCCAATGAGATTAGTAAAAGCGTGAAACATAAGCGTAAAGAGGAAAAAAGCAATTTCAATCTCCAAATATTGCACGAGATCCATGCACAAAGAAATGTGGCGGCAAGGAAAATTTTCCAGATGAAAGGAACGTGTAAGTGTATGGGGGAGGGGGGTAAATTGTTGGGTTGGTATGCTTGCAACAATAATGATTATTTCCCAACCACAAAGAACTATATAATTCCCAATTGTTTTCCTATTCAAGAGACAAATGACATAATTTAATGCACAAGATAATTAATTCAAATAAAGTGAATATACAGACATTCAAATCAATAAGCTCTCCCTCGTCTTCTCTCCTCTTTGCAATTGTAAGCTCTCTAATTTGTTCTTGTTTATAATAACATGGAAATTCTTGTTTATAATAACATGGAAATTCTACTTTATTATGATAACATGAAAATTTGATTTTACATGTGGTTGTAAATACTAAATCTTGAAGAATCACCTTTGTTATATAGACTTCTCTTTGGATTTCAAGACTGATTTAGGTTTTGATTGAATAGATTACTCAGACTAATGAAGACTAATAAAGATTTTATGGGTTATTTACAAAATTGTTTGATTATAAGACTAAATAGATTGATCAGAAGACTGATTAGATTGAAGAGAAGACTAAGTTGATTGTCCAAAAACTGACTGATTAGATTGAACAGAAGACTGATTTGATTGATAAGTCAAGTGAATTGATTGATTAGATGACAAAGTAGATTGTATTGATTAAATGACAAAATAGAGGTGGAACTAGATTAATTAAGATTAAATAAATTCACAAATTATCTAATTGAACAAGATTATGAATAAATAAATTGTATTTTAAGAAAACTTAGCTGATATGATGGAAGTGAAATAATTAAATAAAACAATTATTTATTTCAATTATAAAAGTCATAGTTAGTAAATTAAGTAATTAAAAGAACTATTTAATTGTGATGACAAGAACTAGAAATGTTAGTTTAATTAAATTCATAAGAACTATTCTTTTCAAGTTCGACAATAGACATTAATTACCTCTTGATTATGGCGACTCAGTCGATCGGGAGCGTTGATCAATGCAACGCCCCTTGTGCTCGTGATCCCGTCTCTACATTGTCCCTACTAACGTATATTCATTTGACTGAGGAGCAGCTCCATGTATTTAAAAGAATTATTAGATAAAATTAAACGAGAACTGAAAAATTAACGAAATGAATCTTAAATAATTAAATAATTAATTACAATCATCCATTTATTGAATTTGAAGAGAAATGATGAATTTGAATTTAAAGTAGAAAAATGACACATAACTTATTTAATTGAACTTCTTTCTTTTTGGGTAAAGACATCCGAAATGAGTCCAGTCCCCAATTTTCACCCAAACCAGGATTCAATCAGAACAAGCAACGTGTAGGGGCTTTTGTCGTTTAATTTCTGAAGAAGCACCACATTATTGAGGAGAATGTGGTTGTGTGAAATTTCCTATATGATTTTTTTCCCTTTATAATGTTGCAGATTTACTATTTGAGATATATTTCTAGTAAAAACACAAGATATTTGTGATAAGTTGCTGCTATTTAAATACGTTTCAGTAAGTTCCTAGAGATTCCAGTTCTAAAATAGTTTGGTCAATCATGTGAAGTCATGAGAGAATTTGTTGCTGTAATGCTTATAGACGTAAAATTCTGTGCAGGTTCACTTGTAAGGGTGTGCAAGGCTCCTTGTCAATAGAGGACATGTTTTTTCCGTTGAAGGAAAGCCCTTGTTGAGTGTTTAAGGCATGCACTATAGGATGATTATAATGTTAAAGAAAACACCATTGGGCAGTTCCATAGTTATTGGTAGCATCCATTCCTTAATGGCTGGCGACTTATTTTGAGAGGGGATACCCTTATTCCATTCATAATTTGGTGGGAATTATATTGTAACCTAAGAACATTTTTTGCTTTGATTAATTGAACATTTTTCTATTTCAGATGTCATGCTTATTGTGTTAATTTGTTCTTCTTTAGTACAAAATATAAAACTTCTGTAAAAATCTATTCCAGTTTTGTATGATACAATTTAGTTGTAGTTTTATCTTGTATTAATTCTAGTGAAGCATTCAATAGTAAATACTATTTTGTTATTTGTATGCGATGAAAGTGTGCTGTTGTTTTAGTCACGGTTTGTATCAAATAATTACGTTATCATTTGTATATGATAATATAATTTATTAAATAAATTTAGAACTTTTTAAATTCAATTTAGATTGTGGAAAAAAAATAAAGTTACTCTCCCTAATGTCTAGTTCTTATTTGGTTAGCGATTTTGAAAGTCTCGTGAAGAAGATGGCTTGGCTTTGATTCGTTGACGTTGAAAGTACGAGTGACGTGCATGATGGTTTAATGAGAGGAAATGGAATCTCTTGAGGTAAACTTGGGCCCTATGGCGCTGGTTGTAATGTTGAGATGTGATGTGAAGCTTCATTCGAGCAAATTATAAAACGATTGTGAGTGGCAACTACCAATGAGGTTAGAGCACTCTATGAAGGCCTCAAGTAGTGAATAACTTTCTTTTTCTTTTATTGACATTGGATATTAAAGGGCATTCACAAATATGTGTAATGGTAAGAGCAAAGGCAATAGATTAGAGTTACAATGTGGGTGGACTTCAATGTACTACTATTATTAGTTAAGGTTGAAAATTTCCATGATAACCTGCAAATATGGGGAATCCAATATAATGGGGGATCTGTTAACAAATTGTGGGATTGAACAATTAGGTGACATGGTAGTAGATGATTGAAGCAATTGTTGGCCAATATTGATAAAGATCTTGAAAACAAAATTGAATTCCAATTATGATATTTTGTTTGTTGATGGCATACGTGTGAAAGGCGATTTCAAGAATATATTTTTTAGAACAGTATCTAAGGCAATTTATTTTGTGAGTATGATGAAGGTTTTCCAAATACTATTTAGTAGCCGTGTGATAACATGGGCAACCATAATTAGAAAGATAGCAAGGTTGTGCTTATTAATGCTTCTAAGGACTTCACATCCTACTTTGGATAACCATTACCAACAGTCCCTCAAGAAGGGTAATCTTCAAAATTGTGAGGCATAAATTGTTTGATAAGAGATGTGCATAATAAATTTTTTTATTATTAAGTGCTAGTTTTAATGTGTTGGGAAGAAAGATGGGTGGAGAGCTCGTTATAGGCAAATACATTTGGCTTGATCGGAGAGTGTGATTGGTGAAACGATATGTCAAGCAACCTCATGTGATTATAGGGTTGCATCTCACAATACGAGTGGTATATTTAGGAATAGAAGCATGAAATTAGTGATTAAAAAATAAACCAATAGTATACAAGTTGTAAGATGAATTCACATTTATTAAATTTTTGTTGTCTTCGTTAAACTAATAGACATTTATCTTATTAAACCTTTAAATTAAATAATGTCACAATATTTGATACTTGATTGGGTTAGATTTGTCTTAAGCTTCATATGGCATACTAGAAAATAAAATAAATTTGCCAATTATACTATATAATTATTAGTTATTCTATTGTTTTATCACAAATTCTTAGGTTAAGATGTACTCACAAAGCTCTAATGATCATAGAGTTTGTAATTATATTTGATATTAAAGATTTATATTTAAGTGGTTAAATTTCATGGACCAAAATGTACTCACAATAGTGCTCAAGCGTCTAGATTATAAATAAAATTCACAACTGTAAGTTTATATTTACGATTGATTAGAATATTACAAATTAAGGTTTAAACTTGTTATTTGACACTCTTAGGCCCTTACTTTTGTGTGTGTGTGTGTGTGTGTGTGTGTGCGTGTGCGTGTGCGCAAGTGCATATGTGTGCGCACAACACTTTATTAGTCAGGGAACTAATGTTCTCGTTGGACGCTTAGCGTTAATTCATATTGGAGAAATAATTTTTCATAGCTAAAGTTTTAGTGGAAGTATTTTTAAATTGAATTATATGAAACAAATTTTCCAATTTTTGATTGGTGGGAGACCAATTTCATGAAAAAAATCAGAAAAAAGGAAAGCGATAAGAACACATTTAATATTAGTTAGAACCTGTGACAAATTTATCAGAACTCGTGACAACATGTCTTATGTTGGGCAAGGCGAAAGTAGAAATGTAGAAATGAATGGTGTGGATTTATAAAAATATAATGTTGTTTTCTTTATTAATTTAATGCTCTCTTAGCACTTGGCATATGCATAAGATATTTGCAACTTCGTGGATTTTCCAACACAGTTCTATGGGATAAGTGAGAGACAGATGGCAGCATGGGCTGTTACAAAGCTAGACTGCTACAGGCATAATAAACAAGAATTACATATTTTTGGGCATTACCATTCAGCTTCTTGCTGTTAAGAATTGTCCAAATAAAATAGCATATGTATTATACAAACTATAATAAAATATGAATGGAATAAAGGGAAAAGACTTAAACCTTTTTAATACCATAGTAGAAAAAAAATTATTGACGTGTCATTTGATCACTAATTTATAAGTAAATAAATTAAATTATTATTTATCTTATTTCAAACTATTAAACTAAAATCATATCATTCAATTTTAAAATTTTAATTTAAAAAATAATAATAACAATACTCTTTATTCCTTTATTATTAGATAAATAGATATTTAAAAAATAGTAATAAAAAATTCACTCTTCAAATAATTTTAAATCTTTACCAACTACCTTCCATATCTTTCAAAACTATTTTTAAATCTACATTCTATTCAAATTCAAATTTTAAATTGAAATAATAATAATATTCTTTTAATATCATTTTTATGAAATAAATAGATTTTTTAAAAATACTAATAAAAGAGTTCACTCTAAATAATTTTTTAAAAAGGAATCAACATTCATATCTTTATAAATATTTTTAAAATTCTTTTGTCTTTATCAACCACTTTTCGTAAGTATTTAAATCTATAGAACCATCTTTAATATAACTAGATATGCAATGCTACAAACGATGAAAAATAATTACTTTAAATCAAAATAACTAGATATGAGAGTCACATCAAAATAGCTAGAAACAAATGATACAAACAAAGAAAAATGGCTCCTAGGTCAAAATAGTTTGATAAGCAAAAAACATTTTTTTATCTTCTATAAAATTAAATCCATATTCTATTCTCCACAAAAGACAGGGACTAGCTCCTCCAGAGCTCTTGTTTTAAGATATCAATTAGTGAGGTCACATATGGAAGCTCTTATTTCTCCTTATTATAAAGTTGAGGCCCAAGCTTGGGGGCACATTGGATCAACAAAGGCACAAGCCCATGAAATAATGACCTAACGAGGGTTTGAACCCAGGTGGGTACAACACCACCACTTATGAGCATGGTAAGCGGTGAACTTCATTCCTAGAAAAAGAAGAATTTGTCACGGTAATTAATGCATTTGGCTATTATTTGTTAAGATTGATTGACATTTTGTACATTTTTTATTGTAATTTTAATAAGTTGATAAAACTAAATACATTTTTTTGTCAATATAAAATTATATTCCCAAAAAAATACAATATAGGTTAGAATTTTGAATCTTTGTTCAAGTAAGGTTTTTAAAGTTATTACTTCATACAACTATTATTGTCAATAAAATATTTTTTTAACATATACAATATAGAAATGTATCGAAACATTTTAATTAAAGTTGGATCTCGCCAATAAATTTTCTTAAGGGGATGTTTATACTTTAGTGAATCTACAAAGGATTGCATTGAGAATTCTATGAGTTATGGGTGATTGATCAAATATTAGTATTTTGTATGTTTAGGAAGAAACAATGTGAGGAAAAAAGGATTGGTGTGGATTGCTAATGCAAAATTTTGGTTGTGGTCCTTATGGTGTATTTAGGATTTCAATTTGTGTCCATCACATGATTTGTTCATGATTTTGATGACCACAAGCTATAATTCTTGATTAATAGACGTTTCTATTAGAGTTCTTGATAAACAATTTAGAGACGACGATGAATTCTAAGACAAAGGAGTTATTGATGGTAATGTTGTATTTTATGGTGCTTGCTAATATTTCATGAGTGTGTTTTATTTATGCTGTTGGATCTCATTGATTAATGTGATCACATTTGATGATTTTCTAGAAACATGTTGATATTGTTCATGTTCTTGGCAGATATTAGTGTTGCGATCGATCGAAGCATCTTTAATGACGTTGTTACATGTTTGAGGATGAAGATAATGGATCATTTCTATTTCTTAGCCAACATTGAATTGATCACATTGAATATTGTATAGCATTTGATTAAATATTGTGTAACTAGGTGTTAAGGTTGAGTTGACCTTTGTTTATCCTTACAAGGTTGATAAATTGTATAAATAAATGTAATCATTTATTATTATGAAGGTGTGTGTATGAGAGATAGAGGGATGTATTGATTTGATGAATGTACAAAGAGGTATCAATGGAATCTACAATTGAGGCAGAGATATAATGCATTTTATTAGATCTGACCCTGAATAATAATGATCTATTAGAAAATGTATGATTTGTGGATTGTTTTCCCCTATAGACTATAGTCCATATAAATCTATATGGCAATGAGCCTTCCCTTATTTTTTTCATCAGTGAGATTTGGGTATTGTGCCTAAATGCATTTGCATTCCCATTGTAATACCCCTGACATGGTATAGTACTTTTAACAAAGTACAACATCTTGTAGGTTTTATTACCAATATGGGTTTTCCCCTATTAGGGTTCCCACATAAAAATCTTGAACATGTGATGTTGAGGATAGATTTAAGTTCTGCAGATTGATTTATGTTTATGAGTTTTGGACACAACTAATTCACCCCCCAGTTGTATAGTGTTGCCTTATTTCCACTTGGACAAAGTTGATAAGGAAAATAACTGTGCCAACTTTACCAAGTTTTTATACCTGTGCAACAATTGGTATTAGATCTTGGTACCTTAGTGTGGATCTTAACCATTTGAGGTAAATCTAATGGTACACAAATTAAATATCCCTATGTTTGATATATTAGATTACATTTCATACAAATACTAGATGAAAGGTAACTCGATATTACTTGGTAGCTACAAGATGTGGAAGCATGTGGAGACTACATATGTGTTCCCTTAGTCTGGCATACATATAGTAGATGAAATTGAAGCATATGATGTCAAGATATGCAATTATTAATGCTTTATCAAAATTAAAACTTGCTAAAGTAATTTCTTTGAAATTTGATTATGAGGTATGAGAAAAATTGAAAGAAGTATATGAAGGAAATGATAAGGTGAAACTTTAAAAAAAGTTGACAACAAATAAACATTATGAGAATCTTAGCATGGAAAATGGTGAAGGCATCAAGAGTTATTTTTGGAGAGTTGAGTGTACCGTGAATATAACCAAGAATAAATGCAATGACAGAATTGATGAGGACTTGATGGAGAATATCTTGATGACACTAGTTGGCAATTATAGTGACAAAGCTTTGGCTATTGAAGATGTTTATGATGCAAATAAGTTTACCAAGGAATAACTATTTGACACCTTAATAACATGGGTGAACCCACAATAATGGGTTCCACTTTAGTGGGACAAACAAAAATGAGAAAAATTGCAAAATGAGAAATTGAGTTTACCATATGTTCGCGCGAACTTTTTTTTTAATCATGTTCGAGCGAACATATTTCGTATGTTCGCACGAACATATGTGATATATATGTTAGCGCAAACATGATTTGCATGTTCGCGCGAACATGGTAAACGTGTTCGTGTGAATGCCATGTTCGCATGAACATGCAAAATCACAAAAAATTTAACCTTTTTTTCTTTTTTCTTTTTTTTTGCTCTTTTGACTGCCATAATTGTAGGAGAATGATCTCCTACTGTAAAATAAAAAATGTCAAAATGTGCTGCTCGGAGCAAGCTTTCCAACGACTATAATTTTATTACATAATTTAATCATTAAGACTTTCAAATATGAGTTTAACTCATTATAGCTTCATTACCGATTCAACATCAACCAACTTTGACACCTCAGGAAAATTAGTAAATTAGGTCAAATTTTTTTTGAAAAATATGGAGGCACTGGCTTATTGAGATATCTTTCTGTTCAAAAAAAAAAAAAAAATGGTTTATGATAAATTGACTTCAAATTATCTGTGTCAAACGGAACGTATGTCTGAATTACGGTTCATGTCACTTCAAAACTTCATAAACTATACAATATTCAACAAAAATAAATCAAACCAAATGCAAACACTGGATATTGATGTTACAAATCCAACGTCGAAAGAATTACTTCATTATCATTTCTAGAAAAAAAGTTGTGTCAAATGGACTGTCACTTTTTAAAATATTGAATTTTATTATGTACCACTTTTTGGAGGAGATAAAAAAAATTGACATAAATAATTTTTTTTTTTAGATTAAAAAATATTGTTACAAAGTAGGAACAAAGTACTCAAAATCACTAGTTTATGTCATCTTGAAATTATTTATAGTTTTGGAGATATAGTCACTTGAACATGACGTTTGTTGCAAAAATATTGATTTCAGTGTCAAAATTGGTCAAAAAGTGGAACCCATTATTGTGGGATCACCCACATTTGTATTGAGAAAGTTTGGCAATGGCAAGAGCAAATCTAAAACAACTTTCAAAGCAACCAAAATTAAAGAACTAGATGGTGATGACAAAGAAGAGATTGAATCAACTTTGCAAGTAGATTAAAGAAAGGTACTGACATATATGAATATATGTTACCCTAAAATACTTTAGGTGTGGTAGAGTTGATCATTTGGCTACTAGATGTCACAAGAGAGGTCCCAAGTGTAAGTTCAAGATATTCAATAAAAAGGCTTACTGTGTGAATCAAGATGCTACTAGTATTTCAAATGATGAATAAGAAGGTCAAGATTGCTTGATTTATGCCGAAGAAGATAAAAAATATGAAATTGATATATCTAACATTTGTTCTAAAATTAATGACATTGAAACTATTTTATATGTTAGAAGGAAAAAATAATGGATGGTTAATTAATAGTGGATTTTCTCATCAAATTACTAGAGATAAAAGAAAGTTTGTTTCACTTGATTAGTATGATGGTGGCCTTGTTAGATTTAGCAATGGCAAGACAACATATGTTATTGGGAAAAGATCAATTACTTTTGATGGAAAGAAGTAAATTGACATTGTTCCTAATGTGAAGAGTTTTTATCATAATGTATTCAACATTGGAAAGATATGTGAAAATAGATATGATGCCATATTCAAGGATGAAAGTTGTAAAATTGAGAAAAAGGATGAGAGCATTAATTGCAATTGGACATAAAACCAATAGAAATAAACAACAAATAGAACAAGCTACAAAATGATTCTTGATATCCTAAGTTGATGATAGTTCACTCTAGCATCAAAGGATGTGCCACATCAATTTTGACAATTGGGTAAGGATAATCTCATCCCAATTTATTAGAGACTTACCAAAACTAAGGAAGCTAGACAATGTTATATGCAAAGGATGAGGAGAAGTTAAATAGAGAAATAAACATTCACAGTTCACTCTACTACCCATTTACTAGATCTCGTGCACACTGACATTTGTGGTCCTATAAGAGCAAGAGGTTTTTGTAAGTGATATATACTTTGTACTCTTCATTGACGATCACTTTAGATCTACTTGGGCTACATTTCTAAGGGAGAAATCAAATGTATCTAAATTTTTTAGCACATTTAAGGCTAGAGTTGAGAATGAATGTGGTAAACGAATCTAGTATTTGAGACTTAATAAAGGTGGAGAATTTACCTCTGATGAGTTTGAAAGATACCGTGAGAAACACGTAATAAGAAGAAAACAATTTGTATCTAGGGTTAAGGCCACAATAATGGCTCCCACTTTTCATCACGAAGAAATTGGATGAAAAGTGGAAAAATCATCTTCTAGGGGCTTCAAATGAAGCCCCCATAGGGCTTAATTCGAAGTCATAGCCCTAGGGCTTCGTTCGAAGACCCTTGTGCCAACTGCCATAAGGGCTTCAAACGAAGCCTTAGGGCTTCAAGCAAAGCCCCTAGGGCCAATAGGTGGCCAAAAAGTGGGCCAGGGGGCTTTGTTCGAACCCCCTAGGGCCAAATAGGTGGCTGAAAAGTGGGCTAAGGGGCTTCGTTTGAACCCCCTTGGGGCCACTAGTTGGCCGAAAAGTGGGCCAGGTCTTTAATTGAACTCCCCTGATACTGTCCAAATAAGCCCTCTTCGTTTGAAGCCTCTCCAAGGGCTTCATTCAAAGCCACCTTCACTCGAAGGTCCAAAAATTGGAAATTTTACAAACTTACTCAAATTTCTATCAAATTTTACCCTTTCGAGGGCTTAGACAAGGGCTAGACAAGTCCATATTCCAAAACTAAATATAGAAAATTGTTGTACTCTAAATAATCTTTCCAATTACTATATTTTTAGTATATATATTTTTTTTCATGATGTTTAATTTTTAGTTTTAATAAATAGAGGTTGTCTGGCCATTTCACAAATTTGGATTTGAAGCTTCGAGAAAAATAGATAATGAGAAAAATACAATTTTTCAAAAATATGTCCATCAAAGCTATTTGTGTTACCTTTCTAAAAAAAATTTTAAAAAAAATTCAATAAATACAACTCAAATTATATTGTGTAATGGGCACCCCTGAATGTCCCAAAAAACTAAACCAAATTGCTGAAAGGAATTATGTCAAACAGTTTGCATTCAACATCTTATTTCTCCGTTTAATGTTTTAAACCCCTTATAACTCCGAAAATCAAATGTTTATTTGTTTGTTGTGTTTTGTGCATGGAATTGGTATCATACAACATAAACAAGAAAGAAACTACAATAATATGCAAAGTGGAAATGAACTGCTACCAATAAAATATTATTTTCAGAATTCATAAAACCAAATACATGGCAGATTTATCAACTCACTAATTACTTCAACATTATTGACATAATACTCCAGCCCATGCTTTCGAACTTGCTACTACAGTGCCGCGTGAATAGTGTTGTGTGAATAGTGCCACATGAACAGTGCTACTACAGTACTTTGTCCTTCAATCAGTCCACTACCTTCGTATTATCATTCCCTCAAAGCGGCATAAGCGTCGGACAAGTAGTGAAGAAGATATGAGCAAAATACCAAATCTGCATGTAGCTGGAAATGCAACTAAACTGCCTGATAATGAAGCCGATAACAAAGAATTCCAAAGGCCAAACCCCAAGGGAATGACGTCTAGAATGTTACAAGAGAGGATAAACATCCTCAAATGCCAAGAACAGAGCTGCAACTCAGACACCAAATTCTTCTCATATTCAACCTATCTAATGAAGCCACAAATGCTTCCTTTTATTCTATTTCCAAGGGTCCACTCAACTCATATGGGCAATGTGGGATAAAAGATGTGTAATATATAAAACATATATTAAAATACCCCTTATATCTCCCTTGGGTACACATCCCCATAAAATAAATATTAAAGTAACACTTTAATATTTTACAATTAAATTAGACGTTACTTTAATAAAACTTCGGGCATTAAAATGTGTTAGCAATCGGACTTTGAATAATGCGAGTGATGGCTCATCGGAAAGCTCTCACCGAGGAGTATCAAATCCAATCACCAAAATTGACTTGCACTGTGTCTTGCCGACTTAATAAAAATAGTAAGTATGCTTGAAATTGAGTAAATCAACTTCATTTTGGCCCAAACTGGAAATGACTAGGCCAAAACACTCCAGGATCTCGTTAAACCCTTCATTAGCCCTCGGGACCATGTAGAACAAGGCTAACGCACACACACTTGGTCAACTGCTAAAATGGGGACATTACAGTCTGCCCCCTTGAAATTGCTTGTCCTCAAGCAATCTTAGTCCAGCCTGCTGAATAACCTGCTCACTCTCCCATGTAGAATCTTCCTTCGGCAGGTCTTTCCATCTGACCAAATACTCCTTCACTATCCTGTTTCTAAGCTTCCTCTCTTTGGTGTCTAGAATAGCCTCAAGTACTAACACAAGCTTCCCCTCCTCATCCAAAGGGGGTAAATCTGCAGAAGACACTACACTCTGACTAATGGCTTTCTTAAGCCTAGACACATGAAACACATTGTGCACTCGATTGCCCTCTGGAAGCTCAAGCTCATAGGCGACTTTGCCCACTTTGCGAATCACCTTGTAGGGACCATAAAATCTAGATTTCAACTTTTCAGCTCCGCTCTTCTTTAGCGATGACTGTTTATATGGTTGTAGCCTCAAGTAAACCATATCCCCTACCTCAAAGCTATGCTCTATTTGGTGCTGATCAACATACAATTTCTGTTGATTCTGGGCCTGTTGTATATTCTCTTTGAGCACTTTCAGGATGTCCTAACTATTCTGCAATAAGTTTTTGGCTTTGGGCACTCTACTGTCACCCAAAACTAAATCCATGAAGCTAGGTGCTTCATAGCCATAAAGTGCCATGAAAGGAGTGATCGTGATGGACTTATGATAAGTTGTGTTATAACAATACTCTCCCATATGCAACCATTTGATCCAAGCCTTTTGTTGTGCAGTTACATAGTTTCTCAAATATCCTTCCACCCATTTATTCACAATCTCTATTTGCCCATCTGTTTGCGGATGATAACTAGTGCTAGGTGTAAGATATGTACCACACAACCTAAACAACTCTTGCCAAAAAACACTCATAAACTTACTATCCCGATCGCTGACAATGAATCTGGGCAGCCCATGTCACCTGAATATCTCTCTAAAGAAAAGATTTGCCACCTGTGATGTTGTGTAAGTGGATGGAATAGAAAAGAAGTGAGCAAACTTTGTTAAGCAATACACCACCACATAGATGCAATCCCTTCCCTGCACTCGTGGTAAATCAGTGATGAAGTCCATCGAAATACTTTCCCATTTCCTATCAATAATGGGCAAGGGTTGTAATAAACCTGCAGAAAATGTGTGCTCTCCCTTATTCTGTTTACAAACCACACACTCCCTGACATACCTCTGAACATCATCCTTGAGCCCTTTCCATGAAAACTGCTCTCAGATCTGCCTGTAGGTCTTGAAGACCCCCGGATGTCCAGCTGTGGGTGCATCATGAAATGACTTCAGTATTGCCTCTCTCAAATGTGATGACGGAATCAAATAAACCCTGTCCTGAACTCTGATCAATCCATCTATCACCTCATAGCGATCATCCTATATGGTACCTAAAATCAATCTAGAAGCCCAAGCATCTTCGACATACTCTGCTATAATTCGATCTCTCCAATCTCTTGAAATCTCTGCCAGAGCACATAAGTGAGGTCTCCGAGATAAGGCATCAACCACCACATTTTTCTTACCTTTGACAAACTCTATGTCAAAGTCATAAGCCTACAATTTAGTCACCCATTTTTTTTGCCGATCATTAAGATCACGCTGGCTCATGAAGTATTTAATACTGTTGTGATCAGTCTTGACCACAAAACATCCACCTACCAAATATGATTGGAATTTGGCCAATGCATGCATTATGGCCAACATCTCCCGGTCATAGACAAAATAACTCTTCTCAACTTCCTAGAGCTTCCTACTCTCGAATGGAATGGGATGCTTCTCCTGCATCAATACTGCTCCAATCCCATCACCTGATGCATCACAATGAAGCTCAAAAGGCTTCGTGAAATCCGATATAGCTAGAACTGGACATGAAGACATTACGTGCTTGAAATGCTCAAAACACCTCTGTGCTGCCCCTATCCGCACGAAGGCTCCTTTCCTGGTAGGATCTGTCAAGGGTGTAGCAATCTGTGAGAATCCCTTAACAAACCTCCTATAAAAACCACATAAACCAAAGAATCCCTTAAGCTGTGTAAGGTTTGTGGGAGTATGCCACTCTACAATAGCTCTAATCTTTTCGGGATCAACCCGAACGCCATCTGCACTAATGATATGCCCAAGGTAAAGGAGCTCAGTCATGCCAAACTCACATTTAGATTCCTTGGCATACAATGACTCTCCCTCCAGAATAGATAACACCTCCTCCAGATGATGTAAGTGCTCCTCCTAGGTCTTACTGAAGACCAAGATGTCATTAAAGAAGATCAAGACAAATCTCCTCAGTTGCTTCCTGAATACCTGGTTCATACAACTCTGAAATGTAGTGGGTGCATTGGTTAGACCAAATGGCATAACCATGAACTCAAAGTGGCCATAGTGACATCGGAAGGCTGTTTTCTCAATGTCGTTTGCTCTTATCTTGATTTGATGGTATCTGGATCGCTAATCAATTTTGGTGAAGAAGCATGCCCCATGCAACTCATCAATCAACTCATCAATCCTAGGGATGGGATACCTATTTTTAATTGTTTTCTTATTCAGTGTCCTGTAATCGATGCACATGTGCATTGTCCCATCTTCTTTACCAATACTACTGCTGAAGCAAAGGGGCTCTTACTAGGCCTGATATGTCCCATCTCCAACAAATCCTTAATCACCTTCTCTATCTCATCCTTGTGTTTCTTAGGATGACGATAGGGAGTAATCATAACTGGTTTGGCTCCCTCCTCGAGCTCAATAACATGTTCCATCCCTCTGTCAGGAGGAACCCCATGAGGAATATCGCTAAATACTTTAGTGTGTCTATCAAGTATCTTCTAGATATCTGGTGGATGACTCTTTTCTTGTGGCTCTGGTGAAGTTGGCATAATGTAGCACTTTGCCGCCCACTCTATGTCATCATGATGAAAAAGTCTCTGCATTCTCCTCAAGGACACTACTCTGCAACCTCCATCTGAAAGTCCTCTAAGTACCACAGTTCTGCCCTCATGCTAGAATCTCATCTCCAATTTCGCTAGGTTGAGTGTGAACTCAACTAGTGAAGCCATCCATGTCATGTTGAGGATGACATCATAATCTCCCATCTCCACAACATAGAACTCATCCTCCAACTCGTAGCCATCTCCAAACCTGCTGCGAAGATTAGATATCTTCCGAGTGCATAATAATTTATCACCATTAGCCACCATGACTCTAAACCCATCATGCTCCTCTGTCTGTAACCCTCTCCTGGCTACCAACTGTGCATCTATGAAGTTATGTGTAGCCCTAGTGTCAATAAGAGATATCACTTTTTGCCCCTGGATAGTACCCTTGACCCTAAATGTGATTGCCTTTTGGGCCCTTGTCAAGCGTGCCAACAATCTATCATCCTTAGGAATGCTGCTCTTTTCTATAGTGTTACCCTCATCTGAATCGGAGTGATGATCCTCCCCCTCTGACTCTGACTCTTCTGCTGAAAAATACTCCATTTGATTTGCCTTAGCCTTGAGAGAACATCTATGAGATAAGTCCGAAGGCTCTCTACAATGGAAGCACAACTTCTTCTTTCGAAGTTCATTCAAGGTTTCATTGTCTAGTCATTTTTATCCTTCTTTGGGTTTGCTATACTCTTTCTGGAACGATTTTTTGTCTTTGTCCTTGTGGTAGGAAGAATCTATTGAATGGTTTTTTCCTTTGTATATCGAAGGGCCTAAATCTCGTGCCTTTTTAGTTGCTTCAACTAAGGTGAGTGGATCATGTCCCTTCACCCAACCTCATAATGGATCAGCAAGACCATCACAAAATAACACCACCAATCTCTTAGGAGAGATATCGGTAACAAGTACAGTCAAGCGCTGAAAGTCGGCAATGTAAGCATCCACAGAACCTGACTGTTTTAACTATGTTAGCTGCTTGAAATGTAACTCGGGATCCCTAGTGTCAAATCTCTCAATCAATGTTTCGGTGAATTCCTCATAGGATGTAATCTAATTATGCCCCAAAGTCACCATGCCATGATGCCACCATTCATGTGCAACACCATCCAAGTGCATAGTTGCATACTTGATAGCCTCCTCCTCAGGCAGAGGATTTAGCTACAAGTATGTATCTACCTTCTACACCCAAGCTCGTGTAGTCATCTTCCCTGAAGCATCATAATAAGGTAAAGAAAGTTTTCCAACTTTCTTTCTCAGCTCAAAGTTTTGATTCCTCCCTCCTGTTCTAGGCATGTGTCTCATCCTCAAATCCATTAATCTCTAAGGGAAATATCCGCTTGAAACTCCGGTCCACTAGCCTCCCAGTCCCTCCTGAACTAATCCTGTAACTCAGTAATCTGCAGTTCATTTACTGGTTGAACTGGATCTTTGGGTGGGAAAGTGGGTAGAAGAGGTGTCGAGCTCGCAGTCCGCGCTAGGCGTGCAACGTGTCTAAAGTTATCAGCCTCATTCTCATTGTTGTCGTGTCCATTATTACCATTAATGTTATTCTCATGACCATTGTTGTTTCCTTGGCCTCCATGGTTATTGTTTCCCCCATTGTTATTGTTTCCCTCATTGTTATTGTTTCTGTTGTTGGCATCACCTAGATTAATATTGACACCCATCTGTCTAGCCATGAGCTGCAACATCATTTCCATTCGCCTATTCTGCTCCTGCTGCATACGCTGCCCCTGCCCTAATGTATCCAGTAACTGTTTGAACATTATCTCCCCTTGATCTGGACCGACATTCCTACCTTCGCCTAATCCTGTATTCCTATCATCTCGATCACCCATATTGTTGTCCTGATCAAAGAATATCTCCTTTGTGTCTGTATGGCTAGATTCAATGTCCACCTGCACGGATGTACTAGACTGTTTGCTTTACAAGTCTGAAATCCTATTTTGTCTTGCTCTGGTATCGTGGAAATTATAAGGCCCCTGTCGCATGCTCAAACATAAATGCTTACCCTATGTTTTTTTTTATTTAATTCTGATTTTAGTGTTTTGACATTTCGTCAAACACTTTTCCCTCTATCTGGCTGTTCCAAATTCCCTATAAGACCTCTATAGGATGGCTGGACTTATAGCTCCGATACCACTATAATGGGCACCCCTGAATGTCCCAAAAAACTAAACCAAATTGCTGAAAGGAATTATGTCAAACAATTTGCATTCAACCTCTTATTTCTCTGTTTAGTGTTTTAAACCCCTGATACCTCCGAAAATCAAATGTTTATCTGTTTGTTGTGTTTTGTGCATGGAATTGGTATCATAAAACATAAACAAGAAAGAAACTACAATAATATGCAAAGTGGAAATGAACTGTTGCCAATAAAATGTTATTTTCAGAATTTAGAAAATCAAATACATGGCAGATTTATCAACTCACTAATTACTTCAACATTATTGACATAATACTCCAGCCCATGCTTTCGAACTTGCTGCTACAGTGCCGCGTGAATAGTGTTGCGTGAATAGTGTTGCTATAGTACTTTGTCCTTCAATCAGTCCACTACCTTCTTATTATCATTCCCTCAAAGCGGCATAAGCGTCGGACAAGTAGTGAAGAAGATATGAGCAAAATACCAAATCTGCCTATAGCTAGAAATGCAACTAAACTGCTTGATAATGAAGCCGATAAAAAAGAATCCCAAAGGCCAAACCCCAAGGGAATGATGTCTAGAATGTTACAAGAGAGGATAAACGTCTTCAAATGCTAAGAACGGAGGTGCAACTCACACACCAATTTCTTCTCATATTCAATCTGTCTAATGAAGCCACAAATGTTTCCTTTTATTCTATTTCCAAGGGTTCGCTCAACTCATATGGGCAATGTGGGATAAAAGATGTGTAATATATAAAACATATATTAAAATACCTGTTATGTCTCCTTTGGGTACACATCCCCATAAAATAAATATTAAAGTAACACTTTAATATTTTACAATTAAATTAGACATTACTTTAATAAAATTTCAGGCATTAAAATGTATTAGCAATCAAACTTCGAATAATGTGAGTGATAGCTCATCGAAAAGCTCTCACCGAGGAGTATCAAATCCAATCACCAAAATTGACTTGCAATGTGTCTTGCCGACTTACTAAAAATAGTAAGTATGCCTGAAACTGAGTAAATCAACTTCGTTTTGGCCCAAATTGGAAATGACTAGGGCAAAACACTCCAGGATCCCATTAAACCCTTCGTTAGCCCTGGGGACCATGTAGAACAAGGCTAATGCACACACACTTGGTCAACTGCTAAAATGGGGACATTACATATTGATAAAAAAAAGCTATGTCTAAGTTATCGTTGTAATACCCCAAAATTGGCTCATTGCCATTATACCAATTCTTGTCTATTTCTGATCAATCCTAAGTCCTATTTCACTAGGCAAATTCTTATTCTACTACTCGCTACTTGACTTAAATGTCAAATGCAGAAAACCCTAATTTGCATTCATCATGCTTATTATTTAATTCCTATAGTATTTACTCATATTAGTTACATTAAACCTATTGATTAATATTTAATTTAATTAATAATTATTTATACTTTAATTAAATTAAAAGGGTGAGTGAATAGCCGAGTTGGTGTGAAGGCGAGTCGTGAGGCGTAGTGTTAGGCTAATGATCTCGGTGCTACGCATCAACTCCGGTTCGAGTCACACTAGGTTACCACAAACCCTTTTCGCCAATAGTGGCATGTTGTGATGGTTAAGTTGTTGCATTGTTGTATTTGCCATCAAGGTTCAAATCCCATGGGGATGAGGTCCCCTGTTTGTGGCCTCACTGGTTCATAGCTCCAGGTCAAAGGGTTTACCCCTCTTTTAAAAAAATAAAATAAATTATATCCTAAGGCTAATGTACTATGGAATTAAATTTATTTAATTTAATAAATATGCCTATTTTAATTAATTAAATGAAATTATTTAATTAAATGGAGAACTTACTTCTAATTAATTAAACAAAGTTATTTAATTAAATGGGAAGTCATTCCTAATTAATTAAATGAAGTTATTTAATTAAATAAGAAAAGTGCCTCTAATTAATTAAATAGAATTATTTAATTAAATGAAAAAGGTATTTATGAGAACATATCTCATTTTATTAAATTAAATTATATCCTAAGACTAATGTACTATGGGATTAAATTTATTTAATTTAATAAATATGCCTATTTTAATTAATTAAACAAAATTATTTAATTAAATGGAGAACTTACTTCTAATTAATTAAACAAAGTTATTTAATTAAATGGGAAGTCATTCCTAATTAATTAAATGAAGTTATTTAATTAAATAAGAAAAGTGTCTCTAATTAATTAAATAGAATTATTTAATTAAATGAAAAAGGTAATTATGAGAGCATATCTCATTTTATTAAATTAAATATCTCTCCAAAATCCTTCTTTAGTTCAAAAAGGGAAATTCTTAGTTCACTGTTGATAAAAAAGGAATTAAATCAGTTAACTCCTTATTCTACTCAAATTGAATAAGTTAACTCCTTATTCTACTCAAATTAAATCAGTTAACCCCTTATTCTACTCAAATTAAATCAGTTAACTCCTTTTTCTACTCAAAATTAAATCAGTTAACTCCCTTTAATTTGGGAATCTTCCTTTATGAGTGAACTTCACTTTTAATCCTGACCGTTGATTGAAATCAATCTCAACCGTTGATGGATTCCAGGAAAGTCTATTTAAGAGACCCTCATCTCTTCATTTTGAGAGAGGTTGAATGAGAATTTGCATCGAATTGCTACTGGATTGTGCATTCATTTGAGCTCCCTACTTTCATATTCATTTTCTAGTTTAATTCTCATCTAGATTTAATATGCATACATTTAGTATAATTTCTTTTACATGTTCTTAGATTAAACGTGCATACTCCATTCTAGATTAATCTGCATAATCATATAGATTAATTTCATTTCAAATCTTTCGTTCTTACAGGGTCTGGTTGCTTAAACACCTTGGATCCGAGGATATCTGACAAGTAATTCCTTTTAGATAGAAGGCAATAGGTCGCTTTACAAGCTGATTTTCGAATGAACAATCCAATGTTCATTCCGGGTTGAATCCGCATACAATGACCATGTTGAAGTGTGTGTGTTAGCATAGGCCACATATTCACACATACATTTCTGGCGCCCACCTTGGGGCTTAAAAATCAATTTTCTGGCCTCATTCTTTTTGTTTTACATTTTTGTTTTTTATTTATATCTTGTTTTGCAGGTTTGTCTTGTTGCAGGTTTGAAGACACTTCGAGAAGGCATCCAACAATGATGAGAAAATGAGCATTTGAGAAACGTCTTCCTCTTCTCCTCTTAATTTTCTTCTATTTCTCTTCTTCTTCTTCTTTTTCTTCCTTCTCATGTTCTAAAGTTAAAAAAGAAAAAGAAAAAGTCTTGGGGTTCTTGAAAGATTTGATCATATCCTTCAAACGATTCATTATTTCAATCTAAAATTTTTATTGCATATTTAACATGCAATCTGCAGTTTACAATAAAAATTTCGGATTTATTTGATCAAAAATGAATTTTTAATAATTTTTTATGTATTTTCATAAAAAAATTATTTCGCAACTCAAATAATTGAATTTAAATCTAAAAATTTTACTGTAGATTTGGGACATGCTGCACAGTTTACAGTAAAAATTTCAGATTTATTTTATCAAAAATGAATTTTTAGTAATTTTTTAATGTATTTTCATAAAAAAATTATTTTACAACTCAAATCATTGAATTTAAATCTGAAAATTTTATCATAGATTTTGGAAATTCTGCGTACTTTACAGTAAAAATTTTGGATTTTTTTGAGCAAAAAATTTTTTTAATAATTTTTTTAATGTATTTTCATAAAAAAATTAATTCTTGATATAAATCAAAGAATTTCAATCCAAAAATTTTACTAAATGTTTGTGAGGATTTTTATAGACTACAGTAAAAATTTCAAATTTTTTGGATAAGAATTTTATTTTTAATAATTTTTTTATGTGTTTTCATAAAAAAGAATTATTAACTCATGATGCAAATCTTGGAATTTTAATCAATAATTTTTATTGCAAGTTTTTTATTTGGAAAACAGCAAGGAAGAAAGAAAGGCCATCCAAATATGACAAAAGAAAGCAAAAAAAAAAAAAAATGCATCTCGCTTTTGCTAACTTCGAAAACAGCACAAGAATTGTTAAAAATTAGGTAAATCTACTAAGCGCATTGCGAGGCTCACCAGGTAACCTTCCTCAGCTGATAACAATTCATTTGGAGCTAAAACGAACATCTCTTGTGTCAAGCTTATGTGTATTTCCTTCCATGTTCTCATTTTACAACACATGCATAATTTGATACTAAGTTGTGATCTCTATTAGTTTCATCTAGCAGGCTTAGTTACTAGTGATAGATCTAATTAGCTATCTTGGGTTATTGGACTCGCTAATCCGCTGGCCCCTCATTCCACCTTGTGGTTGCAAGATCAGCACCACGTTAAAGGGGAGGGGTCTACAGGAAATAAGCGTTAAATGCTCCACAAGGCAACCCTTTTGTGCTTTTTAGAACTCACTAGTTTCTGAGTTGTAGACTCGTGTTAGCTTGTGTGAGGGATTAAATGTTCCATATCTTTGGACTCACCTCACATTAGTTAAAGCGTTAAGTGTACCACCTTGTGCTCTTTGATTGCTTTTGGATAGATTTGCTTTCGAAAATTGATATCTGTACACACATAGTAATTAAGCCCCCATGAACACTATTTGTGGATCTTGAGGGAGTGGGTTCCTAGTGAAACTCCTCTCTAAGACGGATTCCTTGTAGGTGGGGAGGATACTTTGAGCATCTCGCAAATAGATGAATCTTTAACTTGTTGATTAAGGCATCCTTTCTCCGGAGAGGTTGATAGATCACTGGGAGATGATATCATAGATCTTTAAGAGATAATCTTAGTTTAGTGTGTTAAATTAATCTGTTTGCTTTGATTGGGCTAAAAGTGAAAAGGTGTCAAGACCTTGAATCTGGAAGCTAAGTCCCCTTGTGGTACACTATTATGAGTCGGTCACCTTTAGAGAGGGTTAACCGTAGTAGACAATCCCTCTACAGGGCAAACTGTGTTGATGGAACCTCGAGCGGTAATAGCCATTTTTGACGTGGTAGTGACAACCGCTATATAAATGTCCTCGTAGAAGAAATCTCCACGGGTGTGGTTCATTGTGGGTTGTCAGATCTCCCCAGCAGCTCTTGAAGATTAAGTTCTCGGACTATGTTGAAACCTCGGTGTGCCAGGATTAGAGGTCACCCCTGTGAATCATAAAAGTTGCAGAGTCAAAACATTACTAAAAACCTTAAAGAGGCCAAACTTTTCACTTTCTAGTAATGTGTACAATGATTGAAAAACTCTTTGAAAACATACACAAATAGCTCTCCTAGGGATTAGCACAAACTAAGTCACTTGATTGTTCATGCACAAGGTTGCTTTTTCCCTTGTTCATTATTTTTAGACGTGCTTGAAATCACCTGCTTGCTATTCTACATGCCTGTTTATCTGCTTGGTTACTGAAACGATCAATTTTTGTCAAAACTTCTCACCAAATCTGAGATCTTGTCTCGCACGACCATTGTAGATTCTCATGCAAAACTTTGCTGAAACACTGCCAAAAACTTGTTAAAATTGGTCATTTCCTGCACTTCTTTGCATGGCTTGTAAAGGTTTCTCGCGTGAGATCTTGTGTCAGCATTTCCACTTTTGGTCTGTTTTGGCTGTCTGCAGCTTGCATGTTGCCCTTTTCTGCATCCGTTTGTCACTCTTTGTCTGCGAACAATCCCAAATAGTGGCATCCTGCTTAGCTAATGACGTGTGACCTATACTTTAACTAGTCTTATCTCTCAGTTATCTTGCTCTTGTCCTTTAGTGCTTGTTGTACTTTGTGTCATGATAGTCATAATCTTTGGATGTTCTAGCCTTCAAATCAAACTATTCGTACCTTAGTATATTGCACTCTTATCTTGCTTTTCTGAGACTACGTTCTAGTGTGGTCCTTGTCTAAGCTTTTGCTTTTTGTCATTGTCTATGACTGTGGAAACTTGACTTATGTCCTAAAACTTGGCTGTCGCTACTTGAAACATAGTACATCAAAATGGCTAACAACAAATGTGCTAAATCCAATATTCCTAGTGAGGAAGAAAAGCTACTAATTGCAAATATGAAGCAAAAAATCCAATCAATGGGTGCTCAACTTCAAAGACTAAAAGAAGAGGAAAACACATCATCGAACAAATTCTCCTTGAGAGAAATTTTCCCTTTCTCCTATAACAACCAAAAATCACATTCTTGTGATTTTGAATCCAAGACATCTGAGAACACCTCACATATGCCCAAGAAATCCAGGAATATCTTTGAAAACAAACCTTGGGAACCTAAACCAAAGCGTGATTTCACACCTTTGGGAAAATCTTATGAATTAACCTTGGAAGAACTTCTTGAAGAAAAACTCATTGTGTTACCTAAGGTCACTTTGGCGTGTAACGCCCCGCTCGGGAACCCAAGAGAATTAAACCTAACATGTTACAATGTTTACTGAACTATTTTAAAATTTTTTTTTTTTAAAAGTTTAAACAACATCAAGATAACATTAATGCGGAAGCAATAAGAACATACATATCAAATACACATTTGCAATTACAGATATAGTTTCAATTCCTCAAGGATTCCTTTACGTTGAGTCACATTTAATAATTTTTTAATTAATTAGTTTAAGTTCCAAGTACAATGTCTCAAGATCATAAAGAAATAATAGATACATAATCGCATAAGAAAATGCATAAGTATAAACAATACAATGAAAGTACATCCAATCAATAACATCCACTGCACATGTCGTAGGGTATGTGAGAAAAGATACAATACATCAAAATACATGATAACATATATACATCATCTGAAAAGAAGTCTCTGAGATAAGAAATAAGAATGATAAAGGTACATCTCCTGCAATGAACATCCAACAGCTGGCAATGTGAAGGGGAACCCAAATGGTAAGAAGGCACTACCTCCCGACCACGTGGTTACCTAGTCAGGCTTCCACTCCCACCGTGCAGGAAAGATAATGAACGATCCACAAACGGCTATCAAACATAAAACATTTGTAGGCAAGGTACCCCTAATAGCCAAAACTACCTCAAAGGTAACACATACTACTCAAGAGGATAAAACAATCCAAAAGTAAGAACACTCAAACCAATACCAACACCTCATAACCAAACATCATTCACAAACCAAGTATAAACCAAATACCAAGATCACAAGATAAAGTCAATGAAAGATAATCACCTCAAGTCAAAAGCCACATGTCAAAAGTACAACATCCATGAATCACCAATCATCCTCAATGAAAGTAAATATCCATAATAAACACATCCGACAATAATAAGTACACCACATCCAACAATAAGTACACCACCAGAGGTACACAAAATCCACAAAGATCTACAGAGGAGACTCAGGCTACATACTAGGGAGTGTCATCACATGGCTACTTGAGTTACCCTGGACTGATATCTTAATAGAACCCGGACCCTCAAGCGTTGAGTTACCCTGGACTGGTTACTCTGAACCCCAGACCCTCAACATCACACATATGGAAACTAGAGAGCCCTCTTAAGAAGACGAGGCACTCATCTCATTCCCATCCTTAGTCTATACAAGCACTAAAGGCATGGGTGGATAAAAAATCTCTAACTTATCTTTTTAGTGTGTTTCCCCCCCATAAATTTTAATTACTAGATTATCACTTATTACATAACTTGCATTAGGTTACCCTGGTACTGACCACTTTGGGTCCCGGACCCCTATGCAAGCCACTCCCAAGTCACGTACCTAGACAACCTCTCCTAAACACATAAATCCACAGTTGTGTTCCATACCACAACAACCCTAAAGATCAAACTCGGTTCCTTAATAGGCAACCTGATAATAGGACGGTTCTCCCACCCAAGTACACATAAATGCTTCATAAAGTAAACCTCATAACTATAATTTCAATTTGAATCACATAACACATCATGACAACTAGCCACATAAATGGTATAACAAAAATCCCACAAAACCTCTGGTGTACGTCCTAGACTAGTCAACATCTAATCAACTCCAAAATCCCAAAGCATAGATAGTACAAGCAACATCACAGTTTCATAGTTTGGGTTTGTTTTAAAAAT
The DNA here is from genome assembly GCA_028749045.1 of Cupressus sempervirens. Taxonomy (NCBI): domain Eukaryota; kingdom Viridiplantae; phylum Streptophyta; class Pinopsida; order Cupressales; family Cupressaceae; genus Cupressus; species Cupressus sempervirens. Next base: position 161,979,548 of record CM053793.1, on the reverse strand, counting down.
ACATAATCGGGTTACAAGTAAAGTTTCAGTTTTGTTTTCAATGTACGTTTTCAAGTATACAAGATTCTCAGTATCGCCCTTATAACTTAACCCAATCATTTATTCGAATAAAGTATAAAATTACCCCTAATTGATTTAAATCAAATTTTAGTAATAATTTAGCATAACTATTTACCAATATTATTAAAGCAATATCTATTGATCTTTGAGTAAAATAATTGTGATTTCAATACAATCAATTCACATCTTCTTAAATAATTTCCATTATTTAAACAAACTCATATTCGATTTAATTAAGATAAAATAACAACTATATTACCATCATTAATTAATTATTATATTATTAAATGTTAATAAGATTTACCCCTAAATTTATTAACAAATAATAATTTAAATATAATCTAAACTTAATAATTTACATTTAATAATTTACAATTTTTTTTTATATGATTTAAATTTAATATAGTAACATTCAATAATTTAAAACTAATATAATATAAATTTGATAATTTAAAATAATTTAATATAATTAAAAATTAATAACATTAAACTATAATTAAAATAAAATTATTAAAAAAAACAATGCATATCATATAATAAAGCATTGGCTTTATATAGCCATGCACTTTATATAATAAAGTCGTTGGCTTTATTTAGCCGTGCGGCCAACCTTGAAAAGGTTGCCGTAGGCTTTTCGAGCCACGCGACCATTAAAAGATGGCGCACAGGTACTGTGAAACGCAGTACTAAAAGGTGCGCCCCCCCAAATCGTAGGCAGGTACGCTGTAATATGCAGGTACTCACAGGTAAGTGGTTAACTTATTAAATTTGTTTATTGTTATTTTATTTTTATTTTTTAATGTAATTTTATAAAAAAATTAATATGAATTTATGTATTATTATATGTGAAATTTAAGAATTCTTTTATAAATTTATAATTTTTATTTTATTTACAATTTATGAAATACATTTCAATAATTCTATAATTATATATATAATATTTACATTATTACCCCGACAAGAAAATTAAGTCTGACCTATCAAATTTCAATATCTAATTTTAAATCTTTCTTTTCCTTTAAACCCTACATGATTTAAATTAATTTCCTCTATGATTCTTCTGTATAAACAATGAGAAACTAATTTTAACCAATCAGATCTTGAAACAATCAAGATGATAAACATAATTTCAATCACCCAACAATCACGAAGCAAATAGATATTTCCAATTAAAATTGCATTCACGGGATTTCAAAACCCTACCTCGTACTGATGCTAAACTTTGACAATAAGATGAAAATTCCTACACAAAATCCTTCAAGCCATGAGAAATTCCTTTCTTTCGCAAACCCTCTGAGTTGCTCTCCAAAACCCCTGTGTGTGAAAAACTTGTGTCTCCAATAATGACCCGATAACCCTCTAATATAGAATCTAATTACCCTTTAGGGTTTCTATCACCACCACTTCTAAATTAGAATAATTTTATTTAATTAATTAATACATGCACAAGTAATTTTCTTTTTAAATGAAAATATTCTTTTATTATTCCTTCATGCACTTTAAGTGAATTGTTAAATTACTTTATTTAACTTTCCACTTTACTTTACTTTAAATTAATTTATAACTTATAAATCTCATGCGCACTTAATGCGATTAAATATCTTTATTAATTTCACATGTTTAATCTTTTCAATTAATTTCTTATATTTAAAACTCATTCATGCAAACTTAAAACATATTTATAATTTAATATCTTTTCATTTCTTAATTTATTTTTGAACGTTTAATTTGATAAATATTTATTAACTTAAATAACAATAATATTTAGCATTTATTTAAAAATGAACTCTAAATATATTATTATTAAATTAAATAAATATTATCACGTTCTAAATTTAATCTTAAAACTTTTATCTTCAATTTAATTCTTTATATTTAATTAATTTCTCAATTAATTAAATATAATTAAATATTTATAATATCATAATAATTTTCCATTAAATTAAATTATTAATTTAATCTATTAATTAGACTTAATTAATAGAAATTCATCAAAGACTCACAAAACAACATACACACAAAATACTCACGGGTTTTAACAAGGGTAGACAGTTTGTTACGAGTCCTCCTTGCAGGACAAGTATTTTAGGCTTATGGCTAGGATAGGACTTGATCATTATCTTCCCATTCTCACCATTTGAGTATTTGTAATAGGGCACGCTCATCCTGGCAATTCAGGGAAGTCGATGCCCGGTACCTGCATCCTGCATAAAAGACGAGCATGTACATGTATATAATATATCTAAACTAAACAGACAATGGCGGGGAGTGGTTCATCGTGTAGATCCCAACTAGCAGGTGACTACGACTCCCTTCCTTAACCACATCAAACATGTCAGACAAAAAGATAAAATAACACGCGCACCATACACATGCAAGTATGGGGTAAGTATCGTAGAAATCACAAGTCTAATATCAAATGCGTACATACAATAATACATCTCTATCAATACAACCTAATCATCATTAAAGACATCACGCTAACATTGTTACAAAAGAAACCACATTTACTAACTAGGATCATCAAAATATCATTAACAACACATGAATGAAATCAACTAAGCAATTATAACTGATACATTTGTAATCAAAATCATGAAATAATATCATAATATTACAAATCTAGTATCTCTAAAACTAATCAAAGCATAAAATCAGCCTAAGGAATTTGACAATGATAACAGAAATGCGAACTAGGGGCAGGCACTACATGGCGGGAGTTTCCTTTATGAGTAACTATTATGTCTATCATAGACATAATTTACATAAAACTTCCCATTGTAAGGAGTTGAAAAACAAGATCCAAGATCTCTTTGACAGTGGTATAATTAAAAATCTAAGCTCTCAACTACTAAAGATTCTACTCTCAAGAAGGATCAACCTCATGAAACCATGTCTAGTAACAGTTCAAACACAACTTCTACTTCCTCCAACATACATCCACCTTCTAAATTGTCCAATCTTTCCAACACATATTCACCAAAAGAACTCACTACTCCCCCAGTTGACTATGTGTACTCTCAAGGACTACCTTTAAAGGAAACTCAAGCTAATCTTGACTTAGCTGCAAACCTCTCCCATACTACACAAAGCAAATATCCAAAACTTCCATGTGTTGCTCCTCCTATTATCCCCAATCCAACTATTCCTCCGTTGTCCCTTCAAAAGCCTATTATGGAGACTCTAGAAATATATTCAAATACAGATTCAGATACTCCCTCATCCTTGGTTTTGGTTTCATGTCAAGAGGACCACTTAAATCATGAAGAAACAAGTGTTGATCAAGACCAAGATTCCTTCATCCCCTTTCAAGTCTTCCAAGATCTCGTGTCTCCATCTCAAGAGCCACATAGTTCTCCATCTCCCATGTCATGCACCTCTACTAAGCAAGATCAAGATATTCCTTCCACCATCCTTAAGGAGACTATTAAAGACCAAGAGAAGGATACTTTTCCTCTATTACCTAAGATTCCTTTTGAAGAGAAAAGTGTTCCTTCACTCTCTTGTTCTACCTCACTACATTCACTTCCAAACTATGCTCAAGCTTTAAATACTCCTGTCAAAGGTATTGATCGTATAACAGTTACTCATAAATCTATTGATGACTTTGGTCATATTGCTCACTCTAAAGATGCTGATATCCATACTCGTGGTCCATTCACATCTTCTAAATCTATCCTTGGTCCCTACCCATCTAAGCTAAAACCTTCAAGTCTTCCATCCATATTGGGACCTTATGTTCCTCTATCTCCTACTTCCACTCTTAGCTCATTATACATTCCTCCTACCCTACCCCAAGATCAAAAAAGATACACATACTTGAACTCTTCACGTCCACCTTTCCATCTAGACCAGTCACATTGGCCTCATTCATCCACAAGTCCCAAGTCCTTTGGAAGTAATTTGGATGATCAACTCAAACACAAGTGCATGAATCCATCCTCAAAAGTTCACTATGTCTCCTCTAATCGACATATGAATATCAAGAAGGAAAATATACAAAAGAGACCGCAAAGGTCCACTATTCAAAGAGCTCAAACAAAGAAAGTATGGGTTCTTAAATCTATTATTGAAGAAATGTGTTGCAAAGCATCTAATGAAAAATCAAAAGCTATATGGATTCCCAAGTCTCTTTTGAAAGACTTGAATATTGAAAACAAATCAAAGTTGACATTCAAGCTTCCAAAGGCTTTCACTCCACCTTCTTCCCAACATCTTCCTAAAAAGGTTTCAAAGCCTTCTACTCCACCTTCCTCCAAAATTATTCCACCACCTCATACATCTAAAACTCATACTATTTCATCCATATTTCCTCCATCATTCCACTACCCTTCAAGGTGTGTGTCAATGTTGATCCTGCACATTTTTTGTTCTACCCTTGCACATCCCTTTCAATACCCTATCAACTCCACCTTCTATCCTCCACCTTTTATCCTTCCATCCCATTTATCTCATCCATAGCCTATAACCTTATCCTCCATATATCTTTTCTACTATCTCCCTTCCATTACCTTATCAACATCTTTGAGTGTACCTTGCTATGGCCTTGGCTTATCATAACTTATCTTATGTTATAGGAGTGCTATCTAACTTGAGAAAGGCTTGAATTCTTTCCAAAAACTCTAAAAATCCAAAAAAAAAAGGAAAAAAAAGAAAGAAAAAAAAATGAAAAATGAAAAAGTGCCTTGGTGAAAACCACTTCTTGTGGCACCTTGGAAGCAAAAGTGAAGAAAAATAAATCCATCCTATAGTGAAAACCACTTCTTGTGACACTTTGGATAAGTACCATGATGAAAACCTGGTAAACAGGCATCATGTGTAATTCTTCCATCCATGACATCCTATCATGATCTTGCTTATGCTTCAGATGTCCTCGTCTCAAGTCACTCACTCATAACCTCCATAACAAAAAATTTCTTTCATATTCAGTTAACCCTTTGGTCTTGATCAACAAAAGAAAGAAGAAAACTCAGTTCTTAGCAATCTCTTGACATGGTCATTTTCGTGGATTACTTACACGATACCCTTCATTAAACCATGAGCTCATATTGTTATATCCTTTTCTCTAGCTTGGGTAATCTTGTGAAGGCTTTCCTTGAGGGTAACATTCACTGCTTCATATTTGTTGTCTATCCATCTCTGCTTATCCACTCGCTTGCTACTACATCTCATCCTACACCTTGCTAGACATTGAAACAAAATCAAGGTGATCCTTCTTGAGAGCTAGTAATATTTGAAAAATCCTAAAAATCAGAAAAAGTTCTGAAAAAATTGTTACCTTGGTGAAAACCTAGCAATAGGTGCCTTGGTAACACCAAAAAAAGTAAAAAATCAAAAAGAGAAAAAAAAAAAAATAGTGCCATTGATGAAAACCTGGAAACAGGCATCATGGTAACAAAAAAAGAGAATCCTGCCAAGAAGGTGAAAACCTGGTAAACAGGCGCCTCTTGTTCCTAATGCTCCATCTTGTAGCGCATCTTCTGGCTATTCTGTACAGTCACTTTCATGCTTTTGCTTTCCTACTTTCCGCTCATGTATCCATGGATTGAGTCTTGTCATAGCTCGAGGGCATCCCCCCTTAGTGTCACTCTTTTTGAGATTCTCCTCATAGAATCTCCTTCGCGACAGTCACCAGTCGTTATGACTACATCTGGCTACTGCCGCTAGTGTCACTCTCTTTTCGAGATTCTCCTCATAGAATCTCCTTCACGACAGTCACCAGTGGTCCTCACTGCGTCTGCCTACTGTCGCCAGTGACACTCTCTTTTCGAGATTCTCCTCATAGAATCTCTTTCACAACAGTCACCAGTTGTTTCAGCTGTGTATGCCTACCGTTGCTCGGGTCATGTCTCAAGATTCCTTTATGGAAGATCTCTTTTGCATCAGTCACCAGTCGTTCTGGCTGTGTCTGTCTACTGTCACTTAGTCCTCTCTAGGTTCTTCATCGTGAAGATTCCTCTTTGACCTCAGTCACCATTCGTTATGACTGCGTCTACCTACTGTCGTCACCCTACTGAAGAGATTTCTTTCAAACATGTTCTGGACATTGACACTTGACATCAATCCCGAAAATGTTGAACTCAAAAATGATATAATTGTTTGGATATGCTGAGCATTTTCTTTGTTTGCTTTGTTTTGCTTTATCATATCTCCTCGAGCAACTCGACGATGTCATCTTCGACTAGAGAAGCAATGACTAGGGGCATGATCTTTTTCTTTGCTTTCTGTTTGCGATTTAGTTCCAATTAGTTGATACATTCCTATAAAAGCGGTGTCCACTATAAGAGCCTCCATCTTGTATTGCATGGTCGGGTGTACCTCGACTCCTTTTATAAGAATATGTCAATAACATTGGTGCTTCTCCTTATTTGTTGGAGTGAACTCTTCATGCTATAGTAAATACTAATACTCGTCCTGCTAAGTGAACGTACGGGTCACTGTGAGTATATCTAGCACACTTCTGTCTCAGGTTATGAACGCAAGGGTCATTGCAGACAGAATGAATACTGAATGCTTAGCATAAGAGGGATCTCCCGTGTGTTTGGTGTGCCTCTCATGCAAGCAACATTCTGGTCATCCTAGCATTTATGCTTTGATGCTTATGTTAACTTGCTACATTAAAAGGGACAAATGTTCTGGTCATTTTGGCTTCTTGTGCCTCGAATGCTTACATTTAATCCCGACAAACCAATAATGTATGTTATATTCATATTTCCATGATTGCAATGTCAGTGGGAATTGTATGACCTACGAGATTTGTTCTATATCCGGTGATGACTAAATATTGAGGCTCGATAACCAGACCTAGGGTTGCATTTAACATAGTCTTGCATTGCATACTTCACTTGCATAAGCATGCGATTCAATTGCAAATCTACTTTCACCTTCTCTGATGAGGGATTGCTGATCTCTTCAAAGTATCATGTTCTTTCATGAACTGCACAAATGATTGATTAATCACCCTCTTGGCTACTTTGGTTGCTCTTAACCCATTTTTCGAGATCAAATTCGAAATCTGACACACTTAAGTGGCTCAAAATGCATTTTAAAAATTTTTGTGCAATCCAAATCTTTCTAATACTTTGCAATTCTTGGAATCTTTTCAACTCAAACTTGGTCTTTTGGATCTCGAAATCACTTCGGATCAACCTCCAAATTTCTTCAGATCATTCTGATCTCTCCAAATTTCTTCAGACCATTATGATCTCTTCATATTTCTTCAAGATCGTTTTGATCTCTTTATATTTCTTTTGATCATTCTGATCTCTTCATATTTCTTTAGATCGTTTTGATCTCTTTATTTTTCTTCAGATCATTCTGATCTCTTCATATTTCTTTAGATCATTCTTATCTCTTTATATTTCTTCAAGATCATTCTGATCTCTTTATATTTCTTCTGATCATTTTGATCTCTTCATATTTCTTCAGATCGTTCTGATCTCTTTATATTTCTTCAGATCATTCTGATCTCTTCATATTTCTTCAGATCATTCTGATCTCTCCAAATTTCTTCAGACCATTCTGATCTCTTCATATTTCTTCAAGATCGTTCTGATCTCTTTATATTTCTTCTGATCGTTCTAATCTCTTTATATTTCTTTTGATCATTCTAATCTCTTCTATATTCTACTAAACCTTGGATTTCTTTTGTATCTTTCATCACTCTCCTTACATCATACTTCTGGTGTGTCATCTTTTGATTTCGCTCTTGAGGGGGCAGGATGATTACATCATTGAACTAAATTTTAACTCATTTTGAGTCTCATTGTTTGGGGCATTTGGTTCCCATTTTATGTCCTTCTCACTTGGGGCATCTCGTTACTCGGGGCATCTTGTCCTCCTCTTTTTGGCATCCTTGTCATCTACTTCATCTTTTCATCATTTGATCACATCTTATAACATTTCTGATTTGAGTCTGATGGATAGGTATCGGGACAGTCTAAACCCCGACTCCTGAGGATCAAGCCTCGTTTTGGGGATGATTCTGTGACTCATAATTAGATCTTATCAACTTAGGTATCTAGGTGTTCTACCTGGATCCCTTAGGATTAAGCTTCGTGCTGGAGATGATCCTTATAAGCTTATCTATTTCAACTTAGGTATCTAGGTGTTCTACTTGGATTCCTTAGGATTAAGCTTCGTACTGGGGATGATCCTTAAAAGCTTATCTGTTTCAACTTAGGTATCTAGGTGTTCTACCTAGATTCCTTAGGATTAAGCTTCGTGTTGGAGATGATCCTTAAAAGCTTATCTGTTTCAATTTAGGTATATAGGTATTCTGCTTGGATTCCTTGGGATTAAGCTCTGTTCTAGAGATAGTCCTTAAAAGCTCATCAATTGGTCTCCATGTTATCACCTTCAGAACTAATCTCATCTTCGAATTAATTTTAGGTATCTAGGCATTTTTCTTGGATTCCTTGGGATTAAGCTCTATTCTAGAGATAGTCCTTAAAATCTTATCAATTGGTCTCTATGTCATCACCTTCAGAACCAATCTCATCTTCAAATCACGCTTTCTAATTTTTCTTTGAATTGAACATGTTGCTCGCACATTCATTCAAAGAGGGGCAAAATGTAATACCCCAAAATTGGCTCATTGCCATGATACTAATTATGGTCTATTTCTGATCAATCCTAAGTCCTATTTCACTAGGAAAATTCTTATTCTACTACTCGCTACTTGACTTAAATGTCAGCTGCAGAAAACCCTAATCTGCATTCATCATGCTTATTATTTAATTCCTATAGTATTTACTCATATTAGTTACATTAAACCTATTGATTAATATTTAATTTAATTAATAAGTATTTATACTTTAATTAAATTAAATTATATCCTAAGGCTAATGTACTATGGAATTAAATTTATTTAATTTAATAAATATGCCTATTTTAATTAATTAAATGAAATTATTTAATTAAATGGAGAACTTACTTCTAATTAATTAAACAAAGTTATTTAATTAAATGGGAAGTCATTTCTAATTAATTAAATGAAGTTATTTAATTAAATAAGAAAAGTGTCTCTAATTAATTAAATAGAATTATTTAATTAAATGAAAAAGGTAATTATGAGAAAATATCTCATTTTATTAAATTAAATTATATCCTAAGACTAATGTACTATGGGATTAAATTTATTTAATTTAATAAATATGCCTATTTTAATTAATTAAATGAAATTATTTAATTAAATGGAGAACTTACTTCTAATTAATTTAACAAAGTTATTTAATTAAATGGGAAGTCATTCCTAATTAATTAAATGAAGTTATTTAATTAAATAAGAAAAATGCCTCTAATTAATTAAATAGAATTATTTAATTAAATGAAAAAGGTAATTATGAGAGCATATCTCATTTTATTAAATTAAATATCTCTCCAAAATCCTTCTTTAGTTCAAAAAGGGAAATTCCTAGTTCACTGTTGATCAAAAATGAATTAAATCAGTTAACTCCTTATTCTACTCAAATTGAATAAGTTAACTCTTTATTCTACTCAAATTAAATCAGTTAACTCCTTATTCTACTCAAATTAAATCAGTTAACTCCTTTTTCTACTCAAAATTAAATCAGTTAACTCTCTTTAATTTGGGAATCTTCCTTTATGACTGAACTTCACCTTTAATCCCGACCGTTGATTGAAATCAATCTCAACCATTGATGGATTCTAGGAAAGTCTATTTAAGAGACCCTCATCTCTTCATTTTGAGAGAGGTTGAATGAGAATTTGGATCAAATTGATGCTGGATTGTGCATTCATTTGAGCTCCCTACTTTCATATTCATTTTCTAGTTTAATTCTCATCTAGATTTAATATGCATACATTTAGTATAATTTCTTTTACATGTTCTTAGATTAAACGTGCATACTCCATTCTAGATTAATTTCATTTCAAATCCTTCATTCTTACAGGGTCTGGTTGCTTAAACACCTCAGATTTGAGGATATCTGACAAGCAATTCCCTTTAGATAGAAGCCAACAAGTCACTTTGTAGGCTGATTTTCGGATGAACAATCCAATGTTCATTCTGAGATGAATCTGCATACAATGATCGTGTTGAAGTGTGTGTGTGTTAGCATAGGCCGCATATTCACGCATACAATCGTTAGCGTCAATTTGCCACTAAATAAGATCTATATTTTTTCATAAAATTGAATGAAACCAACTAAACTTGCTAGATATTGATGTTACTATTCTATCCTTGAAAGAATTTTGTCATTATCATTTAAAAAAGAAAAGTTGTCTTGATCAAACGACTCATCACTCTTTGAAAATGTTGATTTTCATATAAACTTCTTCTCAATGGAGATGGAAAAATGAACTTCAACTGAATTTTTAAAATAAAATTAAAAATACTTTTAGAATTTAGATAGAAAATGCTAAAAATGACTAGTTTATATCATCATCAATTTCTTAATAGTTTTGTAGCAATGAGCATTTGAAAATCAAATTTTTGTGAAAAATATCTACTTTAGTGTCAAACTTGGCCAAAAAGTGGGAACCATTACCATGGCCTTACCCCTTAGAGAACCCCACAACAAAATGATTGTTGTGTGAAGAATGAACATAACAATCCAGGATGCAACAAGTACTATGATCAAGGAAGTAAATCTACCAAAAGTTTACTAGAAAGAAGCTGTGAACATCATTGTGTACACTATGAACACAATTTTGTACCAAAATAGATAGTGCAAAACTTGATACAAACCCTTGCATGAAAGGACAACTATGGTGAAATATTTGGATGCAAATGCTATATTTGAAGAGATGAAGATAATTTGGACAAGCTTGATAATAGTTTTCATCAAGGAGTTTTTCTAGGTTACTCTACCAAAAGAAAAGTGTATTGTTGTTATAACAAAAGGCTATATAAAGTTGTGGATAGTACAAATGTGAGTGTTGATGAAGATTTTCAGAAGAAACAATAAATATTATTGATTTTGAATTTTAATAGAGGAAAAGAAAAAAATAATAAGAAGGAAGAAGCTGAATCAAGATTGACACCTATTTCCACTAATAAATTTTGAGGTATATGAATAAAGATCATTGTAAAAACTAGATTATTGGTGATAAGAACAAGGGAGTTGTTACCAACAGTAAGACAATGAAAGATTAAGCTTTGTACTATTTACTTTCATAATTTGTGGAAGTCAAAGTGGAAGTGGAAGTAGAAATGTATGGTTAAGAGTGTGGCAACATATGTGTATGTGATGCAAGTACATGTATTCATGATTGTATCCACATGATCTTGTTACTTATATGCAATCTACATGTGATGCAAGTGCAAACTTACTTAGGTAGATGATTCAAGGAGGCTCAATAACTATATTTTGTGGTGATTTGTACTTTATCCATCATATACTAGTTGCAAGCCTATTGACAATAAGACTTATTGTATTTTTAGGGCATAACCACTCCAACAATGAAGACTACTCAGAATACCCCTTTTTTGTTGGCAAGCATTTTAAGTAGTTAGCATTGTTGTGCAAAATCACCTTAATTAGGTCATCATAACAAGTTTTTTTTTGTTTCATGAGAATTAGTTTATTTGTGATTTTTCCCAATTTGGGTTTTCCATGTAAATCTTTGTATTGGTTGTATCTGTTTTCCTGTACTTTCATGCTTATCTTTCTTCATGTCAATTTATTTTGCTTTAGCTGAAAGATGTTGAATATTAACTGAAAATTACTTTATTTTATAAGTCCATGGACTTAACTGATTCACCCCCTCTCAGTTATTCGACTTGGTCAACAAGTACATCATTTTGCATGAGCAAGTAAAACACAAGCTCCACAAAAATATCAGCAACAATTAATTACAGAATAAATTAATTTGGCACATACATATGAAAGATAAATGTATAGGAAATTTATTTAGTAATCAACTTAAGTAATAGAGTTCATTCTATAAACAATTACTTGAATAGGTTTGAAAATAGAAATGATGGGAAAACAAAGGCACACTATGACATTGGAGAATATGATATGGATTTGATTGCAATTGATGAATGCTATATACTTTCTAAGTGATAATTGGTTTGACTAAGAGTTTAGACTAAGAAACATAATAGCATTTACAAAAATAACATCAATTTTTAAAAAAAAAATTACACTTCTTATCTTTATGGATTGTTTTGACTAATTATTTTTTATTTGTTTCATTTTATATTGATGGATTATTTTGAATCATTTAAAACAATTTATTAGCTACTCAGTATGAAAGTAGAAGCCTTTATTCTAAAGCCTTTTTGACTAAGAGCCAAGGATTGAGAGGTATTCATTCCATTAAATTTACCTAAGGTGGGATCCTAACCTCATTCTTTACAATGTTGGTGCCTTGCACTTAGCAAGACTTGACCCATTCTTAGTTTATTTAAACCCATTCAATTTCTTTATATTTCAATTGGACCCAATCTTATTAGAGTTAATGAATTAATAATAAACTAATTTAACCAAATCATTAGCTTATATAATAGAGCCTACAAATGCATGCTTGAAGGGGTTTGCAAGTAGAATGAAACGAAACAAACACTCATGCCTTATTGAACTAGAGAAGAGATATATTTGATTGTAACTTACTCGAGAATATATTTTCTAAATACTAACTGTTTTGAGGAGAAGCTTAAGCTAACAATATACTTTAGAATCCAAAAATAATAATATAAACTTAAAAAAATATACTTCGCAATTTAATGGATTGTTTTAACTTCTTAGTTTTAATGTTATTTTATTTATTTCATATAGAACATGTTATATCACCTACAAATAATTTTTAGATACTCTTATACAAATCTTATTTTTAGATTTTACATTTAATAAGAATTGATTTCTAATAAATTCATTTATCTACCCATTCAACTTCACTTATAGATTTAAAGGTCCATCATAATATTTATTTATTTTTATAAAAAATTTGCTTTTTCAGCTTTTTAATATTTGAACTTGATGTAATCTTTTTTTAAAATTATTTATTAAAATTAATTATTATTAGATTTCAAACTCAATTGAACCAAGTCCTCACCATACAAGTTATTGTTGTTGTAAACTTTTGCCTATTTTATTACTATTTGAAAACTTCGTATATTTTTTTCAAAATAGCTTTTTAAGACCAAACCTTGGTAGCGGCTATGCAGTCAACTAAACCGTGTAACATATAAAAAGAGTGAAAAAAACGAAGTGTCCTTCGTATGATATCCGTTTTAGGTTGCTGTATAGACGTTGCCGACCTATAAGAGGTTTAGGGCTTCGGCGGATAATCAGTAAATACTTCTGAACCCTTAAACCCTAATTCATAAGCCCTTTGGATTGCCGATATTCGCTGCATTTTCATTGATCGCATGGTACTGAGGCCCGGATTATCGTCCATATTGTCTGGTGCCTAATCTACAATGCGAATAGTAAAGTGGGATTTTCGCTTTGTAGCCTGAGACTTTCAATCTCTTGTTGCCTGTTAAATCTCGACATTTGCAGTACACCTCACATTTATAGTAGTCTCACTTTATTTAACATACAAGCGATTTATTATTTATCGAGACTAAAATGATATTAGATGCCGAATTTCAATGCTGCCGTTTCATTGCATAAGAATCCACGGATGATCTGAAAATATGCGTAAATTTTCATTTCTGTCCATGTCTTTTCTGGTTTGCTTTATCTACAGGTTTCATTTGTATTCTGTCATTTTAAACATGGAAATGCTGTTATTGGCTTTTCTAAGCTTTTTTTCATTATTGTATTTCTGGTTTTTGGGCTGCGAGTATGTCAGGTTTGGTGTTTTTAAAGTGCTACTTTCTGATTATGGTTTTATGTTGAGTATATGAAGGAGTCTTCAGTTTTTTATTTTCTATTTACGTTTTCTTTTATATCTTTTACTTGTTTATAATATATTTTATAATAAATGAGAGGATAAATAATTTGTGACACTTCCAATGTCGTGTATTTTTGAGTGTATGAATGATGAAACATTTAAACTGTTTTCCGCCAACTGACTAATGATGTTTTCGTCATTTTTATGGTGCCAGTCATTGGAACTGAGCAAAAATTATCTATTACTCCGTCTTCTTTTATGAATGTTAGAAAACTCTATTTAGATTTTATGTTCAGGTCAGATTTTGTAGTGAACGAAATTTAAGTATGATTTTCTTCATTATTATCATGTCTGATCTTTTTATGTAAATAAACATTTTAAAAACTGATTGTACATGTAGTCAGATAGCCCGACAAGCATGTTTGCGACCTCACTGTACGTACACTTAGATATTTACAACGGTTGCCATGCTTAGAGTAGAGTTGGATATGCAAGGAGTTTGATGCAACGATAAAATGGTGCTGTAAGATTGTGGTCCAGATCCAAACGGATCTCATTTAATGGATATGTGGTGTGCTGAAAGCATGGACGGTTTAAAACTAATCAAAGGGAACCTATCCATGTAGCTTTCCAAGGAAACTTATCCATGTAGCTTTACGTTTTGGGAAAATGCAAGAAAAATGAATTGGTACCAGAGGTCCAGCGACAGACAAAAGAAGAATGCTATTTTTCTTAATTATTACAAAGGTTTTGAGTGTATTGAAAATTTCATCGCAAAATAGGTTTTATGTCAAAACTAATTAAGATGGCAAAATACAAGCCTAGAGTATACATCATTTTAGCTTTTCCCAATGTAGAAATACCTGTCTGTAACTTCATTCCTTTAAAAAACAACCCTGACCTTTATCATCTATTGTCTTTCGAGCGTATCAAATATTGAGGTGCAGAGTTGTAATGGTGATCAATTTTTTGTCCTAATCTGTTGTTCTATGGCCTGTGAAATCTTGTCATGCATGAAATCTTTAACCTACAAAATTGATCATCTTATGTAACACTCATTTTTTATAGTTTTTTCTTTACAATTCACAAATTTTTATACTTAACTGCTGTCATTTTATAGCATAAATATCAGTACCTGAACTGATCATTTATATGGATTCGTATTCTATGTCTTTTTTTCACTGTATAATATGTCATTGATCATGGATGCTAATAATACCGGGATGCTGTATATGAAGTTCCTTTTTTCAAAGTTTTATATCATATTCCTGGAGGTATGCAACTTCTTGGTTTTTAGTTGTTTTTAGAATTTAAATTTATGGACAGAGGAGTTTTCATTGACTTCGGATTTTGAAACTAGCTGAGTATTGCACTGCTTTATGAAAACTCCTCTATATCTATGATATGATGACAGCAGCCATCTAATTTCCAAATCAAAATTTTAATGTTCTAAATTGTATAGATTTCAAGAAGAATTCATAATATGTATCAGTATTTATATGTAAGAATTGTCCGGAGATTGTGATCCAAGGATGTCAGCGGGGGGAGTGTAATGTATATTGACATGCGCCATTGCCATGGTAGCTTTGTTTCCATCAGAAAAAGGCCAAAAGCATGGTATATTCATTAATAAAACATAAAACAGAAAGTTGTTACGGTAACGTGCTAACTGTTTTCACTATATGCAGCAGAAGTGTGAATCTAGGTTTTAAATTCATTCTAAGTAACCTATTTGTCAACCCTACTTGTCCTAATACCAATATTAAAATTAAAATATAAACAAAAGTAGTCAAGTCAACTATAATCATCCATCAATCTAACAGAACCACTCCAAAGCATGGAAAGCACTATGCTAACGAAGATGCTTGATGCTAAGCCAGGTCATTCACAATATACCACTCAAAAAATTACCTGCAAGATAAAAATGATAGAAAATTGTGGTGGTTGGATTTCAAAGTAGAGCTCCCATATTGCTGTATGTTTATCTCAGACATAGGCTTCTAACTACATCCACAAACGGCCAAGGGTTCTTGCTACAAACCCTGTCTTGGTTTTATAAATGATGACCAGGCAAAAGGTGGAGTTTGTGAAATGCTTTGGCAGCACAAACAAGCAGATAAAATATTATAAATCGTGGACTGCTGTGTTTAATCCAGGTTTTGTGATTTTGGACTTACATTCATGCTCTGGGGTATTTATGGTTGGGCCTTCCTTGTCAGTGTGTTTAATCCAGGTTTTGTGATTTTGGACTTACATTCATGCTCTGGGGTATTTATGGTTGGGCCTTCCTTGTCAGTAATGCCTATAGACTCGGAAACCTGAATACTGCAATTTCAACTCATTAATTTTGTCTGTTTCTTACACTTTTTGAATTTTATGAAGCTTTTATAAGACCTTCATTTAAATGTTGCATTTCCTGATGATTAATGGAAAGCTGAATGCCTCACTTCGCAATTGGTCCTTGATTAGTATCTTTATCAAAGATTTTACAGTAATTTTTATTTCATTTTAAAGCTTCCATTTAAAAAAAGATTTACCAGGTCCTTACTTTAGCACCTGGACCAACTTAAGCAACATTGATGCAACTTCTGTGCATACTTCTTTTTTGACATTTTAAGCATAAAATGTGACTAGTTTCTTTTGTATGCAACCAGACTTTTAAGGTGACTGGACTAAGAATAGACCGTTTTACAAATTTGGCTCACTAGCTAGAGAACACATTATAAGTCAGGGTTAAATGCTTAAGTGCAAGAATTATCAGTTTCTAAAACTGAAAAAGCAAGACTAATTAGTCTCATCTTCCATGTGTAATTTGTAGGAGTGAGACAATTTATAACAGTTTTTCTGAATTTATGGTTCTTTCGTTTACGTATCTCAAAGTTGGTTGGTGAGAAAACTTTGCTGGAAAATCAAGACAACATTGCAAATTGTCCTGGAAAATGTTTTTTAAGATAGACCCTTACTCAAGACTAGTAAAATTCCAATAGCATAAAAGTGACTTAAAAAAGGACCTTCATCGAACTTTGTTGGATTTGGCAATCCTGCATTGATGTTAATTGGGAGACGAGGAAAGCTTAAGAGGGTTACACACACTAAAAGTTTTGCAAATGCCAACATTTGTTGATTCTGAAGGCCCTGAGTTGATGCGTTACCATCTTCAGTCTCTCCAACAGCAATAGCACTGAGGTGCTTGCAAGCTAGGTGGATCCTCGGTTTTTTGTGATGACCTAATATTGTTAGATATCCCACAGAACTAGATTATTCAATAGATTTCTACAATCCATTAATTTTAATTCTAGTTGCTGCTTCTGGTTTAGATTGTGTATAATTGTTTTCGATTGGATATCCACAACCAAATAATCTACAACTGTTCTGCAATTATTTAATTCTAGTTGCTGCTTCTGGTTTAGATTGTGTATAATTGTTTTCGATTGGATATCCACAACCAAATAATCTATAACTGGTCTGCAATTCTCTCGCTTAATGAAATCTGATTTAAAGTTGATTGTGGGAGTTCAAGTAATTCATAAAATCGAAGTCAGGTGTTGCAATTGTCTCACTGAAGGGTAGGTAATAGATGGTTGGTTGTAGATTTCAACTGATTTACAGAATAAAATAGAATGTAAGCTATTCGTTTCTCCAGTTTCCAAGGTGATCACAGTTTTGATTTGTTAATTTGTTTAGTTGGTAATCGCTTAGAGATAATTGTTGTTGTAATAGATGAAGGTTGTGTGATGCCAACATTTTAATACCAGTGGCAGAACTTTTGGGACACCTGGCAGACCAAAATAAGCCCAAGATATCTTCATCTGGGCAGACAAAAAGAGTGTGACTATGCTCCATTACAAAGAGAGGTTGCAACCCCTGTCCCATTTCATCTTTCACTTTTGTTTCTAAAAATAGCAGTGGTTGTAATATTATTTTAGCAGGGTCTTCATTAGCTTCGATGTTGCTCAAGTTGCTGAATTATGGAAATAAATTGTTTTGGTGTCTGGAATTAGACAACTGAACAAGTTTTTGTAGGCTATACCAAATGTAATATACCTGTTTTTGTAAACATAAAAAACTGGTTGCCACTGTTCAATCTTGATCTTGCAGTAAACAACATATCCTTCAACATGAATCACTCCAGTCTTTTATTATGTAAATCTCAGCACTGAATGTTGCATACCATGAGTACCGGCGCCTGTTATGCCTACAATAAGTTGATCCATGCCATCTATATCCACCCACCCTTTCAACAATGCAGAGAGCCCACCCAACCGAGGCATTCCCTGAATGGGTCACCCCTATAGAATTGTAGGCAGTCATATGACCCAGTAAGATGCACTGGCAGATCTGGCATCTCATTCTATACGTAACATGCGAACCTATAGAATAGTAGGGACCCTCTGCCAGATGTCCAGACAGTTGTTGCTGAGAATTTGCAAACAAAATGTTCAAAGCAAATAACATGATACATGGGAATCGCATGATTTGTAAATTCCTTAAGAATCCTATTGATTGATTTTGCCTCTGTTCCTAATGTTCTAGTTGTCCAGTATTTCAAACACATAAGTAGAGACATGCTTGTGTAAATTATGAATTCAAAATGCATCATAGAAAACAATGCATCAGAAAGGTCGTCAACGGTTCTTGGACGAGAGTCACCACTTGATAAAATCTGTGGACTAATATTTGTGACCTGCAATAACATGGGAGTCCATCTGGAGTAAGGGTTCTGGACACATGTACAAGTGTGTCTACACAACTTGATTTGATATACTACATAGTACAGACACACATTCCTTTAAGTATCTGTAAACCAGACATGAAATCTGACTACAAAACACTTGGCATAGGAAAGTCACTATAGTATATATCTTGTAAATTAAGACATGGCACAGGCAATAAACATGATATAGAGAATGGCCTTGCCTACAAGGCATGTCACCAAAATTAGCAATAGTAGTACAACACAGGGCTGATTCAAAATTTCAAACACTTCACTAGGATGGCTTCACCCCAAAGCGTTCTTTGAATTGACAAAGTGTTTGGGACACAGATAAGGCCATATGAAGAAATTATCTAAAAGGGTTTACGGTGTTTGGGCAGTTGATAAAATTAAAGTCAGAAAAAGCGAAGTGCATGCTCACGGCATTGATGCAGCTCGCCATGGCTTTGAGAAATGTTCCTGGAGAAATTCACCTAGTAAAAATCCATATCTACTTCTGTAATAAGCATCGACATCCTTGATAGTTTGGTCTATAGGCTCATACACACTCCTCCATATTGATCTGAATGCCATTCCATAGATTGCTTATTTCTTTATCACTTCCCAAGTTGTGACTGATGATTCCATACCTTTTCAGCACTGCAACATCAGAGGGAGTGTCTATGAGCTTGTCCATCAGATCTGCATAGCAAGTAAACACGCTGCTTTTACACGTCATGAAGGCTTCCACTGCCACCGTATTTGTCAAAAATATATCTGTTCTATAATTCATTTCTATACAGGGAAGGAACATTGTAGAGCTTTCTAGAGCTGTATCTGTCAAACCTTATTTCTCGTGTGTAATTGTGTTGCCGAAGGCAGAGTTTTGTCTGACATTGATAAATGATTTTGGGGACAAAAGCTCTCTAAATCTTGATATTATCTGGCGAAGAAAGTGAAAAATTTTCAACCCCACTGTGGCTCTATTCTGGTTACCTTTAACAGAGATAGTAACCTGACAAACATTCTTCTTTGAAACAACAAAATTGTAAAGGCATTCCAGTACATGCCTTTCACCAAGGGAACTATTGATGTGTGCCAGTGTTATGGAACAATATGAGTCTCCAACATGTATGAAAGGGGATAATATCTGACAGGCATATGAAATTGTCGATTTGAGTTTGTCCAATGCTTAAGTTTCTGAGCCAGTCTCCCATTCCAGAACCTTTTCCAAAATGAAGTGGGACTTGGTTCTCAAGCTTAAAAATATCAGCCTGAAGTGGGAAGAGCAGCAGGCTCTTTCTCTGTGGGTGGAAAACCTCATCCATGCTTTGAAAATAAAGGTTTGGCTGTTGAAGTCGTGGGCTCCTACATGGAGCACAGCATCTCTAGCCATCATCCACCCTAATGCCTCATTTCCGCACTCAATATGATTATTGTAGCTGTTCCTTATTTCCTGCCCCATACTAATGATCTCTTTAACTAAATCGTCAAAGCTTCCATTTGTTATTTCCTCAACTTGGACGGTAAGCTGAGATCAAGCTTAAGGTGATGATAAGGTCCCAGAGCAGCTACCCGAGGCAGATGCTACCTTAGGCAGATATGCTTCTGGCGTTTCAATACGCAAGGGCGCCGGTATAGTGAAAATATAGTACATGAGATGCCATTCCTTGCTCTTCTCCATGCTTTAGTGTGTTTTTTTTTTGCTCCAGCCATTGAGAAACCCCTACTTTAGGAACAAGCATCTTTTTGGGTTTTCAAAATTCGAACTGCAAAAAAGGAAATAGGAAGAGAATCATGCACCTTATCACGGATTTCAGAAGGTTTTTCAGTGCTGTACCTTTTGGGTATTCATGTAGTTTGACAAGGAATTCTTATTCCGGACAAGGCTGTGGACTTGGTTTTGTTTTGTCTTGTCGCAGCCTTTAAATTGCCGTCACTGTAAAAGCAGGCCTGCAGTCCATGTTCATTGTAGGAAATTGTATATGAGAGATGCAATTTGACATGCTCACTGCTCATTTTTTTTGGGTTTTTTTTGTCGATGATGATTCAGTGTCCAATTCAATCTACTAAGGGCCTGTTTGGTTGCAGGCATAGGAATTGAATATTAGAATTGAAAATGAGAATGTTGTATAGGAATGGGGAATGAGAATGGAAATATGTATTCCAGTTTCGTTTGGTTCACCTGGAATTTGTTTGAGAATATGTGGGAAGATTGCAACCTATAAATCTTGTGGTAGCTATGCAGATTACTCTCTTGAACGCTGTTTGAAGAGTCTGGAGAGGGCTTTCAATTTTGTAGAGAACCAAATACTACAGATTTATGGTTTCCGGCACCAGAAGTTGGGCTCAGCCAAAGTCAAGCGGACTACGAGTGTGACTGCATTGCCTCTTGAACAGAAAATATCTTCATATCTGACACTGTGGTTCCATTTAAAACCTCACAAAACTGAGAAGACATCATTAAAATATAGGATGAAATGCGTTATGGAAAGATTAAGCAACCTTGTGAAAAGACAATCTATATATTTGGGAAAAATGCAAGAATACAACATTGTGACATTCCTTTCTCTGGATGCTATCTCAGAATGCTGTATAACTCCCACGAGATTCACCGTTGCACAAATAATCCTACAACTGACAATAAATGGCAGACAGAGAAATGGCGGAGATAATAAGGCAAAGAAATGGCAGACAATATGAAATTGCTCTTGGTAACACAGAGTAGCAGAGCAGTGTAAATTAGTGCACCTTCCATAAGTGAGAGTTCAATTGTAATCCTATTCTCCATTCTAATTACAAGTATTTTTGGGATTAGATAAAAACTCATTTTGGGCTATAATGGGAATATGTAATCCTATTCTCCATTCCAATTCTGCCAACCAAACAAAGAATTAAAAACATATTCTAATTTTCAATACATATTCTTGTGGTATTTCAACAATCAAACAGGTCCTAAGGGAATTGCTTCTAGTGATCGATTGATCGTGTAGAATTATATTCCATGAGGATAGGCAATAAATTTCTACTCAAGTTGATCAAACCACTTGGAGCTTTCATGTGCCACATAGCAACACTGAGATTGATTAAAATTGGAGGTTGGTAGCTCTTTCTCACGTACTAGATTAGGTTTCAATGTTACAAGGGAAAATGAGCTTCTACACGGTTCAATAAAAGTAGTTCAAAGAGTTTCTATCGGAGAGGGATCACAAGTTGTGAGGGTTAACTTCGTAAACAAATAGTCATTGCATGGGATATCATAAGATCTTAAAAATGTAAAATAGACACTATTTATTATGAAGCTCTGAAGGTGCGACTTGTGAATCAAAATTCACCTAACTGGAGAGTTGATTTTGGTGAGACTTCATTCTCTCTTTTGTGGAGAGTTGTGTGTGGAACAACATTTGCTATATGTTTGGCGTGTATCCAAAGGAAGGTTTTCCTCCTGCTTTGTCAAAGTCTTCATAGTTGCACATGTCCTTTACATGACAACATGCCATATCTTTGAGCTAGGCCCTCTTTTCTCTTTGCTAAAGATTGCATTTGGGTATTGCGTCCCTGTTGAAATATAAATATGCTCACGTTTTTGTTGGTGGCCTCGAGCATTGCATAAATGCTACACTGCACAACATTACTTGTGGTCATTTTACGAGTGCTTGAGAAAACGGTTTTCCTTTCTCAGGAGAAGTTTTGTGCTCTTCGATTATGTGTTATCTGCATCCTTACCGAAAGGACTTTCATGTGTCTTGATCATTCCATGCATGGTTTCTAACTTTTAGTTCAGAGGCGTGTTTTTAGTGAAGCCATCATGATGTTTGTGGAGGTGGTGGTTGTTAAGAATGTTAGCTTATGTGAAATTGTATCTATATTTTTGTCTATAGATCTATATTCAAGCTTTATATTACATAATAGATTCATATATATATATATATATAATCTAATAATGTAATATTACATTGAATAGTTTGTTAAACTCTTACTGCCGGCTACTCATTGTATTCATGTAAGACAGGTAGATGATAATTGGCTTACGTAACTAATGGTTTTGTTATCGGCATTTGCTATTGTTTACAACCATCGTGACTTGGCTGTTTGTCTTTTGTATGACTGATCATCTTGACTGTCCACTATGACAGTTCACTTCCTCATCATAGTCTGCGATGGAAAGTAGATCAATAACAATGGCAATCATACTCTCTCATCGTAGACTATTACACACACGCGCGCGCGCGCACGCGCACACGAGGTAGTCTGTGATGGAAAGTAGATCAATAACAATGGCAATCATACTCTCTCATCGCGCGCGCACACACACGCGCGCGCACGCGTACGCGCACGCACACACACACACGAGGTAGTTTGCGATGGAAAGTAGATCAATAACAATGGCAATCAGACTCTCTGATTGTGCGCACACACGCACACACGCACACACACACACGCGCGCGCGCACGATATTCTGCAACGGAAAGTAGATCAATAACAATGGTAATCATACTCTCTCATCGCAAACTATTATATATATCAGTTTCAGTTATATTTTAGTTTTCTTCCTTCGAATACATTACCTCATTCTACAATCAACTAGAATATAAACAGTACCACTGTAATTCAAATCCTGCATTATCAATATACATTGAAATTGAGATTTACACCAATAAGAAGACCTCAACATATTAAAATTTTACATGGTATTAGAGCCTAATTGGTAGAGAAATCTCAAATTTCGATTGAAGGAAGAAATAATGACAAATAACGTCAAAGTGGAAGATAGACTTGAAGGTGCATCAAATTATTTCTCTTGGAGAACTCGTATCATTATCGTTTTGGAAGAACTGGAACTAGAAGACTACATTGACAAAGATATCCCAATACCTCAAGATGAAATTGTTGGCATTATGTTGTATTTGTCATTAGTGACAACAGTTATTCGATTTTGAATGCTTACCGAGCTCATCACTCAGTCTACAATTTATACCGAGCATTTAGTGGTTACGTTGTAAGCTTAGCAATTAAGCAATTTACACTGAGCATTCCTGAAGCTACTGAGTGAATATAGATAATATGAAGACTAGCAGTGTCTACTGAGCTTACCAGTGTCTACCGTGCTTCACAATATCTACCGAGCTGCAGTCCTCTTCATCAGCACCTAAGCAATCCATCACAGCAATGTCCACAACTATCAGTTCCACAATTGTATCAACTTCCTCTGCACCATGTATAGTAAGTCTGCCAGTTCATTCTTCAATTTTGTCTACCATAGCTCTAGCTGCACCAATTTCTGTTAGTTCTTCAATTGTAAATATTCCCGCTTGTAAATATTCAAGTTTTAAAGTTACTGATTCACCCCTCCCCTCTTAGTAACTTGTCATATCTTGAATATTCCCAATAGAAACCAAAAAACTCACCTGGAAAAGACTTAATAATAAAGCAAGGAAAATCATTGTTGATTCAGTTAAAGATCTCATCCTTCCTTCTATATATCAGATATTAAAAGCGCATATGAAGTATTCAAGATCATAAAAAATACATTTGAGATAAATAACTCAAGTAGACTAATCACCTTAAAATCTCAATTACTGAATATTAAAATGGAAAAAGGAGATTCTATTCACTCTTACTTTGAGAAAATTTCTGAAATGAAGAAACAATTATCTTCCATTGCAAACAAAATAGAAGATCAAGAACTTTCATTAATAGCTCTGAGAGGGCTTCCAATGTCTTGGGATACCTTCATACAAGTGGTAAGCAAACCTTTAATTCCTACTTTTGATCAGTTAAAAAATGAATGCATAGCAGAAGAATCAAGGTTAATCTCCAGAGGGATCACTTCAAATCAAGCGGGAGAAAATCAAGCTCTTCACACTGTCTCGAATAAAGAGAAAATTCAATAATAATAAAACGAATTTTAAAAATAAAGATCATTCTCAAGTTAAGTGTTATAAATGTGAGAAGATAGGACACACCTTTAGAAACTGTCCACAGAGAGAAAATTCTAGCCTCCCTTGCTGAAACAAAAGAAAATGAAAATCAACTATACTATTCCGCACTTTCAAGTGAAGTAAATTCAAAAAAAGAAGTTTGGATCATAGACAGTGGTGCATCTCGTCACATCTCTGGACTCAGAGATATGCTTGATACATTTGGAACCTATATCATTGAAGGAGTTACAATTAGAGACAACTCTACCTATCCTGTAAAAGGTATTGGGACCTGTTCTATAAAATTAAAAGACGAAACTACACTTAATCTTAAAGATGTTTTTTTTGTACTAGGCATAAAGAGAAACCTAATTTCTATCTCAAGTCTAACCGATGATGGATATGATGTCACCTTCAACAAAGACAAAGTACTATACTGTCCTAATAACTCAAATATGAAAAGTGCTATTATCATAGGGTCCAGATTTGGAACATTATATAGATTAAGCAATATTCAACCACAAGCCCTTAGTCTTGAAACATCAAATGTTAATGAATTATGGCATAGACGACTTGGGCACATTGGGTTTAGTTCAGTTCCTAATTTAGATAAGATCACTTCTAGTACTCCTAAACTAGACTCATCTCATATAGGAACTTGCAAAGGGTGTGCACTAGGGAAAATCATAAAATAACCTTTTCCCACTAGTGAACATAAGTCAAAATTAGTCTTGGAACTAGTCCACTTAGACCTTTGTGGACCCATGCCCACACCATCTCTAGGAGTTTTCCTTCATTACATATCCTTCATTGATGATTTTTCTAGAAAGACCTGGATCTATTTCTTGAAAGTCAAAGAATCAAATGAAGTTCTATCAAAATTCAAAACCTTCAGAGCATTAGTAGAAAATTGGACAAGTAAAGGGATTAAAACATCAAGATCAGAGAATGGAGGAGAATATACATTTGAAATCTTCAAAAGTTTTTGTAATTCTGTTGGGATTAAGAGGGAGTATATAGTACCTTATAATCCTCAACAAAATGGAGTTGCAAAAAGAAAAAATAGAGCCATCATTGAAGCTACAAAAGCTATGTTACATAATCAAAATATGCATGCCTCATTTTGGGCAGAAGCTTCTAAGACTACAACATACATTCAAAATAGATGTCCACATTCAATTCTAAAGAATACCACACCTGAAGAAGTCTTCTCAGGGACCAAACTAGATCTAAGTCATCTTAGAATATTTGGATGTCCAGTCTATATACACATACCCAAATAAAAGAGGACTAAACTTGAACCTTATGGGAAGAGAGGTATATTTATAGGATATAGTGAAAATTCCAAGGGTTATAGAATTTATATTCTTGGACAAAGATCAGTTAAAATAAGTAGAGATGTAATTTTTGAAGAGGACTCTGTTTTAAAACTTTCAACCGGCATAGAAGATGAACCAAATTCAGATGATGAGGAAATTAGACAAACTGAAAATCAGAGGGAGCACACATATGAAGAAAGAGAACCAGATATAACTAATGGGAAGAAAAGACCATTATGGGCAAGGAAGATGCTTGAAGAAAACAATGTGGAACCATATGAGATCTCAGAAGAAAACAAGAGAACTCGAAATCAATCATGTTACATTGCTCTTATAACCGAGCTAAACAAAACCAAGCCATCAACAGCTGAAGAAGCCCTAAAGTCACAAGAGTGGAAAGATGCCATGGTAGAAGAATACAATTCCATAATTCAGAACGATGTTTGGGATATTGTAACTAGGCCTAAAGACAAAACAATTGTATCTTCAAAATGGTTATACAAAATCAAATACGTCGCTGATGGAAGTATTGAAAAACCCAAAGCTAGATTTGTTGCTCGAAGATTTTCTCAGAAAGTTGACATTGACTATGAAGAAACTTTTGCTCCAGTAGCTCGTTACACTTTTGTAAGAACAATTATTGCAATTGCAACATCAAAAGGATTGAAGATTCATCAAATGGATGTAAAAACTGCATTCCTAAATGGGGTCATTAATGAAGAAGTCTACATAGAACAACCTGAAGGGTTCACCATAAAAGATAAAAAATTGTATGTATGTGAACTCAATAAAGCACTCTATGGTCTCAAACAGGGTCCTCGAGCCTGGTATGAAAGGATAGACAACAATCTATCCAAACTTGGATACTCAAAAAA
Source organism: Cupressus sempervirens (assembly GCA_028749045.1). NCBI lineage: Eukaryota > Viridiplantae > Streptophyta > Pinopsida > Cupressales > Cupressaceae > Cupressus > Cupressus sempervirens. The sequence goes on along the minus strand of CM053793.1, from coordinate 161,952,871 downwards.
TGAAGTTGACTCAAACATATACTTCAAAACCTCAAATGATGAGATGTTAATACTTGTTCTATACATTGATGACTTGCTAATCACAGGTGATGATAATTTAATTGAAAAATGTAAACAAGATCTGATAGCTGAATTTGAAATGAAATATTTAGGGTTACTACACTACTTGGGATTAGAAGTAAATAAGAAGAAATACTACATTTTCTTACATCAAGGAAAGTACACTCAAGATATTATGACTAGATTTGGAATGATGGATAGTAAGCCCTTATCTACTCTGATGGAAACAAACTTATACAAGCTAAAAGAAGAAGCATCAAAATCTGAGGACATTGATCCTACTCTCTTCAGACAAATAATTGGATCTCTTATGTATCTTGTGAATACTAGACCTCACATATGTTATGCTACAAATGTCCTTAGTCATTTTATGTGTAAACCTAAGAAGATTCATCTTATGACTGCAAAACATACATTAAGATATTTACGAGAATCTTTTGGCTTTAGATTAAAGCATGAAAATGTTTAGATAAATATGGAAGGATATACTTACTTAGATTGGGCAGGTTGCTCCTTTAACTGCAAAAGCACTACAAATTGTTGCTTCAGTCTTGGGTTAGTAATGATATATTGGTTCAGCAGAAAACAACTAGTTGTTGCCTTGAGTTCTACTGAAGCTGAGTATGTAGTTGCTTCCATGGGAGCACATGAAGCAGTTTGGTTAAGGAAATTACTATTTGGGCTATTTGGAAAGCTTCTAAAACCAATAGTGATTCATTGTGATAATCAAAGTTGTATCAAGCTGCTAGAAAATCTAGTTTTCCACAATTGATCAAAGCATATCGAGACTCCCTATCACTACATAAGAGACATGGTCGATAGAGATATCATTAAATTAAGTTATATCAGTACAAATGAACAGAATGCTGATATTTTCACCAAACCTCTTGTGAAGTTGAAAATTGTGTACTTCCGAGGAAAACTTGGTATGACATTATTGTAAATGCATTTATTATCTAATATTCATGAATACAAATTATTTTTTGTTGCAAGCTTGTATTGTGAAAAGTGATGACTTTTCTTGTGAAAGGTGACGACCTTTCATGCGTTCTGAACCTATTATAAAGTGATGACTTTATTTTAGTTAATCTGTCTTCAAACAATGGTTGAATTTAGTGTTATATTTGTTCTTTGGGTCAGATTTTTCCGGACACATTGATAACTTTCATGGTTCTTTGGGCCGGATCTTGCTGGACATCATGAAAACCTATTGTTTTGAAGTTAGGGTTATCCTTGTTCTTCAGGCTTGATTTTGCCGGACACATTGATAACCTTCATGGGTCTTTGGGCGATCTTGCCAAACACCGTGAAAATCCATTGTGTTTTTTCTTTTTCTCTTAGTTTAAAATATAATGATGATTACACCTTATTGTGTAAGTTAAACCTATTTCAATTTCCCTTGCTAAAGAGGAAGTGTTAAGAATGTTAGCTTGTGTGAAATTGTATCTATATTTTTGTGTCTATAGATCTATATTCAAGCTTTATATTACATAATAGATTCATATATATATATATATATATATATATATATATAATATTATACATATACATATATACATAAAATTATATTAATAATCTAATAATGTAATATTACATTGAATAGTTTGTTAAACTCTTACTGCTGGCTGCTCATTGTATTCATGTAAGACAGGCAGATGATAATCGGCTTATGTAACTAATGGTTTTGTTATCAGCATTTTCTATTGTTTACAACCATTGTGACTTGACTGTTTGTCTTTTGTATGATTGATCATCATGACTGTCCATTCTGACAGTTCACTTCCTCATCAACACATATGTATATGATAGTCTGTGATGGAAAGTAGATCAATAACAATGGCAATCATACTCTCTCATCGCAGACACTTATATATATCAATTTCAGTTATATTTTAGTTTTCTTCCTTCAAATACATTACTTCATTCTACAATCAACTAGAGTATAAACAATACCATTGCAATTCAAACCTTGCATTATCAAGATACATTGAAATTGAGATTTACACCAATAAGAAGACCTCAACATATTAAAACTTTACAATGGTTATTAGATAGAATGATGGCGATATGATTCTTTATAGATTAGAGACTAGTTGTTGATGCTAGGAGCTTGAGATCACATGTATCTTTTCAACCTAACGAACAATAGGCTCAATTTCAAAATCGCTTTATGTTAGAGGCAAAAGGCCTTGGTCTTTAAAAGAGGAGAGATGATTTTACAAGAAACGAATTGGAAATCTAGCAAATAGGAAAGAAATTTGAATTTTGAAAAGCTACTAGTTGTAAGCCTTAAGATGTATTTTTAGGCATTTGAATCAATATCAAATATTTACTCATGCCTTGGGCCCTTTGTTCTATTTGAGATTCTATGTTTTAATCATTTTTTGTGTCATGATAATTCAATGCATGGTTTCAAACTTTTAGTTTAGAGTTGTGATTTCAATGGAGGCATCATGATGTTTGTGGAGGTGGTGATTATTGGACATAATCATGGTGATATGATCTATAGATTAGAGACTAGTTGGTGATGCTAGGAGCTCGTGATGACATGTATACTTTTCACCCTGACGAACTCAGGCACCTGGCTCGATTTTAAAATTGCTTTATGTTAGAGGCATAAGGCCACGATCTTTAAAAGAGGAAAGATCATTTTGCAAGAAAGGAGGTTGGAAATCTAGCAAATAGGAGAGACTTGAATTTTGAAAAGCTTTTGGTTGTAAGCCTTAAGCTATATTTTTAGGCATTTGAATCAATACCAAATCTTTAGTCATGCTTTGGGCCCTTCGTTCTGTTTAAGATTCTATGTTTGAATAAGTTTTTGTGGCATTCCATTAACCCTAGCAGTTGCATCTTTGGTTGTAATGCATTGGTTTTTAAAAGAGAGATGATATATTCAAAGGGAAGAATGTTGAAACTCTGGTAATTAGGAGAGAATTGTGAATTTTGAAAAGCTATTGGTTGTAATTCTTCAACTGTATCTTCAAGCATTTGAATTAATACAATTTTGTTTTGTTTGAGATTGTATGTTTAAGTTTCTCTACTATTCCAATAACCCTAGTAAACATAGCTTTGGTTTTTATTAAGTAGATTATGCTTTAAGCTTCTTTGTATTATAAATGCTTTTGTAGGAATCTTTATGGAGAAGTTTAGGAATATTTGTGATCGTGTCTAAGAGTAATTGTTTGAGGGTTTCCTTTTTATTTATTCTTTTGAAATAACTTGTGCTATTGAATGCCTTTATTGTCTAAATGATGCAGGAGCATCTAGAGGTATAAGGGCAATCCTGTGTCACCCAAAAAAATGTACTTAGACTTAGTTTCTGTTTTATGTCTTTACATTTTTGGATACCCATTTGGCTCAAATAAAGGTTCCAACTCTCATAGTTCAACTATCAGTGCGTTTGAAAATCTCGAAAAAATAGGAGCATGTATTTGGGCCATCATTTTGGTAAACTAGAAGGTGTGAATTGGCTAGATGAATGTAATCATGATTTAGAGCATTCCAGAAAAAGAATCAGGTCAATAGGCCCCACAGTTTGAAAGTTATTGCAGTTTTTCGAGTTTTGGAGACCTCCTAAGAATGCTTCAAAGTCAGGTTTGGGGCATTAAATGACCTCGAAAGGGTCAAAAAATGGGGGATGAGCGAAGCTGGTCCATAGGGCTATAGAGTGCTTCGAGAGCTTTTCGAAAATGTAAACGGTTCGTCAATCGGAGCTACGGTTCAAAAGTTATGCCTTCCGAAAGTTCGACTACCGTTTCTGGATTCTTCTAGATTTGCACCGACTTCTAACGCAGCTTCTGGAACCTTCTATTTTGTCGGTGGATGCCTACTAGCACTTTCTAGAATGTACTCCTAGTCCTTAACTCTCCGGGGTCTATTTAAGGAGATTTATGGCATTGTAAAAAGCAGTTCGGATTGGAGCTTGAGAGGAGGTGCTAAAAGGAGAAATATTCTACAGATTTATGCTATTGTAAGCCCGTAGGGCATGTTTTGAAGTTTATTTTCTCTGCACTATTTGTACTAGCTTATTTTCTCAATTAATATAATTCCCCTTTTCTATTGTGTCTATTCTGTTGTTGGGTTGTGTCCCCATTACTAAAGAAGACTTCTTCCCCCCCTCATTACAAAGAATTGAATTCTAAAATCAAGGAGGTCATTGAATGGGTATTCACAAGGTCCCCCACTCATTGAACTTCCCATAAGGTTGTGCATTTAGAAGCAATTTTAGTCATCTTCAATTTTGAATGATTATCTTCTACAAATTAGAACTATCTTCTTAATCCTATCTAGTATTAAATCTTTGCTTTTCATGCTTAATTGGAAATATTTCTTCGTTTTTAGACAATGACCCATAATCTTCTCCTCCCTAATTATCTCGTTTTCCCAGTTTGTTTTTTGCAGAATTGATCTCGATCGAACACCAAACCTAAAATTTATATATAAACTTGCATTCCTTCTCACATTTCATTGCTCAAAAGTTTATGGTATTAATTTGTAGGATATTTATTTATTATAATTTCTCAAATTGTAAGAGTCTAGATGTTGTTGGATTCACCTCAAAAGTGCCAACTTGATGCAGTGCAAGGCAAGAGAATCCCAAGGGAGGTGTCCTAACCCCAACAAATAACCACATAGAGAAATATACACAATAACACAAAGTTTTAGATCTAGAATAACACCAATTCTCATAATAGAATTATAAGATTTTCATGCAACATGCCCCGCTATAAGGCCTTTCGAGTTATAACCAAATATGTAAGCAATTACAATAGTTATTCTTTCAAGACCTCACAAGATCCAACTCCTAGCTAGTCTAGATCCACACTTTAGTAGAGAACTTTAAGAAGAATCTAAACTTGTGCTTGCAAGCCACCAAGCAACCTCCTTATTTCTATAACGCCTCACCAGGAAACACAAAGCAAAATAACCTATTATGTCATTAAGTTTGCTAAACATTTTTTTTGAAAGTTTCAAACAAGAGATAACATAGCGAAGGCAATAATTCACACACATACATAAGCAATACATTAACAAATTGCATCTCTTGAGGGTTCCGTGATGTTCAATCACATACATAAGTTTTATTAAGATTAAATATGTTACATAACAAAGTCCACATCATAGGATAACCATAAATACAAAATAAAATAAAATCATATACAAGTACATAAGATGCCACATGACATAACCAAAATGCATAATCATCCTTTGTACAAGTCACAGGGTATGAAATGATAAAATAATATACATCATGATAAGATACAACATCTCATAGGATCTCAAAACCAAAGTACGATAAATTAAAATATGACCATAAAACATAATCACAAGATTAGAAGAATATAACAACTGCACAAATACATCCAACATCAATATCCATTTGTTGGAATCTCAATGATATAAGAAACACTACCACCTGACCTCGTGGAACCTAAATGACTCAATCCCAATGTACTAAGGAGATAATCTCAAGTCCCAAACAGATAATAATTGAAAAGTCATAACAAGAATCTAGGTAAAGGAATCCTGATAGCAATCTATCTCAAAGGTACCAAGTACACAAATAACATCTAATCCCAGAGGCAACAATACACATAGGAAACCTAATATGCATGTGGGCAAGTGTCATCTATAGTGCCTCTCATGTTTTTAGTCTATACCTTGTTATATTTTGATCTGAGAGATACTTGTTACTCATGTTGTTTCTCACATTTGAGATGACCTGATGGTCAAATGTTATACTTTGATTTCCACTATAATAGATGTTAGATTACTATGTTATTCAATTGATCATATCTGCATGATGATGCCTTTTTGAGATAACATGTTTTATGATGATATCTGGTTATCCAGTTTTGGACATATCCTCTGATTAAGTTTATATGTTGGTTTTGATGCTATGGTTATTTACTTCATTCTTGCTTTGTGGTGCTTTATGCGAAAGCAAGTGATGTAAATGGATTATTTAAGTATAATTAAATAAATGGTTAAATTAGGTTATTTAATGCATTTATTGCTTTGGCTATGTTATTATATCCAATTACACTTAATTGTGTGTTTTAGTGTGCAAGATTTATATTCTTGGTAGTGGCACATGAAGTTAGTGATTCAACTGTTCATATCTAGGCAATGTCATCCTTGTATGGTCGACGTATCCTATTTAATTGTTTAAATTACACCTTCCAATGATTTAATAATTTGGACTCATTTACATTATGTGATTAGACCTGTGAGCATGTCTGTGCATTTAGAAGTTCGCATTTTTCATGAAAGTTATTATGAAATTATGTAATTTTGGTTTAAGGGAATTTCAGGCTTTATTTTAATTAATTTAATTCTTGACAGCTTTGCCATGGATGAATTCCAATTACTTGGAATAGATTGTTTTCATTTTGGTTGATTTAAGGTTTAACTAGGTTACTTGGTTATTTACCCTAATCCATTATTCACTCAAAAAATGAATAAGTATCCAAAAAAGAAGTTTTACTCCTCACTTCTCACTTTGGAAAAGAGGAATTTGAGAGTAAAATACCATATCCTCTTCTGTAGGATTGCGTTTCTATTCGTTGCAGGAGCTACGAGCATGGTATCATTGGGAGATTGATCTTGTGGATCTAGCTCGGGGAGACCTTGGTTTGTCATGATTTTTGACAACTTTTGTGAGATTTTTATTTTATTGTCTTGATTCCCGCTTTGACCCTTTTGGTTGTTAGTTAGGGCTCTCTTGTTTTGTCATTTCAACTCCGTTTCTACTTCTATTTTTGATAGCTGTATGTTATGAGGTTGAGAACTACTGTTCCTCTCTGTTTTTGATTGCTAGTTTTGCCTGGTTGGTCAGGTATGAACTTTTCCTTGATTTTTGGGATGAGGGTTTGGGGTTTCACACTATTATGCCAGTCGTTTTTACATATGGTGTTCAAACCCAATTTTTATTGGATTTTTGTGTCTTATTCATCCTTGGGGTGAATGGGTTTTATTTTTGTTGATTTTTGTCAACGTTGATTTTATTGAGGTTTTCACCTTGATTTGCATGTTGCTCAATTTTCTTGGGTTTCCTTGGCATGATCTTGGTCGTGAACTTGGATTATCCATAGGATGTAAATCCGATCACTGATGCACTTTTATGTTGCATTGGGATGTGTGCTACACCCATACTACCAAGCTTGTATTTGGTTTAGTATTATTTTGCTTGTGTTCTCATCCAACCCTTGCTTTATGATCTTCGTGATGTTGGTGCGCCACACACAAGCATGTGCACATGCATTTGTTGGGTGCTTGTGAGGCTCAAACTCCCAGTTGTATTCCGTGGAATTATGTTCATTGGGGTTGGGTTGGGAATATGCATTGCTTACAAGCACTCATCATGTGATGAGTATGGGTATGTAGAGTAGCACCATGGAGGGGCTTCCCTCGCAACCTTGGTGACTATTTCCTTGGTTTGCATGATGAAGTTTCTAAATAAGTGATAACTAAATAAATTATTGGGTAATAAATCTAAGATAATAAAAAGTAAAGTGAGCACCCAGTTTATTTTGAGGACACTTGATTGTGAGCACCTGGTTTAGTTTGAGGACATAGTGCGTGCACCTCCTTGGGGAGTTGATATTGCACAATACTAGCTTGGGCTACTTGATGCCAAGCTACTTACCCTCTAGCGAGTCCCTACATAGTTGACCCATAAAGTGTCTAATCAAGAACTGTTCCACTTGCGTTGCCTCATGATCTTGGTTTCAGTAATCTTTATTGTCTGGCATGAGTGTTAGCCATAGACATTTGCTTTATGTGTGTTTATGGTTGGATCATTATCTCCATCAGCATGATGGGAGTGGACCTACAGGTTTCATGTGGTTGGGAGGCATAGCTACCTATACCACTACTAGGGACCAGTTACAAAGAGGGTCTATTTCTAGTTGCGACCGATGCTTTATGTTCACTGGGTATATTCAGGATTCCAAAGTATGCTTCCTTATGTTTTAAGATTTAATTGGAATGCTTGGATATCATGTTTAGATGATGTTAGTTTCATTTGATGCATTCCTTTATTATGATGTATAGCATATGGTTAGACTATTGATCCACTAGTAGTTAGAGTATCTATTGCTTTATTGGACTAGCATGTTAGATCTTCATGTTCTCATGATGTTATTACATTGTAGTAGTGACACCCTCATAAGAAAACTCTAACTATCCAGTTGGCAGTTTGGGATGTTACGCGCAGGGGATGGCTAGGGTCTTTGAGGTCTCATGATGCTATTACAGTTGGAAGGAACCATGCATGAGTTTAGTTGTTTATGTTCATTATGATGTTTCTTTACGCATGTCCCTTCTTATGCTATTATGGTTTAGATAGTTAGATGTTTTGTCCTTTTGGTTGCTTTGTGTCGTGTGTTCCTTGCGTTCAAGTGTCTAAGCCTCAATTTTTGGTTCCAGTACTCCCTGGTGTGGAGGAATTGTTTTTCCTATTTCTTTGTCCTTCATTTTGCATCAGAGAAGGGTCTCCTCGCATTAGAGAAGGATTTCCCCGTGTGAGAAAGAATTTTCTCGTGTGAAGTACAATGAAGTTCACTTTTGATTGTACTCTCTTACGAGAGACATGACACTTCCTTGCGCGAAGTCGAGCATTCTCTAGTATGAGCCTCAGTAGTAGTGAAGATTGTTTTGCTAGATGACCCATGCATTTTCTCACGTGGTGTGATGTACTTCTTCATGCGAGATTGTAAGTTGCGTTTCCTCTTGTGAAAAATAAGGGACATCTCCACTGGTTTTTAGGAAACATATCCAGGTGTTTTGAGTACCCTTTAGGTTTGCTCATTTTTCTAGGATTCTAAAAATCAAGGATTTTAGGTTTTTTTGTTGTCTATTTTCTCATTTTTTTAGTTGGGCACATTGGTTGGTAGTAATGCTTGGAGATTCGTTAGTTGCCTGGATTGGTTAGTTAAGTCTTCCATTGCAATCTTGTGATCAATTGCATGCTGATGTTGTTTAATTCCATGCTTGTTGTTTCAAAAAAAATCTTGGCTTTTATTTATCCTTGTTCCAAGGATCTCCAGGCGGGGCATTACATATGGTATCAGAGCCCATGTTGTAACATTGAGATCTCTGTGTTATGCTTCTACTATATTGTTGTTATGTTTGCTTATTTTGATATCTTGTTGTGGTTAATTCTTGTGACTCTTATGATTGTTATGTATGAATTTGACCTTTATCTTGTTGCTCCCTTAGTGATGCCTCCTACATATAGACCTGGTGGTCGGAGTAACAACTGATGAAACATCAATGAAGAAGAACACCATGAGGAGGAATGTTAGGATGGTGGGGGAGAATAGGGTAACAATGATCAAAGTGGCATTGGGGCATTGATGCCTTTGCTACAAGAGATTATTGCTTGGTTGTGATCTCATGTAGAGGAACAACAACATGACCATGGTTAGGAAGAGGGATCTCACCATGGGGATTCCCATAGGTCAGATCATAGAGAGGAAGAGGAACATGAGTGTGAACATTCTCAATCTCCACTTGGTGGGAGAGGACATCATCAGAGAGGTCGAGACCATAATGGTGAGGATTCTATCTGCATGGACATGATGAAATCCCTTCACGAGTCTAAACCACCATATTATGATGGTAAGGGAGGTGGCCTCAAGGCTGAGAGTTGGTTACTGGACATGGAATGTTGCTTTTCCATGTACTCATATGCAACCAACTTGAGAGCCCTTTGTACTGTCATGCAGCTGAGAGACCACACATCTATTTAGTGGAACATCAAGGAACAAAAGCTCCAGATTAGTATAACATATCTCATCTGGGAGATCTTTGAGAGATTCAGAGAGAGGTTCCTATCCCCTTAGTTTAGGGAGGCTCAAGCTGATGAGTGCATGAGATTAAATAAGGGAACATGTCAATGGATCGATACAAAATATAGTTCTTTGATCTTAGATAGTACTCATGCTATAACCATGATGAGATTCTCCTTACTTAGCATTTTGTTCAGGGTTTGAAGAACTCCATCATTGGAGAGGGTCAAATGCATCAACCTAGGACACTTATCCTTGCTGTGGGAAAGGCACAGATTGCAGAGAGTAATGTGGCTAAGGGGTTTAGTGGAAAATCAAGTTCTCAAAGCCATAATGCATAGACTTCAGGGAAAAATGCATAGGTTCCTCAGTCCTTAGGAAAGGGCCAAAGCCAGTCAACACCCTCACATGGTGGTAATCATCATGGAAATCAACAACGAGGGTATTGGACTAAGGGTGGACATAATTCAGGTGCCTTAGGAAAGAAAGGGGATGACCAGAGCCATGGCAAGAAGTCTTAGTAGAATTGTCCATCTCAGAGTAGTCAATAGAACTCTAGCAAGGGAAGTACACCATATTCTAGTGCCGCCCATGGTGGTCATAGACTTGGTCCAACTTTGCAAGAGAATGTTTTTCTTGTGGCCATCTTACCGTAAATTAGTGAAATGTCCTATTAAGAGCTCTTTAGGACCTAGTAGAGGTGCAACTAGATCGAAGCCTTCTATGGGAGATGCAGGTAGAAACCATCGAGTCTTTGCGGCAGTTGACAATCGTCAAGTTGAGCACCAGGGTACCATAGTCGAGGCTACAGGTACATTACATGGTATTTTATCTTCAATATTATTTGACTTAGGTGTGATGGGTGTGAAAATGTGCTTTGTTTTTGTACATACCCTATGCATCTTTACCTTGCTTTAAGCCTTTCCTAATTCCTATTATGCCATTAATCATTAAAGAATATAATATTTTTAATAAAGTTTTAGGGTATGAAATATTTCCTAAAAAAGTAAATGATTAATGCAGAAATAATGATATCTTGATTTATTCTACTACATGAAATACAAGTGATGAATGAATGGATATGGAACTAGTCACACAAGTCAATGTATAGCTGGAAGCCGTTGTTTTGTTATTACATTTCGAGAAAATAGTTTTGTAAATGTTTAAACATAATGGTTAAGACCTCATGTTTGGTTATGTTTAGTTCAAGACTTGAGTCCAGCGGCCAAACCAAATTATTTACTTATTTATATTTAGGGTGAAGGCCATTGGCCATTATAGCTTAATTATTAAATTAGTTGAACATTTTGAACCTATATAAGAAGATGTTAATCACAAGAAAATATGCATATGATATATGAAAAAATCTATTTAAAACTATCTCTGAAATTCTTGGCATTAAAAATGTGGAGTTTCTGTAGCAGCCGGTATTAGAACATCTCTCACCATGTGAATAAGAGGAAGGGCCCCCCTCTCAGGAAGCTTGGTGAGATTATTTCAATTTGTGTTGTGAGTATTTAAGCATTGATTGATTGTATGTGTTTCCTACAGATTGAATTGAATGTTTGCATAAATGGTTTTAATTGATTAAGATCTATGTAGTACTTGTTGTTAAGTAAAGATTTAATTTTTTGATGAGGTAATTGGTTCACAACATTTCTACCTATTCAACTTGCTATACATCATTATTCTATTTCTGCACAAAGTACCGAACTATCATCCCCAATCTCATCACCCATTGTAGAATATTTCCCACAACCTTCCTATTGCACCCAACTACATATTGGTAAACCTTCTGTCACAATTCATAATACTTCTTGTCACACTCTGTTATCTAGATTCAATCTGCTACGAACAACTTCCTGCCGCAATTAAAACCTTCTGTAGCAATTAAAGTTGATTTTAACACTTGATCAGACAAAACTTTAGAGTAGTATTTATAAAATATAGTACTCAATGGTTAATTGATTAGAAGTGTGTTTATGATCATTAGTGAATTAACGAGAACCTAAACTTTAGATGAAATATAAAGATAAATCATAAAAACTCATTGTAGCAGTAATCTTAGATGTGTGACCTAATTTGGATGATTATAAGTTTCTTAGTTTAATTTATTAGCAAGTAGTAATCTGCATTCATAAACCCCTTGATTTATTATTTTCATCCCTTGAGCAAACAACGATTATATCTCTCATGTGTTTATGAATCTCGAATTGACATTCTTAGGGTATTTTTGATTCAATCATATCCATAAATAAACCATCCAATTGAACCTCAGTTTTACCCAACATTTGGGGCGCCATTGTCGGGTAGAGATATTAAAGGCATGCAATTATAATAGGTCAAGATGGGAACAGTTATCCCTTGAGAAGTCTTAAGCAATTGTCAACCTTGCTTAGGATAGTACCTTTGGTTTCCACTATAGTAAATCATTTAGGTGCATGAATAGGCTTAGAGATAGTCTAGGTAGGTTTGTTAAGAAAGAATCAATAGGTAGTTCAAAAATTCAAAAACCACAAAAAGAGAAAAATCCATCAACCATTGAAACCAAACCAAAGAACGAAGTTAGAATCCAACCATCTTCTCAATCCACCTCTCTGACTATACCTTCTGAAATTTCTCAACAATTCACAAATTCATATGAAGTTAGGTGTAGTAAGCCTCCAAATTTTCTAGAACAACCGTTTAAGACATACTATACACCTTAGGCAACCAAATTTTTGGAAGAAATCATGGCTGACAATATTGAAAATAACAACATAGGAGGAAATGATGTTGGAAATAATGGTAATGCAATTGTTCAACACAATACGACCTTTGAGTTTCCTATTCGAATTTTCGAGGATAATGCCCCTATGAAAAATATCTCTCACTCAACACTTCCTATATTTAGAGGGTCAACCTTGAGGATCTTGATACGTTCCTATTTGAATTTGATGTCCTTTGTAATAGCTATGATTATCAAAGTGATGCACAAAAACTAAAGGGTAAACGCAAAAACTTGTGTCACCCTTTTATAAAGGAAAATGTTAACAAAAGTATAACTGTTCATCTTCAATGACATAAAAATGGTAGTATTAGTTAGAATTTGATAATGAAGTAAAATAATCAAATATGTAGAAATGGATGAATTTTAGGATTATAATTTTAAAAAATTGTTTAGAATAAGAATTGATATATTTTCCAAATTTTTTAAGTCAATTTTTTCCTTGCTAAAAAATACTGAAAATTAGGCGTCTAGTTCCCACCACAAAATAATATGGAAATAAAATTATTTCCCTTTGATCTTAGACTATGTTATAGATAACATATATAGCTAGAACAATCAAAAAACAAAATTGGCTTTAGACCTATATTTTATCTTTTATAACGATTCAAAATTAACTCATCTAAAATTGATAGTTTTCATCTCCCACCACATTTTTGAAAACAAATCTTTTCTAACCAAAAGAAAAATTATACATTCTTGAAGAGGACTCTCTCCTCTAGAACGTCATGTGATTTTAATTTTTTTTGATATTATTTAATATTTTTTCCTTTCTCAAACTTGACATCTTCTCTAGTGTTAAATATGTACTTGTAGAATTTTTAAATTACAATATACTATATCTAATTAAAACACTATAAACTCTATATAAGAATATTCTTGACTTTGAACTCTATAAAATGGTTTTTATATGTTATTAAAAAAATATCATCAAAAATAGTAAGAGTTATTGAAATGTCAATTTTCTGAAATAATTTTATTTCTTTAGTAATTGGATACAAACTAGTATAAAACATGTATTTAATAGACATTTCCAATTGAAAAAGTGTGAGACCATATATAACTTAGCTAGAGTTAATTTTTCTAGATTATATGTTTGAACAAAATTGATTCTTAGATAGAAATACTCAAATTCAATCATTCTGATAAGTCAGCCTAAAAGGTGACACAACTTTGTACTTCTACCCTAAAGCTATTTCTAACTACCTTGAATGATGCTGCATTATGATGGTTTATGAGTCTTAGGGACATTAGAACACGGAACCAAATGAAAGATGCTTGTCTAGCAAAATATCAAGAGTACTGTAAGACCAATGAAGTATGGGATGAAACTTTTTGCATGACTCAACGAGAAGAAGAGTCACTTCAAGATTTCTTATAATGTTTTGTCTTTAGCTTACAGTGCTCAAGGCATCCTGATTTAACTACGTACACCATCAAGATGCTTTTCTTAAGAGGGATTCGTGATGAAACCATGAATGCCTTAAATTTGATTGGTAAAGGTGATATTTCTAAAATGTCCTTTCAAGATATTTGTCATATATGTAGGAACTATTCGTGGTCTCATCAATCTATTAATGGGAATTCAAGTAAGTTTTCCACTATGGGTAATGCATCATGTATCTCCAAGCACAAAATTAGTAATTTACTTGAAAATTTTAAAATTGACTTATTAAATCACATGGGCAAACAAATTGACACTTTGTATTCTCACAAGAAACATGAGGAAGCTGAAAAGGCCTTGGTAGTATATTGCCCAACTTTTCGTAAGAAGCATGGACTGGAAGATTACCCTTATAACTGGACTCATGTAGCATCACTCAAGGAAGCTAGCAAGACTTCGACGCTACAACCTCTTCCTGAAGGGATGGTTCCTATGGAATATACTGAAGAACAGGTTTACTATATGGCTCCATGGTCCACTAGTTTTTTCCTAGAGGGTTCTCCAATGAATATTTTCTAGGACCATCGCAACAATTCTCTAACCAAGGTCCATGGTATGGAGGTTGGCAACAACTCCAACCTTATCAGCAATGGTCCCAAAATTTTCAACCCAGTACACAACCATGGCATCAGACATGGAGGCCATAATCTTCATATCCACCTCCACAACTGTCGTATCTACCTCCACAACCTTATACACAACCTTATCTTCCACAACAATCATTTCCTCCACCACCATTGATGAGCCCCTATCAAAAACCTCAATAATTTCTTACTCCTATACCTCCATCTTCTTCAAATCCACCACAACCGCCTAAACCTACAACCATGCCAACTCAACCAAATCCAAATCCTAATAATAAGCCTCCTCAAATGCTTTATCATAATGAGATGGCTAATTTTCCTTCCTATCTCATCAACACAGTTCAGTTGGAGGGAGTACAACTTAGGTTTGGAAAAGCTCTTAAAGGACCTACTATTACAAAGGTCCATGATGAACTTGGAGAAGAGATAGAAAAAGAGCCTCCCTTTCTTGACCGATTCATTCCTAAGCTAGAGCTTAAGGAACCAACACATTCATAATTTAATCTTTTAAAATGAATTGTGCAATGTTAACTTTAAAATTCCTCTTTTGTAGGCTCTTAAGGATATTCTAGTATACAATAAAATGGTATGTGAGTTATGTACCCAATGAAAGAACAAGATGGACCCAAAGACTATTCAAGTTATTGGACAATTAGTAGAATTAATTGTGGGGAATGTCACCATTCTGAAATATGCATATCCTGGTAGCCTTGTTATTTAGGTAAATATTGGTACAATTGCTACTCCTAATAGACTTGTTGATCTAGGTGCTACTGTCATGCCCAAAATATAGGGCAAAAACATAGTAACACATTTTTTTTTTTAAAGAGATAAAAGGTTTAAATGTAATACATAAGTATTCAAATAGAATTACTTAACTTCCTCATACTTAGGTATAATTACAAAATTTAAGTACCAATCAAATGCAATTTTTCTCAACATAGTTTAAAACTTAAATTACATAATTCAATATATATAAATCACCATGTTATATAGTTAACGTCAATCAAATGAATAGGATTTTGAAACATAAGAATGCCACAGGAAGGTGAAACATCATTACATCTATTTTCAAGAAAATATATGCATAAATTGAAATACTAGAAATGTCACAAGCAAGAATATTATTCAATTTTTATCAACAAACGTGGTTTAGTCATTTCTCATTCATTTTATGGAACCACCTAATTCAAGGGCTCCATCAGGGAAGAAACAGGAATAAAACTTGACATCATTGCCATTTCAACAATAAGTCTAAATATAACATTTTTACACAAGAATCATATCCCAACATAATTGAATTTCAATAAAAATTCTGAAATTCCTTCTTGGCCCTTAACGAGGGACCATCACGAGTTCTGCAATACATCACGGTGATCATGGAGAGAACAAAAATTGACCAAGAGAAAACCAATCACAACATGAAGACAAAAAATAGACATTCACTACCATACTGGGTTTTCACAACATATTCAACATTGAACCAAACTAGGAAGAAGGTGGATTTTTCCAACAGGAGACGTCAAACACAACACCAAAACAAATGCCCTATTGGGGCTATAACTCAAGAACTTCCGTTCTTCCATTCTTAAATGCCAAAACTCATACATGGTTTGTGCTGACAAGTAGGGGCCCATAACACCCTACCCTCTCTCCCTCTTCTCGTCTTGAGAAGAGACTCTATACTGTTGGAGTCCAACTAAAGACGAGAAGAGACTCTACACTATTGGAGTCCAACTAAAGAACTTTCTCCAAAAATGGCCACTTCTTCCCTATCCTAGGGTGAGTAGTATCAAAACACCCATAAAAATAAAACTTCAAAATTCAAACAAAACACAAAGAAAAGACATTTAAGAAAACCTGTTTTCAATCCCTCCCAACATACTCAACACACATACAAACATACATAAGCAATGAAACCGAAACATGATGCACAACATGAAACCAAAAAGAGGTGAAGTATTCCTACCTTCAAAAATTAGGTTATGGCAAATGAACAAGTTTGAGATGAGCTTGCTTTCCTCTCCTTCTCCTTCAATTTTAAAAATTTTGCTAAAACTAGAGGTTGGGTGAACACTCAAAACCCTCTCAAAAATGCCTCTAAATAAGATCATAAACTCAACCACCTCTAAAAAGAAATAACTCCCCCACTTGCCTAAAAGTTCTAGAGTCTTCTAACTCAACTAGACATAAGGCTAACCTCAAGGTGGAGTTAGAGTTATCCAACTCATGATGGAAACAATCAATTTTCGCAATAAATCAAAAATGAGATTTTTGAGTGACCATAAAAGTCAACAGAAGGGGCTGGGGGGGTGGAAAATACCCCCAACCGATACCCATACCCCTTGGGTACTTAGATTTCATGATTTTTGGCCTTTAGGATTAATTAGGGACCTATCAAAAGCTAGGAAATTTTAGGACTTACTAACAACCTTCAAAAAGCAAATTACTCACTAATCTTGATTAGGGTAATTAACCTCGATTGCTAACTAATTAGCAAAAAGGTCACTAACCTAGTCTGACTTAGATCTTTAGGTTGTTCAGTTAACCCTAACTATCATGCTGAAATGCATATACAATTTATGAGTGTCAAACAACACTAAAAATCCACTATTACAAAACATTAACACTTATTGATTACAGAATGATACATTCATACATCTCACGATAAAAATAAAATATGAACAACAAGGTTTGCATCTTTTGTTAGACTCAACCCTGGTTTCCAAAATTGGTACATAGGGTTCAGTTTTGTTTCTTCGTTAGATCTTCTAGCTAAAATATCCTGCACACTCATTGCACACATCAGTAGCTCAAGAAAATCACATGCATATATTCCAAACTTGTCTAGATAGTTACATAAATCAAAACATGATTCTTTCATATAATTAACTATTTAATTCATTTCTACTCACATTTAATCATCAATAATCGCATAATCCATATAACATATATCTTATTCATTAATTCAGATTAAGTACTAGTATAATCATTCTTAGGCATGCATATACCTAAGCAATATTACATCACCAATTAAGGAATACTAAACTATTTGAAGCATAAAACTTAATCATCGAGGTACCATAATCAACATCATCATCATTGGGTAAAAACACCTTGTATCATCGTTAGTGAGATTTTAAATTTTAAACAATCGAGATAATGTATTAGCTTTCAAATCATTGGGTATTAAAACATGGATGTATCAACTAATCTCAATTTTTGTTAAGACATTCACAACATAAAACATTACTTCATATCCTTTTAAATCTCCTATAATGGTTTTAACAAAGAATTCATATTTAATAATTACATATGAGGAGGGTACTTATAACTGCTATAAATGTGATGACTAATGAAAAAAAACTCAAATTATCCTTGGATGGACTTAGACTTACTCCTATGGTACTTCAAATGGCTGACTGATCCTTAGTTAGACGTAAGGGGGTTATAGATGATGTTGTTCTTTCCATTGATAGTTGGAATTATCCAACCGTTTTTATGATCCTTAAGCCCAAAGCTAAGTTGGGGGGATATCCTCTCATTCTTGGAAGACCTTGGTTAGTAGCAACCAATGCCCACATCAATTGTTAGTTAGGTAATATGATTATTTCCAATGGTGAGCAAACAAAAGAGTTGACCTTATATCCCCCTGCTCAACCATTATTAGATGATGAAGACCCAACATGGGCCGGTAGTGATTCAAACAATTTTATTCCAAACCTTACCATTAGGCAAGTACAGCATTTTGAAGACCCAAACAATGAGACCATTTTAGTAAACTTCCTTTAGAATAGCTACAAGTCTAACGATATCCTAGAAACTATGGTTTTCCCTTCTCATGTGACTGTTGATTGTCCTTTTGGGATTTTTCCTTTAGTTGACAATCCTCGATCTATTCAACACTCTCTCACCTTACATCAGCTTCTACCACATCAATGTCTGTATAGTCCATTATTATCCTTAGAAAAATTAGAAACATCATCAAGTCCCCTCCTTAGTGCTCTTACATTGGTAGAACCTATGGAGATCCTACTTGGGCATACTCTCAATATTAATGCATAGTTAACACCATCTTAGGTTAAAGATCTCATAAGTATGCTTAAAGAACATAAAGATGCATTTGCATGGGAATATCAAGACATGTAAGGTATTCATTCTAACACTTGTATGCATCACATTGACATAGAAGAAGGAAGTCACCCAGTTTGACAACCACAACGTGGACTCAATCTTGCCTTGCATGATATCATCAAAGAAGAACTCAAAAAATCTTGAATGTTGGTTTCATTTATCTAATTTTAGATAGTAGGTGGGTATCTCCTTTGGTTGTTGTTCTGAAGAAAATTTGTAAGTGGTGTATCTATGTTGATTATAGAGCTTTAAATAAGGCTACTAAAAAGGATCACTTTCCTTTACCTTTTATTGATCATTTTTGGAATACTCTTGCAGGAAAATAATTCTTCCCTTTTTTGGATGGATTCAGTGGGTACAATCAGGTTCACATTGCTCCTGAAGATCAGGACAAGACCACTTTTACTTTCCCCTAGGGAACGTTCGCATACAAAGTCCTTCCTTTTGGGTTTTGTAATGCCCTTGTTAAATTTCAACGAGCAATATTGAGTATATTTGCTGAGTTGGTTAATGATTGTGTAGAGGTTTATACAGATGATTTCACTATCCATGGGGACACTTTTGAAGCAGCTAGAGATAACTTAGAGAAACTACTTAAGGGATGTATCTACACTAATTTGTCTCTAAGCCATGCGAAATGTCATATGTTGATGATAGAGGGAATTGTTTTAGGTCACTTAATCTCCTCAAAAGGTATACAAGTTGATCCCAAAAAGGTCCAAATAATTTAGGACCTCCCCATACCTTCGACACAAAAAGATGTTCGAAGTTTCCTTGGTCATGCTGGGTATTACAGGAGATTTATTCAAAACTTTAGTAAGATTGCTTCTCCTTTGTTTTCTCTATTAGTTAAAGATGTTGTCTTCACTTGGATCCCTAAGTGTCAAGAAGCCTTTGAAACTATTAAGACCAAGCTTGTAACTACTCCTATTCTTAGAGGTCCTAATTGGGAATTACCATTCCATATTCACACCGATGCTTCTAATTTTTCAATGGGAGCAGTACTTAGACAAAAGAAAGACAACATCTTCTATTCAATTCACTACATTAGCAAGAACTTCAATGGTGCCAAGGTAAACTATATGGTAACTGAAAAAGAATTTTTAGCTATTGTTTATGCTATTAATAAATTTTGGCACTACATTACTGGTTATAAATTATTTGTTCATACTGATCACTCAACGATTCGATTTCTAATGAATAAACCCATCATATCTGGTAGGGTTATTAGGTGGTTTTTTTATTACAAGAATTTGATGTCACTATACTTGCTAAGCCTAGTCGAGAAAATGTGGTTGTAGATTTCTTGTCCCAGTTACAATAGCCTAATAATGAAGCTGTTCTTGTTGATGACTTGTTCCCCGATGAATACCTCTTTGCCATTTCTACCAAGAGTCCATGGTATGCTAACATCACTAGCTATGCAAGTTTCCACCACACTTTTCTCCTTGAGAGCATCGTAAGTTGGTGGGCCTCAATGGAAAATATACTTGGATCAATGGTCTTCTATTCCATACTGGCATTGATAACATCATGCGTTAGTGTATTTCTGAGGAGGATGTCTTTGATAATCTCCATACTTGTCATACTAAACCTTGTGGTGGACACTTTGCTACTCAAAAGATTACTCAAAAGATTCTTACTACAAGTTATTATTGGCCTACGCTCCATAAGGATTACAAGCGTTATGTTCAACATTGTGACTAGTGCGAGTGCATGGGTTTTCCTACATGATTTGATGAAATGCAACTTCACCCTCAACTCTTTATGGAACCTTTTGAAAAATGGGGTCTTGATTTCATTGGACATATCAACCCACCTTCTAAATACAAGGAATATGTTCTTGTCTATACAAATTATGTCACAAAATGGGTTGAGGTGGTTGCACTTAAGCATGCTCGAGATACCAAAGCTGCTGAATTCTTATATTTTGAGATCTTCACTTCTTTGGTGTTTCCCATGAGATTACTATTGATCAAGGACCCCAGTTCACCTTAGACCTCGTGACCACATTAATCAAAGAATATGAAATTCACCACAAAAAATCATCACCTTATCATCCTCAAGCCAATGGACAAGTCAAAGTCACTAATCGGGAACTAGACAATATTCTTACTAAAACTGTTGCACTTCATAAGCGTGATTGGGCCATATGGCTTCCTAAAGCCATGTGGTCCTATCACACCATGTGGAAGACCACCACTAGTCTAACCCCTTATGAAACATTTTTGGTTTATGGTAAGAAGGTTGTACTTCCTATTGAGTTCGAGATTAAGACTCTTCAAATTGCCCTTCAATTCAGATTGAGTCTCTCTGAAACTCAAAAGGAATGCATAATGAAACTTCACTCCCTTGATGAGCTACATCAAGAAGCACTTCTTCATGCTAAACTTGTTTAGAATCAATGAGCATTGTGGCATGACAAACACATTCGTCAACATTCTTTCCAACTTGGGTATTGGGCACTTCTATATGATTCACAATTCTAGGATTTCAAAGGAAAGTTTCATACAAGATGGCTCGAACCTTACAAAGTTGAACATGTTTATGACAATGGTATGGTTCAGCTCTACATTGTAGACTTTGAACGTCACAAGCTCCTCATTAATGGTCACTGACTAAAGCTATATAAGAAGCCTCTCTCTAAGGAAGCTTTCTTTTTGGAAATCACAAAGGAACTCACCATGGTTCCCTTTGGTCTCCTTCAACAATGAAAACTAGATTTCCTGCATTTTTGGCCAACTAATTATTGAAAACTTATTTTTCTAGTGACTTGTAGTTGTGAGACTCTCTAGTAGTGCTAACTAGTTCACCTGCACTTCCAGGCGGCACTTGACTGAAAACTGATTTCTCAGTGGTCTAGTGTCATAAGTAAGTAAATAAATAATAATAATAATAAATTGGATGGCTACAAAACTAGCAACAAGAAAGTCTCTTTATTCTTGCCGCCCTTCTCTCTGCGTACCTGGCTCGTGAGGCTCCTGTCACTCTGGGTTGTAAAGCAAAATACCCTGTTCTGCATGCCACACATTTCTAATTGCTAATTTTGACTACTCAGATTCACTATTTTTGTCACATGTTCCTTGTCAATTTTCTTTGTTGCGGGTCACTATTTTCTCCTCTCACATGCCTGTTGTCATTTTCCTTGGTGTTGGCAGTGTTCTTTGTTCCTTGATGGGCGATCTTATTGGATTTTGTTGATGTCCTTGGTTCTACCTTCCCTGCTGTTGCCTTGTAAGGAAGTATCTCCTTACCTTATGCTTTGTTTTATGTATTTTATTCCTTTTTTATGATTATTTGGCATGACTGGGATGGATTAGTCACTTAGGTGGGCGGGGAGGGGGGGGGGGGGTGTGTGTTCTGTGCTAGGTCATTCCTTCCACATATTTTCATGAGTCCTTTTGGGTCATGATATTAATTGTGATCACTTTACCATTATTATCGTTTGTGGGTTCTATGCTAGGTCATTTCTTCCATGTATTTTTCATGAGTCCTTTTGGGTCATGATATTAATTGTGATTACTTTTCCATTATTACCATTTGTGATGGTACTGCCCCCATTCATTCTATTCTCTATTGCTAAAAGCATTTGCACTTCCTATCATTTTTACTATTGCTTTCCTTCTTGTTTCTTACTGTATTAATTTTTTTTTTTGAACTCTATTGTGTGTCACTATGGGGGGTAAACACCTTCATTTCATTGGATAGGTTGAATTTTGATGAGGAAGCATTAAAAATCTTCACCCATTCTGGATGGACAAAGTTCTTTGAATGTTTGTGTGGGTTTGATGCTACCATAGCTATAGAGTTTACTATGGGATTTTAGGGAGATAATGCTACAGCCTGAGGACTACAATTTGCTATTAATTTGCAAACCATTGTAATGGTCACCACCTAGCCCAAATTGGTGAGCATTTCTTTCTCAATTCATCATCGAGGGTTATGAATTTGAAGCCCCATAAGAAGCAGTTCCTTCAGTAGGGTGAGTTGGCTAAGAATGTCCAAGGGCAAGGAGTGCTGCAAAAATCTCTACCAATGCCATGGGATATTGTTGCTAAATTCTTGATCAATTACATCACTTGTGAAGGACGCTACAAGTATGTATTTTCTCACCATTTTCACCTCATGTTACATTTAAACTATGGTGTTCTTGTTAATCTTTTGTATTATCTATTCTTCTCTTTAAAGCAGTCGTATGATCAGTATAATCTAGGTCATGTTGATTATGTAGCTCACCATGGGTTAATTAAGCTGATTATTTACCATAGCCTCCATTTGGCTCAACCTATTCTCGAGTGGGAAGCCTCTGTCAACAAAACTAATATAGAAAACCCTAAACTCCTTGTCACTGATAATACCCTCAAAGTGGGTTCTTCTAAGAAATGAATTCAAAATCTCCATCTTTTCTAGGCCCAAAGAAACGTAAAGTCCTAAAAACCAAAAATCCTAAAAAGAAAATGGGAAATGAAAACCAAAACCCCAACCCACATCTTATGATTACTCATCTGAAACAACATACCCCTGATAGGTTGCAAGGATTAGTTGAAATATCTGGGTTTGTATGTGATATGGAAATTTTGGTTACAAGGAAACCTCAAACAAAGAATGACCAACTTTTAAGAATATTGAGAAACCAACAAGGTAGGAACAAAAAGTAGCAACACCAAAAAGAGGACTTTAATATTGAGGTTCTAATTTCAAAAGAAGAGGAGGCACTTGAATATTCAAAAAAATCTCAGGAACAAAGAGTCTATGAAGAAATTGAAGATAATGAGAATACTACTCAGTTTGGTGAAGGAATTGGTGAAGAGATTAGGGAAGAGGCTCAAAAAAGTAATATGAATACTCAGGTTACTGAAGATGAGGGCACTCTAGAAAATTAGAAAGAGAATCCTGAGATTGAAAAATCACAAGGAGATGCTAGGTAAACAACAGAGGAGGTATGCCATGCTTCTGCTGTGGAAAATACTCAACAAGATGAGGATATAATGAAGGAACATCCAACCACCAATACTACTATGATTCTTTACCAAGATACACAAATTGAGCATCCTCTTCATGAATCTACTCTTGTAGTTGTTAATCTCAGTGGTCATACACACCCTGTTGCTTTTATAGTTTAGAATGATTTCAATCCAGTTGTTAAAAGAACTGGTGGAACTTATGGAGTTCTTGAAGTAGAACAGTGTATGCCACTTCTCTCTAATACACAATTATGGAGGATTGTCACTCAACTACAACAATCCAATCAACAACTACAATTATAATTGTAAGCATTTGTTTCACAAGACACAAGAGCCACCGATACAACTAGAGTTGAAGAGAATACAAATATACTAAATGTCGAGCCTATTGGAGCCAACCAATCACCTCATTTTTATGAGCACATGAAAAGTCTTTAAGTTGGGGGGAATAATGGGAGTTCAAATGTGCTTTGTCATGTTTTTGTACATTCCCTATGCATTTATACCTTACTTTAGGCCTTTCCTAATCCTTATTATGCCATCAATCATTACAGAATATAATACATTCAATAAAATTTTAGGGTATGAAATATTTCCTAAAAAAGTAAATGATTAATGTAGAAATAATGATATCTTGATTTATTCTACTTCAAGAAATACAGGTGATGGATGAATGGATATGGAACCAGTCATAGGAGTCAATGTATAGTTGGGAGCCATTGTTTTGTTACTACATTTTAAGCAAATAGTATTGTAAATGTTTAAACAGAATGGTTAAGACGTCATGTTTGGTTATGTTCTGTTCAAGACTTGAGGCCAGTAGCCAAACCAAATTATTTACTTATCTATATTTAGGGTGAAGGCCATCAACCATTATAACTTAGTTATTTGATTAGTTGAACATTTTGAACCTATATAAGAAAATGTTAATTGCAAGACAATATGCATATGATATATGAAAAACCCTGTTTAAAACTATCTCTAAAATTCTTGGCATTAAAAAAGTGGAGTTTTTGTAGTAGCCAGTATTAGAACATCTCTCTCTATATGAACTAGAGGAAAGGCCCCCTCTTAGGAAGCTTGGTGAGATTATTTTAATTTGTGTTGTGAGTATTTAACCATTGATTGATTGTATGTGTTTCCTATATATTGAATTGAATGTTTTCATATATGTTTTTAATTGAGTAAGATCTATGTAATACTTGCTATTAATTAAAGATTTAATTATCTGATGAGGTAATTGGTTTGTGAAATTTTGACCTGTTCAACCTGCTATACATCATTATTCTATTTTTGTACAAAGTACCGAGCTATCATCCTGAATCTTATCATCTATTGTAGAATATTTCCTACTATACAACTTTCCTACTACACTCAACTACTTATTGGTAAAACTCCCATTGCCATTTATAGTACTTCTTGTTGAACTCTGTTATTTAGATCCAGTCTATTGAGAACAACTTCTTGTTACAACTAAAACCTACTGTAGTAATCAAAGTTGATTTTAGCACTTGATCAGACAAAACTTTACAGTAGCATTTATAAAATATAGTGCTCAATGGTTAATTGATTAGAAGTGTATTTATGATCATTAGTGAATTAATGAGAACCTAAAATTTAGATTAAATATAAAGATAAATCATAAAAACTCATTGTAGCAGTAATCTTAGATGTGTGGTAATTTGGATGATTATAAGTTTCTTAGTTTAATTTATTAGCAAGCAGTAATCTGTATTCATAAACCCCTTGATTTATTATTTTCATCCCTTGAGAAAACAATTGTTATATCTCTCATGAGTTTACGAATCCTAGATTGACATTCTTAGGGTATTTTTGATTTAATCATATCCATAAATAAACCATCCAATTGAACCTTAGGTTTACCCAACAAGGTGCTTCAAATTTTTTTATTTCACCATCTCTTGTTCACCTATGTGGGGTAGTGGCAACACGTTAGGTCGATAGGTGGCAAGTTGAGTTAGCTATAGGATCCAAACTGGCTATAGAATCTTTGGTCAGTGGATGTGTTTTGGACTTGGTACGTTCACCACCACAATGGATCTTTGCATCCTACTACTAGGATCGTATGAAATTGTGTTGGACATGGATTAGTTAGGCACCTATAAGGAAAATATAGATTATCGATGTAAGTTGGTACTTTGTGTTGATGACACAAGTGGGAAGGTGGAGCTTTTAGGGGTCTAGAAACTAGTCTCACTTCAGATGATCTCAACCAACTAGTTGAAGCAAAGTGTGCAGAAGGGATGTCAGATGTTTGTAGTCTCTATCAGTGATCTTAAGGAGGTCAAGATCTATATGATGAAACTTGATGATCACCCAGTCCTTCATGAATATGCAGATGTCTTTTTTGATGAGATACTAGGCATGCCATTGCAATGTGACATTGATTTCCAGATTGATCTCATACCAGAAGTAGAGCCAATTTCATGAGCTCCTTGTTGCATGACTAGTAAGGAGTTGTGTGAGCTCAGATTCTAGTTGGAGGAATTGTTGGCCAAGGGTCATATTCATCCTAGTGTATCCCCATGGGGTGCACTAGTCATCTTTCTGAAGAAGAAAGATGGACCATTACACTTATGCATTGACTACTGGTAGTTGAATAAGGTGATGATGAAGAACTAATATCCTTTGCCAAGGATAAATGAATTGTTCAATAAAATGAAGTGAGCATGAGTGTTCTCAAAGATTGATCTTAAATTGAGATACCATCAACTTTGTATTCATAAGGCCGACATTCATCAAACAACTTTTCATACATATTATGGGCATTATGAGTTCATAGGTGTACCCTTGGGTTAACTAATGCGCCATCAATGTTCATGAGTCTGATGAATGGATTATTTCACACATACCTCGATTGGTGTATCATTGTATTCTTGGATGACATATTGATATGCTAAGACTTTAGAGGAACATGAGGTCCATTTATGCTAGATGTTGCAGTGCTTGCGAGATCATCAATTGTATGGAAACTTGGGTAAATGTGGATTCTTCCAATAAGAGGTGCAGTATTTGGGGCATATCATCAATGGTGAATGTATTGTGGTGGATCCAGAGAAAATACGAGCTATCATGGATTGGCCAGTACTCACTAATATTTTTGAGGTTCGTATTTTTATGGGATTGGCAGGCTACTACTGTTGATTCATGAAGAATTTTTCATGTTTGGATCATCCCATCACTTCTCTTTAATGGAAAGGGAAGAAGTATCTTTGGTTAGACCAGTGTGAGGAAACATTTGATGCTCTTAAGGAGTGTTTAACTATTGCACCAATCCTTGGAGTGCCTAACCCTGTATGCAATTTTATGGTTTGTACAGATGCTTTGTTGGAAGGTGTGGGTGTGATGTTGATGCATGATGGTTGTGTGATTGCATATGAGTCTAGAAACCTCAAAGACCATGAGCTCAACTACCCTACTCATGATTTGGAACTTGCAGCCATGGTGTATGCTCTTGTGCATTGGAGGTATTTCCTTTTGGGACACATTTTTGAACTACATAGTGATCATTTTAACTTGCAATATATCTTTACTCACCCAAACTTGAATACACGACAATGTCATTGAATGAAGTTCCTGTGTGAGTATGACTTTGATGTTTACTACATTAAAGGGAAAAAGAATGTCATTGCGGATGCCTTGAGTATGAGGCAATATGAGATATCAATTTTGTCATTGGGAGTGGATTTGTGAGGCCATATCTTGGAGGCTTTTCCTGGTGATACATGGTATCAGTAGGTGAGGGTAGAGATTGAGTCTAGGCATACCCTTAAAGGGAAGTTTTTAGGTTATTTTCTTAAGTCTGATAGAGTGCTGCAACACTTGGGGCATATCTATGTACTAGTGTCTGGTGAGCTTTGTACCTTGATTTTTTCAGAAGCACATCAAGAAGATGCATGCCAATTTTAAACAATTGCAATTTTGGGTAGGGATGAGATGCGATGTTGCTAATTTTGTTTCTCAATGTCTCAAGTGCCAGAGAGTAAAGGCAGAGCATCAACATCTGATGGGTCTTTTGCAGTCACATACCATTCCAGAGTGGAAATGAGATACTAGATCTATTGATTTCATCATAGGGTTGCCTATGGCATCATGATGACATAATTGTATCATGGTGATAATGGACAAGTTGTCCAAGGTAGCACATTTTTCACCCATGAGGAAATCCTGCACAACTTCTTCTGTAGCACATGTTTTCTTGGAAGACATTATTTAATCACATGGAATCCCTTGTTGGATTATATCAGATAGATAACTAGTGTTTACTTCAGCACTGTGGATGTCACTCTAGCATGGTTTGGGCGCACAACTCAATTTTTGTTTGACTTACCACCTAAAGACTGATGGTCAGATAGAGAGAGTGAACTAGGTTCTAGAAGATATGCTTCACATGTATGTGATGGATAGGCGAGTCAAGTGGGAGGAGTAATTATACCTTGTTGAGTTTGCATATAACAATGGGTATCATAGTTCTCTTGGCATGTCACCTTTTCAAGCCTTGTATGCTAGACTGTGCTATACCCCTTTGAGTTGAGATCATTTGGAGGATTGAGTACTTCTAGGTCCAGAGATGCTTCAGGATATGGATCACTAGGTTGTTTGCATAAGAGAACATTTGATTATTGCTTAGGATAGGTAGAAGAAGCATGCATATGCCCATAGGTTGGATCATCACTTTTTTTTTGGTGACAGGGTGTTTTGGAGAGTGTGTCCAAGGAAGAGACCCATCCATTATGGGAAAGGCTCTAAGTTGGCACCACATTTTGTCAGACTATTTTTGATTCTTGAGAGGATTAGTCCTGCTACTTATCAACCAGCATTTCCACCTAACCTATCACACATCCATGATGTTTTCCATGTTTCTATTTTGAGGCAGTATATTCCTAGTGTGACACATGTTTTTGATTGGGATGCTTTGAAGGTGGAGGACGAGAAACTTTTTTTGGGAGCCCATTCATATCCTTTAGCATCGGAGACTGACTTTGAGAGGTTGGTACATAGAGTAGGTAAGGGTCCAGTGGGACTTGAGCAATTAGAATTTTGTTACTTGGGAAGCTAGTACATGATTGGGAGATTTGTACCCTATCTTTTTGTAGGCTTCTAGGAGTAAGCCTATGCCTAGTGGGGGAGGATGTAGTGCATTTTTTGTTTGTAGTTTGTACCTTGTCATATTTTGATCTGAGAGATACTTGTTACTCATGTTATTTTTTGCATCTGAGATGACCTGATTGTCATATTTTATACTTTGATTTCTGTATCATAGATGTTAGATTACTATACTGTTTAATTGATCATATCTGTATGATGATGCCTTTTTGAGATGACAACATGTTTTATGATGATATCTAGTTATCTAGTTTTGAACATATCCTCTGATTATGTTTATATGTTGGATTTGATGCTATGGGTATTTACTTCATACTTGCTTTGTGATGCTTTATGCGAAAGTCAGTAATGTAAATGGATTATTTCAGTATGATTAAATAAATGGTTTAATTAGGTTATTTAATGCATTTATTACTTCAGCTATGTTATTATATGCAATTTCACTTGATCATGTGTTTTAGTGTGTAGGATTTATATCCTTGGTAGCAACACATGGAGTTAGTGATTCAATTGCTCATATCTAGCCAATGTTGTCCTTGTATGGTTGATGTATCTTGTTTAATTATTTAAATTAAACCTTCTAGTGATTTAATAAATTGGACTCATTTGCATTATGTGATTAGACCCATGAGTGTGTTTGTGCATTTAGAAGTTCACATTTGTCGCAAAAGTTATTATGAAATTCTATAATAATGGAATTTCAAGCTTTATTTTAATTAATTTAATTCCTAGCAGCTTTTTCGTAGATGAATTCCAATTACATGGAATAACCTATTTTCATTTGGGTTGATTTAAGGTTTAACTAGCTTACCTGGTTATTTACCCTAATCCATTATTCATTCGAAAAGTAAATAAGTATCCAAAAAGGAGTTTTATTCCTCACTTCTCACTTTTGGAAAATAAGAATTTGAGATTAAGAGAAAATTTCCATATCCTCTTCTATAGGATTGCATTTCTATTCATTGTAGGAGCTATGGGTGTGGGATTGTTGCGAGATAGGTCTCATTGGATCCAGCTCCAGGAGACCTTGGTTTGTCACAATTTTTGGCAAGTTTTGCCAAATTTTTATTTTATTGTCCTGATTCCCACTTTGACCCTTTTGGCTATCTAGTAGGGTTCTCCTATTTTGTCATTTTAGCTCCATTTTTGCATCCATATCTGGTAGCTGTATGTTAGGATGTTGAGAACTAGTGTTCCCCTTTGTTTTTGATTTCTAGTTCTACCTAGTTGGTTGGGTATGAACATTTCCCTAATTTTTGGGATGAGGTTTTGGGGTTTCACACCGTTATGCTGGCCATTTTTGCATACAGTGTTCAAACCCAAATTTTATTGGATTTATGTGGCTTATTCATTCTTGGGGTGAATGGGTTTTATTTTTGTTGATTTTCTTTTTGAGGTTTTCACCTTGATTTGTATGCTACCTAATTTTCTCGAGTTTTCTTGGTATGTTGTTGGTCTTGGACTTGGATTATCTATAGAATGTTAATTTGATCACTATTGCACTTCTATATTGCATTGGGATTCATGTTGCATCTATACTCCTGAGCTTGTATTCAATTGAGTGTTATTTTGCTTGTATTCTCATGCAGCCCTTGCTTTATGATCTTTGTGATGTTGGTGTAGTGAATACAAGCATGTGCACGTGCATTTTTTGGGTATTTATGAGGCCCAAAATCCTAGTTGTTTTTGGTGGAGTTATGTTCATTGGGGTTGGGTTGGGAATATGCATTGCCTATGGGTACTCAACATGTGATGAACATGGATATCTAGGGTAGCACCATGGAGGGGCTTCTCTCACAACCTTGGTGACTATTTCTTAGGTTGGCATGATGAAGTTTCTAAATAAGTGATAACTAAATAAATTACTAGGTAATAAATATAACATAATAAAAAGTAAAGTGAGCACCTAGTTTAGTTCGAGGACACTTAATACATGAGCACCCAATTTAGTCAAAAGACACAGTGTGTGTGCCTCTCTAGAAAGATGATAATGCATGGTACTAGCTTAGGCTACTTGATGCCAAGTTGCTTACCCTCCAATGAGTCCCTACATAGTTGACCCATAGAGTGTCTGACCAAGACCTATTCCACTTGCATTGTCTTATGATCTTGGTTTCAGTCATCTTTATCACTTGGCATGAGTGTTAGCCATGGATGTTTTCTTTATGTGTGTTAATGGTTGGATCATTATCTCCCCAACATGATAGGAGTGGACCTATGGGTTTCACGTGGTTGGGAGGCCTAGCTACCTATACCATTGTTGGGGACTAGTGTACAAAGAGGGTCTATTTCCAGTTGCAACCGATGCTTGATGTTCACTAGGTATATTCAAGATTCTAGAGTATGATTCCTTGTGATTTTAGGCTTTAATTGGAATGCTTAGATGCCATGTTTAGATGATTCTAGTTTCATTTGATGTATTCCTTTATTATGATGTATAGCATATGGTTAGACTATTGATCCACTACTAGTTGGAGTATCTATTACTTTATTGGATTAGCATGTTAGATCTTCTTGTGCTTATGATGTTATTACGTTGTAGTAGTGACACCCTCATAAGACAACTCTAACTATCTAATTGGTAATTTGGGATGTTATGCACGGGGGATGGCTAGGGCCTTCGAGGTCTCATGATGTTGTTACGGTTGGGAGGAACCACACATGAGTTTAGTTGTTTATGTTTATTGCGATGTTGCTTTATACATGTACCTTCATATGCTATTATGGTTTAGATGGTTAGATGTTTTCTCCTTCTTATTTCTCTGTCATGTGTTCCTTGCATTTGAGTGTCCAAGCCTCAATTTGTGGATCCAGTACTCCCCAGTGTGGAGGAATTATTTTTCTTATTTCTTCATCCTTCATTTTTCCTTCTTTCTATTGTCTTTCCTCATCTCAGAGAAAAATTTCCTTGTGTGAGAAAGCATTTCTCTCATGCAAAGCATAGTGAAGTTCATGTGAGATTATACTCTTTCGCACGAGACATGACACTTCCTCACGTGAACTTAGGCATTCTCTCACGTGAGCCGCTCTAGTAGTACAGAGTTTTGCTGGTTGACCCATGCATTTTCTCACATGAGAGGGTAGTTCCTTGTGTGAAAGGGTAGTTTCTCACATAACACAGTGTACTTCCTTACACAAGATTGTAAGTTGCATTCCCTCATACGAAAAAATAGGGGATATCTCTGCTAGTTTTCGAGAAATGTATCTAGGTGTTTTGTGTACCCTTTAGGTTTGGTCATTTTGATAGGCTTCAAAAAATAAGAGAATTTAGGTTCTATTCTTGTCTCTTTTATCATTTTTCATTTGGGCACATTAGTTGGTAGTGATGCTTGGAGATTCGTTGGTTGCCTGGATTGGTTGGTTAAGTCTCTTGCTGCAATCTTGTGATTGATTGCTTGCTGATTTTGTTTAATTCTATGATTTTTGTTTCAAAAAAAATCTTGGCTTTTATTTATCCTTGTTCCAAGGATCTTTGGGCAAGGAATTACATCATTGTATGAGCCAACTCTAAGGTTACCCTAGTAGCCTCTCTGGACTCTGGCCCCCTAGTGACTCTATGTGGCATCACTATCCTTTCTTATAGACAAGGCATACTAATGAGGCAAGGTCCACAATCAAGCATCTTCTCTACTCCCATCCTATCTTGTACTAGCACTCGAGGCATGAGCAAGGTAAAACACAATCTCATGTTTATTTATTTTAACCCATTTAATGAAATGTTATCACCTATTAATACAAATTACAATGGGTTACACAAGAAACTTCTTTAGAGCTTTGACCTCCATTGCAAGCCACTTCTCACCATATACATAGATAACCTACCCAAGCTCATAAAAAGTATATCTCATAAAATGACAATAATCACCTAAGTCCTATACAAGAAACTGGAAAACATCAATAAACAACTGATTAAAATCTCATAGGTTAAACCAAGAAAATTACAATATTCACCTCAGTCCTATACAAGCAATAGGAAAACACTAAAAAATAACTGATCAAAAACCTTATTATAAAAATACGTGAATGCATCACAATGGTTAAGAGAAAAAATCATGACCAAATAACATTACATAACAACATCATAAATCAATCACTTCCCAAGCCTCTAGTAAACATACCTAACTAGTCAAAAATAGGTTTATCCCAAACCCCAACATGAAAAAAATTATAACATCTCATCAAGTAATTAAAACAAGTGTAATTATTTAGCCATTCCAATTTTCTATAGAAATTCTCTAAAGTTTTGATTTTGAGTAACACTGGAGTTTTTCATTTGGTAAGGTACTCAACTGATAAAATTGATCAAATGAAAGTTTCATTTTCATAGTTAAAAAACCATATTTTCCTAATATCCATGCATATCCTCCTAGTTCGATGATCAAATACCTTAATTATAAAACACCCCCCTATTAAAAAAAAATAGAAAAAAATCAAATATGCAAAGAACTTATATATATATGTATGTATGTATGTATGTATGTATGTATGCATGTATGTATGTATATGATCTATTTGCAGATATAGGTGTGGAATACAAATTTTTCCAGCAAGCCCTTTTTAAAAATAAAAATAAAACAAAGACAAAAATGGTTTAAATAAAAACCAATTTTACATTCTATCCAAACCCTAGCTGATTTTCTACAATTTTCTAAATTCCCTAGATGATTATTTGACAACAACAAAATCAATAATTCAATGAGGGCTTCAATTCTAAAATTACAATTTCTATAATGAGATCCATATACAGGCACAAAAAAGATAGAGATAAACCAAGAGATTTACTATGATGAATTCTACTAGATTCCTACCTCGATCTAATGCTAAGATTTGATCAAAACTAAAAAAACAAAAATTCCCATCTCTACAAACCCTTTACAAAAATTGCTCCTCCAAACTTGTGTATGGAGAAATGAGCTCCAATTTTCTAATAAAGAATTTTCTCCTCTTAGATTTTCAATTTTACGAACATGCAAATTTTTTTTCTTTTATTATTTTAATTTATTTAATTCTATGTGCATTTTTTTCTTTTTATTTAGAATAAAGTTTATTTAAATTATTCTAAATTTGTTTTTATTAAATAATAAGATGTATTTAGAAAATATATTTATTAATTTAACTAATAATAATATTTAGGGTTCATTATTAAAATGAAACTTCTAAATTAATTATTATTGAACTACATAAATATAATTATGCCAAATTTGGATTTTTAATTAATTTTTTAAAAATAGTTTCTCTATTTAATTAATTTCTTAGTTAATTAAATATAATTAAAAATTGATTTCTCTTTATAAATATTTTGTTAAATTAAATAATTAAATAATATATTTATTTGATTTAATTATAATTGAAAATCATAGCAAACCTATAAACTTAATAAGAAAATCCATCTAAAAAATAAAGTACAAATTCAAGCTTAAGGGCCAGAATCTCAAATTCACATCACTTGATGATTTTAGAAGGGTAGAAAACTCAGATACTTTTCCTATATTCTAGGACAATTGGCTTAGGGTTGGGATTTGGATTCAAGATCTATCTCCCCTCTGTACCATTGAGATATTACAATAGAGCACACTCATCATGGCAATTTAAGGAAGTTGATGCTTAGTACAGGTACAATATGCATAAAATCCAAACATGTGCATATGCATAGATATATCTGAACTAAATAGACAATGGTGGCGATTGGTACATCATGTAGATTTTGACCTGTAGGTGACTATGACTCTCTCCCTCAACCACATCAGAAATGTCAAACATAAAGTAAAACATACATGTACACCATACACACGCAAGTATGGGGTAAGTAACCATAATTTTTTTTATATAAATCATCCATCAAACTATCATCATGAAACAACTGAAATCACTATATGAAACATATAAATCATCATCATTGAAAGAATAATCATGAACACATGAAATAACCAACTATTAAGTAACCCATCCAATACATAATCTAAGTATGAAACGACATTAATCAAATTTGGTAACCAAATACTACTAAATCTTAACACATAACCATAAAAGATGACCTAAAGAATTTGACAATAAAACATGAACATAAAACTAGGGGTAAGCACTGCAGTTTCCCAAGCTATAGCTACTAACTCTACTCAAACTCTGCTCTCTCGACTACTCCTTGCTTCCTTTATGCTAGTTGATGATAATGACTCTAGACTCCACAAGACCCTCTACTTATACTAAACCAAGCCACAAGTCAGACTAGCAACTCTTACATTAAATAAACACTCATATTGAATACACCCTCAAGCCACAAGTCAGCTAGGCTAGAAACATTAAATACATAACATAAATTAAATACTTAGGACATGCCCCAAGTTTACAATGAATAACTAAGTTAAGAGACCACATAAGAATGCACACACTTAGACATAGGTCCATGTGCCATCCAATGATCCAAATCCAAGAGCACATATGCCAATTGTATATGTGAAAATTTGACCTTGGATCTTTTACCTACACTTCAACATGGTCCTTATATGTGGAGTCATCCTAGAATAAACATGGAATCATTTATCCAAGAGTCCCAACAATGTGACTTGTTGCCTTCTAACTAGAAGGATTTTTCCTATTGTGCTCTCAGAATGAGATGCAGGCAACCAGACCTTTCTATAATGAAGGATTCTATGTAGAGTGTGATTATGTAATTGAATCTATATGAAGTGCAAGCACTAATCTAAGAAAATGGAAAATATTAAGCTAAATGTATGCATTCTTTAATCTAAATGACATTAAAGTATTTAAGCAAATATGAAAGCTAGAATGTGTGATTATTTTGACATCAATTTAATACAATCAAATTCCAACCTCCGTAATGAGGGATTGGGGATCCCTTAAATAGAATCCAAGAATTGATCAACGATCAAGATCAATTTGAATGGATAGTTAAGATTAGAGAGAAGATTCAATTAAAATGGAAACTTCCTTATGCAAGTGAAGTTGATTGTTTCAAATCTGATTGTGATGAGTAGTTAACTAAGCTTTTCATGAGTGTGAGAACATGTTAACTAAATTAATTCCAATTCCAGGTATAGTTCACTCAGAGTTTCCATTTTGGAACTGAAGAGAAGATTTTGAAGATATTATTTAATTTAATAAAGTGAGATATGACCTCATAAATGCCTTTTCCATTTACTTGAATAATCTCATTCAATTAATTAAAGTGAGCATAATTATTAAATTAAATATTTTTAATTCCTTAGTACATTAGCCTTAGGATATAATTTAATTTAATTAAAGTATAAACACTTTAAATTAAATTAAATCTTAATTAATAGGTTTAATGTGACTAATTTGAGTCAATACTTAGGAATCAAACAGGTAACTTGATTAATGCAGATTTAGGGTTTTCTGCATTTGACACTTAAATCAATGGCAAAAATTAGAATAAGAATTGCCTAGTGACATAGGACTTTAGGGTTGATTAAAATAGTCCAAAATTGGTTAACATGACAATGGGCGAATTTTGGGGTATTACATTTTGATCCTCTTTGAATGAATGTGCAAGCAACATGTTCAATTCAAAGAAAATCAAAAAGCATGATGCAAAGATCAAGAAATGAGATTGATTTTGCAATTTGACAATGCAAAAAGCAATTAATAAGCTTTTAAAGATTATCTCTAGAATGAAGCTTAATCTTAAGGAATCCAGATGGAACACCTAGATACCTAGAGTTAATAAGATTGGTTCCAAAATTGATGACATAGAGACCAATTGATAAGCTTTTAAAGATTATCTCCAAAATAGAGCTTAACCTTAAGGGATCCATATAGAACACCTAGATACCTAAATTGACAATCTTTTAAAGATCATCTCCAGAATGAAGCTTAACCTTAAGGGATCTAGATAGAACACCTAGATACTTAAGTTGAATAAGCTTTTAAAGATTATCTCCAAATGAAGCTTAATCTTAAGGGATCCAGATAGAACACCTAGATACCTAAGTTGAATAAGTTTTTAAAGGTTATCTCTAGAATGGAGCTTAATCTTAAGGGATCCAAATAGAACACCTAGATACCTAAGTATAAAAGATAACAAGATCCAATCATGAATCATAGAATCATCCTTAAAATGAGGCTTGATCCTCAGGAGTTGAGGTTTAGACTATCCCAGTACCTATCCATTGAACTCTGACAAGGACTACTATAAGATGTGATAAGCTAACGAAAAGATGAGATAGCTAAAAAATGATGCCAGATAGAGGGGAACAAGATGCCCCTAGTGATGAGATGCCTCAAGTGATGAGGACATAAGATGGGAACAAGATGCCCCGAGTAATGAAGATTCATATTGACTTTTTAGATTCAATGATGTAATCATCTTGCCCCATTAGGAGTGAAATTGAATGATGACACACCAAAAATATGATATAAAGTAGTATGTTGAGAGACACAAAAGAAATAGGAGAGTCAACAAAATATAGAAAAGATCAGAACAATTAGAAGAAAATTTGGAGTCAATTCAGTGTGAGTTGGAGGTCTAGAAGACCAAGTTTGACCAAAGTTGACCATAATTGACTTGAGTTGACTTTTTCTAGAATAAAATGTGAAACTTTGAAGAATATTGAGCTGAAAAGATTCCAAGATTGATAAAGTATCAAAAAAATTTGAACTGCACAAGCATTCGATCACGTAAGTCCCAAAATTTTAAAATGCATTTTTTAGCTGTTTAGGTGTGTCAAATTTTGAATTTGATCTTCAAAGTGGATTCAGAGCAGCCAAATAAGCCAGGGGGTGATTTTCATGCAAATTAGAGCACTTTGAAAAATTAGGTCAAAACCTATATAAGGGCCTAAAGAGTCATTTTCAAACCATTTGTGCATTTTTTCTTTAGTGAAGGAGAGAGCTTTGAGAGGAAGATGGTATTTCCAGTAAATACACACCATTTTGAGCACTCCCATCGACACAATCGGCTAGCAAACCACTGACCTCTAGTGAGTAGTTGACAATCCCTTGTCGCATTTAATTTTGGCATGTATTTTGATGTGTTTTTAACATGTTTTTAAATTAGGCTTGTTGATTCTCGTGCAAGGGTTTCTTTCCTTCCACAAAATTGATCTCTCTTCACCTGAAGATCCACTAACCGGGTGTTTCTTCGTGTGTGCTGGTGGAGAATCTCACCCAGGAGATACCCACCTCTCATGTGTGATGTGTAGGATTTTGGGTGCATCTTGCTCATAGTCTTGTTGTTCTTTGCGCGAGGACTTGCTTTCTCGCATGAAGATGCAAGATCTCGCATAAGAAAATGCATTCCCGTGTGAAAATTTGGTGTGCTATGCAAAATGAAAAATTGCATTTGTTTTGTCATCATTTTGATTTGTCGAGCACGTACTAACTGTTTGCGTGTTGTTTTTTCTCGTGTGTACAGGTTGTCTTTGATGACATCGCATTTAGGTCCCATTATTTGCCTTACAGAGCTTTGTTGCGGAGTCTTGATGATGTAGATATGGCCAATATTGACAGATTAGGATTAGCATATCTATGCTAGATCCCAGCAGTGTTGGTGAATCACAACCTATTGACTGCCTTGGTGGAGCATTTCCATTCAGAGACGAACACCTTTCATCTTCCATAGGGGGAGATGACTATTATGCCAGAGGACATCTATTAGATACTGTAGATAACCTTCCACAGGCCACGAGTGGTATATGATATAGTGTCGAGGGTAGGGACAGATGCACTATGGGCCATTTTTCAGTGAGAGTTAGTGATAGGGTGAACCATCACATGGGATGAGCTCATCCACACATATGGGACTACTCATAGGTTGGCCTTAGTTTTGGCCATTTTCATAAGTTATTTACTAGTACTAGATAGAGGGTAGCACAGATTAGAGTGCAGGTGGGGTGTGATGTTGCAGAGGATGCTTGATGCTCTTGAGAGGTTTGGATGGGGCTAATGCATGCTCGCCCAAATGTTTTACAAGATGCATAAGATTTTCTATCATGAGCGAAAGAGTATGGCCGTCGGCATCAATGTTCTTCAAATCTGGGCATGGGAGCACCTGCCAGTGATACGGCCTATTTTTGAGGATGCTTGGAAGTTGACAGAGCCATTCATATGCAGGTACAGGGGTCAGTTTACCCAAGAAGGTCTAGGTAGGATTGAGCACTGGACAACACATCTCAATGACCCGATCTT
The DNA here is from genome assembly GCA_028749045.1 of Cupressus sempervirens. Lineage (NCBI taxonomy): Eukaryota > Viridiplantae > Streptophyta > Pinopsida > Cupressales > Cupressaceae > Cupressus > Cupressus sempervirens. The sequence goes on along the minus strand of CM053793.1, from coordinate 161,913,833 downwards.
CATCATATGATGGCCTTGGAGAGAGATTGAGGAATGGGACGATGCTCCTCAGGAGCTTAGCTTGATGTTTTCCTCATGGCCACTATTAGGCCAAACCACCCACATTATCGAGAGATTCCCCATCATGCAGGTATGGTGACAGTACAAGCAGCCCCAAGACATCTCGTAGGAGTATTGTTCCTATGCCCAGGTAGCGAGAGATCTAGATCGAGGGTGGTCAATGAGGTTAGACCCCAAGAGATCAATGATAGATGTGTGCAACCTAGTTGCATCACAATGGGACTACCTTCTAGAGATATCAGATGTGGGGATGATACCTACCTACCAGGCTTATTTTATTAGCCACCCCTTCCCACAGTTCATGGATCCATTGGGGATGGCAGCACAGGGACCTCAGTAGGCACCCGTATAGGGTCTAGTCTAGCAGCCAGTACAACATCGCTCTAGTAGCTAGTACAGGGACCAATTGAGAAGGTTAGACATTGGGTTTGGCAGGTACAGATCCTCCCCAACTAATCGGGTCAGATCTAGGCACTAGTGGTAGTGGGGTAGAGTAGGGTCAGTGGTAGAGATCAAATACAGAGGAGCAGGCACCAATAGAGCAGCAAGTAGAGATGTTGGATGAGGAGATGCAAATCAACCTGTTGCTAGGCTGCAATATGTATTGATGAGGTCTGGAGAGAGGATCTGGAAAGCTTCCTGATAGTTGGGGGAGCTATAGATATAGGTGGTCATGTGGGACACACAAATAGTAGAGCGAGATCGTGAGATCCTGATACTATGAGAGTAGGTGTAGGTGGCTAAGTGGAGGAAAGAGATGTTGTAGGATGAGGTTCAACTATAGGCAACCTAAGTAGCCTATTATTTTGCATCTTACTCCACAGTGGTGCCCGATGAGGCTCAACAAGTGCCATGATTTCTTAGTATGCTAGAGAGTTAGGGGGTGCATGACCACCAGCTAGGCCATATATTCCATTGCCTCCTCCTCCTCCTCCTCCAGGAGGTGAGGGCACTGGATAGATTTAGATCTTGATATTTTTCCTTTGAGTTTTGATTTTGGCTATTTATTAATTGGTGTGCCAGTACCATTTTGTATCATTTTTGATCGACAATGCTCGAGTAGTGCTTATTTTTTGTACTAACACATTCATTGATACCAATATATATATATATGATATTTTGAGCCAAGCATCTTGTGTATATGTCATTGTCTATCTTTTAATTTGATTTACATGAGATGTTTTATGCTATGATTATGAGATGCAAATGTGATGTGATGTATGGATGCATTTTTGGTTTGAGTTGTTCATGTAGATAAAATGAATTCATGGATTTATGAATGAAATGTACAGGTAAATGGACTAACATCTCATGTAGTGTTTCATGTTTTTGCTTGACAATAATAGGTGTTCCATCAAGGAGCAAGAGGACAAGCCAAAGAATCAAACGCTTGTGTAGCCGTGAAGAATCATGATACTTTGAAGAGAGAAACAATCCCCCACTATAGAAGACTGAAGTAGATTTGCAATCAAATTATATGTTGAACCAAGTAATGCAATCCTATGCTAGATGTAACCCTAAACTAGATGCAACCCTAGGTCTAGTTACCAAGTTTCAAAAATTGTCATCACGAAGCATATAGTGAAACCCTAGATGTAATACAATCCTCATTGACATTGAAATCATAGGAATATGAATAGGACATCTGTTCTAGTTTTGTCAGGATGAAATGTAAGCATTCGAGGCACTAGAAGCCAGAATGACCAGAACAATTATCCCTTTTGATATAGCAAGTTAACATAAGCATCAAAACATAAATGTTAGGATGACTGGAATTTTGCTTGCATGCCAAACACACCAGACACACAAGAGATCCGTCTATGCTAAGTATTCTATAAGTATTCTTTTTGCAATGACCCTTGCATTCATAACCTGAGATAGAAGTGTGCTAGATATACTCACAGTGATCCATACGTTCACTTAGCAAGATGAATATTGTATTTACTATAGGATGAAGAGGTCATTGCAACAAGCAAGGAGAAGAACCAGCATTATTGATGTATCCATATAAAAGGAGTCAAGGTACACCCAACCATTTAATACAAGATGGAGGCTCTTATAGTGGACACCCCTTTGATATGAATGTTTGAAATTATTGGAACTAAACCATAAATAGAAAGCAAAGAAAAGATCATGCCCCCAGTCCTTGCTTCTCTAGTCAAAATGACATCATCGAGTTTCTTGAGGAGACATGATGAAGCGAAAGTGAAAAAAATAAATAAATGCTCAACATATCCAAACAAGTATATCATTTTGAGTTCAGTGTTTTTGTGTTATAGGATTGATGCCAAGTGTCAATGTCTAGAACATGGATGAAAGAAATCTCTTTAGTAAGTAGACAATAGTAGACAGACTCAATCCTAATGACTGGTAACTAAGGTCAAAGAGGAAATTTCAAGGTGAAGAACCTATGGCAGACTGAGCAACAATAGACAGACATAGCTAGAACAATTGGTGACTATCGCGATAGAGATCTTCCATAAGGGAATCTTGAAAAGTGACATGAGTGACAGTAGGCAGATGTAGCTAAAATAACTGGTGACTATCAAGAAAGAGATTCTAGGACATTGAAGGGCGGTGCCCCCAAGTTATGTCAAGATTCAATCAATGGATAATGAGAAAAAAATAGGAAAAGAAGGAAAGCAACTATATAGGAAGCCAAAAGATGCGCTACAAGATGGAGCATTGGAAATAAGAGGTGCTTGTTTACCAGGTTTTCACCTTCTTAGCAAAGCTTTTATTTTTTTCTACCATGATGCTTGTTTCTAGGTTTTCACCAAATGCACTTTTCTTGTTTTTCAATTTTTTTTTTTTGTATTTTTTTGGTATTACCAAGGCGCCTATTGATAGGTTTTCACTAGGGTAATGATTTTTTTTAGGACTTTGCAATTTTTAGAAATTTTCAGGACATTTAGATATGTACAAAGAGCTTTTGAAATTAGATAAAGCTATAAAACCGCTTTAGATGGAGAGTGTTGATAGGTTCCTTGAGCACTTCTCCCTCAGCTATAGAAAGCTGGTAAGTTCCAGACCCATATACTATAGTGATTATGTAAGGACCAAGCTAGTTTGGTTCAAACATCTCTTTTTCGACTCGTTGTTTCTAATTCTTAGGATTTTTTCTTAGGACAAGATCACCCAGTTGGAAGTCATGTGGCTTAACTTTCCTATTGTAGCTTCTAGACATTCACTGCTGATAAGCTCACAGATGATCACATGCCACTTGTCAATGTTCATCTAGTAGTACTAGTTCTTGAAGTTGAGATATTCTATAATCTTCACTAGTAATGAGGCCTTTCATAGAGATTCTCAGAGTAGGAATCTCAACCTCTATTGGAAGCACAACATCTTCTCCATAAACCAAAGCAAAGGGCATTGTACCCGTTGGAGTCCTGATACTTGTTCTGTATGCCCATAGGGTTGGATTAATCTAGAGGTGCTAGTCCCTCCTAGATTTGTTGACTATGCAATGGAGGATTTTGAGGATCACTTTGTTGGATGCCTTTGCCTAGCCATTACCTTGGGGGTAGTAGATAGAAGACCAATGTTGCATGATTTTGAATCTTTTGCATAGCTCCTTGAAGTCTTTATTTTTAAACCATCCTCCATTGTCAGTAATGATAGAGGATGGTACACCATACTTGCAGATGATGTAGTTTGTGATAAAAAGAGCTACAATTTTTCCATTTGCTATTGTGAGAGGTACTACCTCTACCTACTTCATGAAGTAGTCTTTAGTCATAATAATGAACATATGTCCATTAGAAGAAGATGGGTGAATCTAACCCACAAGATTGAAGGCCCATTGTTGAAATGGCCACAATGTGGTAGATGGAATCAACTCCCTAGATGGAGCATGAATCAGATTCCCATGGAGCTGGCACTTTTTGTAGGACTTGGCATACTTGATTACCTCTTGCTCCATTTTTGTCCAATAGTAACAAACTCTAATGAGTTTTTGAGCTAGTGTCAAGCCATTTGAGTGAGATCCACAAATGCCCTCATGAATGTCAATTAATGCATGTTTGGACTCTTTGGGTTCTAAACACCTAAGGAGTGTTCCATCGAGACCTCTCCTAAACAAGTCATTAGCAATAATGACATATCATGAAGCATTATGGATAAGGTATCATTTCTCATTTTGAGTTAGACCATTCAGAATGGTTTGGTTACAAAGATAGGAGTAGATGTGATGGTAACGAGATGAGTCTTTTCCTACAATAGAACAAATCATCCTAGAATTAGGGGTATCATAGGCAGGGTAGAGTAATGCTTCCGCCAAGAAGTCGTGTTAGAGATCATGTTTGGGAATCTATAGCAAGGAGGGCAGAGTAGCCATACCATCAATCGCTTTGTTATCTGCTCGAGGAATTTTCTAGAAGGTGATGTGAGGAAAATACTTCTTCATGTCATCAACCATGCATTTGTAAGGGATTAATTTCTCATCCTTTGTCTAATACACATCATTAACCTAGTTGATTATGAGCTGAGAGTCCCCAAAGATATCTAACTAATCCACTCTCCATTCAGCTACAATCTTCATGCCATTAATCAAAGCCTCATATTCGAAAATGTTTTTTGTAGAAGGAAACAAAATCTTGTATGGTTTGGGTAATGAATATCTTTGTGGCATTATGAAGAGTAATCTAGCACTAGATCCCTATTGTGTGAAGGACCTGTCGAAGAACATCACCCACATTTGGTGTGTGAGTGTCAGAATTGACTCATCAAGAAAATTGATGCTCATCAGGAGAAGACTCTACATAGGTGCATCTGCTAGCTGGTCCGTAATCACTTGTTCCTTGATAGCCTTTCATTCGACATATTGAATGTCAAACTCACTGAGTATCATGACCCATTTGGCTAATCTTCCTGTGAGAGCTACATTACTGAGCAAGTACTTCAGTGGATTTATTTTAGCCACCAGCCATGTAGTGTGGGCAAGCATGTAGTGTCTCAAATTTTGGGAAGCAAAGACAACTACCAAGCAAGCTTTCCCAATGATGTTGTAATTCATCTCATAAGAGATCAGCATGTGACTTCAATAATAAATAACTCTCTCCTTGTTATTGTTGTCCTCTTGAGCTAATAAGATTCCTAGAGATGTTTTAGTTGTTGAGATGTACAAAATTAGAGGCTTCCCATAGATATGAGGCATCTAGATTGTTGGATTAACAAGATATTGTTTTATCTGTGTCAAGCTTTGCTCATAATCTTGACTCTAGTTGAATTCCACACCCTTATGTAAAGTTTTTGTAAAAGGTTGTGATCTATCTACCAACTGTGAGATGAACTTGCAAATAGATCGGTGTCTTCCTTGTAGACCTCTCATCTGGTTGATGTTACAAGGTGGAGACATATCCATAATTTCTTGAACTTTCTCTAGATCCACCTCAGTTCCTTTCACAGACACAATGTATACATGTAGTTTCCCTAATGTGATGCCAGTCTATAAGCTCAGGATATGTGAGTGAAAGAGTAGTGGTAGGTTCAATTGCATTCATGGTATAGTCATTAAATGCTTGGACCATCAATTTGAGACCTAGAGCGGCTTCATCCATAAGTGTGTTCAAATGCCTTTGAGTACTAACGTCAATAACTGAAGACTTGAGGGCACTAGTTGGATCAGAACCATCTGCCCTTATCCTAGACGTTTCACCCACTTTGAGTTGATTTCCATAGACATGAACTTGGTCAATGTCTTTATCTATTGTCACTTTTGAAAGGGATTCAAATTCATATTCCTTAGAATTAGTACTGCATGGAAATAGGCTGTAGAATTCTCCAACAATGATAGGGACATACTCGCCATCATCATCTAGATTTTTACACAAGCACTCAACACATAACACCTAACTAGACTCTCCCTATTTTGAATGGGCACAATGTGGATCAGTATTTCCCTTAGAAGAATCACTAGTACCATCCATAGTGCTGACACATGGCACAAAGTCATCTAGCTCAACAAAGAATTTAGCAAGATCATGAGGAATAGGATAAGGATAAGGATCCTCACTATCCAAATTATCTTTTTGAGTATCTAACTCAGCTTGTGACTCATTTCTAGATGAACCCTCAAACTCTAGTTAATTTGTTAGCCCCTAAATGGAAGGGAACCTTCTTAAAGCCTAGACCAGATGTATCTCTATTTCTTTGAGCTATTGCTTTAATAGGATCAACTAGACCATTGTTATTTTATCCAATAGGACCAGTTCCCTTATAGCCAAAATGCTTCATGAGTTTAAGACTAGGGCCATATTTCTCAGGAGTGGTCTCACAAGCTTGTTCTATTAGGTCTATTAGAGTCTCTTCTTTGTAAAGCCATGCAACGATGGACCTATTTTCACTTTCATCCTCTAAGGGGACTATAGCCTGGATAAAAGTGTCATTAAACTTGGTTTGAGGTGTCAACACAAATGACTTCTTTGCCTCAGATGGTCTCCCATAATGATGAGGAGACTCAAGAAGAGATGTTAATGAAAATATTGGTTCGATATAGTATTCACCCATGCTAGTTTCTTTTAGCTTGAATGACTGCTCAATTTTTTTAAGCTTGTTGTCATGATATTCAATAGTTATTGGGGACAAAATTCTCAGTAGCTTTGAGCATATTGTAGGTATAGCTAGTACTGGCAGGAATAGTGACTTCAAAGCCATGAAATGGGAATTTGATGCACTGATGATATGTGGATGGCACAACACACATCTCATGTATCCATGACCTTCCTAGTGAAATGTTATATGCCAAGGGAATGTCAACGACCTGACAAGTGACATCCCTTTCTACAAGACTGATGCAGAGAGGCAATACCACAAGACCTAGAGACTTTCGCTCGACTTTGTCATATGATTTGATAGTGATCTTGTGGCAAGGATCAATAGCATCCTTAAAATAATTTAATTGTATAAGAAAAGTAGCAGAGAAAATGTTTAGCCCAATGCCATTATCAATGAGTGCCCAACAGACACGTGTCTAATGTATCATGAACTCAATGTGGAGAGGTTGATTGTGTGGGTGACTCAATGAGTTATCATCCTCCTCGACAAATAACATGAAGTAAGGTGAGGTTAGGTGACCTACCATAGATTGAAATCACTCAAGATCAAGGTCTTGAGGAACATTTTCCTCAGTGAGGGCTTTGTCCAAAATCTATCTTTGAGCAGGCAAGATTTTAAGCAGTTTAAAGATTGTGACTTAAGTGTTAGTTCATTTTAATTGATTGAGAACACTGTAGCTAGTTGCTGCTGAATTTTCTATGAGTTTTGTACCTTTGCTAGATGAACTAGCAAAGTTTTTATCTTTATGTTTTTCAAGATTAGGAGTAGAAGATGTAGGGCCTTTGAACACCAACTTGGTGCTAGAGCATGTAATAGTGTTGGCATAATATTGTGAAGATGTGTTGTCCATTGTATGGGAAGTAGGGTCCCTCAAGATAAATGGTGTCTTGGGTTTATTGTTATCCTGCTTGCCCATAATGGTAATGATGTCACAATACTCAAAATCCACAAGTTCAACCATGTTGATCACATTGTTGTCATTAGAGTATGCATAGTTGACTTTGTTGTTAGGTTTTGGTTTTGAACTCTCTCCTTTTTCATAATTTAGGAAGGGCTCTTTGAAGGCCTTGTGATCTGAGTTCTTGTTATGTCTGTCTACCACAATGTCACCATCATCGATCATGTCCTAGACTTTGTGACACAGGTTTATGTAGTTGCTAGTTTTGTGCCCCTTTTTTTGGCAGTACTCATAGAATGCGGTTTTGTTCTACTATGGTGGGCATGGTTGCAAATCATAAGGGTGAGAGTTGTCCAGTGGTGAAATGAGCTTGTTTTGTAACAAGGTTTTGTAAACCACATCCAAAGGTTCACCCAAAGGTGTATACTCTCATTTAGGGCATGTAGCCCATGAGTTTCTCGGTCTGTTCTTAGATGCCTTGTTGTCAAGAGAAGGTTTCTTAGCATTCTTGGTTGCATTAAGACCATCTGTGAGATTAAAGGCTGACTTAGTAGTTTTAGGAGTGACATTGTCAACAACCCCATCATGTACAATTTCTCAGTTCTTGTTGACATACTTGGGTTTGTCCTTGTTAGAGGTGGATCCTTGTTTTGTGTCCTTCTGAAGGGTAAGTTTTCCCTTCATGACCATGAATTCCTCTATGCAGATAGCTTGTATGACCATGTCTTTGAAGGTACATAGACCTTGAAGTTGGACTCTATACCCAAAATTAGGTAGGAGATTATCACTGAAGATATCAAACTTTTTCATTTTAGGAATCTTGCATGAATACTTAGTGTAAAGTTGTCTCCACCTCTGAAGGAATGTGAGAAAAGGTTCCCTAGCCTTCTACTTAAGGTTACATAGATCTCAAATATTAATAGGGTGTTGAATGTTATGAGAATACTGCTGGACAAACAAGTTGGAAATTTCATCAAACGTCTTGATACTAGGAGGAAAGTGTGAAAACCACTCCATAGCCTGACCACCTAGAATTCTTGGGAATAAATGCATGAGATATGTTTGATTAATCATAAATTCCATACACAAGGCACCGAATTCCTGTAAGTGATCTTGGGGATCAGTGGTTCCAAAGTATTTATCATACTTAGGTAGCTCTACTCCTCTTGGAAAAGGAGGCATGTCTATGCTCTTGTCAAATGGAAACAAAAAAAGAGCATCTAAGGTGTATGTTTTCGTGAGTTTGTATTTATTACGCATCATCTAAGCTAGTTGGTCTTGCATGATTTTTAGTTGTTTGTGGAGTTTGGAAGTCTTAGTTTCCTCTTCAGGCATGATGATGATTTCCACATTGAAATGATGAGGTAGCTTAGCTCCCTCTTGGGCAAGTTTGACAAAGTATTTTTCTTTCTCTTTGTTGAGTAGGATTTCCATGACCTTCTAAAAGTTTTTATCTTTACAACACTTTGCTATGTGTTCAAGAAGTATTTCCACTTCTTCCTGCTCCTCATCAGTGTCATGGTATTTTTATTTTTCATTCCTAGGTTGATCTTGGTGTCTAATGTGATTATCATGTTTAGGTTCATAATCAGCCATTGTAGGAATGTGTTCAATTTTAGTATGTTGTGATTGGAAAGGTCCTTTGAAAAAGAATTTAGAATCTTTGTTCGGAGATGTGAGACCTTTGCTAGTCTCAAGATCCTCTTGATACAAGACATTCTTGGTTTATTGTAAGTTTATGAAGAACGTTCGTTGGACTCGAAGTGATCTGACAGGTGAGGGAGATCACAAAGATGCCTCATTGGACAAACTGGACACAAACTATGTATAAAATGGAAGGTGAACTCTACCATGATTATGAGCTCTAGCTTGACCTTGCCTAAGTCTAAGGGGATAAAACATGTTTCCACTTCTTGTTGCAACAGTCATAGAAAAGGACAATAAGCAAAGACCAAGACAAGGGTCACACCAAAATCTAGTCTCAAAAAGAAAAGAAAGAGTGTTGTATACTAAGGTACGAGTAGTCTGAGTGAAGGCTAGATAGTCAAGGATTATGACTATGTTGAGTGGACTTCTTTACAACATCCTCAATTTTATTCTGTAGAATGCTAAAGGCTTTGTATTTGGGTGAAAACTTGCTCCCATGTTTCTTACTATCTTTACTTATTTGACCTTTTGTAAGGTTAGGCATTATATTAGCCAATGTTGACTCCCTTATTTCCTTCTCCATGTTTAGCTAGTAATGCCATTTATTTTCAACAATGGAGCTGAACTCCTTAGGCATAGAGTTGTCAAGTTCAAGAGGAGTAGTCTTGAACTTGGCCATCATAATGTAGATATATTCTTCCACTATATTTTGCTCTTCTCTTGAAAATTTATTAAAATCAATGGTCTTAAACCCAATTAAATCTGCATTATCCCTAATGTTATCACAAACATTTTCAAGATCAGATTTCGTGGTGTGACTTACCTCTCTGAATTGCTCATTGTCAGATTTAGTTCTCTCTTCATCTGACTCTAGGGGTGCCACATGTTTTCTTCTTTTCTTTTCTACTAGCTCTCCTTGCTCTGTGGCTTTCTTCTTCGTTTCCTATTCCTTAGCTACCCTTGTTATTGCCCTAGTATCTACCCTGGTGGTAGGCTTGGCTGGGCTCGACTTAGCTACTTTCTTCTTCCCTTTGGGCTAAGTAATAGGTTGTTTATGTGCCTTTCTCGACACCTTCTTCCTCTACATCCTTACCCATGCCTTGGGTCAGTGCTAACAAATCTTGTCCTTGTTTTTCTTCATCATCATTAGCTTCTTCTTCTTCAATAGTACCATCACCAAATTTAGCCTTTAACTTCTTCCCAAGTTTTTCCTTTTTCTTCAATGTGGAGGCAGTTTTCAACTCCATGTCCACCTTTGATCTTACCACATCATAAGTCCCAAAATGTGGTGCACTCTTGTCTAGTTTTTCTACCAATAGTGTTGTTATAGTTACAGACGCCTCATATATATTTATCTCATATCCAAGAGGTCTAAGCCATCTAACCCTTGGTATGGCTACTTGAATATAAGTATAATCAATATCCACAAGAAAACATACATCATTTACATATTGTTCTACTAGTGAAACATGTATCCTCAATCTTTATTTCATGGACTTATTGAAATCCTCAAAATAACTTGTCATAAGAGTTCCAAAATTATCTCCCATTTGTTCAATATATTCATTCACTTGAGCTACAATGGTCCTATTGGTTTTCTAGTTTACTTTTCCAGGGGATGGAAATTCATTTTGTACATAGAAGAATATACGAATCAAAATTACACCCAATTTGTATTGTGCTCCCTTGGTTCTCCGTATTTCTGCTAGATTTTCTTTGATTTGTTGCATTATAATTCTACAAGATCATAAGTATGATCCTTCTTAACTAGTTTGTAGCTGACATCTACTACAATGTAAGGTACACTATTAAGTCTGCTAGATTGATAAAATTTGTGAGAAATAACCCTAACAAAAATTCAACAAGAGGGTCTTGGATAGTATCTATAGTCATTCCTCTCTTGTTCCATTTGGCTCCTATGTTCTCAATTGCTTCCTTAGAGTCACTTTTTAGGGTCTTTGGCCAATGTAGGGTTGGATACCCTGTTACCCTATGAATGATCCTCTTTAATATCTTAATTGGACCATCTTCCAACAATAAACTTCCATCATGAATCTTGCTCAACACTATCTTGATCCATTCAATTTTAAAGACAGTGGGGAATACTAGGGCACAAGTCAAACCCTTCCTTTCAAAAATTTGGTACTCTTCCTTTAATACTCCATTTTCACACAATCTCTCATATGATTCTCTCATATCCATGTCCCAAATGACACCAATCTTATAGTTGTAACACCTTCTAACATCCTGGACCATAACAACCTTAGGTGGAATTATAGATAGGGCTCTGAATGGGTCATTTTTGTATGCCACTTTAGGGATTGCTGAAAATTAGGCCTTTTAACTTCATTTGACACAAGTTGGACCTAAAAATGCTCTTTCTCCTATGGTTTCCTAGAACTAGAGGCCATTTGTGTGATCTACGGTTTAAACACGAAGAAATTTAAAATTGCATAGCTTGGTACTAGTATAAATACCTTGAAATAGATGAAAGTATGTTGAATCTATGTAGAAATCTTCTCAAATGCTAGATTCTCTGCTTTGAATTCATTTTGCACTCTTCTTCATCTTTGCTCCTTGTTTGCAATGAAGAAAAATGGTTCAAAATGTGATCATATTTAATCTTATTTCACAACATTTAATGCATAGTGCATTTACAACTATCCACTTAGCTTCTTAAGCATTTATGCATTACTCAACTTCCATTGTCTTTCAAACACTTGGCATCTACTAAAGTATCCCTCACTTGGCTTCTACTAAAATTTATCTTCACTCAGCTTCTACTACCAACTTCGTTGTAACTAATCATTCCACTTCTACTTAATTTGGCAATCAACTAGGCATGCATTGAGATTTTACTCAGCATCTAAAGGCAACTTGCCAATACTTACAAAATCTTGAAATTTTAATTTTGTATCTCTATTTATGCTGATCTTTTCTTTTCATTACCTTCTTGCCTTGGAACTGATGTATGATAAAGCTTTGTATATCAGTCCTACATACCTTCTTTTATTTAGTTGGATGAAGTGTGACCACTTGACCTTTTAGGTGAAGTGATCCCTTCATTTGATGTGTTGCTCCCATCTTTCTTCTTCCATGTATTGTTCATTTCTCCTCTAATGTGTTCATAATCTACCTTTTCTTTTCCTTTGTTGAACTCTAAGTTGGGTGCCTTTGACCTTGTTTGGAAATTCCTACTATTATGACTAGTCTTCAAATAACTGAAGCATGTAGTTTGGTTGAGCCATCTGTTGTAGTTTCCACTGAAATGTGTTATACAATTTTCAGGGATGTTTCCATATTCTTGATAGTAATGCCAGCTATACCTTGTGTTGTAGTCCCAATTATAGTGACATCCATGATTATTTTCCTTTTTTGGTTGATTAGGTGTCTACATAGGTGTTGATCTACACTTAGAAGCTCTATGTCCATACTTCTTGCAATTGTAGTAGTGACCTTCAAATCTTGGTGTTTTGATAGTCCTAGTCCTATACTCATGTGCTTGATGTCCTTGCTTGTTGCACTTGTGATAGTGACCCACATTCTTAGGTTTTTCGTGCTAATGGGCATTCTTGCTCCTACACACATTAGAGGTATGTCATTTTTTACCACAAAAATGACAAGTATGTTTAGTGTTCTTATCTTTGTCACTTCTTTCTTCTACAATCTTGAATGACTCTCCCTTTTTAGTGTTGGTGTATCCTAGTCCTGAAGTGTCATTACTACCTCTTGGTGATTTTAGTAGTTGTTCAAAGTACTTGATGGCCTCATTTGGTTTGTTGAAGCTCTTTGCAATTTTCTTTTCTCTTTTTAGGTCATTTATAGATATTCATTTTGCATCTTTAGTGTGGAGATCTCAATGTCCTTGACATTTAGTTCATGATGTGTATTCATCATCTGACTTAGGTTGTCTAGCTACATGTTGGAAATTCTTGCAAGCTCAATTGATTTTTCTTCTAGTCTGTTGGCAAGGTTCTCTTGTCTTCTTCTAGCATAGCCTTATCTTCAATGGCTCTTTTCTTCTATTCAGTTACTTCACAAAGCATCATGGCTTGTGATTCTTGTTCAATCTCAAGAGTTCTAATCTCTTCTGCTTAGGCTCTATTCTTCTCCATTAGGTTTGCTATTGCTACATCAAACTCTTTGGAATCTCCATTTGTAAACAATTTTGAGGTGTCAATTTCCTTGTATTGTGTATCATTCTTAGCTATGGCAATCTCTCTTCTTCTTTTTAAAGATTTTCTCAGTTCTTCCTTGGCTTCTTCCAAAGTATATAGAGAAAGTTGTATATCAATCACCTAGTTTTTCTATGACCTTCCCAAGTTTGTAGACTTCCATTTCTAGATATTTTCTCCAAGCTGTAAGGCTCCTCCTTGTTAGAACCTTTCTTTGATACCAATTTTTGGAATTTACAAGTGGAAAGGTTTACTTTTGAGAGGGGGAGGGGGGGTGAATCAGAAGTAACTAACTTTAGCATTTTAAAACTTTTAGCTAAGATCATTCATATGCATCTAACATATATACTTAACATGAAAAATAAAGATAGGCATGAAAATAGATAACACAAGATTTTGGTCACCTAGAAACCCTCCAAAATGAGAAGGTAAAATTGGGGTGGGATGACACCCACAAATTATCACTGCAACAATATGTAACTATTTAAGGTTACAAAGTTTGACCACTTCCAATGGTCTACCCTATGAGAGCCCTGCCTTGTTAAAGGCTTCTCACCCTTTTAAAAGTGACCTAGTTAAAGGATTCACAAACACTCTCTTGGAATGTTACCATGTTAAAGGATTTAGCACCTTGTTGAACGGCTTACAACATAGCTATTAGACAAACCTATCTCCATAGGATTTTTATTCCTAATACAATGGCTAGAAAGTATTAGAATATGATGAATTGATGACTTACAATCTTTAATTGCTGATTCTAGATCCTTGTTCTACTTAGTCTGATCTGATCCTTCCTAATCGGATATGTCTCTGCTCAAAGTGCTAATACTCTATTCTAACCAACTTAATTTTGGAATTCAACTCTTTCTCTAAGTCTTTAAACCCTTTTAAACTTTGCTAGAATTCTACCATTAACCCTCACTCATACATTCCATATATCTCTCTTGCACATGCATGCATTATGGAGTTTTTTCCTCCTTTTAAAGGCTCTAAAGACTTAGGGTTAGGTATGAATCTATGATCAATATTCATTCTTCTTTTCCCACTCAATTCTTTCACTTTTCTTATTGGTTGCATGTTTTCTCCATGTTTCTTATTGGCTACATGTTGATTACATAGGGAATGCAAAAGATTTGATCTTATCTTTAAGATCCTTTGAGATTCATCTTTAGTCAGCTAAAAAATGGTTTACATCTAATTTTATGAGGGCACAAACTCATATGCTGATTTTGTGTTACTTGGCACTCACTAATTGTTGATGCTCAACACATATGGGAATTTTGTCTCACTCGACATCAGTAGTAACTCTGTCTCATTCAACATCAATACTCTACTCAACACCTATGGTGACTTAGCACTTGAACTTTTCTTGGCACCTAAAGTTTTTCTCGACACCTTTTGAACCTCTAGCTCAACACATACTATAGCTTGACATCTATATTATACTCAACATCGACTTGAAAATTGGTTATGTGTGTTGACACTCAAATTTCAAAACCAATTTGAGACCAACTATAACTACATGGCATATTAATGTTTGGATGGTCTCTATCTATTGTAGTCTGATGGTAATAACCTAGAATTATTGGCTATGGAATTTGATATTGTAGCTCTTGAAGTGCTATGAGTGAACATGTATTAATGAAATTCTATTGATGAGAGTTATTTTTATGATGGAAATTAGATCTAGGTACAAGAAAAAGAAAAAGAGAACCCTACTTGGGCACTTGATAGAGAATTAAATAAATTGTCTTCCAAAATTAGAATTACGAGAAGGAAGAAAGAATGATGGTACATGGCCAAATATTGTTAAAAAGTATCTTGGTCGTAATTGAATTTTTAAAAAAGGAACAATATCAATATAAAGATGACAATCACTCATTAATATGAAGCCAAAAATTAAAGACATAAATAGTATATTTTCTCATGGTTATATACCAAATATATTGGCATCATGTTATTTGGTATCACCTATAGTTTTCTATACACATATACATATATTTATATGTATATATCAAATATATTGGCCTCATGTTATTTTGTATCATCTATAACCGTATGTACACACACTTGCATATACATATATATACATATATATACATACATATACATGTATATACATACATATATATACATATATATGTAATGTATACATACATATATACATATACATACACATATATATACATATAAATATACATATATGTATATGTATATATTGGCATCATTCTATTTTGCAGCATCTATAGTGGTATACACACACACACACACACACACACATACATACATACATATATATGTGTCTGTGTATGTATGTATTTATATACGTATATATGTATGTATATATATGTCAATGTGTATAAATATATATACCTGTGTAATTTTAAATCATATAATTCCTTTTATTAACATATTGATTGTATGTGTAAAAACACACACACACACACACACACACACATCAAATATATTGGTATTATGTTATTTTGTATCATCTATAGTGATATCTACACACACACACACACACATATATATACATACATATATATAGATACCTACATACATATATGTATGTGTATATATATGTGTGTGTGTGTGTGTGTGTATAATCTAATTCCTTTTATTAGCATATTGATTGTACATGCACACACACATATACATGTAGGTGCAAATATAGATGTTAAAAAATATCATGGTGTCAATATATAGAGTGACATTATGATGACCACATATTGGTCTCAAAATAAAAATAAAGTAAAAAAATGTTATCAAATGTTTAATGTTATTCTTGTACTAAAAAATGATTGAGTAGCTCATGATTGTCCAAGGTATACTATGTGTTTTCTAGCAATTAAACACTTCACCAAGATGGTTAGAACCCATACCTGATGGCTTATAAATGGACCTTTATAGTTTCCTATTCGTTAAATCCCATTTAGCAATGCTTTTCCCTCCTCCATCCGCTCCTGCATCCAAAAAGAATATTTCCACCATAATAACATATTCCTTCATTTTAAAATCAAGATAATAACTAGAAGTATTTCATAATTGTCACAATTCCTAACCAACATTACCATTAACAATTACTACTTATATAATTTCTTAAAATATAAGTATTTACTTTCAATTGAATTGCAATGAGCAAATAACAAGTCATTTTCACATGAATCAAAATGATTGGTCATAATTTACATCTCACAAGATCATAACATTCAACTCTTTTAACTAACCAATTATCATTCACATGAAAAATATTGTTACTATAAGGTTACTTTAAGAGAGAAAAATTCTTGGATATAATATGTGCACCAAGAGGGATACTATTGTCACACTTGTGAGAATAAGAGAATCCAACAAAGGAAGATAGTTGTGAATAGAGAAAAATAAGAAATAAAGTGTAGAGTGCACAAGAGGAAGAAAGGCTATAGTGCAAGGGAAGCCAAACTGAAGCCAAAATAGATAAAAAAGATTAATGCATCTTCAAGGAGTCAAATCAGAGGATCTACCAGACAAGGTGTGCTAGACACTTAGACTTATTACTATAGTTTTCTTTCTAACCATTGCATCTATTGTAAGCCTTTAACAGGGTAGACTTGTAATAATTCATCAAAATGCTCTAACAAGATATATCTTAGAAAGGGATCTATATCTTCTAGCAAGGTAATCATAAAAGTCTAATTTTAATCCTAACAGGTTACTGGCATTCCTAATAGGATGTGTTCTCAAAAGGTACATATGTAAGCTCCTAACTAGGAACCCTTTAACTTGTAAGGAAAGGCTAGTTGGTTTATTACCCCCACCATGTTTTACACCCTCTAATTGAGGGTTTCCAAAAATATATTTGTGCCACTAATGCATGCCTCTGTGTGGAATATTGTTTATTTTTATTGCATATCTTTTATCATTTATTTAATTATTAAAGAGGTAGTAACTAAATATGTTGAGATAATTATTAGACTAACTAGTATATAGAAGAAAGTACAAGTACTTATTCACCCCCCTCTCAATACCTATTGGGATAAAAAATTGGTATCAGAGCCCAAACCCTGACAATGACGAGCCTAAAAAATTAGGGGAAGATCCACTAGCATCACTTAGGAGATAGCTTGAAGAGGCTTTAGACCCACTCGAAGAGTTAAAAGATAGATTTAGATAATCTCTAGCTAAGTGAATGAAGCTTATGAAGAAGCTAGGAGAAAGTCAAGAATTAATAGAGAAGCTAAAGGAACAAAGTTTCTCTAAAGAATCATAAAAAGCTATATACAAACTCATGGCTAAGAATGTAAAGGTAAAGACAATAATCAATGGCCCTAAGAAAGAACAAGGAAACTTTGTAGTACCCATAAGCGAGACCATGGATGAGAAGAGAAGAACCATCTTGTTGGAAATGAAAATGGGAAACTAAATACTGAGAGGGGGGGAGTGAACCAACTCTTCAAAATTCTAACTATAAAAAATTCACATACATCTCATCATATAGCATGTAAAGTGAAATAGCTAACTAGATCATAACATCATAGCATAAAATAAATGTAATACATGACACAAGATATTTGGTTACCCAAAAACCCTCCAAGGAGAAGGTAAAATTTGGGTGGGGATGACACCCACAAATCTTCACTACTACAATTGTAAAGAGTATACAATTAAGGTTACAATGTTTGATCATAAACTATGATCTAACCTATGAAAGGTCTACCCTATTAAAGGCTTACAAAGACCATTAAATCTTGCCCTATTAAAGAATTTCAACACCTTGCTAAAAGTGTGCTTTGTTAGAGGACTTTAACTCACATTAAAGTAAGCACACTACTAAAGGATTTAGATAATGCTATTAAGACTACTTTGTTAAGAGATTTTCATTGATTCACCTATTAGAATGTTTCAACATTGGTCCTTTAGTTAGCACTCTATTGCTAGATATCATATCTCCTCTTTCCAAGTATATATTTGATCCTCCTGATCAAATATATCTTCTCTATCCTTTAACAACTCTGCTCTTTTCTCTGTAACTAATTCTACAATTCACATTTCTTCCATAACCACCATAGTTACTGTTGACATGGAAGTTTGCACCCTTACCTAAATTTTTGACCTAAAGACAACCTCGAGTAACATGGAAACAATCTCAAAAGTGTGGGACATTGCAATCAGAGATTGAATCTTTGGGAAAGGTCAACTTCCTTACTATTAGTGGCATCTAACTACTTTGGAGAGGAAAAGGGAGAATGATATGTAGGAAAGAAAAATAACTAATCTAATCTAAAGGGCATGATAAACCAAATAGTATTTTGGATGTAGGTAAGTACAAAGAACTAGGGCCAAATGCACACCCAACTATTCAAACTACCTACACAGAGTCAACATAGTGGAAATAACAACAAATAAAAACAATTCAGGAGATAGATGAAATAAAACCCTTCATTCATATATTCATCCAAATATTGATTACATGGCTATTTTTAAGGCCTTCTGGGTTATGACTACATATAGCAATTTAATTATAATCCTTGATGATCAAACTTCATATTTTTCTTTCACTCTCTCTAAATTTTTCCCCTAAGAATTTAACCAAGGTCTCTTAAATACATGCATGGCCACAAGTTAGCCTATTGAAAATACAACTAAATAAACTCTCATAATAAATTCCAGGCTAAGCCATAAGTCAAATTGTAACAGATATCTAACACTAAAATAAATGCAACTTCTAGCCTCAATAGGAAACCACATAGAAACAACTTAGAGAATGAACGCTCCATGAAATACTAACACTCAACATCCAAAGAAAATTGGTATCTAAAAAAACTTGGTATCCAAATGAACTTGAAAACCACACGAACTTGACATCCAAAGGATGACTCAACAACCAAAGAACACTCAATAGCAACTGTGAACTTTACATCAACAAGGAAGCTCAACATCCACTAAATGCTAGGCACCCAATGAGAACTTGACAATGCAAGACATTGCAACTTGAAAACCAAGTAGAACGAAATGATTCTCCTGAATCATTAAAATGTCACAAACCAAGCTGAATCCAACTCAAATTGAGAAACCCATTTAGCATCTTCACTAGGTCTGTTACTTTATTTTACCAAATACACATAGTAATCTTTCCCTCTTGTGCTCTTACCAACTCTCTACTCTAGCATTTGTTCAACTTCTTTAATCTTCTTCTTAGGATAATAATCTGATACATCCACATCATCTTTTGACTCATGATATTTGTATAAATTAAAAACATTAAATATAGGAGATATACCCATGCCATCAAGTAACTCAACTTCATATGCATTAGCATTATCAAACTTCTTTAGAATCTTACAAGGTCCAAACTTCTTCATTTTCAGCTTACTATATGTTCCAACAAGAAATCTTCATTTCTTGAAATGAACCATTACCTCTATTGGTGTTTGAAAATGCTAGAGGGTTTTCAATTATCCCCATGAGAATATAACATATCTAGGGGCAGCTAACTCCCATTCTCAACATATCATTTCAGACACAAGGCCAACTATAAGGCTTGACCCTTCTTCTACCTCAGGCTTTGCAAGACCTAGGTGGGTAGACCTTAGATTCAATTGATATCGTACTAGTGCAAAAAATATCCTTGAATCTATTTATTGTAGATGAAACCCCTTATATCTCCTAATTACTCATGAAATGACATAGATATACAATAGCTAAATGAAAATCTATAACATTCATAAGCTAAGTGAGGGCATTCTATTATAGCTCTTCAACATAAAATGTAAAGATGATTTGAATTTGATTTGATTTTATGTGGGTGGGGAAAGTGGATGAAAACCATGTATAGACAATAACTTAATGACCCTATAGCTGATCAGTGCTTGATCCATTAGGAAAATTCATAAATCTCTCTTATGCATCTTAGATATCTGATACTTATTCATATATTCAGATATCTGATCCATCCATTCACCTTGTAAATAGACATCAATGTTCAATTTAAATCTCATTCTTACCTGATATCCTCCTCAATAAACCTACAATCCTATTGAATCCTTGAAGCATTTACATAATTCCTTGAATTACAAGCAACAATGAAATAACATATAGCCTTAAGGGACTGCAACTATGATCTAGGCTCTTTGTTCAAAGATCATAAAATGGTACAAGTCACTAAGAATGGAGACAAGATTTAACATGAAACTCAACCCTTGCTATTCTTTGTATTGACTTCCTTGAAGTAATACATGAAAATGCATAAAATCAACTCACAAATCACCTAATAAACTAGACTATACAATAACATATGATGTCATACAAGAGAGAAAATGGCAAGAATGAGAAATTGTTGGGATGGGAAGGGGGTATCACAGCCAAAGCAAAGCTTCATGGTCTGGAACCAACACATCCCATATCTTCCATTTAGAATTCATCAATTCCAAGGCCTGTTCTACTAAATGCCTTCATTCTAGAGAAAAATTTCCAAATTTCCAACCCTTACAATGAATGGATGAAAGAAATATATAGCAAGAAATGAATTCCTAGATCTGTTATGCAACTGACATCTGTCCACTTGAAATTTGATCTCCTACAACTGAAAACCTCTTTCATCTTTCTACCCCTTTGATTTAATTTTGTTTTCATTATTACTTGTAACTAATCTTGAAATATCTCTACTCAATGATGAAAAACCCTTTTGTATCCAAAATATCTGATTTTCTTTAAGAAATTCTATTGAAATTTGAGTTTTTACTAAGTGAATGGGTGACCAAATTTGACCCAAACTTCATTTTCACTGCCTTTTAACCACATTCAGGTCATTAATAAGTCAAAAATTAGTTCTAAATTTTGATACCTGAATTTGGTTGCAAGTTAGGAATCTGATGGAAAACCTCTTATATCCTGAACAAATTGCTTCTTGTGCAAAAACTAACCTCGAAATCAAAAAGTTCATCTTCTCTTGTTTTCGAGGATATATAACATCGCATATTTGTCTTATCAGGAACCTCTAGAAAGCCATTTTGAAATATACCCCTCTATTATAACTATCAGGTCTACATCCTTTAAAATTTAAAATTTCAAAAAAATTAAACATATCTAAAGTTAAAATTTTAGAATAAATGTTCTTTTGATTTAAAATCATTGATGTAGCATACCCATTTGAGAAAATAATTTTAAAATGAGATTTTAGAATCATTTTTTTTTCTCCTAGCCTCCAATTTTGGGGTCAACCTTTGTTGACCAAGTGCCACATGGCACTCCATGATTGGTCAACCTATGGCACCACATCATCATAGGCTAGGACCCACTGTCACATGGCCACTTTCCCTCTTGGCTTAACTCCCTCGCAACTCCAAATTGCAGGCAAGTGCCAGTCGTTAGATCTCGCCACATGGTGAGATCTAAAAGCTCCATCTTGGGCCCCTATTAATTCATTATGCTTGTGCCATGTGGCATGCTACCATTGGCTGCCCAACTGCACTGTCACTTGCTGATAGGGTCACCATGCCATCATATGCCCCGAGCCCACTACCACGTGGCACTCGAGCACATCCCCACATTTCTTAATAGTTGAGCAATTTGTTATTGCAGGCTTGCACCCACCCCTAGATGAAGCCACGTGTCAACATCTTGGTCAGGAATCATTATTTGGTCTAGATCACTATGACGTCAACACCTCTACTCAAAATTTTATGTCGTCATTCCTCCTAGGCAGGACCCACCACTCATGAATTAGCTTCAACAAGGAAGTGTGCCTTTGAAGACATTTGCACTTCTTCCTAGGGAGTATTTGAACTCTACAAAATCCTTCCAAATTATGAATGTGGGATATTTAAGCATGGCCTGCCCAATCTTCAATATACAACTACTTCTTCATTTTTGAATCCTATAGCTACCTCGCTCAAAATCTTGAAGGTTTGATCGATTGATTGGGTGCAGGTAGTTAAAACTCTTTAGAATTCCTTTTTAAAAGATATCCCCACTTCTCCAATCATCTATTCCACTCCCTTCTCTTCCATCTTAGCCACTTCTTTCTATTCGTTGTGTGGCTACTCCTATGTGAAGTCCCCTCCTTCCATGCGACTCTTTAAATTTGGTGTTGGATCATGGTCATTCCTAACATGCTTGGTGTGACCTCTTTGTTTTGGACTCTCTATCTCTTGCGAGTCTTTTTTCATGCTCAGGCTTCAACTACCTCTTCTTTGTATTGGTGGCTACTCTTCTTTTTTACAAGGTGTGGATTCTTTTTGTTGATGCCCTTTGCCCATTGCATGAGCTACTTAATTTAATTCTCCAGCTCCAAGACTTGTGTGGACATTGCTCTGTGTGAGACCCCCTTTGAAGACATGGAGCCTTTGACTATCATGGGTTTCATTTTAAACCAAAGGTTTTGTATGTTCATGCCGCCCTTGGTACTTTTATCTTCTATGTAGGTTCTGCCAGCATGCGACACCTTTGCTATTGTATACTAGTTTCCCTTCAATTACGTGAATGCTCTTGTTTTTTGGTTGCTGGCTACTCTATTTAATGTTGGTGTCCTTTGCTTGCATTGCTCATGGGCAGTGCCTTCTTAGTTTGGAAACTTCAGCACCCTTTGCATCCATTTGTTTCAAATGATCCATTTGGTTACCGCAGGTGTTTGGCCAATCTCTCTATCATGAGTGTTTGCAATACTGTTAAAGCCATGTCATCTTTCTCATTGTGCCAATCACCAGGGACCTCAAATGAAAGTGCCATATGAGTACTCTGAGAATCTACCTAACACCAAAAATCACCACCACCATACTTAGACTTTGGATTCTCAAAATGAGGAACATGAGGCATATATCCCAACAATGGCTTGGCTACAGAGAGCAACTGCTAATAATCCACTCCAGATGTTTCCAACACTATGTGTGGGGTAGTATAATCCTTAGCAAGACACTCCTTTAAAATTGTACTATTTTATCTGCTTATTTTTAAAAAGTGCTTTGTCAAATAGCACTAAAATACTATGCCAAGATTAGTTTCACATATTCTTTTCAAATCTCCATATAATGACCCATTATTATCAAGAAAAATGGCTATGAGTAGCTCCAATTCCTTTCTTCTAAAATTATTCATAGCCTCCTTGTAAATATTTTTAAAACATTATCCACCTATTTAGGATGTGCATTGAAGATGGAGATTACAGGTTCAAGGTTGAACATCATGCCAGAGATTTGGCACATTTGAGCCAGTTCATGACAAAACCCACATGCAACACTCTCCTAAACACTTCATGAAAAGTTGATGCAAGCTTAGTGGTTAATTGTGCCTCCATTCATGATTTTCTTTTTCATCATGTTCGACTGACCAACTTGAGGTCGAAAAACTTTTTCCTTACCAGTATCATGATATTTCAACCTTGGAGGAGGGAGGATTCAAACTTCTACAGAGGCAAGCTTGTAACTAATTTTTATATCAAATTCCTTTGCATAAGGATCTTGATCATAATCGTTATAGTAAACAATCTGTAAGATGTCCATTTCCCTTTATTTACTTCTTGAGGAATTCAAAAATCTCCTGACCCAAAACTTGCAACACATGAGTCTCCAACATAGTCTTGGCAATCTAATGAATTTAATTGGAAAAAAATTCATTTCCAAACAATTAAATCATCAAACCAACCCACTGATCATCTCAAACATATTAGAATCAAATCATTGAGTAATTGTTAAAAACTCAAATTTTCACTTTCTGCTAACTGTCAAATTTACGCCAGGAGCTCCTTTGACTGGCTTTAAAAATTGACCCAAACAAATAACTGGGCTTTGAAAACTTGTACACTAATTCTTTACTCCGCACTCTTGCACCCTACAAAGTCTCATCTCATGATGAATTCAGGGTCAAAAGATATTGACTATCAAAGTTGACCTCTCAAAACTACCGCCAAGAAAACATGTCAGAAAACCTTAAATTGGATTTGGATTTGGCCTTGAAAATTGGGCAAACTGACACTTGGGAAGATGAAAACTGGGGCATTGGGTCACTGTCATGAGGAGAGTATGGATTTGTGATTTGGGCTCATGAAAAATAATAAGACACAAATGATGAGTGATCAAAGTAGGCTACTTGGATTTTGCAGATTGAAATAATGATAAAAAAGCAATTTTTGGAAATGGAATTGACCTGGAAAAGTGTGCAAATGGATTTGTCAATCTTGAAAACTAGCACACTTACAGTATTTTTAGAGGACAATGTAGTGGTACAATCCATTTGATCTTACCAATCACAGGTTTTGAATTATAACATCACAAACAAGGGTACCAAACAATATGCTTTTCTTGACACCAGTAAAATGTTCAAAATTGCATTTAGGATCACGTTTGAAAACTAATCAAATGGATTCATCATAAGCTCAAACTTGAAACATAATAAGTCTCTGAGATCTATAATGCAATGCACTAAGAAATTTAGCATTTTGGTCAACTGGGTCAAAGTTATGACTTGTCAAACAGGGCTTCCCAGAATTATGTGCAATGTGCATCAATGTGAAAATAGTAAACTACCGAATTTGAAGGATTCAAAACCTAGTCAAACAGATTCAAAATGACTCAAAATCTAAAACATAGGTTCTTGGATATGGACACTAGACACTCCCAAAGTGGAAAGTCACAAAACATTTCTAGGTGCGAGATATTCAGATGCAAACATAGCCTCTTATCGCTGTTTGATAGGTGAAAATGTAGAATTCACACTTGCTCAAATCAAGACGTCAAAAAATGACTCAAAACATCAATTGAACTTCATGGAACACATAGATGCACTAAATGGAAGGTGCAAGAAACATTAAACACCTCTTGGGGCTCAAAGGTATAGCCAAGTACAATCTCATTCAAAGCATTTATAGGGCTCAATTTTCTCAATGGTACTCAAAATTGACCTTGCAATTTTTAGTCCCAACAGTGGCTCTATCTGGGGATACATGTCCCTTATGGGCATGGCAAGGATTCAGATCTCTAGAAGAAGTAGACCACACACTTGAAGTTCAAAAACTTCTCTCGAACAACTTTATTAAAAACAAGGAAACAACTACTCCTACTATGTACAAACAATGGCCCTGGGCCCCTGAAAAGTTTTCAAAACTTCTTACCTCTATCATATACCTGATTTTCATTTACATCTCTCTAAGATAAGCTAAAATTATCCTTTTCAATTTTACCAATCAGATTAGCATCTTGAATCACATCACTTGGCAAAATGAAATTATCATCATTCTCATAGTGCCTATAAAATTCAAAAAATATTTCATCTTCATGCTCACTATGAGAAAAAACATTAGCATGCTCATGATTACACAAACTAAACTGAGAATCAAAATCCAACGATGATTCATGAATGCCGATTGAAAATACAAAAACTTCATTATCTACATCATTCACCAAGTTGCATGTACCAGAAACTCCCAACTCACCTTGTGTCTCCAGATGTGAAGAATATGTGAAATTTGATTGTTGCTTACTTGCAACCATGTTACTCATCGAATCAGATTTATCCTTTGCTGAAACCTCTTCACATTCTTCAAACAACTAATTAGTTATCAAACATGAAAACTCATTCTGAAAGTGCTGGTCTAAACTATGTTGATCACTATCATTTTCTTCATCTATCTGAATGTCGCAATAAACCTTGAACTTATCTTTACGAGACTTATCAGCATATAAATAAAATCTATAATCGAACTGACAACCTTCACTATTTTCCCTTTCATCACATGAAACATCAAAAAAAAATTCTCCAAGATCAACATGAAAATAATTTGAAACAGTGTTAAACTTCCCTTCATTAACATTCCCCGCATCCAACAAATCATCATGTGCAAAGATATTTGAGGTACTGTCATCTACACCTCCAAAATTTGATAGGGATTGTTTGAATTCCACATCTCTTTCTATATCAAACTTTGGGGAAGTAACTTGACTAAATGAAGAAACATTATGATGGAAAATACAAAGATCCTTAGAAACACTTGCTTTTCAAAATCATGAGCCAACAAAACAAAGATTTCATTAGGACTCAAGAAGAATACCTCACAAATCTTCTCCTGGCTATGATTATCATCCGGATAACATGAAGAACTTACAATAGCTAGATCATTAGTATAACAATCTAGAAAATTAGAATTGTTACAAAATTCATTCTTATCATAGCAATCACTACCTTTACTACTATAACAAATTTCTTCAACTTCATATTCACTGTAACAAAATGTATTTTCACTTTCATATCCATCTTCATTATGCTGATTACAATTACCCGATTCACTTGCATTTGAATCCTTCTCTTCACATTCAGAAGACAAATTGTCTTTCTCTATGGATTCATTATATTCATTACTACCCTAGCTTTCAACACACTCATTATCATCATTAGGAGATATATCATGAAATCTATAATCACTGCTTTCCATCTCTTCAATGAATCTTTCAATTTTTCAAAACCTTTGTACTCTTATAGGTGCTAGCCAATTGACTAAATTAGGTACTAGAACATCAAGGAAAACCCTAGGCAAGGCAGATTCCTCAAGTCTACAATGAAAAGGCATCTTGCTGATTACTGATTTAAGTCTTAAATAACATTTTTCAACATTTAAACCTGAGTATTTCCTAACTCAATTCTTATAAGATTGACAATCCTTTTGTAGACCAATCTATTCAACATAGCAATGTTATTATTCATAGTTTCCAAAGTCTCAGAATTTGGAAAACTAATCTCAGATCTGAGATTTGACTCCATTATAAAGAAAAAATTTCTACCTCTTCTTTCTAGTGCTGAAAATCACTAAATAGAGGCACTGATTCTAATATTTGACTTCCATGAAAAGAAAACATGAAAATGAAAATACCTCAAGTGCTGATGCTAAACTTTGATCTGCTGATTTGGCACAGGTGCAAGACTGACATTCTTTCACACCACTAGTCAAAACTTTGTAGAGTCGCCACCTCCTTTCAAGAGGACAAAGAGATAACTGTTGTGATTCACTTTTTACACTTCAATTTCTTATAACAGCATATTGCAAAAAACACTTTAAAAACTTATCAAGAATTTAAAATTCCTTTCCAAGAGACTATCAACAGCTTATGATCTGCCCATACAACTGAAAGTCCTTCAAAATTTTGCAATGAAATCAACTAGGAACAAACTAGTACATAGATTTGAGAGTCCCCACTCACACTTTGTGAGAAATAAAATATAATTTCTCACTTGACAAATCTGAATGAGAACTTCAATCTAAGAGAAACTTGCAGATCATTAACACCTTGAAAAGAAAATACACTTTATAAATTGATTCCTGACTTTGAACTTTCTCAATAGCACTTGCAAAGACTAAACTAATTAAAGATCGACTTATAACAGTCATAGAACACAATTTTCATCCAATTTCACAATATACTACTATCCATGAATAAAGCTTAATTGGGGATCACAAAACCTTGCATACAAAACTAAATATGCAAAATACATCAGAGCTTTCTAGCTCCATAATTCAAGCATTTACAACCTTGTTCCCCAGCAGAGTCACCATTTTGTTGGTGAATCATATGGGCAAAACCATACTGAGAGTAGCACTGAAATTTTCAATGAACACCAGAGACTCTTGTCCTTTCAACAAAATGGATTGCCATCTTATTTCCCCAGAAGACTTGCCATTTTGTTGGTGTTTGAAAATTTTGGAGGGTTTTCAATTATCCCCATGAGAATATGACATATCTAGGGGTACCTAACTCCCATTCTCAACATATCATTTCAGGCACAGGGCCAACTACAAGGATTGAACCTTCTTCTACTTTAGGCTTTGCAAGACCTAGGCAGGTAGACCTTAGATTCAATTGATATCATACCAGTGCAAAACATATCCCTGAATCTATTTATTGCAGATGAAAGCCCTTAAATCTCCTAATTACTCATGAAATGACACAGATATACATTAGCTAAATGCAAATCTATGACATTCATAAGCTGAGTGAGGGCATTCTATTATAGCTCTTCAACATAAAATGTAAAGATGATTTGAATTTGATTTGATTTTATATGGGTGGGAAAGTGGATGAAAACCATGTATAGACAACAACTTAATGACCCTATAGCTGATCAATTCTCTCTTATGCATCTTGGATATCTGACACTTATTCATATATTCATATATCTGATCTATCCATTCACCTTGTAAATAGACATCAATGTTCAATTTAAATCTTGTTCTTGATATCCTCCTTAATAAACCTACAACCCTATTGAATCCCTGAAGCATTTACATAATTCCTTGAGTTACAAGCAACAATGAAACAACATACAACCTTAAGGGACTGCAACTATGATCTAGGCTCTTTGTTCAAAGATCATAAAATGTTACAACTCACTGAGAATGGAGACAAGATTTAACATGAAACTCAACCCTTTCTATTATTTGTATTGATTTCCTTGAAATAATACATGAAAATGCATGAAATCAACTCACAAATCACCTAATAAACCAGACTATACAATATCATATGCTATCATACAAGAGAGAAAATGGCAGGAATGCAAAATCAATGGGATGGGAAGGGGGTATCACAGCCAAAGCAAAGCTTCATGGTCTGGAACCAACACATCCCAGATCTTCCATTTAGAATTCATCAATTCCAAGGCTAGTTCTACTAAATGCCTTCATTCCAAAGAAAACTTTCCAAATTTCCAACCCTTACAATGAATGGATGAAAGAAAGATATAGCAAGAAATGAATTCCTAGATCTGTTATGCAACTGACATCTATCCACCTGAAATTCAATCTCCTACAACTAAAAACCTCTTTCATCTTTCTACCCCTTTGATCTAATTTTGTTTTCATCATTACTTGTAACTGATCTTGAAATATCTCTCCTCAATGATGAAAAACCCTTTTGCATCCAAAATATCTAATTTTCCTTATGAAATTTTGGTGAAATTTGAGTTTTTACTAAGTGAATGGGTGACCAAATTTGACCCAAACTACATTTTCATTGCCTTTTAACCACATTCATGTCATTAACAAGTCAAAAATTAGTTCTAAATTTTGATACCTAAATTTGGTTGCAAGTTAGGAATCTGATAAAAAACCTCTTATATCCTAAATAGACTACTTCCTATGCAAAAACTAACCTTAGAATCAGAAAGTTCATCTTCTCTCAATTTCGGCAATATATAACATCGCATATTTGTCTTATCAGGAACCTCCAGAAAGCTAGTTTGAAAAATACCCCTCTGTTATAACTATTAGGTCTGTATCCTTTACAATTTAAAATTTCAAAAAAATTAAACATATCTAAACTTAAAACTTTAGAATAAATTCTCTTTTGATTTAAAATCTTTGACGTAGCATACCCATTTGAGAAAATAATTTTAAAATTAGATTTTAAAATCATTTTATTTTCTCCTAGCCTCTAATTCTGGGGTCAACCTTTGTTGACTAAGTGCCATGTAGCACTCTGTGATTGGTCAAACCTTGGTGGCACATCATCATAGGCTAAGACCTACTGCCACATGTTGCTTGCCCACTTTCTCGCTTGGCTTAACTCCCTTGCAACTCCAAATTGCAGGCAAGCGCCAGTCGTCAGATCTCGCCATGTGGCAAGATTTGATAGCTCCATCTTGGGCCCCTGTTAATTTGTTCTACTTGTGTGACATGGAATGCTACCACTGGCCACCCAACTACTCTGTCACCTGCTGATAGGGTCACCATGTCATCATGTGCCCTGAGCCCACTTCCACGTGGCACCTGGGCGCATTCTCGCATTCCTTAACAATTGAGCAATTTGTTATTGCGGGCTTGTGCGTATCGTAGGATGAAGCCACATGTCAGCATCTTGGTCAAGAATCATTATTTGGTCTACATCACTTTGATGTTGGCACCTCCATTCAAAATTTTATGTCTTCATTCCTCCCAGCTAGGACCCACCATGCATGAATTGGCTTCGACATGGAAGCGTGTCTTTGAAGACATTTGCACATTGTGCTAGGTAGTATTTGAACTCTACAAAATCCTTCCAAATTATGAATGTGTGATATTTAAGCATGGTCTACCATGTCTTCAACATATAGTAGCTTCTTCATTTTCAAATCTTGTATCTACCTCACTCAAAAGCTTGAAGTTTTGATCGATTGTTTGGGTGTAGGCAGTTAAAATTCTTTAGAATTCCTTTTCAAAAGATCTCCCCACTTTTCCAATCATCTATTCCACTCCCTGCTCTGCTATCTTAGCTGCTTCTTTCTATTTTTGCATGGCTACTCCTATGTGAAGTCCCTTCCTTCCATGCAACTCTTTGCATTTGGCGCTGGATCAAGGTCATTCCTAACATGCTTGGCATGATCTCTTTTTTTTGAACTCTCTATCTATTGCGAGTCTTTTTTAATGTTTGGGCTTCAACTACCTCTTCTCTATATTGGTGGCTACTCTTCTTTTTGACAAGGCATGGATTCTTTTTGTTGACACCCTTTGCCCATTGCGTGAGCTGCTTCTTTTAATTCTCTAGCTCCAAGACTTGTGTGGATGCTGCTCTATGTGAGACCCCCTTTGAAGATGTGGAGCCTCTAAATGTCATGGGTTTCATTTTAAACTAGAGGCTGTGTATGTTCATGCCACCCTTGGTACTTTTATCTTCTATGTAGGTTCTGCCAGCATGCGGCACCTCTGCAATTGTATACTGGTTTCCCTTCAATTGCATGAATGCACTCTTGTATTTTGGTTTTTGACTGCTGTATTCAACCTGGGCATCCTTTTCTTGCATTGCTCATTGGTAGTGCCTTCTTAGTTTGGAAACTACAACTCCCTTTGTGTCCATTGGTTTCAAATTATCTATTTGGTTACTGCAGGTCTTTGGCCAATCTCTCTGTCGTGAGTGTCTGCAATACTGTTGAAGCCATGGCATCTTTCTCATTGTGCCAGCCACTAGGGACCTCAAATTTAATAGCCATATGTGTACTCTAAGAATCTACCTGACACCAAAAATTACCACCACCATACTTAGACTTTGGTATATCAAAATGAGGAACATGAGGCATATATCCCAACAATGGCTTGGCTATAGAGAGCAGTTGCTGATAATCCACTCTAGATGTTGCCAACACTATGTGTGGGGCTGTATAATCCTCAGCAACACACTACTTTAAAATTGTACTATTTTATCTGCTTATTTTTAAAAAGTGCTTTGTCAAATAGCACTGAAATACTATGCCAAGATTAGTTTCACATATTCTTTTCAAATCTCCATACAATGACCCATTATTATCAGGCAAAATGACTATGAGTAGCTCCAATTCCTTGCTTCTAAACTTATTCATAGCCTCCTTGTAAATAGTTTTAAAACATTATCCACCTATTTAGGACATGGATTGAAGATGGGGATTACAGGTTCAAGGTTGAACACCATGCCAGAGATTTGGCACATTTGAAACAGCTTATGACAAAACCCATACGTAACACTCTCCTGAACACTTCGTGAAAAGTTAATGCAAGCCCAGTGGTTAACTGTGTCTCCATTCACCATTTTCTTATTCATCATGTTCTATTGACCAGCTTGAGGAAGGAAAACTTTTTCCTTTCCAGTATCATGATATTCCAACCCTCAGGGAGGATTCAAACTTCTACAGAGGCAAGCTTGTCACTAATTTTTATATCAAATTCCTTTGCATAAGGATCTTGATCATAATCATTATAGTAAAAAAAATTTAAGATGTCCATTTCCCTTTATCTACTTCTTGAGGAATTCAGAAATCTCTCGACCCAAAACTTACAACACATGAATCTCCAACATAGTCTTGGCAACCTAATGAATTTAGTTGGGCCCCAAAGCGGGTCAAACTAAAAAAAATTTCATTTCCAAACAATTGAATCATCAAACCAACCCACTGATCATCTTGAATAGATTAGAATCAAATTTGATCACTAACTAATCATTAAAAACTCAATTTTTCACTTTTTGCTAACTATCAAATTTATGCTAGGAGCTCCTTTGACTGGCTTTAAAAACTGACCTGAACAAATAACTTGGCTTTGAAAACTAGTACACTGATTCTTTACTCCACACTCTTGCACCCTACCAAGTCTCCTCTGGTGAAAAATTCAGGCTCAAAAGATATTGATAGTCAAAGTTGACTTCTCAGAATTTTCTACAAGAAAACATGTCAGAAAACCATAAATTGCATTTGGATTTGGCCTTGAAAATTGGGCAAGCTAACACTTGGGAAGACAAAAACTAGGGCATTGGGTCACTATCATAAGGAGAGTATGGATCTATGATTTGGTCTCATGATGAATAACAGGACACAAATGGAGCGATCAAAGTAGGCTACTTGGATTTTGCAGATTGAAACAATGACAAAAGCAATTTTTGGAAATGGAATTGACCTAGATAAGTGTACAAATGGATTTGTCAAATCTTGAAAACTGGCACACTTATATTATTTTTAGAGGACAATGTAGTGTTTTAATCCATTTGATCTTACCAATCACGAGTTTTGAATTATAACATCATGATTAGGGGTACCAAATAAAATGCATTTCTTGACACTAGTAAAAAGTTAGAAATTACTTTTGGAATCACGTTTGAAAACTGATCAAATGGATTTTCCATAAGCTCAAACTTGAAACACAAAAAGTCTCTGAGATCTACAATGTAAAAAAAAAGGAAATTTATCATTTTGGTCAACTGGGTCAAAGTTATGACTCAACAAATAGGGCTTCCCAGAATTATGTGCAATGTGCATCAGCATGAAAATAGTAAACTACCAACTTTGAGGGATTCAAAACCTAGTCAAACGGATTTGAAACAACTCGAACTCTAAAACATAGGTTCTTAGATATGGACACTAGACACTCCCAAAGTCGAAAGTCACAATTTTTTTTTGGGTGTGAGATATTTAGATACAAACATAGCCTCCTGTCATAGTTTGACACTTTGGTGAAAATGCAAAATTGACACTTGCTCAAATTAGGACTTCACAAAATGACTCAGAATGTCAATTGAACTTCATGGAACAAATAGATGCACTGAATGGAAGGTGCTAGAAACATTAAACACCTCTTAGGGCTCAAAGGTACAACCAAGTACAATCTCATTCAAAGCATTTATAGGGCTCAATTTTCTCAATGGTACTCAAAATTGACCTTGCAATTTTTAGTCCCAACAACCTCATCATCAACTCCAAAAATATGATGCCTTCTACACTTATCGACGTTCTCCTTATACTTTTGATTACTTTGTTCCATCCTCAATTTTACTTCCTTATGTAAAGATTCCATAAAATTAGCAAATTCTTCCCCTATAACACTTCTCTTCTCTTCACTAACAACATCCCTCAAATTCGATACTCCTCTAGGATACATTCCTATAGCAATATGAAAAGGTGTCTTCCTTGTACTCCTATTCATATAATTATTATATGCAAACTCAACTTGTACCAATACTACTTTCCAATTAATTGGCTTATCTCCAACTAAACATCTTAATAAGTTACCCAAGCTTCTATTCACAATCTCTATCTGTGGATGGAATGTAGAACTAAATTTCAACTTAATACCCATATTCTTCCACAAAGTCTTCCAATAATAACCAAAAAAATTACTATCTCTATCAAAAATAATACTTCTTGGTAATCCATGCAATCTTACATTTTCTTTGAAGAAAGGTTCAACAATATGATCAGCATTTGATGTCTTCTTACAAGGCATGAAATGAGCCATCCTAGAAAATCTATCCATGACAACAAATATAGAATCACACCCCTTCACTATTTTAGGTAATCCAAGAAAAAAATCCATACTAAAGTCACTCCAAGGTTTCTTAGGAACAATATTAGGTGTATACAAACTAGTATTCTAGTTTGCACCATCTACAACTTCAAACTCCATAACTTCTTACAAATTTCTAAACATCGTTATACATTTGTGGCCAGTAATACTTCTCCTTTAGCAAACTCAATGTCTTATCAATTCCAAAATTTCCAACCAATCCACCACTATGCTTTTCTTTAATCAAATTAACTCTCATGGAATGTCTAGGGCTACATAACTGAATTCCTTTGAACACCATGCATTCTTGAATGAAATATTCATCATACATACTTATGTGATCTATTATATTTGGTGCTCTGTACTCTCTCCACACCTTTGAAAAATTAGGATCAGTATAATACAACTCTTTCATGTCATCAAAACCAAGAACTTCAACCTTCATTTCAATCATCAAAGAATGTCTTGTGCTCAATGCATCAACAACTTTGTTAGTAACTCCACTCGTATGCTTAAGCAAAAATGTAAAACTCTAAAAATACTCAACCCACTTCATATGTATTTGATTTAATTTCTGTTGACTTCCCAAGTACTATAAAGTTTTATGATTAGTATACAACGCAAACTCATTCGGAATCAAGTAATGTCTCCACTTCTTCAAGGCTTGAATAATATCATACAACTCTTGATCATACATAGAATATTTCCTTTTACCATCATTCAAATTTTCACTAAAGAAAGCAACAGGTTTACCTTCTTGACTTGATACAACTCCTATTGCACTACCACTTACATCATATTTAACTTGAAATACCTTATTGAAATTTGGAAAAGCCAATACAGACATCTCAACAACCTTTCTTTCAATGTCACAAAACTTTTATCAACTCCATATGTCCACTTGAATTCCTTTATATCTCCTCTCATTGTCTCTATCATAGAATTACAAATATAACTAAAAATCCTTAGAAATTTCCTATAGAACAAGCCAAACCATGAAATGATCTTACCTCACCCACATTCTTAGGTGTAGGCCATTCCAAAATTGCTTTTAACTTCTCAAGATCCATCTTCAAACCATCAACTAAAATTTCAAATCCTAAATACACAATCTCTTCTTGCATAAAAGAACACTTCTTCAGATTAGACATCAAATTTTCCTCTTTCAATCTCTGTAACACTTGTCTAACATGCTCAAGATGTTATTCTTGTCATCTAGATAAACAATCACAAACTTACCCAAGAATATTTTTAGAACTTCATTAATCAACCTCATGA
This sequence comes from Cupressus sempervirens, assembly GCA_028749045.1. NCBI lineage: Eukaryota > Viridiplantae > Streptophyta > Pinopsida > Cupressales > Cupressaceae > Cupressus > Cupressus sempervirens. The sequence continues at coordinate 161,878,480 of CM053793.1, read as the reverse complement.
AAGTACTAGGTACATTAGTCGAACCAAAAGGCATAACCAACCATTCATAGAAACCATATTTTGTCTTAAAAGTAGTATACCACTCATCACCTTCTCTGATTTTGATCTAACCACTCTTCAAATCAATCTTCATAAAATACTTTTCTCTAATCAAACAATCCATTATGTCATCCATCCTCAACATAGGAAACCTATATTTCACTGTGATCTTGCTAATAGCTCTAGAATAAGTACACATTCTCCATTCTCCATTCTTCTTAGGTGCTAGTAAAAAAGGTACATCACATGGACTCAAAATTTCTCTAATCAAACATTGTTGTAGCAACTCTTGCACTTGTCTATTAAGTTATTCATTCTCTATAGGTGTCAATTTATATGGTGCTTTATTCGACAATCTAGCTCTAGGAATCAGATCCATATGATGACTTGTAATTTTCATTAGAGGTAAACCATTGGGTATATCTTCTACAAAAAATCTTTGTATTCATTTAGAAACTTGCTCGGTCACCATTGTTTTTTGTTACTCGATCACTACTGACACTACTCAGCTTCCTAAGAATTATAGCATAACATACTTCATTATTTTTTATTTCCTTTTCATAAATTTTCCCATTAACCATGCAAATTCTCATAGTAGTACAATTAACCTCATTTGGACTTTCAATCAAAGGCAGTGATATTTTCTTTTTTCCATTCACCCAAAGGGTATATTGGTTCAATCTTCCATCATGTATAATATATCTATCATATTTCCAAGGTCTACCCAATAGAATATGACAACAATCCATAGGAATGATATCACAAAAAACTTCATCAAAATAATGTCTAATCCTAAACTTCATAGTACATTTCTCACTTACCAATATCTCATGCTCATCCTTGATCCATGAAACATGATAGGGTTTAAGATGCTTTAGCCTCTATAACTGCAACTTTGTAACTAACTCTTCTAATGCCAAATTGATGGGGACATAACCCAAGACAAAAATGAATTCAATAGGAAAAGGGTAATATTATTATTAGAAGAGATCTACTAGTAAATTCAATATAATGAAAATAGACTGCACAACATATCCTATGCACTTACAATGTTATTAGATTTTGGAGAAAAAACCCTTCTCACAGTACCTTCTCCCAAACTCCACCAAAAATTGCCTTTACAATGCTAGAAATGTTCTTAAGTAAACCAAATTAGGTCTAGGGATAAGAATAAAATTTAGAATATTCCATTTGGCATCCACCACCAAAATAGAAGGTTCTAGAAACACGTCAGAAGTTGGTGTAAAATTAGAAGAATCCTGAAATGGTAGTCCAACTTCCAGGAAGCATAACTTTTGATCTAGGACTCCAATTGACAAATTGCTTACATTTCTAGAAAGCTCTCCAAGTGCTCTATAGCCATATGGACCAGTTTTACTCACCCCCCCATTTTTGGGCCAGTGCAAGGCTGTTTAGTGCCTTAAATCTGACTTTGAAGTGCTCTTAAGAGGTCTCCAAGAAACTTAAAATTACAATAACTTTTAAACCATAAAGTCTTTTGACCTAATTCTTTTTTTGGAGTGCTTTAAATTTAAATTATAATCATCCCTCTATCTTACACCCTCTAAATCATTATAATTATGGTTCAATTAAAAAATAATCTATTTTCTACATTGGCAAATATCCCAAGGTACTCAAAAACTCTAATCCAAAAAACCAATAGTGGAACTATGAGAGTTGGAATCTTTATTTGACCCAAATGGGTATCCAGAAATGAAAAAACTTTAAATAGAAACTAACACTAAGAATATTTTTGGGTGATACAAGATTTCCCTTACACCACTAGATGCTCCTACATCAGACACCTAGGGTAGATTGAAAAGTGACCCTATCACTTTATAGCTGGTAGAGAAAAACCCAAATGGGAAACCTCCAATATAGATATCCAAGTTGAGTCTTCTATTGGTTGTCCTTTCCACTTTACCAAGTATTCTTTATACTTCTTATTTTTGGTACTCTGACTCACACAACTATCTAGAATTTCTTCAATCTCTTCCTTTGTAGAAGTAGGAATTGGACATGGCTCCAACATCAAATCCTCATCTACACCATCATCATGATATTCTGTTGAGTATACAATATTGAAAAGAGGAGAAATGTGAATCCCATATGGAAACTCCATCTTATATGCATTCCTTAAATCATGTTTCTTCAAAATTTTGTAGTAGCCAAGTTTCTTCATCTTCAACTTGTTGTAGGTACCCAGTAGAAATTGTTCCTTTCTCAAATATACCATAACATGATCTCCAACTTGGAACTCCTTATGTATCCTCTTTTGATCTACCCTAGCCTTAGTTCATCTTGGAAATATGTGCTTGCACCTCCTCATGTAGGTTCTTGACATGTTCAACAAAGTCTTCTGCCTCAGCACTTGTCCTCTCTCCTTGCTCCATTTTCCTCAACTCTCATGCAGTCCTTGGACTACTCACATACAAAATTTGGAATGGTGATCTAGTAGTACTTCTATTTATAGAATTATTGTAAGAAAACTCTGCTTGTGTTAGAATCAAATCCCATCCCTTGGGTCTATCTCCTACTAAACACCACAACAAATTACCCAAACTTCTATTCACTCTTTCTATTTGTCCATTAGTCTATAGATGATGTGCAAAACTAAATTTCAATTCTATCTTCAACTTTTTCCACAAAGTCCTCCAGAAATACCCCCCAAATTTAGTATCTCTATTAGAAACAATACTTTTTGGGAAATCATATAGCCTCATCATCTCTCTGAAAAACAAATCTACAATATGCACTATGTCATGAGTCTTGTTGCATGGAATGAAATGTGTCATCTTGGAGAACCTATCAATCACCACAAATACTGAGTCATTACCCCTTTGTATCTTTAGCAATCTAAGAACAAAATCCATACTTATGTCCTCCCAAGGCTTTAATGGAATAGAAAATGGATGATAGAGTCTAGTATTTTGACTAAATCCTTTGGCTATTTGACATACTTGAAAACTCTATGCAAAATTCTTCACATCCTGTGATAATTGAGGCTAAAAATAATGATCTCTAATAATAGTAATGATCTTATCTCAACCAAAGCATCCTACCATCCCTATGTTGTGCTTTTGCTTGATCAAGTTTTCCTTCATTTAACTCCTTGGAATACACAATTGACTTCCTTTGAACAACATACCATCCTAAATCATCTAATATAGCCACCTGGTCCTATCAAGAGTAACAAGTTACAAGCCTTCCAAGCCTCTGCAAAGTCATGACTCTTAGGGTATAGATTCTTAAGCTCATCAAACCTAATTACTTCAACATACATTACTGTCAACAAAAATGGTCTCCTACTTAATGCATCTACAACTCTATTAGACCTTCCACTTCTATTTTTCAATACAAATGCATAGCTTTGCATGAACTCTACACATTTCAAATGTCTTTGATTCAATTTACCTTGACTATTTAGATACTATAATACCTAATGTTCAGTATACAAAACAAATTCTTTTGGCAACAAATAATGCCTGGATTTTTTTAAGGTCTAAACTATTGCATAGAACTCCTAATCATAAAAATAATACTTCTTCTTTGCATCATTCAATTATTCACTGAAATAGGAAATAGGTTTACCTTCTTGGCTCAATATAGCCTCAACACCTAGAATACTTTGTTAAACTTAGGAAGTTTCAAGACAGGTTGTTCTATCACCTTCTTCTTCAACAATTCAAAACTCCAAGCAGCTGTTGTAGCCCACTTGAACTCTTTTCTATTTCCTCTCATTGTTTTAGTTAGGGGTGCTTATATACTACTAAAATGCCTAATGAATTTCCTATAAAAAACTATCTAGACCATGGAATGACCTCACCTCAGTGGAAGACCTTGGAGTAGGCTATTCTAAGATGACCTTCACCTTCTCTAGGTCTATTTTGAGACCCTCAACTGATAGAACAAACCCCAAATAGACTAACTCCCTTTTGAAAAAGCTACACTTCTTCAAATTAATCAAAAATTTCTGTTCCCTAAACCTTTCAAGGACACTATGAATGTGCAATAAATATTCATCCAAATATTTACTAAAAATAAAAATATTATCTAGCTAGACAATAAAAAATTTTCCCAAAAATTTCTTTAATACCTCATTCATAAGTTGCATGAAGTGCCTGACACATTGGTCAGTCCAAAGGGAATGAATAACCACTCATATAGATCCTCCTTGGTCTTGAATGTAGACTTCCACTCATCTCCCTCTCGTATCCATATTTGGTGATAGCCACTCTTGAGATCTATCTTTGTGAAGTACTAAGCTCCACTCAAATAGTTGATAAGATCATCCATTCTTGGTAAAGGAAACTAATACTTGATAGTTATTCTTTTTATAGCCCAAGAGTTTGTACACATTCTCCACTCTAGATCCTTCTTTGGTGCTAGCACTATAGGTACTACACATGGACTCAAGCTATCTTGAATGAAACATTTCCTCAATAGCTCCTAAACTTGTCTGTTTATCTCCTTAGTCTCATTAGGAGTCATCCTATGAGTAGCCTTGTTAGGTAAACCAGCTCTAGGGACTAAATATATTTGATGACTAATTTTCCTTACTAGTGGCAACCCTTCTAGAAAATTATTAGAGGTGACATCTCCATACTCACTTAATAGACTTGAAACTTCAAGTGGAGTTTCAATACTACCTTCCTTATCTTTTCTAGGAATCAAAGCATAACATATATGTTGATGTTTCATGTCATCAAGAAATTTTCTTCCATCAACAAGACTTACTCTAGCACTATTACATACCTTTTCATCCTCCTTTATCAAGGGCTTCACTTTGTGAAAAAATCCATCCTTTTTTAGAGAGTATGTATTTGCATGATTATCATGTACAACATACCTATCAAACTACCATATCCTTTCCAATAATAAATGGACGACATTCATTGGAATGATGTCATAGAGAACCTCATCATGGTAACTCCCATTCTCAAACTTTACCAAACATTTCTCACCAACTAAGACCTTATGATCATCCTACACCCAAGTAATCCAATAAGGTTTGGGGTGTTTCTCCCTCTTGAGCTTTAGCTTTGAGACCATCTCCTCTAACACCAAGTTGTCAGTGGTTGCACCATCAAAAATCACATCATGACATTTACCCTTACACTTGCACCTAGTACAAAAAAAACTCCTCCTTTGTCCAAGTTTAGTCTTACCACTTAGTAAGACACTTTCATTAACTAGAACCTCTCCTCCTTTTTCATCCTTTGAATGTGATGACTATGCATCATCATCCACACATGCAACCCTTACTTCACCATCAGTTCTCCTATCCACCCTTCCTTAGCATTAAGGGCATTTGAAGGCTCAATGACCTTCTTCATTACAATAAGAATAGGTAACACAAAAGCCTCCTCTTCCTAAAAATTTTCATGTCCTCTACCTCTTCCTCTTTGATCTCCAAAATTTTGATCACAGGTGTAGTTGAAACCCTTGTTCCTCTACTTTTAGCTAGTACCCATATCTTCATTTTTCTTCTGGTTCTCATTTTATCCTCCAAATGACCTACCACCACGCCTTCGTCCTTGACTACATCCTCTTTTCTTTCCATCAAACTTTTTGTTTAACTTCTCCTCAACTCATAAGGAAAAATGGCATGCCTTTTCAATGCTAGTCATTCTAACTAGACTTAACTCCTGCTGACCGCTACCCACTAAGGTAACAGACAACCTTCTCCTTCTTTTCTTCTACATGCCTTGCCCTAATAAGGACTTGGTAAAACTCCTCTATGTATTCCTAGACAAATTTTCCTGCTTGGTTTAACCCTTGTATCTTCTTGAACAACTCAAGCTTGTAATCACTAGGAATGAACTGTTTCTTTAGTTTGTCCACCATGAAATCCCATCTTGTGATTTTCTCCTTTCCTCTTCTATTTCTTTCCAACTAAATCTCTTGCCACTATATTTTGGCATGACCTTTCATTTTGGCATTTTCAAACTTAACCCTATTAGGATCCCTAATATCCTCATACTCAAAATATTCCTCTACCTCATTGATCAAGTCAATCAACACATCTGAGTTTAGATTTCTTAAAAACATGCCGACATCAATTTTAGGTCTTTTTTCCAAGCATTGAAATGGCCCTAAAAAGCCTCTCCTCCACCTAGTTTAGGAATCCTGCATCTCCTTCCCTTTCTTGAGCAATATTTCCTTCTTTATTTTCTTCCTCACTTTTTTCACCTATGACAACATTCATCCCTCTACGAATCTCCTCCTATAATGCCTGGACTTTTCTTTAGAAGGCTCTAACCTTAGGAGTAACAACTTTGAATCTTCCACCACACTCCCTTCATGAAGGAATATTCTTGTATCAATACCCACAACCACACAATCCTAGTGCAAACTACCTCATAGTTAATGCTCTATCTACACACTCAAGAAAACATCTCTGAGACCACTTGATGGGGACACAACCCAAGACAAAAATGAATGCAGCAAGAAAATGGAAATATTATTATCAAAAGAGATCTACTATTACATTTAATACAATAAAAATAGACTCCATGACATGCCCTATGGGCATACAATGTTACCAGATTTTGGAGAAAAACCATTCTCACAGTACCTTCTCCCAAACTACACCAAAAAATGCCTTTACAATGCTAGAATTGTTCTTAAGTAAACTAAATTAGGTTTAGTGTTAGGAATACATTTTAGAATATGCCATTTGGCATCCACTACCAAAATAAAAGGTTCTATAAACATGTTAGAAGTTGATGTAAAATTAGAAGAATCCATAAATGGTAGTCCAACTTCCAAGAGGCATAACTTTTGATCTGGGACTTTGATTGACAAAATATTTACATTTTTGGAAAGCTCTCCAAGAACTCTATAGCTCTATGGATCAAATTTTATTATTCCCCATTTCTTGGCCCTATACAAGGCTGTTTAGTGCCTTAAATCAAACTTTGAAGTGCTCTTAGGAGGTCTCTGGGCAACTTAAAATTGTAATAACTTTAAAATCATAAAGCTTTTTGACCTAATTCTTTTTCTAGACTTCTTTAAATTAAAATTATAATCATCCCTTCAACTTACACCCTCTAGCTCATTTTTAGTTATGGCTCAATTACAAAATAACTTATTTTCTACATTGGCACATATCCCAAGATGTTCAAAATCTCTAACCCAAAAAACCAATAGTGGAACTATGAGAGTTGGAATCTTTATTTGACCCAAATGGGTATCCAAAAATGAAAAAACTTTAAATAGAAACTAACACTAAGCATATTTTTGGGTGATACAAGATTTCCCTTACACCACTCGATGCTCCTACATCACTAATTTGTATAACTTCCACTGTCAATGGTTACCTTGCAATATTTTTCATCCATCTTACAAATAGTTTTGAAAAGACTTATCCTTAGGATAGATTCCTCATCACTTCCATTATTACATAAGGTTCTTCTTACCATCAAATTTTCACCAGCCTCAGGTCCACTTGGTTAAACCTCAATGTCTCCTTGAATCACAATATTTCTATTACCTTGCCCAATTTCCTAGGATCTACACTCAATGGATATATTTTCCCTTCTTTACAACATCTAAAACAATTACCATGAAAACCACCTCTAGAATAAGAGTTAGCTCTTCCTCGGTAAGAACTAGTACCTCCTTAGTAGGAATCACCACCTTTCTATCAATCTTTCTGATGGGGTCACAACCCAAGAACAAAATGGACACAACAGAAAAGGGAAAATTATATTAATTGAGAAAATAAGCTAGTACAAATAGTACAGGAAAATAAACTTCAAAACATGCCCTAAGGGCTTACAATAGCATAAATTTGGAGATAATTTCTTCTTTCAGTACCTCCTCTCCAACTCCACTTCGAACTGCCTTTTACAATGCCAAAAATCTCCTTAAATAGATCCCGGAGGGTTAAGGACAAGGAGTACATTCTAGAAAGTGCTAGTAGGCATCCACCGACCAAATAGAAGGTTCCAAAAACTGCATTAGAAGTTGGCGCAAATCTAGAAGAATCCAGAAATGGTAATAAAACTTTCGGGAGGTGTAACTTTTGAACCGTAGCTTCGATAGATGAATCGTTTACATTTTCAAAAATCTCTCAAAGTTCTCTATAGCCCTATGGACAAGCTTTTCTTGTCTCCCATTTTTTCCCTTTTCGAGGTCATTTAATGCCCCTAACCTAACTTTGAAGCATTCTTAGGAGGTCTCCAAAACTTGAAAAATTGCAATAACTTTCAAGCCATGGGGCCTTTTGACCTAATTCTTTTTCTGGAATGCTCTAAATCATGATTAAATTCATCTGGCCAATTCACACCTTCTAGTTTACCAAAATGATGGCCCAATTGCATGCTCCTATTTTTTTGGGATTTTCAAACACACTGATAGTGGAACTGTGAGAGTTGGAACCTTTATTTGACCCAAATGGGTATCCAAAAATGAAAACACATGAAACAGAAACTAAGTCTAAGTACATTTTTTGGGTGACACAAGATTGCCCTTATACCTCTGGATGCTCCTGCATCACTTTCCTTTATCATCATTCTTCAAGAGGAATCTAATCTCTATTACAACACTTGAAGATGGACATAAGGTTGCATTAATGGATGGTAAAGTAATGACCTACTCTAAGAACTCTTCATTTAAGAAATCAAAGTTGATTGGTCAAAGAAAAGGATACTTGTAAGAATTAAATATAGAACCTATTCAAGCCTTAATACATGAAGTAGCTGATACAAAAAAAGTGTGGCTTAAAAGGTTAGGGAACCTAAACTTCAAAGCCTTATCGATGATGGAGAGGATGGTTACTAGTTACCTAAATTAAATAAAGCTCATTCTAGCATATGCAAAGGATGTACACTAGGTGAAAACACCAAAATTCCATTTCAAATGAGCACTAGAAAATATAACAATGTTTTAAAATTAGTTCGCTCAGATTTATGTGGACCTATGTTTGTTCCTTTAGATTTTCCCTTATCTTCCACAAAACTATTAGATCCACCACCTTTTCCATAAGATCTACCACTACCTCTCTGGAATCTACTAGCTCTACCTCTTTGTCTTTGTTCATGCTTATTTCTCATTATTTCCTTAGCTATCAAGGCATATTGATATGCTTCCTACATACTTTTCAATTTCATAAAAAATATCTAATCTTGAATTCTAGATCTCAATCCATTTAAATACCTTGCAATTTTCTCAACAACATCATCCACATGTCTAGATTTGATGTTGAATCTATAGAATTCCTCAATATACTCCTTCACAATCATGTCTCTTTGTCTTAAATTTTGCATCTTTCTCAACAAGATAACATGGTAATTAGCAAAAACGAATTTGTTCTTTACCTTGTTCACCATTTTCACCCAAGTTCTAATATTTTCCTTTCCTCTCCTTTGTCTATCAGTTTGCAAATGCTCTCACCACAATGACGCATGTCTTTTCAACCTACTAACTACAATTTTCACCATCCTATTATCAAGAGTGTTTTTATTCTCAAAGAACTTTTCAATTTTAGAGATCTAATCCAACACTACATTGGTGTCCAATTTCCCATCATAAGTAACAACTTCTATAATAGGCTTTGAAATTTTTATAGAAAATACTCTCAACAACCTTGCTTCATCTTGATCTTCTTTAGGTTCAGGATTAAGGTTTGGTGCTACTACTTCATCATCACTTACATCATCAAGATGTGCTCCTCTCCTCGCACCTATCTCCAAAACATCTAATCTAGCTTCAGTTTGTCTCAAAGTATCTAATATTATATTATCATCATTTCCTCTACCTCAAACCATCTTTACAAATTAGGTTCCTACGAGATTGTAACCCTTTGCAAGTGGTAGGTCAAATCCTTAGATCTTCTTCTCCATAACCAAATTTACTTATGGTTCTATGCAATCCACTGTCCACAAGGACAAACTTTAGGCTCTAATACCACATGACATAGGGAAGTATGAAAAACTAGGGCTAAAGGCACACCCATCTATTCAAACCACCTACACAAAGTCAACACAATGGAAATAACAAAAGATAAAACCAACTCTAGAGATAGAGGAAAAAATCCTTCATTCATATATTCATCCAAAGATTGATTACATGCCCAATTGTAAGGCCTTCTAGTTTATGGCCACATATATCAATTCAATTACAATTCTCGATGATCAAACTTCACACTCTAGTTTTTCTCTCTCTAAACTCTTACCCTAAGACTCTAACCAAGCTCTCTTAAATACATGCATGACCACAAGTCAGCTTATTAAAAATACAAATAAATAAAATTTCATATTCAATGCTAGGCTAAGTCATAAGTTTTCTCACAATAGATATCTAATACTAAACTAAATACAAAGGTCAGCCTCAATAGGAAACTAGACACAAACAACTCAAAAAATGAATACTCCATGAAATAATGACACTCAATATCCAAACAAAATTAGCATCCAAATGAACTCAACATCCAAAAAAAACTGGCAACTAGATGAATTTAGCATCCAAAGGATGACTCTACAACCAAAGAACACTTTGCAGCAACTGTGAACTCAACATCAATCAAGAAGCTCAACATCCACTAAATGGTCAACATCCAGTGAGAACTTTATAATGCAAGACATTGCAACTTGGTAGAAACTAAGAAAACTAAAAACATGTAGGATAATAGTGTTGGTCTCAGATTGGTTTTGACAATTGAGTGTCAACGCACTTAACCAATTCTCAAGTTGATGTCAAGTATAATACAGATGTCGAGCTATAGTATGTGCTGAGCCATAAATTCAATAGGTGGTGAGTGAACTTCATGTGCCATGCAAGTATCCAATGCTGAGTGATAAGTGACGCTGAGTCACTATAGGTGTTGAGTAAAGTATAGATGCCAAGGAAAATAGAATTGCTACAGGAGCTGAGTGAGACAGAATTCTTAGATGAGTCGAGCATCAACAACTAGTAAGTGCCAAGTAACACAAAATCAACATATGAGTTTGTGCCTTCAAAAACTCAGATGTAAACCATTTTTTAGCTAACTCAGAATGAATCTTGAAGGATCTTGAAGATAAGATCAAATCTTTTGTATTTCCTATGTAATCAAAATGTAGCTAATAAGAAAAATGGAGAAAGCATGCAACCAATAGAAAAAGTAAAAGAATTGAGCAGAAAAAGAAGAATGAATATTGATCATAGATTCATAACTAACCCTTGTATACACTAATCTAATATGCTAGAAATACTAATTCAATGGAAGCATTTACACATTAAACTAACATAACATATAAGAGAGACAAAGAAAAGATAAACACAAATGAGAATGTGAGCCATGGATAGGCTCTCTCAATGAGATTGTTCTCTTATTTTTGGGATGTTTCTATTTATGGATTGGGGATGTATGCTCAAGTGCTCAAAATGGCTTCAATGGAGATGGGTAATAACAAATTGGTAGCTTTGTGAGCTCCCAATTTGGCATTATAAGCATATGGGTATGGATTTTGGCTCTCAAAAGGGCATGATAATTTTAGCTCAAGGATTGTGATGAAATGGCTTGGGAAGGGATTCAATTTATAGGCTAAGGGCTTGAGGGATGGAGGGCTAAGATGCAAGGAGAGATGAAGGCTTAAGGAGGGCTAGGATGCACTCAAAGGAGAGCACATAGATTGTGCTTGTTTAGCACCAATGGGAAGGTGACATTTTCACAAGGAGGATGAGTGTGAGAGGGTAGGGTAAAAGGTTGGTTAAAGGCATGATGAGTGAGGTTGAGTATGTAAGAGAGATGTAAGAGGAATGAGTGTGGAAGAGCGAAGAGTGTGGAAGATGGATGTAAGAGTCATGAGTGGGCTTGTAAGAGTCTTTTATGGTTTGTAAGAGCACTCATGACTTGGTGGTTGGGATTTTTGAGGGGAGACTTTGGTTTGGTTTAGGAAATTCTTAAACTTGCTTAGGGAATGTGACAACATTAGGGGGTGGATTAGGCTTGGGTTTAGGATTAGATTAGAGATGTTAGAGATGTGCAAGTGGATGGCATTAATGAGGGTGGGTCAGTTAGTGGCTAAGCTTGGTTAGTATGGGTGGATGGGGTGGATTAGGCTAAATGGAGGATTAGAGATAAGTTAGGGGTTTTTAGATTTGAGGATTTTATTTATCAAATAGATTTATTTAATAAATGGGGATTTTTTAAATTAGATAGAAGAATAAGATTTAATTGATAAATAATAGGTTATTTGATTTATCAATTAGGACTATAGATGATTTAATTAAATTAATCAGCTAGGGATGGAAAAGGATTAATTAAATAAGAATTTAATTAATGATGCCTTTAGAGATAGCTAAATTAGATTACCAAAGCAGTGTAATCAAATTTAGGTGTCTACATTTTGCCCTTCTTTGACATAGTGTTGAGACAACACTATTTCAAAGAAGTTCGAGTGAAGACGACATGAGGAAGATGTTTTAGCAACAATTTTACACCAGTCACAGATAAGAAGAGGAGAGACTAGACTTGGATGATGCCCCCTCAAGAAGGTAGTGAAGAGATGAAAGAGGCTCGATGGCTTCTTGAAAAGTACAAGAAATTGAGACAAGCAGAGACACAAATTGTCAAAGAGGAGGGGCTGAATTAGCTCAAACTCTCACTACAGGAAAATGATAAAGGAAAATTAGAAGCACAATAGTAAAGAAAGCTTAAGACTTTCTAGGATTGGGGGGATGATGCAAGAGCAGAGTGCTATAAAAAGAATCCATGGTAGGGAGATGGATGATGGAATGATAAAGTTGATGCAACAGGATTTCAAAGAGTCAGATTGGCGGATGATGTGTTTTAGAGATCCCTAGGACTAGGATTATGGATCTCGAAAGATGAGGCTTGGTGGACTGATTTGATTGGTGGATCCCTAAGACTAGGATTGTGGATCCCTAAAGCTAAGCATGAGGAGTGATTCAAAGAGATACAGATGCAGGATATGGATGGGGGATAATGGAGATGAAGGGATTCCATTGAAGCTTTTTTTTTGAGTGGGGAGGATACTTCAAAGGGAAGTACCACCATGTAGTTGAGCACTAGATTTGCTATAGGACTGTTGGTTAATTGCCAAGGTTACCAAGAACATCAAGGCCTTTTCACCAACCGTCCAGAGGACTGACGAACTGACTCAAAACAAACACGCAAGGATTGCCCCAGTATCACACATGAATCTCAGAGGAAGCAACATGGAAATGACACTGGGTAACCCACAAGTAGAAAAGAAAACAAGAAAAAGACATGATCAAGGCCTAATGCTCAGATTTTCCCATTCACAGTATACCATGATATGGAAGATCGTGGCAACCTTGAAGAGGGAACAAAAAGATTGCTTGGAAAATATATTTCAAGACCCAAAAGGGAAGATCCCAAATCAAAAGAAAATGAAAATCTAAAAGAGAACCATTTGCCAACGAGATGGGTAGGATGAGGTACTATTGGACCAAGATCAGACATGAGGAAAGCTATATCTTGCAAGGACCTATCAGAGAGTACCTAAGTTGGTGGATTTGGATGAGTGATGCATCTGGCAAGCTGAACTAAGAAGGATAAAACTTTTGGTGACAGGAAATCTAGCTAAAGGATGCATTGGAATAGCTAACCAAGGTGTGCGATGTGTGCAAGATGTTGATCAAGGATGAACTGACACGAAAGTCGGATAGATACAATGGTACTAAGCTAAAGAGGATGCACAAGCTGACAGACTAAGACATGTTATAAATGTACAAGTTTGTTCATGTTTTGGTTTTTTGTGAGATGGAAATGTTTGTGAAGGATGGGATGTCTATAATAGTTGATATGTGGATAGGTAGATGGTTTGCGAAAAGATTAAGTGAAAATGGGGTTCTTTGTGTGCATGTGATAGGATACAAGCTAGGATACAATATTATTTACAAGATGGAATATGGTACAAGCTTTGGAAAATATTCAGATATACAAGGTATGGTACAAGATTTACAAAGTATAATACAAGCTTTGGTACAAGATTTACAAGCTGTACAGGAGGTATTTACAGGCTTCATCAGAATTTGGATATTTGGTTGGAACACCAGGGGAACAAGCAGTTGTGTTATGGGACGATGAATGGATGGATGAGGGATAGTATAGTGATAGATAATGGATTATTCTTAGTACACAAGGTGCCTGAATTACCAAGTTTTCACCAAAGTACCTATCCAAGGCTCTTGAATTGCCAAGTTTTCACCATTGGACGCTTGTTTCTCTTTACTATTTTATTTTTTATTTTTCAAAAGCTGGGTATACCAAGGATCTTCAAGCATAGAACTTCTTGAGATGAATGATGTTAGTAGGATCATTCAAGATTTCCCCTTCTAGTGTAGATAGTTGATAGGCTCCAAAGCCAAAATATATAGTGACAACATAAGGACCGAGCCATGTAGGTTCAAACTTGCCTTTCTTTTCTCGATCTACTTGGACTTTCATATTTTCTATGAGGACCATGTTGACTGGCTGAGAGTGTTGTGGTAGCACCTTCTTGTTGAAATTCCTTTTGAGATGAGTTTGATAGATTGTGAGATGATCATAAGCTTGTTGTTGCTTCTCATCTAAGAGATCTAGCTGGGTGAGCCGAGCTACTTTGTATTCTTCATCTGATATTTGCCCTTGCAAAGATATGTGCAATGAGGGAAGTTCAACCTCTATGGGTAGTACCACTTTGGCACCATAGAATAAGGAGTATGGAGTTGTTCCTGTGGATGTATGGAAGGAGGTTTGATAGGCCCATAGAGCCAGATTTATTTGTAGGTGCCAATCGCGACCGGAATCATTGACAACTTTCTTTAGGATTTTGAAGAGGGTTTTGTTAGTTGCCTCTACCTAGCTGTTACCTTGTGGGAAATATGGGCTAGAAAAGTGGTGATGGATGTGGAGGGAAGTGCATAATTCTTCCATGTTGAGATTTTCAAAGTTACCTCCATGGTCAGTGAAGATGGTGGATGGGATGCCAAAGCGACACACAATGTGGTACAAGATGAACTTGGAGACCTGAACTCCTGTAGCTGAGACTAGGGGTACTGCTTCCACCCACTTAGTGAAATAGTTTGTAGCTGTTATTATCAATTTATGTCCATTAGATGAGAGAAGTGTGATAGTTCCAACTAGATCAAGGCCCCAACAAGCAAAAGGCCAAGGTGGTGCAATAGGCTGTGGATCTTGTGCTAGAGCGTGCACAAGATTTGCGTGCTGCTGACATGGGAGACACTTTCTGACAAAGTCACAAGAGTCTTCTTCAATGGTAGGCCAATAGTAGCCTACTCTAAGGATTTTTCATGCTAGGAAAATACCACTCATGTGGGCATCGCAAAGTCCAGAGTGTACTTCTTTTAACACCATCGCGGCCTCGTTTTCATCCAAACATCGAGAGAGTATCGTGATAACCCTGACGATATAGGGTATTGGCTATGATAACATAGCGGGATGATTTTTGGATGCAGTTCTAGTGTTGGGTACGTGTGAGGTGAGGGGATATGATACCATCATTAAGGTAAGCGTGAATTTCATGGTACCAAGGGGATTGGGGACCAACCAAGATACAAACACGGTTTGAATCCTCATTCGCATAGGCGGGTGTGAGGAGCTGCTTGACTAAAAAATCATACTGTGTAGCTGCTTGGGGAATTTCCAAGAGTGAGTCGATAGTAGCCATAGCATCTATTGCTTTGTTCTACATTCGAGGTACTTGTGTAAACTGAAGCTTTGTAAAATGTTGGGTTAGCTGATCAACTAGCTCTTTGTAGGGTAATAGCTTTTCATCTTTGGTTTGATATTCATTTAGGACTTTCTTGATGATGAGCTAAGAATCACCAAAGATTTGTAACTCAGTGATTTTCCATTCGGTTGCTATCTTTAATCCTGCTATGAGAGCCTCATATTTTGCTATATTGTTGGTACTAGGGAATTGTAGCTTGAAGGCTTTTGGAATATAATCTCCTTGAGGTGTGACCAGCAATATTCCTACCCCTGAGCCATGGGATGTGTATGAGCCATCAAAATAAAGCTTCCATGGGGGTTGTTCTTTAATTAGACAGATATGCTCATCTGGAAATTCAGTGAACAAAGGATATGCATCTACTAGAGGTGCATCGGCTAAATGATCTGCTATAGCTTGCCCTTTGATTGCCTTTCTGTCCACATACTGGATGTCAAACTCGCTAAGGAGCATAACCCATTTGGCTAGCCGACCTGAGTGCTGTTCTAGAGAGCATATACTTGAGAGGATCAATTTTGGATACTAGTTGGATGGTATGACTTAGCATGTAGTGGTGAAGCTTTTGAGTTGAGAAAATAACTGCCAAACAAGCTTTTTCCATAGGAGTGTAATTGAGTTCATAACCAACTAGGGTTCTACTGATATAGTAGATGGCTCTTTCCCTACTATAATCATCGTGTTGTGCTAGAAGTGCCCCTAGAGCAGCAGGTGTTTCTGATATGTATAAGATCAAGGGATAACTAGGAACTGGTGGGACCAAGATAGGGGGATTGTTGAGATATTGCTTGAGCTTATCGAAGCTGCGCTGACATAAAGGATCCCACTTGAAGTTCTCATCCTTCTTTAGTAAATGTGAAAATGGTGTACACTTATCTGCAAGCTGGGAGATGAAGCACCAGACGGATTGAAGCTTTCCCTGAAGAGAGCGAAGCTGTCGTAGTGTCTGGGGAGGAGGCATGTCTAAGATAGCCTTGACCTTCTTGGGGTCGATCTCTATAACTCATTTAGAAACTATGAAGCCTAGAAGCTTGCCAGATGTGACCCCAAAGACACACTTCTTGGGATTTAGCATGAGATGATATTGGGCTAACCTATCAAAGACTTTCTCTAAGTCAGCGAGATGATCCATGAAGGTGTGAGATTTGACTAGGATATTATCCACATAATCTTCCAAAATGCTATGGATAAGATCATGGAAAATGGTTGTCATAGCTCTTTGATAGGTAGCCCCAACATTCTTTAGGCCAAAAGGCAACATGGTGTAGCAAAAGGTTCCCCAAGGGGTAGTGAATGTTGTCTTATGATGATCCTCTTCTATAATCTTGATCTGATTATACTCGAAAAATACATCCATAAGGGACAAAATTTCATGTCCAACTATAAGATCTATAATCATATCTATGTTGGGCAAGGGAAAATCATCCTTTGGACAAGCTTTGTTAAGATCTCTGAAATTAGTGTAGATTCTGATGTCACCGAAAGGCTTAGTGACAGGGACCATGTTGGAGATCCACTCTGAGTAGTTGATAGGTCGGATAACCTTAGCACCTAACATTCTTTCTAATTCAGCTTTGACTAGTAATGCTACTTTGGGGTGCATTTCTCTAAGCTTTTGTCTGACGGGCTTGATCTTTGGGTCGACTGCAAGATGGTGAACTACAAGCTTTGGATCCAATCCTGGCATGTCCTAATATGACCATGAAAATCAGCCAATGTTCTCTCTTAAGACCTCAAAGAGGAGGTCAGCTTGGTCTTGTGATAGGGATGCAGCAATGTGAACAAGTCTGGGGATCTCTGAAGAACTGATGTTGACTTCTCTAGTATCTTTAATTAGAATAGAAGACACCTCTGATCGATTATCTTGAGGAGGCAATACTAAATCCTAATTTTCTACTTATGGCTCTAGATGTTCTGGCTGAGGGGTTCTCTTTGCTACCTTAGCCAATCCCAAATTCACCTTAGTTCCAGTTTTGGGTGTATCAGAACTAGGTTGGGGATTTTCTCCAAAATACCCCTTGGGATCTAGCTTGTAGATATAGGCAGAATCTAGCTTTGTTTTCTTATGAGGAGTTTTGGCTCCCATGATTCTTAAAAGTGCTT
This sequence comes from Cupressus sempervirens, assembly GCA_028749045.1. Lineage (NCBI taxonomy): Eukaryota > Viridiplantae > Streptophyta > Pinopsida > Cupressales > Cupressaceae > Cupressus > Cupressus sempervirens. The sequence continues at coordinate 161,860,634 of CM053793.1, read as the reverse complement.
CCTCTGATGTGAACTCATCAATGTGTATGACACTTGGTTGGCCCCAATCTATGAGTTGTGGATGAGCGAGTGGTAGGTCAATGAGATGGATGGATAGTTCTCAGAAAATAGAGTCTCCTAGGAAGATTTGGTCTGGGATATCGTTGTAGGCTCTCTTTTCAACTTCCTTAGGAATGACTTTGATTTTGACAAGGTTGCGGTGGATGTTCGAAAAAGTGTGACCATTCTCGTTGGTGCCCCTAGTTGTGGGTATGCCAAACCCAAGACTTGACTTCGATTCCCGCTTGTGTGCGTCGATGGGGCATTGCATGCCTCTTTCTTCTAGACCTAGTCCACCTCCTCCATAGTTCCATTTTTTAGTGATGAGCTTATGTTCTTGGGGATACTTCTGGCTGAAGTGGTCAAGGCGTACTTGATTTCTTGTAGGTGCATCCTTATGTAACCAATTGTTGATATCTAGAGTGAGCTCTTCATGAAGAGGGGTTTTTGAGGATACAAAGGTGATTGGGCCAAACTATTTATATCTAGGAGGTGGAATCTCCTTAGCTTTGTGATATGTCGGTCATCCATGGGCATGTGGATCAAGTGGGAGTGCCCCGATAGAAAATGCATCTGACCGACTATACTCTCCACAACCTTTTTTATTGATCTTCACGGTAGATAGGGTGGAGGTGAGGATAGTTTTTGGGTCATTACAAGTGTGGGATGAGCTAGCGATGGCTATGCCGATATCAATTCTAGGGAAATGATTTGTATATGAGGCTTCAATCGCATTGCAGTAAGCAAAGGGTTCTGGATTGGCATGGATGGTCACCTTAGTACCCTGATGCAAAAACTTGATGCACTGATGGTACGTGGATGGAATGGCTTTCATGGCATGAATCCATGGGCAGCCGAGGAGGATGTTAAATGGTAGGTTTAGATCAATAACATGGCAAACTATCTCTTGGATGATCGGCCCAACCTTGATTGGATGCAAAATAGTTCCTTATGTGGTTCTTTCCAAGTTGTCATAAGCTTTGATGGTGATAACCTCACTGATCATATCTGCCTTAGTATACCCAGCTTGTTTTATGAATTTTAGGGTGCAAATATTCAAGGCTGATCCATTATCTATCATTACACTTTTCATGGCAAAATTGGATACCATGATGGCTATGTGAAGTGGAAGGGTGTGATCTGGCTTGACCACGGGTATGTCGGTGGTTTTGAATGATAGGGTGCATGAGGAGGATAGGTGTCCAACGAGATTGCAAAAATTAGTAGCGTTGATATCTGAAGGGACACGAGATTCTATGAGAGCACCATCAAGGATGTTTTTGTACACAGGACTAGTGCAGAGAAGGTCTAAAATGGAGATTTGGGCTGGCATGTTTCCAAGGTGCTCCAAGATATTGTACTAGCTTTTTGATGGAGCTGATGGTGCTGATGAAACTGGTGGGCCTACAATGTTAAATTGTGCTCTTCGAGTGGTGACTGCACACTCATTGTCTAGTCCTTAGATATTGATAACATTGACAAAATGCTCTTTCTTGGATATACAACCTATAAGGCTACCATAGTCTATATAGGATGAAGTGTGGTCATTGTTCTTCCCATGCTATTGGTTTGGCTGGCAATTGTTGGTGTTTTTGTTGTTTTGGATAGGTGCTTTTCCAAGATTTTGGTTATTGTGAAGAGGAAATGCATTTTGATAGATCTGTAAGCCTGCATTGGGAGAGGTTTGTGCTCCAACTGTGATTTCTTTTTTATCAATGAGGTCCTGCACATAATCTTTCAGTTTCATGCATCTGAGGGTGGTGTGATCTTTTACCTTATGAAATTTGCAGTACTCATTGTCTTTGTACCATGTAGCTTTGGATTGGCTTGGGTCAATTTTTTAGGTAGGAGGAAATTGGATGAGGTTTTCCTTGACTAATTTCTCAAAAATGACATCCAATGGCTCACCAACGGGTGTATAGTTTCTAGGTGCAAGTTGGAATCTAGGCTTTTGCCCTGCAGCTACATTGATGGCATTAGCTTGATTGCTAGATCCTTGGAAGTTGGGTCTTGGATTGTGGTTTTGATAGCTTTGGTTACTTTGCTGTTGGTAGTTGATAGCTTGTTGATTGTTTGTTTGATATGGTGCGTTAGACTGATTTTGGGAAGGACCAACAATATTCACATGTCTGGTGTTAGTGACGCCATCTGTTGCAACGTGCTTGTTTTTGTTCCAATACCTAGACTTGTCATTGGAATGTGATTTATTTTGGTTGGTTTCCTTGTAAATCTTGACCACACCATCTTTAATGAGTCCTTGCTCAAGGATCATTCCTTTCTATTTGATATCTTTATAGGTCTACAAATAGTTCATGGTCATGTGGTGAGCCAAGCTGGGATGGGCATTATCAATAAACATTTTCACCACATGGCACTCTGGCAAGGTGTAGGATATGTGGGTGGTAAGGGTTTGCCATCTTTGCAGGTATTTAGCAAGGCTTTCTCCACCTTTTTTCTTAGTGTGGACAAGGTCAACTACTGATAACTCTATTTCAACAAGATGGGCATATTGGGCTACAAATGCCTCAGATAATTTAGTGAAATTTTTAATTGTACCATATGGGATTCTATAAAACCATTCAAGAGCTGGCCCAGCCAAGCTTTTGGGAAAGAGGCGTAAGAGGAAGACGTCACTGTATGCCACTTCTTGGTAGTGCATGTAAAATTCTTTGATGTGGGTGACTGGGTCTCCTTTTCCTCTAAATTTGTCAAATTTAGGTACCTCAAAATGCTTGGGGAATGGAGTCATAGTAATGGTTCTATCAAATGGATAAGGACACACAATCTCAAACTTGAATGTCTTTGGATCATTCCCTTCTTGGTTGGCTTTTAGAGCTGTCTTCATTTGCTCCCATTCTAAATTGATAGGTGATGGCTGGGGTGCCACCAATGTAGGAGTGCCTTGAGGTAGGTATGCGCTAGATGGGGCCACTGAATATGGATGACTGTGAGGGATTTGCTGATAGGGATTGTACATTGTTTGAGCAGTTGCATGGTGGATGACAGGTTGGTGAGGTGGAGGTGGCGCATATTGCTGCATGTGATGCGAGGCTTGCTGTTGATATGGGATTTGAGGTTGGGATTAAGGAACATAAGCTGGCTGTGAGATTAATGGATTTCTTTGTGGAGGTAAGGTATAAGATGGTTGTGAAGCTTGGGGAAAGGATCAGGGGGCTTGTCAAGTTTGACCAATATATGTGGGTTGCGCCCCCATTTGGAATGGTATCTGCAAATAATTGGTGATTGGATGGGGTGGTGGATTACCTCCTAAAAGTGGCATTGAAAAGTAGTTGGTAATAGGAGGTAATGGATTAGTTGGTGGTGGAGGTGGTAGGAATTGAAAGCTTGGGAATGGAACTGATGGGGTTTGATAGCTTGGTGGCTAGATTTGAAGCTTGGTAGAGTGGCGGCAGGAGCTTGGGCCACTTGAGAGCTTGGAAGAACATTGGTGGTAGCTTGTGGGGTTTGATAGCTTTGTGGAGTGAGGGTAGTAGCTTGTGCATTTGTGGCTGATGGCATTGAGCTACAAGGACCTAATGGAAATGATGGGATTGTGCTTTGGGCTGTGGTGAACAAGCTGGGGGTGATGAAAGGTTGATTACTTGGCCCCATGGGTGGCATCCTTGTTGTATATTACTGAGGTTGGCCAAAGATGCTAGCACTGATTTGTACGATGGGTGGATTTGGAAGGCTAGGTTGGGGAGTAGTAGCAACAATAGTGAAGGGAGTGAATGGTGAGGTGTTTTGGGTAAAGGGGGTTTGGAGTGGAGAGGTATGAACCAAGGATGGCATGGTAGTGGCTGGATTGGCTTGCAAAATGGAGATTTTGACTTGGGTGGAGGATGGTATGTTTGGGTCTATTGGATCAAAAGGATTGGCTTGAGGCTCTTCTTTTGGCACATATTGAGGATAATTTGGATCATATGAGCCTATGGGTGGTGGCAGCTACCCAAAAAATGGGTGAGATGGATCTGATAATGGAGGGGGTCTTCTAAAGTCAAAGGTTCCTACATTGTACCTTCGAAAATTTGCCATGATTGTCTCTTTGTTCTTGTCTATAATGGCATTTACCAATACTGCATTTCTTGGTTGGTTCATGAAAGCTTCAATGTTAGTAGGTGATGGCATAGCTTTCTCTGGGCTGAAGGATGGCTGAGTGCTCAAGGGGGGTGATGCTGTTCAATCCAAATGATAGGGCTCCATTGTTTCTTTCTTCTTGGCTAAGTGAGTGATGGATGGCATGAAGATGCAGAATGTTCCTAGGGATGAGATGCAACAATGCTGATGGATGCAAAGGGGGAAGGCTTCTCTATGCAAATGATTTCCTAGGTTGAGGCAAAGCTATATGCCAAACCTAAGTGAGGATTGGGTTGGGAATTCTAACTTTCAAAGATATTTTTCCAAAGTATGAAAGGTCTGCCTTCCTATGTGTGAGCGTGGTGGTGATTGTGTCAACTTAAGGATAGACTAATGATCCTTTAGGAAGAACATGAGATTGACCACTTGTGGATCCCAACCTTTAGCTCAAGGTGATGAGGGATAACAAGTGACAAAGCTAGATTACCCTAGACAAAGCTCTGTCAAAGGGATAACCTTGGTGAGATTGGTGGATTTGGAAGATTTTAGGAATGGCAAACTTTTGGCAAGGTGACAACAATTTTGGAAGCTTAGATGTGAAGTTTTTGGATTGCTGGCTAGATGGTTTGGTTCTAAATGAGATGGATGAGCTAATAATGCTTAAGGGGATAACCTAAGATGGTTGGCTTTTCTACAAAGATGACTCTGAAGTGAAGCTTATCCAAGAAGATGTGGAGAAACAAGGGTTTTTAATCATAGAAATCATGCCTAGTTGGTAAGGCATAAGCAGGATTAACTCCTGGATGTTGGCTAAATTTGATGGTGTGCTCTAACTAGGCCTCTTGAAGTGTTTTTTCGGTAGCTTTGTCCTCTGCTTTGTGGAGTTTGGCAATTCGCGGGCTTGGTGTTATTTCTTTTCTCTTGGCTAAAAGTTCTTGGTATGCCAGAGATGGCTTGAGTTTGACTTTGTGAAACTTCTGTTTGGGTTTGGGTTGTTCTGACATAAATTCTTGAATTTTCTTAGCTTTGGGAGATTCTGATTGTTTTGCTTTGATTTGTTCAACTCTTAAAATAGGTAGTGACTACGCTAAGTGTTCCCTAAGCTAGGATTGACCAAGTTTGGCAAACATTCATTCAACAAGTAAAATAAAATCAAGCAATAGATAGGAACACTCAGATAGAAGTTTGTGGTTCTCAGAATGTGATAATTGCATCGAGGAGTGTGTATGTTCTACAAATGTTTCGATCAGTCACTTTAAACATATTAACATCCTAGATGGTTGTCTGCAAGGCTGACAATTGGTTTAGCTAGGGAGTCTTCGATATACCCAAGGTACATGAGGCCCAAATCTATAGATAAGACCAAAAAGATGTCACACAGCCAAGAGGAGCGGTAACCCACTTCTCCTCTTTTACTTCTCAAGGGTATAAAGTTCCATGAGGCTTAGCCCAAGTGACAAAATCTTGATCCCAAGAGAGGTGTCTTTCGATTCACCTCCCAATTCTTATACTTTGCCGAAACGCAAAAGTTGAGGTCATCCAAGGGGTGATGAAATCCCCAAGCAGGCCTCTTAAAAAAAGAAACAAGGTTTTGGATCTTAATCTTATGCACCCAAGATGGCCTCGAAAGATGATAAGGGGAGAGAAGACTTGGATGACCTTGGGCTAAAAGACACTCTTGTTCTTTTACCAACTAACTCTTATGTGTGCTAATCTAGACTTTGCAAGCACTCATGTTTAAGAGATAATGTTTAATTCCAACTTGAAGCACCAACAAAAGTAAATCAATCGAAGAATACAAGCAAGAAGAAGAGTTAGGGTCAACAAAAAGCAAACTCATGCACCCGAAGGCCCTCCATGTCAAGTTTCAATTGATTTTCTTTAAGGTATTCAAGATTGAGTGTGAGTTTATTTTAAGCCCAAAACAAAGACGTGTGAGATTCAATTTCAAGCATGCGCTTGAAGGCCCTCCACGTCAATAGTTGTTTAATTTTAGTGCTCAAACTTGAAGTGTGTATCAATTTAATCTGGATTTTTGAACATTTACGAATTTTGATAAAATTAAAGCAACCATTCAAAGACCAAGTGAGTGAGTTAGATTGTGAAACATTTAACACCTTTTTCAAGTAGACCCATCCCCATAAATGGCGCTGAGATTGCAACCAATGGTTGAATTGATGGGTGATTAGAAAAGAGGTGAGTCCAAGGAACTACTCAAATTGATTTTTGCAAATTTGTGTTTAACTTAACAAAGCTTCTTAATTTTTCCAAAAATCAAACTTTGCCTAAATTGCATGTGGAAAAGAGATTTATTTTGTTCAATTTTAAAAGCTTCAAATGAATGTTTGATTTTTTTTTTGTTGTGTTTTTAAACATACAGGTTCATTTGTTAGAGTTTTGAAAATATGCAAAGATAATGACTTGGACAAGATAGCCAAAAAGTAGGTGACCAAAATCGAGAAAAAAATACAACAGGCGGAGATGCCAAAACTTGCAGACGCTGAAACTCGTAGACGCTGCAACTCGCAAACGACAATCTGATGAAGAAGGAAGTTGATAGTGTCAGAGATGACAGTTGACTATTGGCAACGGTGGAGATGATAGTTGCTAGGCAGAGACAAAAATTGACTGCTGGTGGCGGCGGAGATGACAGTTTGAGCTTATGAAGGCAGCGCAGATGACAGAAGCCAGGTAGAGACGCTGATCTGTGCAGACGCCAAAATTTGTAGATGACCGTTCAAATTTTAGAGTAGACTACCAAAAAATAGGCAGAGACACCAAAAATCATAGATGACATTTAGAGTGTGTGAAGACCGCAGTTGAGCTTTCGCAGACAACGTTTTGCACAGGCGATAGGCGAAGACGCTAATTTACAGAGACGACACTATATGTAATGAACCAACAAACACGAGGTTTTTCCAGATTTTTTTATTTTCTTAATTATTTTTGAATTTTAAAGGGTATGTCTTTCTCTTTAGTGCATCCTTCAACCTACAAAAATAAGCAAACACACCTTGCAACAACTCAAACAACAACAAACCATTAGATTGTTAGTTTTTAAAAGCAACATGTAGATTGAAATAGATGAAAAAAATGACCCATAGCGGGATCCCATCAGGCGTGCCAAAATGTATACACTAATCTAATATGCTAGAAATACTAATTCAATGGAAGCATTTACACATTAAACTAACATAACATATAAGAGAGACAAAGAAAAGATAAACACAAATGAGAATGTGAGCCATGGATAGGCTCTCTCAATGAAATTGTTCTCTTATTTTTGGGATGTGTCTATTTATGAATTGGGGATGTATGCCCAAGTGCTCAAAATGGCTTCAATGGAGATGGGTAATAACAAATTGGTAGCTTTGTGAGCTCTCAATTTGGCATTATAAGGGTATGGGTATGGGTTTTGGGTCTCAAAAGAGTATGATAACTTTAGCTCAAAGATTGTGATGAAATGGCTTGGGAGGGGATTCAATTTATAGGCTAAGGGCTTGAGGGATGGAGGACTAAGATGCAAGGAGAGATGAAGGCTTAAGGAGGGCTAGGATGCACTCAAAGGAGTGCACATGGATTGTGTTTGTTTAGCACTAATGGGAAGGTGACACTTGTCAGAAGGAGGATGAGTGTGAGACGGTAGGGTAAAGGGTTGGTTAAAGGCATGATGAGTGAGGTTAAGTATGTAAGAGAGATGTAAGAGGAATGAGTGTGGAAGAGGGAAGAGTGTGGAAGATGGATGTAAGAGTCATGAGTGGGCTTGTAAGAGTCTTTTATGGTTTGTAAGAGCACTCATGACTTGGTGGTTGGGATTTTTGAGGGGAGAATTTGGTTTGGTTTAGGAAAGTCTTAAACTTGCTTAGGGAATGTGACAACATTAGGGGGTGGATTAGGCTTGGGTTTAGGATTATATTAGAAATGTTAGAGATGTGCAAGTGGATGGCATTAATGAGGGTGGGTGAGTTAGTGGCTAAGCTTGGTTAGTATGGGTGGATGGGGTGGATTAGGCTAAATGGAGGATTAGAGATAAGTTAGGGGTTTTTAGATTTGAGGATTTTATTTATCAAATAGATTTATTTAATAAATGGGGATTTTTTGAATTAGATAGAAGAATAAGATTTAATTGATAAATAATAGGTTATTTGATTTATCAATTAGGACTATAGATGATTTAATTAAATTAATCAGCTAGGGATGGCAAAGGATTAATTAAATAAGAATTTAATTAATGATGCCTTTAGAGATGGCTAAATTAGATTATCAAAGTGGTGTAATCAAATTTAAGTGCCTACAACCCTAAGTCTTCAAAGTCTTTAAAAGGAGGATGAAACCCCATTATTTGTGCATGCATGAGTAAGAGTTTATGAGAGAATTCTAGCAAAGTGTAAAGGGGTGTAAAGACTTAGGAAAAGTAGAACAACATTATAGAATTGAGTTGATCAAGAATAGAGTATCAGAATTTCGAGAAGAGACATATCAGATCAAGCAAGGATCCAAATAGATAGAGTGAAATAGAGATTTGGAATCAACAATTAAAGATTGCAAGTCATTAGGTCAAGACTTTCTAATACTCTCTAGCCATTGTATTAGGAATGAAAATCCTATGATGATAGGCTAGTTTAATAGCCATGTTGTAAGCCTTTAAACAAAGTACTAAATAATTTAACAAGGTAACATTCCAAGTGAGTGTTTGTAAATTCTTTAACTAGGTCACTTTTAACAGAGTCTAAAGTCTTTAACAAGATAGGCCTTTCATAAGGTAGACCATTGGAAGTGGGCAAACTCTATAACTTTAAATAGTTACATATTGCTGCAGTGATACTTTGTGTGTGTCATCCCCACCCCAGTTTTACCTTCTCATTTTGGAGGGTTTTTGGGTTATTGTGAGGCCTCGCCCCGACCCATCCTAGCACCGATGATACATTATTATTTTGATACTCATGACTTGATATGTCAAAATATTATTTGATGCACTGAACATTATTATGATATTTATGATGTGTGATGCTTTACTTTTAGATATTTGATTTTGTCATTTAATGCTTTATGAACATGTGCAATGATGAAGTAAATGAATGCAAAACTAACATTTTGATTATGCAATTTTAATAGTTGAAAATATGAGTAGAATTAGATAAATAATTGATTATTAGAAAAATGGATGTTTTAATTTATATGATTTTTCTGATACGTAAATTACATAATGCATGTGATTTCTTAAACCTACTGATGTGTGCAATGAGTGTGTAGGATATGTAGCCGAGAAACCTAATGGAAAGATGGAACTAAAACCCCTTGTTAATTTGTGCTATCTTTACATTGTCTTTTTTGAAGGTTGTTATTTGGTCTTAAAATTTTCTTAGCTTTTGTTTGGTTCATATTAAGTCTTTAAGATTTAAAAATATTAAATTTAAGTGCCCTAGGGGTAAGGGTATGGGTGGGGAGTACTTTCCACCCCCTTAGCCTCCTTGTTTGACTTTGAGGGTCACTTAAAAACTCTATTTTTGGTTGATTGTGAAAATTGATTGTCTCCTCCATGTGTTGGTGACTCAAACTCCATCTTGAGTTTGCTTGAAGTTTAGTTGAGTTAAGAATCATACTTAAAGGATTTTGAAGTAATTTTGGGGTTGTTACCCAATCTCTAGATTTGGAGAAAGTTGGAAGATTGAAGGAAGAAAAGGAAAAGCTCTTCTCAACCCACCATTTTTGCCATAACTCTTTTGGTGAAGGTAGGAGTTCTTCACTTCTTTGAATTTTTTTCTTCATTTGTTCATACTTGAATCTTTCTTGAATCATGCATAAGGCATTGTGTTGTTTTTGTATTGCTTGCTTGTGTGTTGGGGGTGGATTGGGAGGGATCTTAACTTTTTTTTCTTTTGATGTTTTCTCATGCTTGTTTTGATGTTTTGTGTTTTGAGGGGATTTCATTGAGATTTTTTTGGCATTACTCACCCTTGGATAGGGAAGAAGTGGCTATGTACAAGGGAAGGGCCTTAGTTGGACCTCAATGGTGTAGAGTCTCCTCTCATGGTGAGAGGAGGGAAAGAGGGTAGGGTGTATGGGCTCGTACTTGTCATCACATGCCTTGTTTGATATTGTGAATTCATGAATATGGAAAGAAATGAAAATCCTTGTGGTATTAGCCTCGAAAGGGCCTTGTAGAAGAACATAAGTTTTTGAAGTTTTAGCCCGAAAGGGCTATGTTATGGCATGGTGATTGACGTCTCCCATTGGAAAAATCCACCTCCCCCCTAGTCAAGTCCTATGGTTGGATCTATTGTGTAAAATCGGGTTGGGGCATATGCTTGATTTGTTCTTGATGTTGTGATGTCTCACCCTGAGTCAGCTCTTGTCTTCTCCTTGTATTTTTTTGAAGTTTTGAAGGTATTTGAAGAAAGCACTTGTGAAGGATTTTTAAGAGATTTTATTTGAATTGTAATATTATGTAAAATGTATTTGAATTTTGATGTATTGGCAAAGACATCAAGTTTTTTTACTAGTTCTTTCCTAATGGAGCCTTGAACTAGGATGAATAATAGGGAAAGAAAAATATTATGAAAATCTCCTTGTATTGCTCCTATGTGATTCAAAATTTGCATATGTATGTGAGAAAATAGCTCATTGGATAATGTCTTTGAATTATGAATTTTCAAGTTTTCAATTATGTTAGTGAGAAGCAATTTGATATGTTGAAGTTTTCTAATTCGATGTTTAAGTATTAAGAGGAAATAAAAATACTACATTGTGACCACAAAGTTATCTCTCTCCATGTTAAGTTTCATAGTTGACAAAATCAAATTTGATTAAGAATTTTGGGCCCACCTTGAATTCTAAATATAAAGGAACATATACCTTGCTATGTGATGATTTATAAAACATAAATTATAGGAGAGAAAAGAAATTATAACCTTCCTCACATCCATTTATTAGCATGCTTAAAAAGTGGGAATCAATGTTTCATTAGGTTAAAATCACTCATTGTATAAATATGTATATAGCAAAGAAAAACATGGCAACATTTGGTCAAAATTGGCTTTCAAATAAAAATGGGCATCTCTAGGTCTAAAATCCCCTCTGGGAAATGTATGGGGCAAATTTTAATTCCCCCCTAAGTCACAAAGAATATTCTCTGAATTATTCCTTGTATTGCAAAAAAAAATCAATATTAAATCTTGTAAAAAGAATATAAATCATTCACATTTGAAATTAAAATAATTAAATACATGTCTTGTTGACATTCCTCAACCATAAAACTTTTTCAATAGATCTCTAGAGGCTAGGAGGCAAGGCACTAGCCTAGGACTTTATGTCCATTTTAATTATTAAATCAAAATAAAACCTAAACTCTACCCACTAAATTAATTTTTCCCCATTCTCTTATTTCTTTTACCTTCCCATCTATGGGCTAGGCATGGGAAAACTCAAACCGCCCTGCAACAAAATACGAATGTCATATCATAAGGGGGGGGGGGGGGGGGTGATAAAGGAAGTTTGTTTCAAAAAATTTATTCCTTACTAAACTTACCTCTACCCACCCTGTGTGCTTGGCATGGCATGCCCATCTCTCACATAAGGGGAGACAGGCCTGCACTGAGGCAAACCTTGGACAATGCTCTATCCCCTTCGGACATGGGAGCCATGTGCGGGGGCAGGCCACTTGGCTTATGTGGCAGGTAAGGTAGGTCTTAGGTTAGGGGTATTATGATATTTACTTTTTATGTAGTATAGTTGTTAGTCATAGTTAGTGTATTATGTGTAGTTAGATTATATTAGGTTTAAGTTAGTTTAGATTTAATTTTGAATGTTGTTTATCATTTTTTATTAGTTTGTATTATTTAAAGGTTTTTTTAATTCAAGTTTAGTGTTAGAATAGTGTGGTTAAAGGGTATAGTGAAATTAATGTTAGTGTTTATATTTATTTAGTATTAATAAAGTTATGTTAATAATTGTTAATATAGGATCAGTTTTTAACTTGTTGTAATAGTATTTCTATAGAGTGTTCAAAATAATGTTAGTATTGGGTTTAGTTATGTTAGAAGTTAGTGATATTTCTTTTTAAAAATGTATTAGAGTAATTGTGTTAGCATGTTTTTTTTCATTTCAAGTTAGAAGGTTAGATGTTAATAGGGGTTAAATAGTGTCTATGTTTTAAATTAAGTTCTTAAGTAAATTAGTTTAGTCTAGTTGTTTCTTTTAGTTTTAAATTAAGTTAGTTTAAATTTTAGTTAGCATCAGTATTTAATTTGTTGTTAGTTAAGTCTTATGTATAATTAATTTTATTTTTTTATGTTTTCATTATCATTTAATTAGTGTAATTTAGTTCTAGTCTAATGAAATTTTAGTTAGTTTCATTAAGTAAAGTAATATGCTTTGCTTTAGTAAATGATGATATTACTAATGGTTTTAAAGTGTTATGTTAATCATAGTTAGTTTTGTTAAGCTAGAACTTAGTTTTAAAGTTGTTAGAATTTTAATTTGTATATATATATATATATATATATATATATATATATATATATATATATATAAATCATGAATTAATATTAGCTAGTTTTGTATATTAGTTTTAGTTAAGTTTTAAACTTAATTAAGTTTTATCTTGGTCGTAATTTTAATGTTTTTTTAAATTAGATTAGTAAGCATAGTTAGAGACATTCTTTTGAAATCGATAAATGTTACACTCTTAATTAATGTTTAGTAGGAATGTGATTTAATGTAAAGTTAGTTTATTTGTTAAGAAAGGTAATCTATATGTTGTAAACATAACAAGTTATGTAGACTACTAAGATCATGTAAATTTTTTTGCGTAGTTAAATTAAGACTAATTTATATTTTTGTTCAAATGATTTCATTTATATTGTTGAAATATTAATGTAATGACAAACTAAATGTTGATACCAAATTAATAACAAGAATTTAACTTTATCAATGTATTTCTTCTCTTGAGCAGCAACTTAAGATGAACATCGTAGATGCATTCTTGTGGATCATACTCTCAAACCATTGAGAACCTTATTATTTAAAAAAAAAATAAAAAAATTGTGTGTGTGTTTTGCCCCTTATATTTTGGGCATGACAGTTACCAAAATCTTGTGTTATCTATTTTCATGCATGTATTTACTTTCATGTTTATTAGATGAATTATATGCATGTGAATGATTATAGCTAAAAGGTTTTAGAGGTTAAATATTGTTACTTTTGATTCACCCCCCACTCGCAAGAAGTAAATCTTTCCACTTGTAAATTAAAACAATTGGTATCAGAGCAAGTTCTCATAAGGAGGAGCCTTACAGCTTGGAGAAAAGATCTAGAAATGGAAGTCTACAAACTTGGGAAGGTCATCGAGAATCAGGAAATTGATGTATAACTTTCTCTACACACTTTGGAAGAAGCAAGAGAAGAATTGAGAAAATCCCTAAAGAGAATAAGAGAGATTGCCATAGCTGAGAATGATACACAATACAAGGAAATTGACAACTCAAAATTGTTTGCAAATGGAGATTCCAACGAGTTTGATGCAGAAATAGCAGACTTGATGGAGAAAAATAGAGCTCAAGCAAAAGAAATTAGAACACTCAAGATTGAACAAGAATCACAAGCCATGATGCTTTGTGAGGTGACTGAATAGAAGAAAAGAGCCATTGAAGATAAGGCTATGCTAGAAGAAAATAAGAGAAATCTTGCCAACAGATTGGAAGAAAAATATAATGAATTTGCAAGAATTTCAAACATGCAACTAGACACCCTAAGCTAGATGATGAATGCACATCATGAATTGAATGTCAAATATATTGAGATCTCCACACTATAGATGCAAAATGAACAACTAAAAAATGATCTAAAAATAGAGAAGGAAATTGCAAACAGCTTCAATAAACCAAATGAGGCCATAAAGTACTTTGAGTAGCTACTAAAATCACCAAGGGCTAGCAATGATACTTTAGGACTAGGATACACCAGCACTGGACAAGGAGAGTCATCTAAGACTACAGAAGAAAGAAGTAACAAAGGTAAGAACAATAAACCTACTAGTCATTTTTGTGGTAAAAGAGTGCATACCTCTAATGTATGTAGAAGAAAGAATGCCAATTAGCATGAAAAACCTAAGAATGTGGGTCACTATCACAAGTGCAACAAACAAGGACATCGAGCACATAAATGTAGGATTAGGACTATCAGAACACCAAGATTTGAAGGTCATTGCTACAATTGTAAGAAGTATAGACATAGAGCTTTTGAGTGTAGATCAAGGCCTATGTGGATACCTAATCAGCCAGTGAGGGCAAATAATCATATACATAATTACAATTGGGACTACAATACTAGGTATAGCTAACATTACTATTAGGAATATGGACACATCCCTAAAAATTGCATAAGAACACATTTAAGTGGAAACTATAGTAGATGGTTAAGTCAAACCACATGTTTCAATTGTTTAAAGATAGATCATATCAGTAAGAATTTCCCAACAAGGTCAAAGGCACCTAATTCAAAGTTCAACAAAGGAAAAGAGAAGGTGGATGTTGAACACATCAAAGGAGAAATGAATAAGACATGGAAGATGAAAGGTGGAAGTAGCACATCAAATGAAGGGATCACTTCACCTAAAAGGTCAAGTGGTAAACCTTCATCAAACTAAGCAAAGAAAAGGCATGTGGGACTGATATACAATGACTTATCATACATCAGTTCCAAGACAAGTATGTAATGAAAGGAAGAGATCAACATGAATAGAGATGCAAAGTTAACATTTTGAGATTTCATAAGTGTTTTCGAGTTTCCCTTAGATGCTGAGTAAAATACTAGTACAAGCCAAGTGGATTGCCAAAGTCTAGTTACAACCAAGTTGGTAGTGGAAGCTAAGTAAAGAGAAATTTTAATTGAATCTTAGTGTAGGATACTTCTATGGATGTCGAGTGGTGGAAAGACAATGGAAGATGAGTAATGCAAAAATGCTTAAGAAGCCAAGTGGACAGTTGTAAACACTCTAAGCATTAAATGCTATGAAAATATGGTATATTATCACATTTTAAATCATTTTTCTTCATCACAAATGAAGAGCTAAGATGAAGAAGAGTTCATAACAACTTCAAAGTAGATAATCTAACATTTGAGCCAATTTCAACACCGATTCAACACAGTTTCATCGAATTCAAGGTATTTACATTTATGCCGAGCTACACAATTTTAAATTTCTTCATGTTGAAACTCAAGCTAGTGCAAATGGCTTCTAGTTATAGGAAACCAAACTAGAAAGAGCCATTTGAGGTTCAACTAGTGTCAAATGAAGTGAAACAACTAGATTTTTGGCCAATCCCAGAAGTGGCAAACAAAAATGACCTAGCTAGAGCCCTATCTATTATACCTCCTTAAGTAGTTATGGTTTAGGATGTTAGAAGATGTTACAATTTTAAAATTGTAGCCATAGAAGATATTGAGATGAAGGAAGCCTATGACAAATTGTGTGAAAATGGAGTTTTGAAAGAAGAGTACCAAATTGTCAAGAAGAAGGGTTTGATGTGTGCCCTAGAATTCCCCACAGCTTTCAAAACTGAATGGATTAGGATAGTTCTTAGTAGGATTTATGATGGAAGTTTATGGTTGGAGGATAGTCCAATAAAATTAAAAAAAAGGATTGTACATAGAGTAATAGGGCATCCAACCCTAGACTGGCCAAAGATCCTTAGAAGTGATTTCAAGGAAGTATTTGAAAAGAACACTGGTGCCAAATGGAACAAGAGAGGAATGAAAATAGACACTATGCAAGACCATCATATTGATTTTGCTATTAGGGTTATTTCACACAAATTCTATTAATCCAACAGACTTAATAGTGTACCATGCATTTTAATGGATGTGAGTTACAAACTAAAGAAAAAGGATCATACTTATGATCTTGCAGAATTGCAATTGCAACAAATCAATGAGAACTTAGCAGCAATAAGGAGAACCAAGGGAGCCCAATGCAAGTTTGATGCAATTTTGTTTTTCATATTCTTCTATGTATAGAATGGATTTCTTTCTTTTGGTAAAGTTGTTTGGAAAGAAAATAGGTCTATAATAGCTCAAGTTAATGAATATATAGAACACATGGGAGCTAATTTTGAAACCCTTATGATCAACTATTTTGAAGTCTTCAAGAAGACCATGAAGTAGAGGCTAAGAATACTAGTTTCATTGGTAGAAAAGCATGTAAATGATGCATGCTTTCTTGTAGATATTGATTATACTTACATACAAGTAGCCATACAAAGAGTTAGATGGATAAGGCCTCTTGGCTATGAGATAAATATAGATGAGGCATCTACAACTATTACTACATTAATAGCTGAGGAAGTGGACAAAAGTGTACCAAATTTTGGAAATTTTGATGTGGTTAGATCAAAGGTGGACATGGAGTTGAAGACTACCTCCACACTAAAGAATAAAGACAAATTTGTAAAGAAGCTTAAAGCCAAATTTGGTGAGGGCACTGCAGAAGAAGAAGATGATGAAGAAGTAGAAGATAATGAAGAAGAACAAGGATAGGAGACACTTGCATTGACCCAAGGTATGGGTGAGGATGTCAAAGAAGAGGAAGATGCAAAGTAAGAAGCACCCAAGGCTGAACTTAAGATGAGAAAAACACAAAAATAGCCTGTTGTACAACCCAAGGGGAAGAAGAAAGCAACAAAGCCAAGCCTAGCCAAGCCAACTACAAGGGTAGACACTAGGGCAACAAAACAAGTGGAAAAGGAACAAGGGAAGAAAAATTCTACAAATCAAGGAGGGCTTGTAGAACAAAAGAAAAGAAGAATATATGTTGCGCCCCTAGAGTCAAATGAGGAAAAGACAAAATTGGACAATGATCAATTTAGATTGGTAAGACATTCCACTAAATCTAATTTGGAAAATGTTTGTGATAACATTAGAGATAATGTAGATTTAACTAGTTTAAAAGGCATTTATTTTAATAAATTTTCAAGAGAAGAAAAAAACATAGCGGAAGAGTCTATCTACACTATGATGGCCAAGTTCAAGACTACCCCACTTGAACTTGATAATTCTATGCCTAAGGAGCTAAGCTTCATTGTAGAAAATAAATGGCATTACTGCCTAAATATGGAGAAGGAAATAAGGGAGTTAATATTAGCTCATATGATGCCAAACCTTAAAAAAGGTCAAATAAGTAAGGCTAGTAAGAAACATGGGAGCAAATTTGCACCCAAATATAGAGCCCTCAATATTTTACAAAATAAAATAGAGGATGTTGTAAAGAAATCCACACAAATATGGAAATTTATTTATGGGTTGACAATAGTAAAAGAAGGCCAAGAAGATCCCTTTGAGGGAAGAAATGATGAGGAAGAAGAGGAGAATGAAAAGGATGAAGAAGGAAAGAAAGAGAAAGAAGAGGTAATAGTGGAGAAGACACAACAAGGTGATGAGGCAATAGCTGAGGAGCAATAGCAAGACAAAAGTGTCCAAGACACCCAATTGCTACCACCAAGTCCTTCACATACAACACCTATGCCTATAGAAACTATAACTATAAAGGACATTCTTGACATCTCAGGTCAGAACATCAATCCACTAACTTTAGAGAATCTCAAAAATATCCTTCCCCAAACAACATTGCAATCACAATTGTGCACAAATCCTATATTGGTGAGTGCAGAGGAGTTACAAAAGGAACTAGTAGAAATTACCAAGGAGAAGGTGAACACACAAGAATCACCTTCACAACCTCCCAGAGCTATAGATGATCAACCAAAAGAGCAAGCAACACAACACATAACTACTAAGGATGATGCCACAGTAATAGTAACAACAACTATCGAGGAGTCAACAAAGGAGCATGTAGGAAAAAATGATCCTACAACATAACATCAAGGTGCACCTCCTCAAATAATTTCCATTGATCAAGGTAGAAGAGAAGAAGCTAAGAAAGAGGATAAAACCCCCAAGGAAAGTGAGCAAGAGGAAATATAGACACTGGTAAATTTTCCTAGCTCAGGGACTCCTACCAAGTAGTTGATCATTGATGTAGTACCTCTGCAAATCTCAGAACTAGGCTTGAGCTCCACCAAGGTAGAAAGGGTACTTCACTATGGAGACCCTATACTTGATGAGGAAATAGTCATACCAATTTATGACTACAAAAAAAAAATGTAACACAAATAAATGAAGTGCAAGAGGAACTTGAGAAAAAGAAGAAGTATGAGATACTCAAAAATGAGTATAGACAAAAGAAAGAATTAGTAGAAATCAAAGACATATTCATTTATGCATTTAGCTTGCCTATGCCTAATGAAACAAAGCCCATCATGGAGCAATTGTCAAACATAGTGGACCATGTACAAAATGAAGACCTTGATACTAATGTCAAATTATTAGAATGGTCTTAAATGAAATTTCAAATGAAAGTTAATGAGAAGATATCTAGTGAGATAACATTGTCAGAAGTGGAACTGGATAAGAAAGTAGAAAAGGTGAAAATAGTACTTGAGAACATATTCTCATTGTACTCCAAATTGTGTGATTCATCATATTTCACACAAGAAACTAGTTAGAGAATATTGAGCTTGGAAAGGAATATTAAGATATCTAGCACACAACTACCTAAAGATCCAACTCAAAGTGAGAAGCATTTTTCCACAATGCTTCACACTCAGAAAGAATTAGCTATATTGATAGTAGAAGAGGTCAATGTTAAGGTCAAATTAATATAGATTCAATCTGCCATTACCCCACATATAGAAGTACTACATAAAGAAATGGCCTATGCAAAAAATGTTTTGAAGAAAGATCTAAATCTTTCTACCTTAGAAGGCCTAGTACATCTTGTAGTAGAGACAACCATCCAGCTCAAAGCACTGGAAATAGCATTGGACAACTAGGATGCTTCTCTAAAGATAATAATGGAGGTAAATAAAACATTTTTGGCTAAATATTCTATTCATTCTTAGGACGCTTTGACATAAGTTTCAAAAAGGGGAAGATACTACATTATGCATATAATAAGAATGGGGGAGATAATGCATTATGTAAATAAAGGGGGAGATATAATAAAGATAGGAGGTAATAAGAATGGATGTGTAGGGAGATGAATACCCAAAGGGGGAGATATTCAATTTTTGAGTTTTGAGGAAAGATAAGGAAATAAAGCCAAAAGGATAACAAAAACTACAAGAAGATGTGTGAAAGGGGGAGCAGACAGAGTAGACAAGGCAAAGAGTATTAGACACATCAGCATGAGACAAAATCAGCTTAAGGGTATGGCACATCAGCTTAGGGGGAGTTACAATTCTTTGAGGTATATAGTCTTCTACAAAATTTTGAACAAGTTTTTGATGTTTTTTACATATGTCAAATAGAATGTGTATTATACTCATAGAGACCAGACTCATAATGCTTAGTTAAGTGTTTTTGCCACTCATTTCAAAGGGGGATATTGTTGGTCTTAGATTGGTTTTGACAATTGCGTGTCAACACACTTAACCAATTCTCAAGTTGATGTCAAGTATAATATAGATGCTAAGCTATAGTATGTGTCAAGCCAAAAATTCAATAGGTGCCAAGTGAACTTTAGGTGCCAAGCAAGTATCAAGTGTCGAGTGATAAGTGATGTTGAGTCACTATAGGTGCCAAGTATAGTATAGATGTTTAGAAAAATAGAATTACTATAGGAGATAAGTGAGACATAATTCCTAGATGAGCTAAGCATTAGCAACTAGAAAGTGTTGAGTAACACAGAATCAACATATGAGTTTGTGCCTTCACAAACTCAGATGTAAACCATTTTTTAGCTAACTCAGGATGAATCTAGAAGGATTTTGAAGATAATATTGAATCTTTTGTATTTCCTATGTATTCAACATGTAGCCAATAAGAAAAATGGAGAAAACATGCAACCTATAGAAAAAGTGAAAGAATTGAATGGGAAAAGAAGAATAAATATTGATCATAGATTCATACCTAACCCTAAGTCTTTGAAGCCTTTAAAAGAGGATGAAACCCTATTATTTTTGCATGCATGAGTAAGAGTTTATGGGTGAATGCTAGCAAAGTGCAGAAGGGTGTAAAGACTTAGAAAAAGTAGAACAACATTGCAAAATTCAGTTGATCAAGAATAGAGTATCAAAATTTTGAGGAGAGACATATTAGATCAAGCAAGGATCATAATAAACAAAGTATAATAGGGATCTAGAATCATAAATTGAAGATTTCAAGTCATTAGGTCAAGACTTTCTAATACTCTCTAGCCATTTTACTAGGAATGAAAATCCTATGATGATAGGTTGGTTTAATAGCCATGTTCTAAGCCTTTAAAAAAAGGTACTAAATCCTTTAATAGGGTAACATTCCAAGTGAGTGTTTGTAAATCCTTTAACCAAGTCACTTTTAACAGAGTGTAAAGTCTTTAATAGGATAGGCCTTTCATACGATAGACCATTGGAAGTGGTCAAACTCTATAACCTTAAATAGTTACATAATGCTGCAATGATACTTTGTGGGTGTCATCCCCACCCTAGTTTTACCTTCTCATTTTGGAGGGTCTTTGGGTTACCCAAATCTTGTGTTTTTCTATTTTCATGCATGTCTTTACTTTCATGTTTATTAGATGAATTAGATGCATGTGAATTATTACAGCTAAAAGGTTTTAGAAGTTAAATATTGTTACTTCTGATTCACCCCCCCTCTCAGAAGTAAATCTTCCCACTTGTAAATTCCAACAAGTAGTGCAACCTAGGATGCTCCTGCATCAATTTATTATCTACTCCTTTCCAATATCCACACTAGAATCCAATGGACTTCACAAGATACACCACTATCTAAATTTTTTGTATCTCAATATCATAGATAAGTCAAGAATGACCATACAAGGAATATGATATATTCACTTAGTAGATTATCTAATCAAAACAAATATAATCAGATGAAATTATAGTTATCAAAATACATTCAAAAGAAGTAAGGCATAAAAAATGCACAAGCTTAACTAATTGAGAATGGATATAACAGAGGCAATTTCTATTGAATAAGAGGTAAAAAAATTATAGAGAGTATTTGTGGAAAGACCAGAAAAAGAGAGATAGATCCTTTGAACAACAGGGAAACTTTCCTTTATAGGGTGCAAAAATGACCCAGGTACAATCTTGATTCTAAACTCCTTCGATCATGAGATTGGTTTACAGATGGTAGCAATAACTAAGAGTCAATTGAACATGACACAACATCATCGAGTGCAATTGCTCCTAGACATGACACAAAGAACAAGGGAAAGAGTGCACTCAACCACAAGAGATCAAATTGACATAGAATCAATCATGATATACATTTAAGAACCATGGAGTGTAGTTTCATTAAGGACATCAAAAAATAGCTACATGCAATGAATAATTTCTCCTTAGTCCTTTGAAATACTACATGTTTACATTTACAATGTGCTAGATCAACCATATCAACAAGTCAACCACATTCAACCATGTTTTTTGCTACATGGTCACATACCCTTGAAACATTCTAGCACCTTGCCAAGAATTCATTGTTATATCATTAACCTATGCTCATAACCATTCAAAGCTTTGCAACTTGTTTTCTCTATTAATTGTTGGACCCTACAAAGCCATGACCTCTTCAAATTATGCCTTATTGCTACTTCACAAATTATTTTTACTTTATCCCCTTAATCATTGTGACCCTACACCTAACATGAAAATGAAATTTTGCACCATCATCATGGTTAAGACATAACTATCTTGTAATTGTGTGATGATGAGAAATCAATTTTTTTTCCTTTGTCACCCTTTTGCAACTATAATCTTAGGTTGACATAAAATTCCCATGATGTTGTGATTTTCATGAAATTTCCCTATCAATATACCCTTTTGCATTGTCATGAATTAAGTGTTAAATATAGTCTAGACACATGTGACAATGTGAAAACCATATGTTGACTATCATAGCAACCTCGCAATAGCCTGGGCTACACTACCAATTAACCATGTGATTGTATGCATACAATCACCTTTACCTTTATCACTCCATCATGACTACCATCTACCCCTTTAGTCTAATAGTTGTGACTACATGAAGCCATCAAGTGATAATTATTGAACCATCACAAATTAAACCATTAACCTTGATGGTAACCCTATGATGGTGCACTGAAAGTAAATCATTACTTCACAACCTTAACCGAGGTGCAATCATTCAACCTTGTGATGAAGAAACCTAAGGGTTTCTATTGGAAGATTGGTTTGATGATGATATATTACATTCATGATTGAGTTTGTCATTGATGTCAACATAGCATGTTTTATGTAATCTGTGGTATCTAATAAGAGAACAATAGGAATATTAAGTTGGTATGGATAGCTAGTTAAGCATGATAATTAATCGAGAAGGACTAACACCTAACTCAGGGAATTGTTTTATGGAATCGATATAAAGGAAGGACATTTTCCTTTACCATAAAAAGTGTGTAGATATTGATAAATGCAAATTTTGTATGTTTAGAAAGTAGTAGAGAATATGAAATGAAAAGTTGAGCAAAACAGTATAGAAGTGAAGGAAACTTCATTACTGAGGTTTTGTTGAGTGATCTAAGGTTTGGTATTTGGAAATTAAGGTTTTTAACCTAGTCTACAAGGTTTGATAGTGATTGGTCTGGTTGATAGGAAAAAGGAAAGGATAGAGGAAAGAAGAAGATACTAGTAAATTACTTGTTTGAGTAGTGAACTCTTCTTGTAGTTGAAATTGCATGTTTGGGCAATGGGCTCTTCTTGCATACAATATACCACAACTCCTAACAAGGTTGGCATAGCTCCTAATAGGGTTGGAATATCCTAATAGGATTCAAAGTCTTCTAACAGGGACTCATTATAATAAATGTTGTAACAGACTCCTAATAGGGTCTATCCTCTAACAAAGAATATTTATATTAGTACATCATCTTGTGGGCCTTATTCCCACTAAGGTTTTCACTTTGATTAAGGGTTTCCCTAGTCAACATAGCTAGTGTAATTGTCTATGTGCATCTTTTTATGGTTGTTGTTTAATTTTATTGAATGGTTAATTTTTTTTAAAGAATGTTTTAATTATTGGATAACTGATTCACCCCCCTGCTCTTAGTTATCTTGGTGGATTATTGTTTCTAAAAGTTTCATCACATCATAGCCTAAATCTAGTTATCCCTTACCCTCTTATGATAGTGTGAAAGCACATGAAGTGGATTATTGTAGTTAAATTCACATGGTCATAGATTGATTATGCTTAAGCTTGAAGTTGCCTACAATCACATGATGTATGGTTAGTTACAAACTCATAGTTTGAAACTGGATGCTATCCTTCTAAGATGTGAAGCTATGTTGACTATTGAGATGACTATGTTGTGCATTCACACCCCCTTGCTAGTTAAGCCTTAGCTAAATGCAACCATGTGAACAAGGAAAAATCACATCATCATAGCTTGAATGTTTCCTTTGATATTAACGAATTAAAGAACTTTAGGATATAAGGAATAAAAATGGTTTTATTTGAATCCTTATTAGGCTTGCATGGCAATAAATGAATAGGTCAATGAATGTGAACATGGCTATCACCTTGGATATTTTAATCTTAGGAAGGGAGGGGAAAATGGTTAATAATTACCATGAATTCTATGTCTTTGTGCATGCAAATCTCTCACTTCACACATACTCTTTAGGGTTTTCCCTCCTTAAGAAGGCTTAGGTGAACTAGGGTTAGGTAGGAGTTGACAATTGTGATTCATCCATTTTGCAACTTAATACAACCCTTTTTCTAATTGGTTGCATGTAATGCATAGGGATTCTCAATATACCTTCTTATATATCTTCTAGAATCATAAAAAAATCCTTATGTTGGCCCAAAAATGGTTTACAAAGGAGTTTGTGCCATCACAAATAACAATGTCAAAAACTATTTACTTGAAACTTGAAAGCTCTAATGATCAACATCTACCATATCCTTAATGTTGTAGCTTAGTTCTTGAATGACTTAGCATACACTTTTTTACTTGGCACCTAAATCACTCGACATGTATTGACTTTCTTGGCACTTGAGTGACTCAATGCATAGCATCTACTTAGTACAAACTGGTGCTTGAAACTAACTATATATTTGTTTGGCATGTATTATCTAGCAACTTTTTCTTAGCATACACTACTTACTTGACATGCACTAAGTCCTATTAGGTAATGACCTAAGTGTTTTGTCACTACCTTGTCAAGATTAAGATGAGATCAAAAATCTCCCCCTTTGACGTGAGTGGCAAAAACACTTTGACATGCATATACACCTTAACTATGAGCAAAACTCAGATAATCTTTATACATTACTCATCTCTTATACAAGATTTTTAAAAATTTCAAAATTGTGATGACTTATCAGTCATACCTCACCAAAACTTCATAACTCCCCTTGAGTTGATTGTTCTTTTCTATATTAGAATCTGGTACTCCTATTGAGTAATTTTTTTGGATTGAAGTCTGCCCCTATTTCTTTTTCTCCCTATTTATTCTTGGTCCCTCTTTATCTTTTCTCTTCTCCTTGTTGACACTTATGTCATGAGTGGTACACTAATAGTGTGTTTGTCCAAAAATATTTTATGGATCTCCTGATGATCTTTAGCGTTGCATCCCAATTGTTGCATGCTACCTCTAGAGATTGGAATTGGGCATCTAGCTAGACAAAAAGATCTACTAAGCCATCATGAGTAGAAAGATGAGAATATTTCTTCATCAAATTTTCACCATTAGTGAGTTCCTTATCTAACACCTCAATTTGTGAGGTCAACATGGATTGAATACCTATCAAGGTAGACCTAATGTTTGCATCTTGTGATTATAAAGCAACTAGCTGACCTTAAGTAGACAATAACCTTTAAAAATGGCTTGGATTTGACCAGGAGATAACTTAAGAGTATTACCTATTGTTTTTAGGTCTCCTTGGATTTGGTTAGTATCCCTCTAAACTCTTTGTGTGAATAAATTCACAACACAAAGCTTTGTGTAAAGAGAAAGTATATTCTCCAATACCTTCTTTACACTCTCCAACTATGTTGCTAAATCAACCCATCGTAGTGCAATGGCACTAGAAATATTTTCAAGAAATTTTGTATAAAATTTCTTCTCATACCCTTTCAGAAGTTTTGGGTTTGTGTCTAGGTCTTCATCACTGATCTTATCAATAATATTCACTAGTTTCTTAATAAGTGGTTTGTCTTCATTAGGAGTTGGGAGACTGAATCCATCAAGAAATATCTCTTTATGTCATGTAGAACTTTCTTTTTCTTGTGCTCCCTTCTAAGAAACTCTTGGTGTTTCTTCCTTCCTAGAGCTTCCTGTAGAGTGCTCATTTTCTCAATGGTAATTGTGTTGAGATCAAACTTGGGTAGTTTAATCACATCATCTAGACTTACATCTGCATATGATGTTTCATTTGATCTTCTTGATTTTTTTACTCTTGGCCTTGATATTTTCAATGGAGTGGTGTGAGTTCTTAGCTTCTGAAGGTCTTGACTACTAGTAGGAGTAACAAAAACTAGTAGAGTAACCAAAGTCTATATGATAACTTGTTCCTATGTAGTAGTAGTCACCTTTAAATCTTAAGTCTTCTCAAGTTGACATTCTTCTTTCTAACTCTCACCTTGGGCTTGTGATTAGGTGCAAGAATTTTTTCCTAATCTAGCTTTACTTTAGTTCCATCCTTGTTGACTCTAAGTAAGGATTTGTTATGGAAAAAATGACACTAGAGGTAATGCAACTAGTTTTGAAATAACAACTTATTGTTCACTACTTGCACTTTGTTCATTTGTAGCTTTTACCTCTGGGGATACACTAGATTTGTCAATTTTCTTCTCGCTTTCTGATAGTACTCTTATCTTTTCAATTTCTTCGATTCTTGCCAATATAGGATTGGTGCATAATTGAGATACCGTGGTAGAATCCTTCATGATCTTCTTTAAATTATCATATATTAGAGGATTGATATTCTTAGAAAAGTTGTTGAGAACATCCTTGATTATTATTGGGTCCTACTGATTCATTTGGTCCACATGAGGGGGAATGAAACTCAACAATTGTACCTTAGGTACATTCTAATTATCTCACTATCTGTCTTTAGGTGTGGCCTCTTCATCTACTTTCTTCCTTGTGCCTTCCTCATGAACATTCTTGATAGATACATCTTTTGTAGTCTCTGCTACCTCTTGACCATCTTTCTTATCTCCAACTTCCTTAGGTGCTTGATCACTTGGATTTTCTATTGTCAACCCATAAATAACTTTCCACATTTAGGTTCTCTAGTTGAAAACATCTTCAATTTTATTTTGCAAAATATAAAAATCTCTATATTTTGGGGATAATCTCCTCTTGAATTTGTTCATGATTTTGTCATCATTTCCTTATCCAAAGCTAACATTGCTCTAGCTAGAGTAGTCTCTCTTATCCATCTTATAGTTGTCAAAATATACTAGAATTTTTTCTTTACTTAATTATAAAAACTCTTTGGTATCGAGTTAGCAATTTCTAATGGTGTAGTCTTAAATGTAGCTATCATTTCATAAATTGCTTCTTCTAACTTAATCTAATAAATCAGACCTAACTTATCAAAAAAAACATGTGCAAAGCCAAATAAATCTACATTATTCTTGATGTTCTCACACAAGTTATCTATTTCTAATGAGTGATTGTGGCTTACCACTTGAAATTGACTTATTTCATCTGATTATGTCCTCTCCTCATCTAGCTAGACTGAAGCTACATACTTTCTCCTCTTTTTCTTCTTAGGTTCACTCACCTCTATATCAGTGATAGATCTTTTTCTTTTAGGCTTCTTAGCTTCTTTAGTTTTCTTAGCAATTTCCCTTGTTCTTAATTTGGTAACTAATATTGCTATTTTTTTTGGTTTTACAATTTTCTTTAGTTTCTTTACTACAAGATCCTTTTCCTTCCATTTCTTCTTCTTAGGTTTGGGTGCTTCCTCTTCTTCTTCTTCCTTGACACCTTCATCATGTTCTTCTTGGTCTTCTCCTTGGCCTAGAGTGAGTTCCAATGGGGCTTGAGCTAGTTGTTCCTCTTCATCATCTTCATCTTCTTATTGCTTCTCTCCCCCTTCACCAAATATTTCCTTTAGCTTCTTTAGAATCTTGTTTTTCTTTCTTATCACAAGAGCTATCTTTAGATTAATTGTGATCCTAGACTTAGCTTCCTCATAGTTTCCAAATGAGGTGGCACCCATGTCAATTTATTCCTCTACTAATATTCTAATAGCTATAGATACATCATCTGTTGGACTAACCATAATCCTTCCCCTTAAGGATTCGTGACATGGCTTAACCACCTCCTATCTTCTATAAGTCTAGTGGTTGTATCAGTCATTAATAGGTAAATCTTTTAGTGCAATGAAAAATCTAGCTTGTAACAAGTGGTATTAGAGCTTGGTCACAAGTTTGAATCTCTTCGGGTAATGTTGAGGCAAGAATTGTTGGACTAACCACCAACCTTCCCCTTTAGGATTTGTGAAATGACTTAAATGCCTTATGTGTTCTATAAGTCTAGTGGTTGTATTAGGCATTAACAGGTTGATCTTTTGGTGCAACAACAACTCCATCTTGTAACATCATCAACATTTACTTCATATGGAAAAGGCTTCAGCCATCTGACCCTAGGAATAGTTTCCTACACATATGTGTAGTCAATATTAGCTAGAAAGCATACATTGTTGTAGTATTGTTTAGCTAGTGACACATGAATCCTTAGCCTCTATTCCATATACTTCTTAAAGTCTTGAAAATAACTTGTCATAACTATTTCAAAGTTATCTCCAAGCTACTTAATTAGATCTACAATCTATCACTGGTAAAATGTGATCCATTTTTGACAAAAAATAGTCAAAATTTGACCCAACTTGGTTGAATTAGCAACCAAAGTGTGTGTCACAATTTTTGTCCTCAAAATTTTGACCAAATCTCCAATTGGTTAGAATTTTGACCAAATATTTGGTCGAAGTAGGTTGTATTTGGTATGAGCATTATTGGTGGCCATTGGTTGAGATTTTGACCAAACTATGTCAAAATGGCCACCAAAGTTTGACCAATTCTTGTCTATCAATGACTAGGAAGCCATACTCACAACTAAAGAATTGGTCAAAATTTTGATCAGTATTAGTCAAAATGGACCCCAAGATGTGGTTAAAATTTTGACCAATTTTGGTCTTTCAATTGATAGGAAGCCATACTTAAAACCAAAGAATTGGTCAAAATTTTGACCAATTTTGGTCTTTCAATTGATAGGAAGCCATACTTACAACCAAAGAATTGGTCAAAATTTTGACCAATATTAGTCAAAAAGAACAAGAACCTATGGTCAAAAGGTTTACCAATTCTAGTCTATTAACAACTAGGATGCCATACTTATGACAAAAGAATTGGTCAAATTTGACCAATTCTTGGTGGAAATGTCGACCAAGATTGGTCAAAATTTTAAATAATCTGATTTGTATTTAAAAAAAATACAACAATAATCCAATGCTATCCAAAAGAAGCCTTATATTGCATTCGATTATTTTTTGACTAGTTTTACAGATTATAAATGCACATTTTTGTAATTTTCTTTTATCGAAAAATCAATGTGATTTATGCAAATAATCGATGCCAAGTATTTCAATCATTAAATTGTTTCTAGGGTGACTAAAGATATATCTTAGTTTTTATGATTTTTTTGTGATATTTTCAACTATGGTTAAATGAGTATACTTGAAAAATTATATAAAGTAGTTATGAAAAATAATTCATGCAGTTTCAATCTTTTAACACCTTTTATAATACCAAACTAAATGGGAGACTAGAAAGGATTTTGCATGTAGTAGAAGTTTTAATTATATAGGCAAGGATAGAAAATAATAAATAACATATGTAGCTAGTGAATTGAGCAATGCACATATTGTTTCATCTTAAATAACAAAGTGTATTGAGATGTGACTTTCTTTAAAAGGGTTCAAAGGTAGATTCAAGGTCATCATCAAAATTATTTTTGTTTAACATAACCTTTCAATATGTTGTTCTTGATTTTTTCTTGGTAAGAATTAAGTATAAATCTATGAAAAAATTCATGTGTATTGTGGCTCATGTCTCTTAAGCCCTTTTTTATGTCTTTGAATGCGCTTGCATTATCCTCATAGGTACTAGTGTACAGGTCAAGTTTTGAATCTCAACATGTGAATATTTGTCTTAGTTTTCATATGGAGTCAAGGTCCTTGACATCAATTACAAGTCATAAACATGCATTAACAAAATGCAATTAGGTCTCACAAATTTTTTTGCAAGTTTCTCATGCCTAAGTGTTTGTAGGCCTCAAGATCCAACCAATAAGTCATCCTTCTATGTTGAAAGACACATATTGTAATAAAGTCTCTAGGACTTGATTGCAAGATCTTTAAGCATCTTCATATGTCATCAAGTTAAGTCTTGCATCCTAACAATCTAGTCTTAAAGACCTAATTGAATATCAACCTCTTAACACAATCAAAGTTAAGTATTTGAAACTTGACTACATATAAACATGTATTGTTTACAACTTTTAATGTATCTCTGGGACCTAATTACATATTGTATCTATTCTGCACTTGCAATCAAGTCTTTAAGGTATGATTGCATATCTTCTTTCTAGACACTTGTAGGAAATTCTTGAAGACTAGGCTACATACTATCTACAATGCATTCTTGTAATTGAGTTAGTGAGACTTGATTACATACTAACATTGTATATCCACTTGCAATTGGGTCTTTGAGACCCTATTGCATGTCAAGGCTTTGCATTTTCAATTCAAGTCTTGAGACCTAAATCGGAACATGGTCTACCTTTAACCACTTTTAATCCATTTTGTTGACTTTTGCAAGGTTTTCACCATCTCATGGTTTTCTCCAAGTTTTTATCTAACTTTCAAAACCATTATATCCATCATTACAAATCCTTTCCAAGTCCTCTTATTTATATATTCACAGTTCAAGTCTCTAAGCATGGGTTATTATGAAGTAACATGAAACCTTCTAGACATTGGATAATGTTATTTAAATCATGTCTTTGGAAATTTAGTTTAGCATTAGTGATGCATAATGTAATTTAGTTTTGACATGTTACATGTAAAGTTGTAAGATGGATTGCATGTGATCACATTATAAGCCAAAATAGTTTAGGATTGTAAAGTTTGATAAGTCAAATTTTTTTAGAACTTTTTCATCTTTTTCTCATAGCCCCTCACCTATATGCATGACAAAGCTTATTGTAAAAATGAATCTTTTGGAAATACAAAAAAAATCTAACAATTTAGGGAGCACTCTAAAAATACAGTTTTAGATGTAAAGCATATTGCAATAAAATAAAGATCAAATGAGATACTATTTGACTAGCTAGAATTAGCAGCCATGAATTTCTAATTAAATACTAGACTTTGTTAAGGAACTAGAATGGACAAGGCATATTACAATGTCTAGAAACCCTATGTCTAATTTAATAAATTATGTTTGGTTTAACTAGTGTAATCTTGCTATTATATGGATCTACTAATAGTAAATAAATTCTTAGTTGAACTCAGTGGTCATAACACTCTCACCTTTCATAGTCAAGCACAACCTAAACTAGTTAAAATAGAGACACAAGTATGGAATAGCACTTAGTCATAACTAAATCTTCCTTAAATAAACTCAATGGTGTAATAATATTGTAATATTCAGTAATGTTGTAAAGAGAAAGTTTTACTTACACAAAGGTTGTGTGCTACAACCCTCACCATGTTCACCACATGGTCTCATAGGTGTCACACATTTTTGTAGAAGAACACAATATTTTAGATTATGATCCATAAGATACTATAAAATATAAATATCTATTGAACTTCTATTATCTATGGAGATTAATTACTACTTACCTTCAATAATTTGACTCTACAAACCAATTCTTCTTTCAGTGCCTCTACCTCCTCACTTGTGTCACTCTCGATGATAATGTTAAGAATTTCATCATTGTATGTTTGTATGAGTTTCTAGGCCATGAACATGGGATCAACACTAAGGGTGATTTCATCTAAACATGATGTCTATGTTTCAAATTGCATTTGATCTGCTGTCATTTTAGCTTTTTCCTATCAATAAGTATCAAGTTTTGACATCAATATCAGTAAAATTCCATGAAAATAACTTCAAAGCCATAAAGAAAAGAACATAATAATACAACATTTATTTCTATATAATTTAAGCAATTACAATAATTAAGGTTTACCTTTGCTAAAGAAGGTGTACTAGATGATGCATCCCCACCTGTGGGTGGTGGTCTATCCATGTCACCATGTGAAAAAGATTAGTAATTCTTAGAAATAAGAAAGGAAATTAAAGTAATAGACTTACCAAAAAAATTTATTAATAAAATAGAAAATTGTATATTGGAGTCAATATTAATTAGAGGCAATTGGTTTAAATTTTATACTTACTAGTCCAATGATACAATTTTTTTTTGTATCTACATGATTCAAATTGTTATCTATTAGAAGCTCTTCCTCTACACTTATTTATTTTATTGCACATATAAAAACACAATTTCCATGGCATGCCTCAAATATACAATTCATCCATTTATTAGTTGACATAGGTCGATAACTATTTATAAATCTTGCGATATTCCCTATTGCTTTTGGCCTTCCATCAATATACATAGTGAATCTTTTACTTTGATCCTTTTCTTTTGCATTGTATTCAATTTGGTGATAATGCATACCTACACATAATTATTTTATATTGCACAATCCACATCCAATTGTTGTAATTATAACGAGTTCCTACATACTCCATCAATTCAACAACTTTATTGTAACAAAATAGGCCCAAACCCTATAATTAAGTTGGAACTATGTGATATGTATCCTCTCATTAATAGAAAAATTAGTTTTAATTGGAGGTAGCTCCTTGGGTACCCATTCTTTCTGAAGATGTGTGTACCTTAAGGGAATCTTCCTATCACCTTCACTCTTATTATCATAAGAACATGACCCCCCCACAAGAAACAATTGAATTCATTTATTGAATTATATTCTAGTCTTTTGACCTCTAGTTGATCTCCCTATTTTAGACCTACTAGATGTCTCACTTGTGTCTTCTATTCCCACATTTTTCTCACTCAAGGAAGATAGATTAGACAAATACCTAGTTGGTTATACTTGCAATCCATAAAATGATAGACATATTATGACTAAAGTTGATGTTGATGGTAAAGAGAAGATATGCAAATAAAAAATTGAATAGCAAGATCCTAGTCAAAGGCATTGAATAGCTTGCATATGTAAATCATTTATCTTAAGTTAGCCAAAAAAAAATTCTAAATAATGTGTATATCTACAAAAATATTGGGCATGTTGTACTTAATGTTTATATCTGCACATATAGCTTTGAAAGAAAAAGTTAGTCACCTCGCTCATCAAATTCACCGATATTATAATGAATGAAAAGTTGTCCACTTACAATGCTCTATATACTACAAATTATGTAGATGAAAATAATTACATGATGCCTTCATTGAAATCATTATATACTTTATAATTTCTTACCTATACTTTATGTGTGGTAGCTATGAAATATCATTGTATATACTCTATAATAGTAGAGTTCAACACATGATAAATTAATGATAAAAATATACAAGTCAAACAAATTTCTATAAATAAATCATGACCCCATCATACTTGATGTTGATCATACCTTGATAGACATTTCATTGATCATCATCTTCATCCATTCCATCATCAAACAAATTTCTATAAATAAATCATGACCCCATCATACTTGATGTTGATCATAACTTGATAGACATTTCATTGATCATCATCGCCATCATTGTACTAGTCACTTTTATCAGTGTCATCACCACCACCATCTTCATTTCCATCATCATCATCTTGATCATCATTATCATGACCATCATCATCATGGCCATCATCATCTTGATCATCACCATGATCATGATCGTCGTCATCATCATCATCACCACCATTTTCAGCATCACCAAAATCATCATCATCATCTTCTTCTTCATCATTGTGTAAGAGTCATTCATGATCATTATTTACTTTTTCTTCTGATTCTTCAATATCTTCTTCTTCCATTAGATTATACTTTACCGATCTTCCTCTTGGATCATATCTAACAACAAATGATCAACCCAATTTGTGTGAAATACCAAAGTATAAAAATTACTCACATTGACTTGGAAGACATAGGGCTCATCTCTAATTGGCTCAAATTACCTTGTATTAATCATTGTAAATCCACTATCATGTTCAATAATAGTCCTATCAAGATCATTTCAATTCAATCATAACCTGTACCATTTGACAACACATAGAACTAATTTAAATGAATTAAAGTTGCACTTAAGTATATCATCCAACATGCCATAGTATTAATTTTTACATTGTTGAGGATGTATGTAATTTTTAGATGAAATATTGGTGACCGCAAAGATTGCATTTATCCTAGAATCACAAGTTTTCTTCATTTTATTTGACTTTTTATGTGAAATTTATAGCCATGTTAGTATATAGCTTTTTTGTGTTTTATCTATAATTATTTAAACATGTCAAGATTATTTGCATTAATTTGTGAGTTGATATTAAACTTATGGATCATGATTAGTAATATTTTGCATACCTTTCTATCTCTTAATCCATATGCTAGATCAAGTACCATTGGTGTAACATTGGGATCTCCATTACAATGAGCTTCTTTAACCAATAATGCAACATCATCCCATGTTAATGAGCAACCATTTTCTTGAGAATACTAAATCCATGCCATCATCCAATCAATATTATTTTTAATATACAAATTTAGTGCATCCCACTCATGACCAACTATAAAGAAAATAACTAGATTAGTTAGAAACAACTTGTATTGATGATGGATAAGAATTAATTAACTATAAAAGATAGCTTATAATTACCTCTCACTCTCCTCAATCTACCTTTTTCCTGTTAGGTAGTCCCCTTTGAAATTTTTAATAGAGTTGGGATCCCAAATGTGATCTACAAAGATATTTTCAGCAAATTTTTGAAGATATTTACTAATGTACACCATGGTCTAGTATAACATATATCCCTCTACCATATAACCCTTAGGACATGTTCTTTGTTGAACCAATCCCTTCATAAATTTCAAGTGCCTCTCAACCATCCACATTGACCTTGTTTTTATAGGTCCACACAATTCAATTTCTTCAACTTGATGTATGAGGTGGTGTTCTTGAGCATTGAAAAAAGTTGAATGTAGGCACTTTTGCATTTCACACATAATGTATGGAACTTTTCTCTTCCAATACTTTTATCAATTTCTTTAGATAATAACTACCTAAAAGAGATTCAACATGCAAGAACCTATAAATAATATT
This sequence comes from Cupressus sempervirens, assembly GCA_028749045.1. Taxonomy (NCBI): domain Eukaryota; kingdom Viridiplantae; phylum Streptophyta; class Pinopsida; order Cupressales; family Cupressaceae; genus Cupressus; species Cupressus sempervirens. The sequence goes on along the minus strand of CM053793.1, from coordinate 161,826,078 downwards.
TTAGATAAAATTATACAATAGATTACATAAAAAGTAAAGCAAGTCATAAATATAATATATGTGCAACAAATCTAAGAAATAACACTTCTAACCTTATGTATTTTCTAAGATCATATATAACTTGTTTAATGTGGTTGTCAAGCTAGTGTGGAAGAGATAGATGTAAGATGTACTACAATCATTAAAAAATTTGATCATTTCAATATATTATGAAATAATACAATAGGTAGTACATGTAATTTTACAAATATATTGTAAATAGAGAACATGACTTACCTTGATGAAGGTATACCAATCATGTGCTTTCAACCCTGGTCCAAAATCACCTTTCTTTGATACAAAAGTGCTTATATTTGGAGTAAATCCTATGGGAATTTTTTTTTTTTTTTTTTATGACTTCTTTTTATGCATCACTTTGATGCTCTATTAATAAACAAGGATGGTCACTCATATTTATGTGGTTTCCATTGCTATTTGATTCAATGAAATATTTCAGTGCATGATTGGATTCATGAATGTCAGTAAAAATTTTGGAAAGTTTTTCTCTATCATGCCTTCCATCCAATAATTTCTATAGTGTCTATGTTATATTCTTTCTAATATGCATAGCATCAAAAAAATGTACAATTGGGAGATCCTTGTAGTATGGTAGCCTACTAAATTGAGTATGATAACTTTTTATTACTCTAGGAATTTGGTCATTGATGACTTGATGACCTTCATGAGCATCAATTACATCATTACTAAATAAAATATAATATCGAAATATACATTTCAAACTTTAGACCACAAATTAAACAATATCTCAGTGATTTAGTTGATCATATTCCAACTTCCATAGATGAGGTATCATTCTTCATGGCCTTCATGTTGTCTGTTCTTTCCCATTAAAAATATGTTTTTTAGTAATTTGATACTTATGATTATTGTGGAGAAAGTTTCTAAACTCATCAAACACCTACTTTCCTAAAATTCTTGAATGACAAGATTTCATCTTCAGACCACAAACTAGACATGTGAATGTTCCCTTTATCTAAATACCTAAAAGATCATGTGAAATTAGATCATGTACAATTATCATGTGAAAATTAAGTATACAACAATAATTTTTAAGCACTATAACACACCAAAAATATGTAACTTTAACAATATAACATAGCGCAAAATAGTCTAGCTGGTTTTGGATGGGTGCTCTTTCAAAATTTGAATTAGCCGGTTCATTTGCAGGTGGGAAATTGGTTGAGGAGAATGTGGTTGGAGGTACAGACCCTAGAGGAATAGTAGAGGATGCTGAGAAGTTTATGGGGTCAGAATCTTTGGTCGATGTGGACAATGGAAAGTCTTTGGATGATTCTGAACCTTTTTGTGGGGTCTATATCCCACCATTAGTTTCCCTATCTACTTTTCATGTGTCAAGACAAGATCTTAAAAATGAGAAAGATAACTTTGATTCTTTCAAGGAAAATTCCTCTGAAGGGCTGAAGCAAGGGGTCTTAGAACAAAAAAACTTGGTCATCCCTGTTTGGCAAGAAACTCACTGGAAAATCTCTTTTCCCACCAGTGACTGCTAAGACCTACTGGGAGAAAGGTGAGTTTTAAGTTTTTATTCTAGACCCTTTAGTTGATTTTACTGTGTCTTCCATGGATTTCACCCTAGTGGGTAAATTTTTAGGCGCAAGACCAGATCTTGAATCTCTTAGAAAAATTGTTAAAAGGAAATGGGTTATTAGAGGAGAGGTAGATATTGCTCCCATGTTGAATGGCTTCTTTTCATTTATCTTCAACTGTAAAGAAGACATGGATAGGGTTCTTTGTGGAGGACCATGGTCTTTTGTTAAAAGCTCTCTTGCCATTAAAAAATGGGAACCTAACATGGATCTTTTAGACTCTTTTTTCTTAACCACTCCCATCTAGGCCAGACTTCCTGGGCTCCCTTTAGAATTTTGGCATGAAGACATTTTTAAAGGTATTGCTAGTTCCTTTGGTGAACTTGTGGCATTGGATAATGCTACGGCTTCTAGAACCAAACTTCATTGTGCTAGACTTTTTGTTAAAGTGGCAGACTTGACTCATCTCCCAGCTAATGTGGATCTGATTTCTGAATTGGGTAAAAAAACTCAAGAAATTTTTTTGAAGATCTTCCTAATTCCTGCTATGCTTGTAAGAAGCAGGGGCATTTTGTTAAAAACTATCCCTTCAAAAGTAAAAATTAGTCTAGCAGCAGTTTGGATGGGAAAAGAACAAGGTTCAACAAAAGAAAGTATGGAAACCCAAAGAAGGCCATTGCCAAGAACAAAAGATTAATGAAGAACTTCAAGCTCCATAGGCTGAGACAGATAAAGAGCTTCCTTTTGAGGAAGCGAACTCTGAGAAATAAGGTCTTGGTTTACATTCTGAAACTAGTTTACCTAAACAAAGATTAGAAGATTAGGTAGATTCATCAAAACAAATTGTTATTTATTAGAGGATAGAAGAACAATGGAGAGATTTTGATGACAAAATTGTTCTTGAGGAAGGAGAAATCTTGGTTGATATCAAAAATTTACGTGAGGAGGGAGATCCTCTTTTTTCTTAGTCCAGGGAGATCCAGGTGATATCCCAGATTGATAATGACCTTTCTATGGATGAGCCTCCTCCCCTAGATGATGTGAAAGAAAATGGCTCAACTCATAAACCAAACCAAAGAAAAAGGGTTGAAAAAAAGAACAATACTAAGGGGGTAGAGACTAGAAGCAGAAAAATAGATCAGCATATCAAGGTGAAACCTCTTCCTTCTAATCTGGATAAAATTGGGAAAAGAGTAGAACAACACTCTAAGGTGAAACTGGATGTTGGTTCCCTGTACAAACCTGGAAGAAGATCTACTAAGAAAACTAGAGAGTTAGAAAGTATGTAGAATATTGTTGACAATAGGTAGGCAACTATTCTTGATTTTACTCCTAAAAAATAGATATGAAGATCATAACTTGGAATATTAGGGGGTTGAATAGTACTCATAAACTGGACATTGTTAGGAATTTTGTTAGAGAACAAAAGCCTAATTTTCTCTTGCTTCAAGAAACTAAGATGAATAAAGAGAAAGAAGAACATATTAAAGATTTTAAAAATTATTCAATATATGCCAGCAGTTTAGAAGGGGCATTAGGGGAAACTCTGATGTTATGGAAGAAGATCTATTACTCTGGAACACTTTTGATTGCTAGTAAACATCTTATGGTAGCCAAAATTACTAGTATAGACTAGAAGGAGGGTTGGTATATTGTGAATATTTATGCTCCAAACATAAAGCATCTAAGGAAAAAGGTATGGGATTTTGTTTCTATTTTTAAAAGTAAAGACTCTTCTGGATGATGGATTATAATGAGAGATTTTAATGTCCCTCTTTATGATCATAAGAAAATGGGAGGCAATGCTACTTAGTTGGAAGGAAGATTGGATTTAATGGAATTTATAAATAAAAAGGGCTTAATGGATATGGACCTCTATGGAATTCAGCCCACTTGGAGTAACAAGAGAGTTGGTAATGAATGTATTTAGGCTAGGCTTGACCATGTTTATATTCCTCCTAATTGGACAAAAGAATTCATTTGTACGCTGGAAGCCTTTCAGAAAATTGGATTGGATCATTTCCCCCTTATCTTCACTGCTATGAAGATTAACCTTAAGAAGAATTTTCCTTTTAGATTTGAGAAGATGTGGATGCAACACCCACAATTTGAAAGTAAATTGAAAGAATGGTGGAATATTGATTTTGAAGGCACAACCCTCTTTAGAGTTGCTTCCAAGCTTAAAAATGTTAAAAGGGAAGTCAAAAGATGGAACAAGAATAGCTTTGGTAAAATTTTTGAGAACAAAATAGTTGTTAAGGAGGATATTCTAAAAATCTAGGAAAAAATCTAGAAGGAAGAATATGCATTTGACCTCCTCCTTGAAGAAAATGAAAAGCTTGCTCAATGCCATGACATCATCACTAAAGAAGAAATCTACTAGAGAAAAAGATCTAGGTTAATATGGTTGAGGGAAGGAGATAAAAATACAAAGTTTTTCCATCTCTCCACTCTAAAGCATAGGACAAAACTCACATATCATACCTAAAAAAGGGAGATGTGAAGATTGTTGATGATAAGGCCATCATGGATGAGATGGTGACTTTTTTCTCTTCTCTAATGACGGTTGATCCCAACATCAATGTGGATAGTCAACCTGAATTCCCCAGAGTGATTCCTTCACTGATTTCAAAGGAACAGAATAAAATGTTATGTTTAATTCCTAAGGATGATGAGATCTTCAAAGTTGTTTGCTCTCTAGCAGGAGATAAAGCTCCTAGTCCTAATGGTTTCCTCATCTTTTTCTTCCAAAATCTTTGGAGAGTCATGGGTAAAGATGTTTGTGATGCTATTAAGGAATTCTATGGGGAAAAATAGATGCTTAAGGAAGTCAATTCCACCTTTCTGTGCCTTATTCCTAAGAAAATTGGCGTTGACTCTCTGGATCAGTTTAGACCGATCAACCTCTGTAACTCTTTCTACAAAATTATTTCCAAAGTGCTCACCTCTAGACTGCTTTAGGTGATCCTATTGATTATTGCTGATCAACAGAATGAATTCATCCCAGGTAGACAAATCCTTAATTCTATCATCTCTGCTCATGAGAATGTTCATTCCTTGTCTTGTTCTAACAATCAAGGTTTCATTATGAAAGTGGACATTGCAAAGGCCTATGATAGAGTGGATTGGTCTTTCCTCTATAATATTTTTCTTGCTTTTGGCTTTGACCATAAGGTTTTTGGTCTAATTTGTCAATTGATTTCTACCTCTTCTATCGCTGTCTTAGTTAATGGTAGCTCCTCTCATTTCTTGTTTCCCTCTTGTGGGCTGAGACAAGGTGATCCTTTATCCCCCATCCTTTTTGTTATTATGGCTTACTGCTTGGGGAGATTTATTGGGGACATGGTCCAAAGAGGTTTGATTAAGGGTTTACAACCATCTTACCATCCTTTAATTTGTTCTCATGGAAAATTTGTTGATGATACCATCTTCATGGGTAAGGCTGAAGTGAAGGAAGCTAGAATTTTAAAGCAAGCTATCAACTTATATTCTTCTGCATTAGGACAATTGGTTAATTGGAGTAAAAGTGCTATGTTCTTTATTAACACCCCTATCCACATAAAATTTAAAATTGCTAAAATCTTGGGATGTTCTATAGGATCTCTCCCATCCTCTTACTCAGGGCTTCCCCTAGGCTTGCAGGTCCCTGATGCTTTCTGGGAAGATCTTATAAACAAATTTAGCAAGAAACTGGTGGGATGGAAAGGAAATCTTTTAAGCTAGGCTAGTAAGTTAACTCTTCTCAAAGCTTGTCTCCAAAGCATACCTACTTATGCTCTAAGTCTTTTTAGAATTCCATTTAAATTTGTTGAGTCAATTGATAAAATTCAAAGAAATTTCTTATGGACTAGCTCAGAGGAAAAAAGGAGAATGCCTTTAATTTCTTGGGATCAAGTTTGTAAACCTTGAAGTGAAGGGGGATTGGGAATACAGAAAATTAGAAGTATGAATAAAGCCCTTTTAGCCAAACAGGGGTGGAGAGTTTACCATGATAGCAAAGAGTGGAGTACCATATGGAAATGTAAGTATCTCTTCAATGTTGAATCCCTTCCTAATTTCTTTGCCTCTCCTGATGTTATCCATTCTTTCTCCATATGGGGAGTTGTTCAGGGGACCAAGAAAACTTTAGAAAAAGGATGCTCTTGGAAAACTAGTAATGGGCTAAAGGTGAAATTTTTGGAGGATTTCTAGCTTAAGGACTATCCTTTGATTGGAGACTTTCATGAAAAGGCCTTAGTTGACCGATGCAAGTAGAGATTTGGCTTTCTAGTAAGTCATTATTGGTAGAATGATTCTTGGGTGAATTTAACTAATGTTGATCAAGGTTTTAGTAATATCCAACTATCCCTAAATGCTATCTCTCTTTACCATTATCTTGAGGATGAGATTATTTGGCATGCTGATCCTAGTGGTCAATTTAAAGTCTCTTCTATCTTTGCTTCAAAGGATAAGGGCAATCAACCCTTCTAGTCACATGCTTGGATTAAGGGTCTCATACCCAAAATTAACATATTCTTTTGGATTCTTCTCCAAAACAAAATTTTGACCCTTGACAACTTGCAAAAAAGAGGTATAAATGTGGTTAATAGGTGTACTTTATGTAGAAATGGACTTGAACATAGAGATCATATGTTTTTGAGTTGTTCCTATACCCAAGAAGTTTGGAGTGAGATTTTGAATTTTTGGGGTATGACATGGGTCCATCAAAACAATGTGGATCTTTCTTTCAAAAGTTGGAGCTGCCCCTCAAAGGATCTCGATGCTCAATTTCTTTGGAAATTAACCCTCCCTCACCTTTGGTGGGGCATCTGGAAAGAAAGAAATAATAGGATATTCAGAGATAAAGATCTTCCAAGATGGGTGCTAGGTCATAATATCATTAGAGCCTTCAAGGATAATTTTAAATCCTAGAGGAAGTCTAGTCAAACCTTCCAACTTGATAACCCTTTATGATCTCAAGGATCTAAATTGAAAATTGATAATCCTAGATCGATCATAAAATATTTTGTTCCTCCTAATGGATGGATCAAAGGGAACTTTGATGGAGCTTCTAAGGGAAACTCGAGAAGAGCAAGATGTGGAGGTTTTCTTAGAGATCATGTGGGAAATGTTATTGATGCTATAGCAGTCCCTATTGGTCACTTGAATAGCCATATTGCTGAAGCTACTGCAGCCCTCTATACCATTAAATTAGTTGTTGATTTGGGGTATTCCAAATTATGGTTGGAAGGTGATTCTTTGAATATTATTAATACCCTAAATAATAAAAATTCTATCTCATGGTCTATAGAGGCTACAGTTATGGAAATCAAAACCTTATTTCAAAAATTTGAAAAAGTGGTCATTTCCCATACATACAGAGAAGCCAACAGGGCCACTGACTAGATAGCCAATCATATAGTTCAAATGGGGCATAAGGTGAGGTGGCTTGATGAATTAAACAAGCATGTGGATCTTAAAGTGATTATTAATTATGATGCTATTCATTCCAAAGTGGGAAAGATTTGCTTGGATTAGAAATTTAATGATTTGTGAGAGTGGCCTTATGACTATCAGATTACCTTCCCTAAGGAGGTACATTCATGTGAAGGTTATGTGCTCTCTGCATATATCATCGAAAAGATGACCTCGATCTCAAGTTACAAAAAATTGGTCTCATTTCAACCTTTCTGCTATCAGTATCTGGGTGTCTTTGATTTTTTGCTTGCTCTAAAAAATGGGCAGTGAACTAAGGAAGCAAGAGCCCAAAAAATGTGATGACTGGAAGGCTAGGCAGGACATTTGGAGGATTCTCTAGAAAGGGAAGGTGGTCAGTTTTCTAGAGCAATTGCATGGATTCAAACCCCATGTCACCACTGCCTTCTTCAAAAATTGGGTCAATGACAAAGTTACTCTCCATGGAGTCACTGTGAAGCTTATTAAGGAATTCATAGCTGAGGTTACTAGGCTCCCCATGAAAGGTATTAAATTCTCAAAATAGACCAGTATCTCCAATGTGGCCTACAAAAAATTCTCGAAGATGGATGAAGAGGAGATGCAATTGGAGAAGAATGGAGACTTCTTTGATGTGTAATAGATTAAAGGTATTTGGCTTGATGTGCTTGGCTATATTCATGAGTACTTTATCCTTGATGGTAGGAATAAAAGGGTGCCAAAATTTCACTTTGTTTTTCTTAACCATTTTAGGTATAAGGACATAATTTCCTTCCCTTTCTATTTGCATTTCTCTTTGCTTCAAAGCTTGCATACCCATAGAAAGAAATCGTCACGACCCATTCTACATGAAGGTCTGATATTACTCATAGATAGTTTTTGTAAAAATAAATCCATTTCTTCATCTCCCTCCACTAGAAAAAATAAGGATTCTTAGTCCATAAAATGTAAAATTGATGAGAATGTTAAAGGGAAAGATAAGGCAAAATTGAAACCCTCTAGCTCTCGAAGATAAATTGTTGAAGAGGATATTGAGCTGGAGAGTACTGAAGGCTTAGAAAAGGAAGTCCCAGAGGAAGAGGAAGGGATAGATGTTAGGGAGTTTAGCTCTAATTTGGAAGGCTATCTAAAAATGAAAGGCAAAAATGAGAAAGGAGAGACGAAGAAACAACTGAGGATAACTTGGAATAGAGCAAGTCTGATAATGAGGGTACTCAGACTATGTCTAGGGGAGGTGATAAAGATAAAGATAATTTAATTGATGGTCCTACCATTGTGAGTGAGGAGGAAAACATGGGGAAGGCTTCCACTCCTACAAAGGAGACTGAGGGACAAGATAAGGAGGTCCATAGTCAACATGACCCTTTGGAGACTAGCGAGGAGGAGCTATTGGATGGGGAGGAACAAATTGATAAAGTTGGGTCCCCACCACATACCACTACTAAAGACATGAGTGACTCCATGAAGAGGGAAACCAAGCTCTCCTTCCTGCATTCTGCCAAACTTAAGGCTGATTCTTTCCTCCAAGTTGATTCTTGGATTTATAATTAAATAATGGGTTTGAAGAAGAAAGTGAAAACCTTGCAACATAACCAGGAGGTTGATCAAGCTATTATCAAACACTTGGAAGAGAAAATGGGAGACATCCCAAAAAAACTTAAGGATTATGAGCATAATCTTAGAATGCTTATCAAGGAAAGTGGAACGAAAATGGAGCAAGTAACTTCAAGCATCTGTGTTGTGGTGGAAAGCCTAGGCAAAAGAGAAAATGAAGGAACCATATCTTCAGAGGGCCCTAGCAAGAGGACAAGATAGAGTTTGAGGAAGAAAGCTTTGATTATTGCTACTTCTTTGACTACTAACTCCATCCAAGATACGGCTAAGATTAAGATAGATAAGGAGGTAGTTAAGATGATCACGAAACTACAATAGTTTCTTTGTGTCTACTTTTCTGGTTGTGTTCCTATTTAGGTCCTTTTTCCTAGTTGTTACATATGGTTCCTATGTTTGGTCCTATTTTTTGGTTTTGAGTTTTAACCTGTATTGAAGGTTCTAGGTCCTTGTAAAACTTGGGTACTTTTCTTTGACTATGTATGTGGTTTTAGGTCCCTGTAAAACCTGATTTTGGTGCTGCTTCTAGTAGGTTTAAGGACTCTTTTCTTGATGGCTATATTTCTCTTACCTTTTTGAGGATGTGAAAGGGATTTGAGGTCCCTTCAAAACCTATTTTTACTGTAATCTAAAACATAGCACAAAAATGAGTTAGCCCAGGGGCATCATGTATTGTCTATACTAGCATTGCATGGAATTGAAATTGTTTTTGTCCTATTAGTCTAGAGATGTCATACATAATGATCTCATTCTATAACTTCAACAAATCATCAATAAGGGGCTCAATATACAAATTCATATATTTAACTTGGTACTTATCTAGAAATTGAATGAACAAAAACATTATATAATTATTATGACCATTTTTATGTACCATTTATAAATTAATTTAGATAACTATTAAAAGAAAAAATACCTGATACAATCATTAACAACATTATTTGCTCCCTCTTTATGGAAATTCAAGGAGGAATGTTATTGTTAATTAAAAAATAGGCAACACTGAATAAAAAGATCTCATATCTCCAAATGGTTTGGCATTGTTCGCTACCAATGAAAGCTTGAGATTATGAAGTTCTTTAAAGTGTGGCCATGTTTCTTCTATCTCTTTCACTAGTACATTTTGGAAAATATGTGACTATGTGACTAATACTTTTAGGCACACCATTAAATATTTATTCAAGTGACTAAAAGTGATCAAATTCTACTATTTCTTTGTAATTTCTAGGTATAGGTGACTAAATAAGTGACTAAGTTGATCATCTGGTAAAGTCACAAGGTTAAGTTACTAAATAATTGACCAAATAGGCTACTAAATAATTGTTAGTCACCAATATTTAGTTCCTTGAACAAAAAACTACTAAATAATTAGTCACTAATAACTGGTCACCAAAACTATTAAATAAATACTTATAATAGAGTTAAGTGATTGTTTTTTTATCAAGGTTCTTAAAATTTTTCTCTTTCAAGATAATTCTGTAAGAAAATCCTTTCTTGTCTATCTAGGGCTTATTTTTCTATTGTCATTAATTGTACCCCTGTTGATTTTTTAGTGCTATGCAAGGAGACCCACTATCTCATTTTTTATTTATCATAATGGAAGATGCTTGTAATTAATGTATAGCTTACAAATATCAACTAGAACCATGACAAGAAATGTTGATAAAAATAAGATATACAACTTATAAATCAAAAAAAAAATTTAAACACATTATTTATTCTTTTAAAAACTCAAAATTCTAAATAAAAATAATATAATATATGTAATAATTAAAAATAACATTAAAATACAACATCATTGAGTTAAATTTTAATCCAATCACACTTTCTCATGTATAATTTCAAATTTTAAACAAGAAAGTAAAATAAGAAAATTGTAATATAGCATGAAGAAACCTTAATGTAAAAATTAAAAGATGTATTTTCATATTTTGTGGAATCCCTAAAATTTCATCCATTTTTTGTTAGATTGGGAATAAGAAAATGAAACATTGCAGGATGGGGATTGTCATGACACCACCATAGAGAGAAAAAATATACTAGAACAATTAAATGAGCTCTCAAGCAACAAATTTGTGGGTTGTGTAGTTTCTCAACATGGGGGGTTGTCCTATGCATTTTGTACGGTACAAATAGTGCTTAAGAAACTTAGAAATGAGGGAAAGCTTCATTATTTTTACTACAATTCACTTGGTTGTTAGCCATAGCTAATGCCAAGTTTTGAGTTCCCCATTAGGGAGTAAAAATCATTAGACAAATGCTAAGATCAGATCTCCTACCACATTTGAAGGCTTTGAGTAATGTTATAATATAATTAGGTAAGTGATTGCATGACCTTGAATCTGTAATTGATTTTTTATTAAGATTTGTATGAAGATTAGGGAAACATATGGGGATTTAAATGTCTTTCATGGATACAAAATAGGGAAAAATATGCAACGTTTTTCTAGCCCTAAGATGGAGAGATTCCTTTAGAATCTAGAACTGGAAAGTATTTCAATTAAATATTCCATAAAAAGAATGCAATGGACTTTCTACTACTCACAATATATTAATAATATAATGCTTTTAATATCACTTTATGATTTACATGACCCATTTTAACTAGTTTGATCTAGGGGTAAGAAAATTCATGAGCATAGGCTCACAAAAATGAGGGTAAGAGTCAAAATATGCTTCTAGGTTGTAAACAACCTTAAAAATCTCATTATTACTTCAAGTACACCAAAATCCTTCTTCCTTAACCTCTTCCAACCCTTATCTAGGACTATTGCCAACCTCCTCCACTAAGTGTGCCCTCTTCTTCTCTTCCTTGTTTACTCATGCCCACTATATTCCAACCTCCTCCACCAATAGCTCTTTCTTCACCTCCAAATACTCTGCACTCTCCTTAAAGAAATCTTGTCCATCCTAAATAGACCACCTCCAGCAATGTCATGCAAAATCCTCAACACCAATATGCAAATCTATCTCTTATTTTCAACATTGTAAAAAAAGGAAAACTGAACTCAACATCTTCACATTTAACCTCATTCTCTTTTTCTACCCAAACATCCTCTTTATTCTCATCTTTATCAACCCTAACTTTTTTACATTCCACTGTAATCACATGTTCATCCTCTTTAGTTAGCATTGTTATAGATTTATCCATTCTATTAAAATAGTTTTGATCCTCTCAATTTCTTCCTCAAGCAATTGTTCTCTTTGTTAGGTTTCTCATCAAATACTAGACCTTTATATATTACTAGACACTCTATCTCATCCTTATGCTAATTTTTTGTATCCATAGTCCCCAAAGGAAATTTCTCTACTTCAAATTTTCTCCTTCTTAACTCCTACCTTATCTCCTCCAGGCATCTTATAGTTCTTGCTACAATTTTTGGGCTTCCTTCTCAATGAAATCATCCATCTCTTCTTTCTCCCAACATAGGGATCATCAAAACTTAACCAATCACAAACAAAGGCTTCTCAATTTTCTCCATCAATAATTTCAAGTCTCTCTAGCTCTCATCATTGTAGGACTCCTTCGCACCTACACCTATCTCTCAAGACTCTCACCAATTCACTATTTTCATGGCTTCAATCTCTTAATCAATTAGGAATTTTCACACCTAGATCAATTCTCTAGAGCTTTCCACAACTACTTCTTACCTCTACATGTAAACTGGCTTGTGGTTGGTGATTGGTTTACACAAATCTACTCTTTATCCTTAAGTCTTGGTGTAAACTAACTCATGCTTAGAGATTTGTCCTCACACTCAATATCATTGGCACTAATACTATTTGATGCAAGACATACTCCCTCAGCATATAAACTACAAACTTAAAACACCAAAAACAAATGCAGATGTTGCTTAAAAATAAGTGCTCAATTTACTACAATGATCAAACTTATATTTGTGTCAAATTTGTAATAGTAAATTATAGTAATAGCCTTTCATTGGCCTTCATCTCTATACATAGTATCTTCCTAGATAGATTTTGAACTTTGCAAATTCCAATCTATATCTGTCTTCACATAAATACCAACTATAAATTCCACACTCTAAACCTCTATCTTGTTACTCATTCTTTCTTTCCTCCCTACCTCCAACCTAAGAAATTAGACTGATTTGCACTTTCACATGCATGATGTTGTCCTATCTGTGTGGACACCTTAATTCTCACATAACCCTTCCTTATTACCTTTCATGGCTATATATGTTTAGTCACTCAATATCCTTCATCCTCCCATGTAACCAATGGTAGTTTTTTACTATTTGGTCTATAGTTGATTGGGTTTTTATTTTTACCCTACCCTTTTTCCCTTCTAGTTCTAGTAAATTGGCATGTCACTTATAGTCCAATCTTTTTTCTTCCGATAAACTAATTCATAACTATTCATTTTTCAAAAGCATTTCTATTTCTTGGTCAGGCTACCTCTTTTCTTGTTTCCTCTATCGGCTTGATGGATGAGTTTATTTCTTAAAGGCATTTTGTCAAACACTTGATACAGTAAGATAAGATAAGATAAGATAAGAGAAAATAGTTCATTTTAATAGTGGTCTATTTCAAAAATATAATTTTTTATGCATAATAATTATAGAATTGTTCCTTATAGTCAACTATAGAGTCCTTGAGTCAACATATTGACTCCTCTATCATTAATAATTCACAAGATTCTATCTTTCATAATTATTATAAATGATAACAATTATTTCCTTCCTATTTAAAATTATATCATAAAGTAAAATAAATATTTCTTTTCTCAAATATGTTATGATATTTCCTTACCTACTCTCCACAATTTCAATGCGATGAAGACTGTGATAGGGTGAAAATGAAAGGGGTTGTTTAAACATCCATAATCAACGTGAAATAGCTTGAAAATTAAATTCAATCTAAACTATAGTTTTAAAAGAAAATATTAGTCATTATTAATAAAATTTTCCATCATGATGATCTATATGATATCAATAAGACAGACAAAGAGGCCATGATTAACTCCAATCTATATTGGTCAAACTATATCTGAGCTTTAATTTGGAAACAATTGATTATATTGTCTTATCTTGGTTTGCACCTTTCTAGAGTACTTATATCTTGTACTATTCAATATTTTTAGCTCAAGAAAAAGGATTGAAATTCTTTAGCAAAATTTTCACACTAGTCAAAGTAACATAAGGTCTGACACAAGGTCTCTAAGAACTTGAAGACCAACAAAAGTTTGATAGCTAGATTGGCCAATGATTCCTTCCAACTTCCATGACAATTATGTTGAATGAAAACTAACCATTATGCATTAAAATTGTGCTAAATGAAAACCCATTATACTAAATGATGATTGACCATTACATGTGACCATTATGCTAAATGTTGACTCCTTTTGTTCTTATACCAAACTTTCATTAGTTCACTATGAGTGTAATTATTGCAAGATTTGAGCCATGTACTTATGTTGAATTGTAATTGCTTTAGACTCCCATGTCCAACATGCAAAATCTAGCGCAAGTGCAATTCTCATAGTTTGAACTTTGAACCTCCCTATTCCAAGGGCTTGAAGCTATTGTTGTATTATGAGCTCATGCTTAGTATTACATATCCAATATTTGGCCACATGTTCAGAATCAGATTAGAAATACACAAAGTTGAATATGGTTGCAAGTAGTCCATGTCTAAGTGAATCCATAGAGTGTTTTTGCGTTTGAATTTTTTTTGTGTATTAAAATTTGTATTTAATTCAAATTCAACTATGCATGAAAGTTTGCAATGAACCTAGAAATTTGATGGATTATAGAAAATTCTTAGGGATAATCTTTTCATGTCATTGTTGGGTAGCTTTCCTTTTTGATAAGGTTATTGATTCTCTATTTTTATGGGTTGTAGGGGTTTCATAAAGTGGACCCTAATTAATTATAATCAAGGTTAGGAATCAAGTTTAAAGAGGACAACGAGGAGGACACCATTGTTGTGGAGATTGTTCAGCTGGAGGAGCATGAAAGTATTTTAATTTTAATCTATAGTGACTAAAAATTGAATCTTATTACCCAGATGATATAGAAAAAGGGGAGTCTCAATGGTTGGAAAAAGAGGACTTAAATTAGGGTTTAATTCTTGTGATTGTAGATGAGTTTATTGGATCTGACCTAATTGATGGGTCTAATTGTTTTTTGGGTAGGATTGTTGTTTAAGGAGATAATGACCACTTGTTTACTTCAAGGGGTTTGTATTGATAAAACAAAATTTAATGTTAGATCATTTCACTGATGAAAGTGAATTCACTAATGAAATTTAATGTCATGTCAGAAATTTCCAATTTTTGGGTCAAGAATTATGTCCTTTGGGATTCACTGTGGATCTTTGCAATCCAAGATATTTTTTTGTTGCTAAATCAAATGCTTCCTTGTATTGTAAAATTGAGTCAAGAAATACAAAGCCCAAGAGGAAATGGGATGAGAAAGAGGGAAAGGCAGAGTAATAATGCAAAGAAGTATACATAGATTAAGGAGGCATGGTGTCCCCTAATTTACAAACCTTAGAATGTGAGCGACTGGTATTGCACAATCATGATTTTTTCAATTGGTTAGATTGTCTCATTTTCTTGAAGTAGTGTCTTAAAACTATAAGATAATTGGATTCTAGTAACTATGTGACTAGATGGTTATCTTACAATGTGCACTCTTATCTTCTTCACTTTAATTATTTGATTACTTATCTTCTTCACTTTAATTATTTGATTACCCACTTCTCTTAAGCAATAGATGCTCTTACATTTTGATTTTGCAATATCTTGTTAGTCACATTTGAACTATATCACAAGTAGTTTAGTAGAATTGGTCTATTGTCATTATGTTTATGGATATTATGTAGGTTTTTTGTTCATGTTAGAATTTACAATAGGAAATGTAAATTTTTATTTATTTATTTATTATTAATTTTTTTGGCGGGGGGGTGGGGGGGTGCAGTGAATTAGTAGTTTAAAGTTGAACCCATAAAACTTTCACCACACATACATCTCATACATTCACTAAGTAAACTAAAATACCATATAAATCATGTACATCTAAAACATTTAAGAAAGTAAACATTTACACATATATGACATTAGATATGATTACCCAAAAACCCTCCAATGAGAAGGTACAACTGGGTTGGGGATGACACCGAAAAATCTTCACTACTACAGTAAAAAAGTGTATCCAATGAAGGTTACAATATTTTGATCATGAGACATGATCTACCCTATGAAAGGTCTACTATTAAAGGCTTGAAAAGACTGTTAGGTCTCACCCTATTAGAATGATTCATTAATGATCTTGTGGTAAGCACTTTGTTTCTTGATGACAAATCAACTCTAAACTAATGTATTCTTGATCCTTCTTGACTAGATGTCTCTTTACTATATGCTATATACTTTCCTTTGTTCTCCTTTAACTAATTCTACAATGTGATCTTGAATCATAACTCCTTAGCCACCATGAATGCTCTATTTGTGCATGTGAACTTCTTTATACACTCCATTTACCTTTTAGAGTTTAGGGTTTGTCCTCCTTAAGAAGACATAGGTGACATAGGGTTAGGTATGAATCAATGGCTATGATTTATCCATTTCATGACTTAATCCTTCCTATTTTTGATTGGTTGCATGTATTGCATTGGGAATCCAACTTAAGATTCATCCTTATCTCTGTAATATCATGATTCAATCCTTAAGTTGGCTCAAAAATGGTTTACATAGTTGTTTATACCATTACAAATAACTATGAAAAAATTTTCTTACTTGACTTTTGAAGTCTTTGATGCTCAACATATACTAATCTCTATGTTGTGACTCAAAATCTAAATCACTCAACATGCACTACTTACTTGGCTCCTATGTCACTTAGCATACACTATCTACTCGACACTTGAGTGACTTGGAACATGAGTGGCTTAGAACTCACTAAGGACTTAGAATGCTCTAATATATACATTTTCTATTGGGTATGTACTACTTGTTTAGTATGAACCAAGTAAATGACTTAAGCGTGTTGACACTCATTTGTCAAAACCAATGTGAGATCAAGAATCTCCCCCTTTGACATGAGTGTCAAAAACACCTGGTCATGGATTAATATCCTTAATATCATGAGAATAGCATATCTCTTATTTGGCTTGTATACAAAACTTCATAATTTCAAAATTTTGTAACAACTTGTATACCTCAAAATTGTATAACTCCCTTTGACTTGATATGTCTATTCTATATTCAAAAGTTTGTACTCCTACTGAGTAAATGTGTCTCTATTCATACTCTTTGACTTCATGCTGACTTGCTAATACTCTATTTATTTTGATACTTGATCCCCCTTTTTTTTCTCTGCTCTCATTTCTTACGCTCCTCCATTTTGTTCTTTGTTTGCTCCCCCTTAGCTCACTCTATCTTTTCTCTACCTCTTTTCTTTCTCTCCTACATTCTACTCTATTTCTCTCCCAAAATATATATCTCCCCTTTTTACTTTCTCCTTTCTCCTTTATTTCTCCCCAAAAATTTTATCTCCCCCTTTTTTACACTTATTTCAATGGACTATACACTTATAGTGTGTTTGTACAAGAAAGATTTATGGACATCTAGGATGAATTTGAGAGCTACATCCTAGTTTTCACATGCTACATTCAAAGACTTGATTTGGATAGCAAGGTGGACTAGACCATCTAATGTTGAAAGATTTGGGTCTTTCTTCATAATGGTTTCAGCATAGCCCAATTCCTTGTGCAAAATTTCCATGTGTGGGGTCAATGTTGTCTAGATACTAATTAGTTTAGCCCTTATATTGGCTTTATCTACTAATAATGTGGTTAGTTGACTCTGGGTTTGTAATAAATTTTTGAAGTGCTTCTCACATTGGGCTAGTGCCATTGCCAATTTTCCACCTGATGCACCAATCTGACTTTCCAAACTCAAAATGCAACTTTGTGTCTCGTGTGTAAAGAGTGTTGGATTTCACAATTTAGTGTACAATGAGAAAATGTTCTCAAGTACCTTCTTCACACTTCATACTTTTGTTGCCAATGCAACTTGAGGAAGTGCTATGTCACCTAATATTTTCTCATTTACTTTTCTTTAACATTTATTTTCTGACCATTCTAATAATTTTGCATTTGTGTCTAGCTTTGCATCACTAACCTTCTCCACTATGTCTGTGAGTTGTTCAATCAGTGGCTTGGTTTCATCTAAAGTTGGTAGGTTCAATGCATCTAAAAGTATTTCTTTAATATCCTATAATGCTTGCTTCTGAATATGCTCCCTTCTAAGCAGTTCTTGGCGCTTCTTTCTTGCTAGGGCTTCCTGGAGCATGCTAATTTTCTATATTTTCATTGTAGCATAATCATACATTGGCACAATAATCTCTTCTTTTAGGCTTAGATCTCCATATTTTATTACTTCTTCTACCTTTGATGAACTTGAGCTCAACACCCAGATCTACAATGGTGTTGCATCTATGTTCAACTTTTGAAGAGTTATTGGAAGGAGGACCAGATACTAGTAAGGTCACCAGGGCTTGAATAGCTACTTGTTACTTTGTATTTGGTGTCAACTATTTCTCTCCAGGCTTGTCCTATTCTACCAAAATACCTTGCAATGCACCTTGTGCTTGTGTTGTAGATGAAAATAAGATTATTTGACCTATTTGACTCTATTCTTCAGTAGTGGCTTGGGTTTCCATTATGTCCTTTGCAATTGTAACAACCTTTACTAATGTGGCTTCTAGTGTTTTTTCCAAAGGTTATACACTAGTGACTCAAGGGATGATAGTAGGTGGTTCTTGTATGTTCACCTCTTCCCTTGTTATATTAGTCATTATTTTCTACAATTCTTCCACACTCACCAATACAAGATTATCACATAGTTTTTCCTGCACTATGGACTAATCAAGTATCTTCTTGAGATCTTCCTCTATAAGAGGATTGATGTGCTAAGTTGTGACATTAGAAAAATTTTGAACTTTTACTATTTTAGTATTTACATTTATTACATGTTGAGGGCTAACATTAGGCACTTGTGTATCTTGTACACTCAATTCTTCTTGCTACTCTCCCTTAGCTATTACCTTGTCATATATGTTCATTTATTTTCTTCCCTTAACAACATTTTCACGATTATCTCCTTCATCATTCTAAACCTTTATAGGCAGTTTTTCACCTTCTTTCACAATAGCAAGTCCATAGGTTATCTTCCACATCTATGTAGACTTCTTCACTACATCTTCTATATTGTTTTTTAGTATACTAAAAGCTCTATATTTAGGTACAAACCTAACTACATATTTCTTCATAGCCTTAGCAATTTGTGCCTTATTGAGTTTAGGCATCACTTGTGCTAGTGAAGTCTCCCTTATTTGTCTTTCCAAGTTCAAGCAATAGTGTCATTTCTACTCAATTCTCTCATAAAACATTTAGTTATTGAGTTGGCAATTTCTAGTGGGGTTTTCTTAAAATTTCCCATCATGGTATATATTGCTTCCTCCACTTGAACTTTCTCAACTTTACCAAGATTATTAAAATCTGCATGAGTGAATCCTACTAAATCTACACTACTCTTAACATTTTCACATAGATTTTCTAGGTATAATAGAGGATTGTGACTCACCACTTTAAATTGGTTGTTTTCATGTGATTATTTTTTCTCCTCATCTAATTCAACTTCTACAACATATTTCCTCTTTGGTCCTTTTTGCACTTTACGTCTGTACTCTATAGGCTTTCTCTTCTCCTTTGCCTTTAGTGTAGTGACATGTGCACTAGCCCTTGTAGTAGGTGCAATTGGTTTGGGTTGACTTGGTTTGGAGATCTTCTTGGTTCTTGCCACTAGTTGGGCCTTGGCCTTCCTCCTTTTTTTCAGTGGGAGTAGGTGCTTCCTTAGCCTCTTCTCCCTTAGCACCTTTAGCAAATTTAGTCTCCTCCTCTTGCCAGTCTTCTCCCATTCCCTGAGTAAGTGCAAGTGGTGCTTGTGCATGGATGTGTTCTTCCTCTTCATCCTCTTCTTCTTCTTCTTCTTCCTACTCGACACCTTCACCAAATTTAACTTTCAACTTCTTCACCAACTTATCTTTCTTCTTTATGATAGAGGTAGTCTTTAGTTCCATGGTGATTTTGGATTAAAGCATTTCATAGTTTCCAAATGTGTTTGCATTTTTATCAATATCTTCTACAAGTAAAGTTGTTATAACTATAGAGGCCTCATCCACATTTATTTCATATCCAAGTGGCCTCAACCATCTCACATTTGGTGTTTCTTCTTGAACAAATGTATAGTCAACATCTACTAGAAAGAAAATTTCATCATAATGTTTCTCCACTAAAGATACTAGTATTCTCAATCTTTTCTTCATTGACTACTTAATGTTCTTATAATCGCTTGTCATCACAGATTCAAAATTCTCACCCAATTGTTCAATGTATTCACCTTTCTATACTACCTCTGACCTATTGGTTTTCCATGACACTATGCCAAATTTAGGAAAAAAATTTTGAACATAAAAGAATTACATATTAGAATAGAACCAAATTTACATTGTGCACTCTTTGTCTTTCTTATTGCTCCTAGGTTCTCAACTAGTTTCTATTGTTATAGCTCTGCTAGATCATATGTGAGATCTTGCTTAACAATTTTATAACCCACATCTACTACTTTATAGGGCACACTATTTAATCTATTAGATTGGTAGAACTTGTATGAAATAACCCTTACTAAAAACTCTACCAAAGGATCAGTAATTGTGTCAATTGGCATTCCTCTCTTATTCTATACAACTCTAGTGTTCTTCTCAATGACATATTTTGAATCAATCCTCAATGTCTTAGGCTGATCTAGGGTTGGGTACCCTATAACCCTATGGATTATCCTTTTGGTTATCTTGATAGGTCTATTATCCATTCATAATGAACTATCATGTAGCCTGCTAAGCACTATCCTAAACCATTCTGTCTTGATCACATTTAGGAAATCTAGAGCTTGTGTTAACCCTTTCTTCTCTAAAATTTTTTATTCTTCCCTCAACACACCATTCTCATAAAGTCTACCATAAGCTTTCTTGCTCTCGATATCCCCAGTACTTCCCATTTTGTATTTTTAACACTTCCTAACATCTTGCACCACTAAAACATTCAATGGCATCATGGGTAACACACTAGAGGGGTCTTGTTTATGAGAAATGTTGGGAATTTATTTAAATAAAGGTTTCTTAACCTCATTACTAACTAGTTGAATGTTAAAAACCTCCTTACACTCTACATTCTTTGAACTAGATGCCATTGTGTGAAACTAGAGTTTACAAAAATATAAACTACATAGCTTAGCTCTTGATAAATACCTTGCAAGATTTGACAAAATGATTTAGAATCGCTACTAAAATCTTCTGCAACTGCTTTGAATGGATTTCTAGATTTCTTTCTTCTCTCCTTGCTCTTTCTCAATTTTGAAATGATGTGAAATGAGTTAGAAATTGATCAAATACCCTTTGAAACTCTACAATTAATGCTGAGTGCTTACACAACTATAAGTTCAAGATCAACCAATTTTAGGCTCACTTGAGATCCATTAACATTTCATTTGTTTGACAATCATTGAAAGCTTAGCATCAACTAACCAATTTGTCAGCTTGACATCTTCTAGCATTCCACTCGGCACATATAGGAAAATTTTTCATGCTCAACAACAACATGAAAAACTTAAAGATTTTTCTTGAGTTCCTAATAACATCTTGCATCTTTGTTCATTCTTATATGATCTTTCCAGTATTAAATTCCTTTGGAACAGATGTATAATATAATCTTTAAATATCAGTCCCACATACCTCTTGATTACTTAGTTTGATGAGGTGTGATCACCTAACCCATTGGTTGAAGTGATCCCTTCTCCATTTGATGTACTACAACCATCCTTTTTCTTCCATGTCTTGTTCATCTCATCTCTAATGTTTTCAACATCTGGCTTTCCTTTGCCTATATCAAATTTACAACTTTGTGCCTTTGACCTTTTTAGAAAATATCAACTAATGTGACCAACCTTCAAATTGCTAAAACATGTGTTTTGACTTAAACACTTTTTGTAGTCACTTCTAAAGTGTGTGCTAATACAATTCTCAAGAACATGTCCATATTTTAAACAATAATGATAGCTATATATTATATTGTAATCCTAGTTATAAGAGTTTCCATTGTTCCTTACATTTTTTTTCCTATTTGATGACCACATAGGTTTGTATCTACACTCAAAAGCTCTATGTCCATACTTATGATAGTTGTATCAATTTCCTTCAAATCCTTGTGTGTGCATGGTCTTGGTTTTGCATTCTTGTGCATGATGATATTTCTTGTTGCACTTATGGAGGTGAACCATGTTTTCATGCTTGACATTCTTATTTGTAGTCTTGCTCCTGCACACATTCGCAATATGTCCTTTACTTTCTTCTGCACTTTTGGATGACTCTCATTCTTTAGTGCTTGTGTATCATAGTCTAGATGTATCATTATTTGATCTAGGGGATCTCAATAATTGCTCAAAGTATTTGATGGCTTCATTTAGTTTTTTGAAACTTTCAACAAATTCCTCTTCCCTTTTTAGGTTACTTTGCAATTGTTCATTTTGTAGTTTCAATTTTTTTTAATCTCAATGTCCTTTACATTTTATTCATAGTTAGCATTCATCATTTGACTTGTAATATCCAATTACATGTTGGAAATCTTGGTTAGCTCTAATGATTTCTCTTCCAGTCTATTGGCCAAAATTCTTTTTTCTTCTTCAATCATGGCTTTATCTTCCATAGCTTTCTTCTTTTGTTTATTCTCCTCACATAGTAGTATGGCTTGTGATTCTTGCTCTAACTTGAGATTTTTGATTTCTTCAGCTTGGGCTTTTTTCTTTGCCATTAGATCTATAATTGCTATATCAAATTCATTAGAGTCTCCATTAGCAAATAAATTAGTTGTGTACATATCTCTATATTTTGTGTTATTCTCCTCAATAGCAATTTCCTTCCTTCTCTTCAAAGACTTCTTTAGTTCTTCTCTTGCTTCATCTAGTTGATGTAGAATGAGTTGTATTTTGATTCCTTGATTTTCAATAATCTTTTCCAACTTGTAGACTTCCATGTCTAGATCTTTCTTCAAAGATGCAAAGCTTCTCTTTTAGACAACAAGACTCTAATACCAATTGTTGGAATTACAATAGGAAAGGTAAACTTCTTGGTGGGGTGAATCACTACTTTAAACTTGGACCCATAAAAATTTCACCACACATCCATCTCATAACTTCACTAAGTAAACAAGAATACCATGTAAAGCACACACATCTAAAACATGTAAGAAAGAAAAAATTCACACATATATGATTCCAAATATGATTACCTAGAAACCTTCCAATGAGAAGGTAAAACTGGGATGGGGATGAAACCCAAAAATCATCACTACTATGGTAATAAAGTGTATCTAATGAAGGTTACAATGTTTTGATCATAAAACATGATCTACCCTATGGAAGGTTTTCCCTGTTAATGGATTATAAAGATAATTAGGTCTCACCATGTTAGAATGATTCATTAATGATCCTGTGGTTAGCACTTTTTTGTTTGATGAAAGAACACCTCTAAATTGATGTATTCTCAATCCTACTTGATCAGATGTCTCTTTGGTGTATACTATCTTATTTCCTCTATTCTCCTTTAACTGATTCTATAATGTGATCTTAGATCATAACTCCTTAGCCACCATGAATGCTTTGTTTGTACATCAAAACTTCTCTATACGTTCCTTCATAAACTTTTTATAGTTTATGGTTTGTCCTTCTTAAGAAGACATAGGTGACTTAGGGTTAGGTATGAATCAACAACTATGATTCATCCATTTTACCACTTAATCCTTCTCATTTCTTAATTGGCTACATGTATCGTATTGGGCATCCAGCTTAAGATTCCTCCTTATCTCCACAATATCATAATTCAATCCTTAAGTCATCTCAAAAATGGTTTACATAGTTTTTTATGCCATTACAAAAAACTATGACAAAACTATCTTACTTGGCATCTGAAGTCTTTGATGCTCAACATATACTAATCTCTATGTTATAACTCAAAATCTGTATCACTCGGCATGCACTTCTTACTCAACTCCTATGTCACTTGGTATACACTATTTGCTTGACACTTGAGTGACCTAGCACATAAGTGGTTCATCACTCATTGTAGACTTATAATTCTCTAATATATATATATATATATATATATATATATATATATGTTGTGCTCACATGTACTACTTGTTCGGTAGAAAATAAGTAAATGACTTAAGTGTGTTGACACCTATTTGTCAAAACCAATCTAAGATCAATAGTTCATAAGCCTGAAAGTCTAGCCCTTGAACAAGCTACACCATAATTATGTGCAAGAGATGTGGATATTGAGGTTGGGGATGTATGGCACAT
Organism: Cupressus sempervirens; assembly: GCA_028749045.1. Classification (NCBI taxonomy): domain Eukaryota; kingdom Viridiplantae; phylum Streptophyta; class Pinopsida; order Cupressales; family Cupressaceae; genus Cupressus; species Cupressus sempervirens. The sequence continues at coordinate 161,801,988 of CM053793.1, read as the reverse complement.
TGGTGTGGATATTTTCAAGGCCCTTGGGAACCATGTGACTATTATAAGTTCCTCTAATAACAAGAGAAAAGATGCACTTGAAGTCCTTGGCGTAGATCAATACATTATTAACAAAAATGCCAGTTAGATACATGTATTCTTTTTATGGTCAAGTAATTTTTTAAACCCTATGTATAATAATTGTAAAGTAATGCATCCTTTCATTTTTAGCCCACATCATGGAACTTCTTGTAAGAAGAAACAAAAGGAGTTGCCACCCAGTTTGTCTTCTCCAATCCACCTCTAGTGGCCCAATCATCTAGATTCAAAATGATTGAAAACATGTACATACCCTACTCCCTTCAAAACAAAATTTTCTCACTCGTGTTCCTATGCACCCTTACTCAAATCTGGTCCACAAAAAACCTACAATATTATAATAATCTCAGGCATGAAGTTGCATTGAAATTGTTAAAAAGATCAAATCAAAGACATTAAGCTTTTGCAATCTATATCGATAAATATTAACAATGTCTATTTTTTTTTAGTATTTCAAGTCACACCCTATGATCCATTGTCATAAACGACAGATATTGTTGAACAAACATACAAAATCTAGTGAGAGTTCCAAAGGAAGGAGTATGTGTGGAACTAAAGAATGGGATCAAACTAGAGAAAATGCCTTTGCTCTCTATTGCCCAAGAACACAAAGTCATCTCATTTTTTGAAGACATATGTGCACAAAAAAAAACTACACACACCTATATTAACAAAATACCTATTTCTATTTTCATTTTCATAAATTAAAACATATCAAAGTTTTACAATTCATTATTTGTTACTTTATTTTCTATTATTCTGATGATGAATGATTGTACAAAGTAAATTTACCATAATAAAATTTAGAATCACATTCACTCCTCATTATGTTTCCAAAAGCAATCAGTTTGAAACATTTTTTGAATTGTAATGATAAAAGCTTACACTGTAAGTAGTGACCACACTTGTAGAGTCTCCTGGCACAAGCTTCAGCTTCATGCTAAACCATCCAAACCCATACTTATGTCTCAAGTGGAACCCAAATCCTACACACAAATGCATATTCAAAACACTTCACTTATACATCAAAGTTCCATTCTTCAATGATAATTTTCACACTTCATCTCCATCCAACAAAATTATTACAAAGTAATCCAAATTAACATACCTGATATCTAATCAAGAGTGAGCTTCCACACATGACCATTTTTAGAGGTTTTAACATGGTAAATGAGACCCTGTGTGTAATAATTGACAAGTAATGCTAAATGAGAATGCCTATATTGGTCTTACATCCTTCTTTCTCATTCTAATAATGAATCAAAAAGTGTGATTCAAAATGTTGATGCCAAAAAACTATAGTAACATAGAGATGCATCTACTTATTTCTATGAGTTTGTTGTCATATTTGTAGATTATTGAAGTTGGTGTAGTACCATTTTTTTGTTGATTTTATAGTCCTAGTGAGTGTAAGAAAGGTCTGCGATTTTATTTGTAAACTGATTTGAATCTAGGCATAATGTTTAGGAAAATAATATGGGTTTATCTCCTTTTAGAGATGATTATCAAAAACCTTTTATTTTTTTGAATTGGTTTTACGTCAATGGTTGTTCAAAATTTTAGGATACTTGTAAGAATCATTAATAGAATGTATTTAAATGGGTTAGGAGACTTTTTTATCAAGAAATTTCAAGATTTTATGATATTTATTTATGTTTGATTTGGTCATTAGACTTGAAGTATTAGTAATTCACAGCAATAGGAGAGTGTCCTTCTCCATGTTCAATCCCTTTAGCTTTTAATCCATTTAAAAATCTTATCTTAGAACCTTTAGTTCTTTCCTCACAAAAGAAATATTATAACTTGGATCATTTTAGTTGTAATTGTAAATCTGTAAAGAGGAACCATAGATTTTCAACCTAATTGATGAGGCACCTTAAAATTGTATCTTCTTTGAAAGAGCTTTAACTATCACATTTGATCACATTAACAATAGCTTAAAAATGGATGTTGCAAAAATATACAATGATTATTTGACCATGTAATAGGAAAAATTTCATATTATACAATGATGTTCAAATAAAGGCTAGCTAGCTATCTAAAAAGTTCAATTGTGGTATACCATGTGTTATAGGAAAATGTGAGGAAGGAAGCATTGAGATGCCCACTGAATTAAGAGCATTTTTAGAAGGTACAAACCTCATAATGTGAGCAACTAGCATGGAGGAAATTTTGTTTCAAAGAAAACAAATACATGTTTGGAAAGAATGCAAAGGAAGGTACGAGTTCATTGTGATAAGCACCTTTAAATTTGCAATAATCGTTACTCAATATAGATTAGAACACCTTAAGTTGTTAAATTATAGTATATGCCACATGCAAAAATAACATTGACTGAACAAACCAAAACATATAGATCTTAATTGAAATATCACAATCTACCCAAATAACAATGTAAGAAAATCAGTTTCACTAGAACATAATTCCTAAAAGTTATATTTACTTTAGATTTCCTTTGTAGCATAAAATCAGCATCAATGTCCAACATCCAACTAAAATTGTTCCAAATTCCTAATAAACTTAAGTCAACCATAGGGTAAGTCAACATTACTTCAATTTTAATCCTATGCCATGAATGCTTAGCAGATAGGAAAATCCTTTCAACTTCAATGACTCAAAAAATGTTTTGGTTATCAAAACAAAATGCATTTGAAGCTTTTTGAAATCTCTTTTAACAAAAAAATATTAAAAGAATAAAAAATCTATCATATATTGTACTTCAAAATCAAAAAAACAAGTCATACATTGATTTTTAAAAACATTTCTTAAATGCTCTTACTATTTTAGTGAATCTGAACTCATAACAGAAGATTCTTTTGAGACCTTATGAACACTCTAATCTCTGCTTGATAAGCAACTTATCACACTAGCTTTTGCACACAAAAATCTCACATGTACCCATTAAAAATAATCCTATTAAAAAAATAAGGCTTCTAATTTACAAACCTCATGATTTCCTTATCTATGACTTCAGAGGAACTTCTCTAATTTCGTTCCATAGCTAAAGAAGATTACATGTGTACTCCAATTATGTTCGAATATTCAAATATGGAAAGAATACTGATGAGAGGGGGGGGGGGGGCTGGGCGGGGCTGAATCAGAAGTATTACACTTTATCCAATAAAACTTTTATCTAAAAGTAAATTGCATGCATGTAAATACATCATGAAAATATGAAACTAAGACATGCATCATCAACACATAACACTGGAATTTGGTAACCTAGAAACCCTCCAAAAATAAGAAGGTAAAACTGGGGTGGGGATGATACCCACAAAAATTCACTGCAGTAATATTGTTCAACCACTTTTGATGGTCTGCCCTATTAAAGGCCTACCCTGTTAAAGGCTTTACACTGTGTCAATAGTGACCTGGTTAAAGGATTTACAAACACTTAACATGAAGTGTCACCTTGTTAAAGGATTTAATCACCTTTTGATAAGGATCTACAAACAGCTATTAAGCCACCCTATCTACATAGGATTTCCTTTCTAATACAATGGTAAGAGAGTATTAAGTATTATAAACCTGGTAATTTGCAATCCTTGATTGCTGAATGTAGGCACTTGTTCTGGCTCTCTCTCTGATTTTGATCCTTTGAGATCTGAATTTGTTCATCTCCTTTGCTTTGTTCTGATCAACTGAATATTGAATTTTTTCTCTTACTCTCTATGTCTTCTTTCACTGAATTCCATTATGTTTTTCCTTTAACACTATTCTCCTTCTCTCATCATCATTATAGTGAATCTTTTTTTCTTCCTTAAAAAGACTTCAAAGACTTAGGGTTAGATATGGATCTACGATCCACATTGAATCTCAATTTCTCGCTCAATACTTCCCTTTTTACTGATTGGTTGCATGCCTTTCCAATTTTCCAATTGGCTGCATGTAGATTACATAGGAAATGTAAAAGATTCATTCTTATCTCTAGATCATTCAAGATTTACCTTATGTCGGCTACAAAAATGGTTTACATCATAGTTTGTGCAATTACAAACTCTTATGCTGATATCCTAAGTTACTCGACTCCTGAAGCATTACTGATGCTCAGCACATGTTGTTTCCTGGATAAGTCGGCACCTAAACAAAATTGTATCACTCGGTACCTTATGTTACTCGACACTTGAATAACTCAACACTTGAATAACTTGGCACTTGATATTACTCGGCACTTGAATAAATCTGCACTTGATATTACTTGGCACTTGAATAACTCGACACTTGATATCACTCGGCACCTACTCTTTTCTCGACATGTATAGTAAAAAATGGTTAAGTGTATTGACACTCAACTGTCAAAATTATTCTTTAAACCAACAATCTCCCCCTTTGACATGAGTGGGAAAAACACTTAACTAAGATCTTGTGATCTTGGCATTATTTCATGCATCCTCTTATTTTCTTCAAAAAATTTAGAAACAAATAACAATATACCTTATGACTCCCTGTGAGTTGATTATGCCTTGTACACTTAGTGACTTCTATCCTATTTCTGCATTCTGGCTAATATTTTATATCAAGGTTTGTCAAAAATTCTTTATCTCCCCATTTCATCATACTTACCATTTCATTCTGCACTTAACTCCCCCATACTTAATTTCTACTTAACACTCACTTCATACTTATTCTCCCCCTTTTTGACACTTATGTCAAAGGTCTTATAAGGAAATTCCATACTTGGCCAAAAATGTACTATTTACTTCAAGGAGTACCTTCAGAGCTACATCCCAATTTGCTAGTGCAACATCCAATGAATTATGCTGGATGGCAATCTCTGCTACTAGGTGTACAAGTCCATCAGTTGTAGAAAGATTGGGGTCTTTCTTGAGGACTGTCTCTGCATTCATCTACTCCTTGTGCAGTAATTCCAAATGAGGAGTGATAGAGGATTGAATTTGCATGAATTTAGCTTTTGTAGTTGCTTCCTTTGCTACTAAGATACTAACTCTCTTTGTGTGTGAAGCAATTGGGAAAAATGCTTCTCACTCTGAGCTAGATTTGTGGGGAGTTGCATGCTAGAAATCTTTAGATTTTTCTCCAAGCTCAGTATGCTCTGGCTACTATCCTATGTGAATGTGAAAAAGTCACACAACTTGTTGTATAGGGAAAACATGTTTCCAAGTATAGTTTTGACTATTGCAATTTTCTTAGCTAGCTCTACTTTTGATAGTGCTATATCACCGGATATTTTCTTGTTTACCTTGCCTTGGAATTTTCTTTCTGACCATTTGAGTAGTTTGGCATTTGTTTCCTGGTCTTCACTAGTCACCTAGTCAACTATATCAAATAGTTTCTCTACAATTGGTTTTGACTCATCTAGAGACTGTAAGAAAAAATCTTCTGTGAATATGTCTTTGATTTCATTCAAGGTAAGCTTGTGCTTGTGTTCTCTTCTTAGTGCTTCTTGTCTCCTTCTTTTGTCCAATGCACTTTGAATTTCATTGATCTTCTCTTTAGTGAGAGTTTTGGATTCATAATATGGAATTTTTATTTCTTCATCAAGCTCAAGAATTCCATAGTGAAGTTTCCTGACTACCTTTGATGAGCTTGAGCCTGGTGTCCTGATTTGTAATTGCAACCTATCAATGCTCGGCTACTAAAGAGTCTATGTTGGAGTACCAGATTTGGGTAATGCAACCAATGTTTGTATTGCAGACTCCTCTTTCTTGCTTGTCTCATCTTTTTTCTTTAGCTTGTATATCCTTTTGATGAACACTAGGTGGGGTTGAACTTGCTGGCTATTCAAATGTTTCTTTAATTTTCCCTGCTGTTGTACTTGGCATTTGAAGTGTGTTAATGACTACACTTGGTGGAGGTGGTGGAGGAAGGAATAGAATACTAGTAGGTTGTATGATCGAAGGTGGTTCTTGTGTTTTCACCTTGACTGCCTTTGTTTTGACTACTGGATTCTGTAATTCATCAACACTGACCAATATAGGATTTGAACATATTTTTGCTACTAGTGTTGATTGGTCAAGGATTTCTAAATCCTCTGTAGTTAATGGATTGATGTTTGGACTTGAAGTGTCTGTAACATCCCTGATTTTGATAATCTCTATAGGTGTGATGGTGGCATGAGGAGGACTAGGAGGGTATACCTATGTGTCTTGTACACTTTGATCTTGTTGCACAGCTGTATCTTTCTCTTCCTCTTTTTCCTCTGTATGTACCTTTTCATCTTCCTTTTCTTCTCCAACCTTATTCTCCACTTGTTCCTTTTCTTTTTCTTTGATTCCTAATGCCTTCTTCTCCTTTATCTTGACACTTGCCTCTGCCTTATATTCTTCATTATACACATCTTCTATTTTCTTGTAAACTATCTTCCACAATCTTGTGGATTTTGTAACTACCTCCTCAATTTTGTTCTGTAAAATGTTGAAAGCTCTATGTTTGGGAGTGAATCTATTTTTATGCCTTTTGACTGCATTTGTTACTTAATAATTAGTCAAATTAGGTAACAATCTAGCTAATGTTGATTCCCTTATCTCCCTTTCCATTTGTAAACAAAAATGCCATTTATCCTCTACAATTTTGTACAATTCTTTAGGCATTGATTCATCTAATTCTAGAGGTGTGTGCTTATATTCAGCCATCATAGCATACACTGATTCTTCTAATTTATTTTGTTCTTCTTTGGTCAGCTTAGAAAAATTTAGGTTCTTTAAACCTTTCAAATCATCATTCTTGATCTTTGAACATAATTTATCAATAGTAGTCTGAGGTTTGTGCCTTACCACTTGAAATTTGTTGTTGTCCTCTGACTCAGTCTTCTCCTCATCTATTTCAAGCTGGGAAACAAATTTTCTTTTCTTCTCTGGCTCGGCAGTAGTCTTCTTTGAATTTTTCTTCTTCTCTCTTGTGTCCTCTTGGGCTTTTTATGCTCCAGCCCTTGTAGTAGGTCTCTTTGGTGATGGAGCAACTACTTTCTTTCCCTTGGGTTGAGGAGCAGGAGGAGTTGTGGCCTTTCTTTTTGTGACCTTGGTTTTAACTTGTGCTTCCTCAGCTTCTTCTTCCTCAGTACTTTCCTCTTTGTCTTCTCCTAACCCTTGAGTCAGACCTTGTGGTTCATCTTTCTCATCTTCAATGTCTTCTTCTTTCTCTTCTGCTATTCCTTCTTCTTCAACACCAAATTTTTGTTTGATTTTCCTTACCAAATTTTCTTTCTTCTTTACTGTTGAGGCAATTTTCAAATCTATTATCACCCTTGATTTTACAACATCATAGGTTCCAAAGGATTTTGCATTCTTATCAACTTCTTCTACAAGGAGGGTTGTTATTGCTGCAGAGGCTTGATCAATGTCAAGTTCATAGCCCAGTGGCCTAAGCCATCTTACTCTAGGTATGACTTCTTGTATATAGGTATAATCAATATTTACAAGAAAACAAATGTCTTTTTCATATTTGTTAGTCAATGAAACTGGAATCCTCATTCTTTTTTTCATGGACTGTTTGAAGTCCTCAAAGTAACTAGTCATTTGGGCATCAAAATTGTCACCCATCTGTTCAATATATCCATTGATTTGTTCAACAATTGTTTTGTCTGGACTCCATCTCACCTTACCTACAGAAGGGAATTCTTTCATCAGATAGAAAAAAATGCACACCAAAACTGATTCAAATTTGCACTGAGCTCCCTTTCTCTTCCTTATAGCTCCCAAATTCTCATTAATCTATCGAAACATGAGCTTTACTAGATCATAAGTATGATCCTTTTTAATCAATTTGTATGCAACATCAACTGCTATACAAGGCACACTGTTTAACCTGCTTGACTAATAGAATTTGTATGAGATGATTCTCATAGCAAAATCCAGTAGGGGTTTTGTGATTGTATCAATAGTCATTCCCCTATTATTCCATTTAGCACTCGTGTTTCTCTCTATTACTTCTCTTTTATCACTACGCAGGGTCTTTGGCCGATCTAGGGTTGGAAAACCAGTAACCCTATGAATAGTTCTCCTTGTGAATTTCACTAGCCCTATTTCTAACCAAAAGGCTCCATCATGTATTCTACTCAAAACTACCCGTACCCATTCAACTTTGAAAATAGTAAAAAATTCTAGGGTTTTGGTCAATCCTTTTCTCTCGACTATTGAGAACTCATCTTTCAGTATGTTGTTCTCACATAGCTTATCATATGCATTGTGAATTTCCAAATCTCTTATGGCTCCAATTTTGTAGTTATAGCATATATAGACATCTTAGACCATAACAAATTTATGAAGAATAACTGATAATGCACCTGCGGGATCCTTCTTATATGCAACTTCTGGAATGGGCTTGAATTATGGTTGCTTAACTTCATTACTAACCAACTGTATCTCATGACTCTCTTTTCTCTTAGTGTTTCTAGACCCAGATCCCATTGTTTTCCAAACTAGGGTTTATAGTTTAAACAACTTTATAAACACTACGTAGGTCGGCACTTAAGTAAAATACCTCAAATCGATGAGACTCATGCTGAATCACTATGGAAATCTTCACAAATGGCTTCTAAGCTATCCTTGATCTTCTCTACTCTTCTCATCTTTGCTTCATGTTTGAATGGTAAGAAATGATCAAAAATTAGACTATGTACTCTTCAAAATAGAGTAATTAATGCTTAGTGCACTGACAACTGTCTACTCGGCACCTGAAGGATTTTGACTTCGCTCGGCTCCCATTGATATTTCATAGCTCGGTATCATCTATCAACTCGATCGTTGTTAGCAACTCGACACTTGAAGATAATTTTGGCAGATTTTGCAAGACTCTTAATTTTGACTTAGCATCTTTGCTTATGCTGATTTCTTCTTTGCAATTCTTCTATGTTTTGGGACTGATGTATGCTGTAACTTAGTTTATCAATCCCACACACTCATTCCCTCTTAATTTGATGAAGTGTGATCACTTGACCTATTAGGTGAAGTGATCTCTACACTTGATGTGCTACACTCATCTTTCTTCTTCCATGTCTTATTCATCTCACTTCTGATGTGTTCAACATCTATCTTTGCCTTTCCATTGTTGAACTTAGAACTAGGTGCCTTTGACCTTGTTGGGCAATTCCTGCTGATATGACCAGTTTTTAAGCAACTGAAACATTTTAAGTACCATATGTAAAATATAACTATACACAACCCCCTCCTATTACACTAACACAATTTCCCTATTTCCCCCCAAATATCCCCAAATTAAGGCCCCTTTGTCCTCCCATCCGTCCCCCTATTCTATGATCCCCCAAGGTGGTGTAGCTATGGTTTTCCTAAATATCATATCAAACTTGGTTAATAGGAAAACTATGTTCATTATTGGATGCACGCTTGTGTATCTTCATCATCCCTAAAAAGTTTTGATCTTGTTGGGTGAAATCCTATGTCATTGCTAAAAATTTTGTGGCACTACATCCAATAAGAAACTAGGGAGGATTTTTTTTTATGAATCCAAGCCTCTAGGTGTTCCTACTTGTATATTATGGTCCTTACCAAAAATATCAAGTGTTGGCAACCAAGGGCAAAGTGTTCAATTAAGTGTTATAGATCCTTAGGCTTTGTAGTTGATTCTTTTGGTGGTTCTTTAGTATTATAATTATATATATGATAGCCTGAGTTATGTACCCATTGATACTCTAATGAACAATTCTCCTTTGTACCTAAATAATTCTACTTTGAGTCATAAATTTATGTGTGTGAGTCATGATGGAAGCCTAGAGATGGATTGGCTTTATTTTATTTAACCAAATATATTTTGAATTTCTTAAAATACCTAAAAGTCCATATGATCCCCAACAAACAACTCCAAAATACTTATTGAACCTCTGCAATGTAACTAGATTAATCTTCCATGGTTCAAGTTATCAAGAAACATATACTCCATTTAAAATAATTTTGTTCTTGTAACAAATAATCTTCACTTTATTATTTCTTAATCTTTGAAAGTGTATTATTCACCATACTATGCTTATATAGGTTGTTACATGAATTTATTGATAAATCATGATTCATATCTAGTGTACCTTAGATGGACTTACTGTTTAAATCCATTTAAAAATATGTAATCACCTTCATTTGTAGACTTTCATATTGTAAAACCTCCATAAAAATCAAGTCTTTTAATGCCAATATGGGATACTATTTTATATATACTCTTTTTTAATGGTGTGATTGGTCTTAAATTTGAATATGAATGTTAATCTTTTTTTGATAGTGGTAGATGTTGTTCATGCTCATCTTTGCAATATTTTTCTGTCTTGGAAGTCATTTTGTATGTATCACCTTACTCATTCAGATCATAATTCACACAACAAGGGTGTCATCATATGTTTCTCTTAGTTTGAATGAGCTCTTTAGAAATAAATTTCTATGTGCATGAATTATGTATCTATACATGCTGATGTATACATTAAGTTCAATATATGGATATTTTATCTAGGTATTTACTGACCATTTGCATGCAAACACTTTCTTGGTAGTCTTGTTTAGTGGTTCCAATATAGTCAACTTCTAATGCTACCATATACTATTTAAGAAGGATACCCTACAAATTTAAAGTGTTAGGATTCTCCATTATATATATTTTTAGTGTTCATTCGTGCACTAGTATTTGAAAATTTGCATGTCATTGTAGTCCTCTACATACATAAATTGTTTCTTATGTTATTGCAAAATTTCCTTCTATTAATGCTTATGTAGTCTCCTCATTCAATGATTGTTCTTCCTCCCTTGTTCTTTGTACTGTGTACACACATATGGTGATATTCAGACAATAGGTTGCAAAATTATAGTAATATTTTTATGGGACTACCTTTCAATCCATGTCTAGATTCCACCCTACTAGAAGAATGGAATTAGTTCCCACATCTATATCTTGGGAAGAATGACTGGTTGCATCCCTTAAATGTCAAGAGATGTGTGCTTTTATTATTATCTTCATGTAATTGACTGTCATATGAATTTTTTTTATATATTCTCTTCTCTAATCAGTTGTTATTATGATTACAATTTATACCATTTTTACAATCCCCTCAATCTCACATTATCCTAAGTATATTCACCATCTCTAGCCAAATTATACTATATCTACTCATTGTGAGAATGTAGAGGCAGATACTTGGCATTGATTTATAAAAATTCAACATAAATAGAGGCCCAAAAGGTGGGGCTCCATTATAACACAACATTTTAATGATTGTGAATAGGATTTGACCTATGAAGAACCCATCAAATTTATCTCAGGCAACTAGAAACATCCATCAAAAAATATTTCTTAGCTCACATTCCTGACAAGAGGATGAAAGAAACTAGGAGAGCCATTAAAGTGATGAGATTTTACAATTTTATCATTGCTAGTGCCATGTTAGGACTCAATGTTTGAGAATTGTCATTCTTTTAGGTTGGCATGTACATATTAGTCCCTCCATTCTTCATGAACATCACTATTGGGGAACTATCTATTGGCCTACTTCCTTCAATGATAAGATTGTTCTTGCCTACCAAGCTTTAATGGTGTTTTACCAATGCTCACATACTTTTGATTAGAACTATAATTGTAAGTATTCATTTTATTTTATTTTTTACCTCTCCAATTTGACAATTGCTAGAGGATTTATCATAATTGCATTTTCTTCCTATACCTCTCTGACCTGTATCTTTCAACCCATATGTATCAAGGAAATGAGCTCAATCAAGAATTTAGTAAAAGAAAGCAATATAATTAGATACTTATCCAAAATGGAATCCCTTAATATATTTTTTGGCAACAATCATCTATGTTAAAGATTTTACCAGGTGCTTGAAAATATATGGTTGTCACAAGAAAGAGATGTAGAATATGGCTCCATTAGCTTCCAAAGATGTTCTAAGCACATAACATCTACCACAAGTACTCATAGGCCAAGCTACCAAACTCTGAACAAAAATGTGAAAGGGTCTATTCACCTCAAAGGAATCCCTACAGAAATGAGGTGAAACTTGCTGAAAATTTCCAATGAAACTAAGATCAAAACATGAAAATTTCCAAACCATCCAATTAACTTTTAAACTTACCATCTAAACATCACACTTTTCATTTTTCCATGATACTACTAGACCACGTGAAGCTCCTGTGGAGGGAGATATAAGATAAGACCAATTTTTTGATGTATTGAAGTATTTTCCACCCAACTTTACTATTAACTTTATTTCTTGTAACAACACTAAGTTTTCCCCAGTCATCAATATCTAATCTTTGATAAGTCAAGATTTGTTAGAGGCATTTAAGCCTCTATTCCAAGAAAAGATCCTCATTGATAGCTCAAAGGTCTATGTTCTCTCCTTTTAAAATTGATCCACTTAGATATTTGGGTAGTGACTACCTCTTTATATTTTTTGGGGACCTCTCAAAGTTTAAAGTGAATTGAACACCTGAGGCAATTCTAGCTTTGGTTATACAAAAATTAGAGTTTTTAACTCTATTTTTTTTAACCAAAGAACAAACCCCAATTTTGGAAAAATATGCATCTAACTGGGAGATAGATAGATGAACCTCAATAGTAAATTTCTTGTCCTTTCCCTTTGGTAGTAAAAAATCTGAATTGTAATTCAAAAACTTATTTCATTTTGAAGACACTTCTATAGTAATTTTGTTGATTTTCTCATCAGAAACTTCAAAAACACAATTGTGTATAAAATTTTCCAAGTCCATCTCTGAATGTTCCTAAGTATTGAGGTTTTTGTCATGCATATTTTATAGGCTTGATGAAATCACATTATGAGAAATAGTGAGGCCTCGTACAAAAGTTGTTAGAGGTGTTGTATCTGGCCCAATTATTAAAGATTCCCAAGATTGAAGTGTGGGATGGGGAACAATTCCATTAATAAGATTTTTAACTATTCCTATCACCTAGTCACAAACACCTACAATTGTTGTTGGAGAATGTGGAAGGAAAATATCTATGACCTAATTAATCTTGGCTCTAAAATATAGAACCTTATCATCTTTAGGGGCTTGAGCCTCTTTATATATTATGGCCAAAGCTAAAAGGCTTGGTGAAGGGGAGGAATCCCAATGAGATAATGCTTTAACATGATCACACTTTTCCTAACCAAACTATCTAGTTCAAGAGAATTGAACTGAATGGATCTTGAATTCTCATAAGTCCTTGCCATAGAATCTTTATGAGAGGTAAATGTTTGATCCAAATCTAGTCCCATATCAACCACAACCTCTAAATCCCTATTCCCTTGATTCGCACTATGGCATAGCTAATTCTTTGACTTTTTTGCATGAGAGAAACTACAAAGGGTGTGGACAACATGAAAGGATGTTTTTGCCTGAGGCATATCCACATAGATATTGAGGATGACTTAAATATCATTCTGGAGTGATTCTACATAATTGTCTCATCTAAGTGGCTTTCTACCAAAATAGTGGCTTGAACTTCATTCATCAAAGAAGTATCATTAGGCCAAAAGAATAATCTTGGGTACAAAATTAGACTTCAAAAAAATCCATGAGACCAAAAGAATAATAAGATAAAAATATATTAATAACAAGGAAATGTTACAATTATATATTGTTCCAAATATAGTGATTCATGTTTGAAGTTTAAACTTAACCTTGATACGTAGACCTTTTTTAAGATCCTTGTAACTTCTAACACATGGGTGATGAAGAGGGAGAACATTCATGCAAGTTTGGATCAAGGGATATCCATCAGAGACCATATCAAATATGTTGTCTATAATGGGCATAAAAAGGCTACAATGCATAAGAGGCCTAGAGTGACATGAGATGAAAGAATAACTTGTTTGTGGATAATTCTAATTTTCACAAGTGACATGTTCAAAAAAATGAAACAAACACATAATCTCTTGGATAAAATTATTTTTTGGTATTTAAAATATTAGAGTAAACATTTGCCTTTGGTGGGGATAGCTTATGACCTATTCTATCTTTATTGCAACTAAAAGACACACACAATTTGAGAAGCTAGAATACACTAAAGGAGACTATCATAAGGAGTTAGAACACATTGAGAAGGTAACATAGATATATATGTATTTCATCTCTCTCTCTCTCTCTCTCTCTCTCTCTCTCTCTCTCTCTCTCTCTCTCTCTCTCTCTCACTCTCTCACATATTAGTTTTACAAAAATGAGTAACAAGTGTAGTTTGAGAGATTTTCTTGATATGGATTAAAATGTTTGAACATTTTACATGTATTGCAATTCGCAATAGGTTTCTGTTCCTCTAGTAGAGAAATGCAAGAAATATGGAAGGGCAATCTACATTGGCACAAACCAAGGAAGTATTTCTAATCTGATCATGAGTTGCTATGGTGATTCTCCTAGGGGAATGGTAAATTCATCTATTATTTATATTTCTATTAAGTTGGGAGTATAGATTGTATGTTTAAATAAATTTTATTTTACTCTGCTAGAAAATTGCTTTATGTTCATAACTAATGTTAGTTATATTTTTTCCAACATATTGATGTCCATTGTCTTAAAACAAGTAGAATCAACATTTGAATTTGCATGCATTTGTTGGAAGCTAGATTTCTACAACTTTGTCTTCTCAATGAAAGAAATCAACACAAAAATTATGGTCTAGTCATATTGTTTTCTTGTTTTAGAGATGAATGTCCTAGGATGGGATTATCCATTGAATTTGGTAGTTACTAAAGCTGGTGAAGGTGAAGGTGGGTGAATAAAATCTAAAATTGACATTAGAAAACTTTTACAGGTTTCTTCTAATGATTCTCTTTCTTATTTCTAGGTCAAGGTATCACAACTTTTTTTGTTGACACTTTTCAATTTTCTATGCCAAATGATTTGGTTGACACAATTCTAGTTTCCTTAATGGAAGCTCTAGAAGAGTAGGTAGATCTATGTAGAAGACTTGCAAATCTTGGAACACAAGCTGCTAAGCTCAAGAAAGGAGTGGTAAGCTTTCAACTAGCTTCTTTGTACATGTATGGTGTTGATGTTGTTCTAAATCATCATTTTACTTTTGAATTTAGTAGTGATATTTTAGAAGCTATTCTTTTGATAGGCTCCTTTTGAGGAGAAACACCACCACTACTTTGATTTCCAAAGGAGAACCAACCAACTTCCCATTCAGAAGAAGGTGTGTTACACTTTATTCTTGTAGGATTTCTTTTACTACAATATTTATACTTCCATTTTCCTATTTGTTTGATATTCTCCATTTCAAATTATATCAATGTTTATTTTTCTACAGTAGAATGTTATTTAATTATTTGTTTTTGTACTTCTATTTAGTCAATGTCTTGACTAAAGGAGTTCAATTTTGTGTTGTTTGTACTTGTTAATTAATTCATTCAACTTTATCATTCTTATTTCTAGTCATTTAAAATCTTGACACTTGATCTAGGAGGCTCAAATTGTAAAAGTGAGTTGGTCTTGATTTCAATACATTTTTAAGGAAGTTACATTTTGTTTATGTATCTCTTTTCATTGATAATTTTCATGCTTATTATTAATTGAATTCCTCTCACATTTATAGGGTGATGAGTTAGATTATAGGGGTGTTCTGCATCAATATGGTTTAGTTTTAATGTTTGTCACTCTTGATTAGTTGAAGGTGAATTTTGGATATAATTTTTTGTTCTATTTGATGATAGTTTCTATAATGTCTTTGTGGCCCCAAATAGTTAATGAGGTGTAAGATTTCATTTGATTATTCTTAACTTCCTAGTGCATGGAATGTGAAGTTCTTATCTTTGACTCTTTGTTATGTGACCTTTTTGGGTGCTATATTGAGAATGGAATGAAATAAATAATAATTTATTATGTATTCTTTAAAGGTTGCTAGCTCAATGGAAGAGCATAGGAGGATGGTGGTTTGATTCCATCATGCCCTATTATAACCAAGTATACTATTAAATATGCTACTAAGTACACTGCCAAATATGTGAGTAAATATACTAAATATGTGATTAAATCGATGATCAAAATCAGTGATCAAATAAGTGACTAAAATCATTTAATAGTATATTTAGTAGCATTATAATGACTAGATATTAACTACTATTAGTCATGTGATTGATTTTAGTCACATATATACAAATTTTAGTGGTTTTTTTAGTCACATAGTGTTGTTTTTGTACTAGTGTTTAAATGCAAAACCATCCATAAGCATTCAGATAATGTGATCTTGACTTCTATTGCATGCATGGTAGTCCATAAATTGTACAAGCTAGTGAACCTAAATAATCATTAAGATGTGGAATAATGTGAATTTACCGAAGAACCTTATGAGGCACCTTTTTGTTATTTGATCTAGCTGATATCTACTAATATGACAATTAGGACATTCTATTACAAATTCATGTTGTTTATGATAAAGAATGTGTTCACTGGGACATCCATGTATTGTATGATACTTCATTCCAATTTGATTCATAATGGTAGATAATTCTCAGTATGAATGAGGTAGGATGTTTGATGGTGGTAACAAAAAATCACCTATCAACCTACAACAACAAATATGAATTGTTAATATAATGAATAGTAATGGTACACTAACATAAAAGATGACAAAGATGACAGACCTTAGCATATGTGACATTACTATATTGGATAAACCATTCATAACCTTCAAGTTCACCAACAATACAATACTAGAGAGAAGAGTTGTTTGGGAGCCTTATTATAGGGGTTCATGTGCCTTCTCAAGAATAGGTATATCAAGACCATCTTCATCATCATTATTAGATGTGTCAGTACCATCATCATGACAATCTTCATCAACTATACCAATACCATCTTCTTTAATCATGTCCTCTGGCATATTATCATCTTCTTCCATGGGAGTGTTATCTTGAGCTTGGATATTCATACATCCATGTTTCTCTAGTAGGAAATCCATATTTAGTAATCAATGAAAATTGTGGCACCCTTCAATGTGACCATGTTTCCTACAATGATGTTGGGTTGTTGTGATTAGAATTCATCGATTCTTTAATCCCTTACAATTTTTTCAAGGAAAATTACATTTATCAACTTTTCTTTGGAACTTAGACCACAGTCTAGCAATTCTCTAATTATTTTATTCTGGGTTCATATTGTTAGGTGTGGTCTTTCTTCATAGGAAAATATATCTACAAACTTATTGTACATGTTGTACTTAATTTTTGTATCTAGACATATGGTTTTGAAAGAAAAATTTAGTGTAATTAATGTGTATATTTGCAAAAATATTGGACATGTTTTACTTAATGTTTATATTTGCACATATGGTTTTACAAGAAAAAGTTGGTCTAATTAATGTGTGTATCTACAAAAATATTGACATGTTCTACTTAATGTTTATATCTACACATAAGGTTTTGAAAGAATAATTTGGTCACCACACTCAAATTCACCCATATTATAATATCAACTTTCTTGACATAAATTCAACGACTTTTGTTGAGGCTTTCCATTACTCCTTGTTTGTCATGAGTTGAGGTCATTTAATAGGGTAAGTTTTTATTTAGTGTAGAGTATGCACATATCATGTGACTATTTATTTCAGTATTTTGGTATATATGATTCGTTCTGGTAGTTGTTTCTCTTTCCTCTTGTACATGTATAGCTTTGTGTTCAAGCACCCGTAGTTATATATTAACAAAAAAATAGTACTATTCTATTGATCAAATGAGGTGGTATCAATTTCTACATAAAATATGGACAAAATAGGTGCCTTTTTTGTATGTTTTAGATAGTGTCTATCATGAAATGCATAAATATTGTGGTGGTAATTTTGGGACAATAAACAACTCCACCTTGCATTAACCTACTCCTTAGAAATCCAAGTAATAGGAGTAAAGATTAGAGGTCTTAGGGAAAGACTTTTCATGGAAGAATTCTATAGTGTGCATGGAATATGTGACCTTCAAAACAATAAAAGGAACATTGTCAATGACCAAGGCTACAAATATCATGTGCAACAAGATTGTGCCCTCTAGAAGATTAATGATACGAAACATTGATATCAAATTAGTGATGACTTCCCACACAAAGTCAAAATGCATTAGTCCTTTTTACATGACTTCTATAGATGCATATCATATTTTGCAAATTGGATTTGGGAGCTCAAACTACTTATCATCCAATAGATGTATATTTTACCCAAGGGATTGTTCCTAGCTATACTATGCATAGCTGTGAAGATTTCTAAAATCTTGAAAATAGAATGCTCATAGAATTAGCATTCTATGTGTATATGAGCAATGTTAGTATGCTGATAGAAACCAAATTTAAATAAAGCTTCTACAAACTAAACAAAATTCATAAACTTCAAGATAGACTAAGATGAGCTCTCAATTAAGAATATGAGCCATTAATGTGCTCTCTCAATAAGAAGCTCTCTTGTTGAGTAGCTTTGTCTAAATAGATAGGATGTATGCTCAAGCTTTATGCTTCAAAAAGGGCTTCAAATGGAGTTGGAATTTGGGTGTGAGTGTATGGTTTTGATGTAAAATGGCTTCTCAAAATGGCATTATGACTTTACTTCATGGATTGTGTTATTTTGCAAAGGGGAAGGATCCAATTTATAGGCAAGAGGCTTGAGGGATTGAGGGCTAAGATGCAAGGATGGGAAAAAGCTCATGGAGGGCTTAGATTGCATGAGAGGAGAGCACATGGATTGTGCTTCCTTACAACCAATCAAGGAGTGACACATGTCACATGGTGAGAGGATGGAGGAAAGGGGAAGGATGAGTCAACAAAGGAGGCTCAAGGGATAAAATCTTCATAAAGACCCTTCATAAGTGCTTTGTAAGAACATTTATGACTTTGTGGGCTTTATAAAATTTTGTGGTTGAAGATATTTGTGAGAGATACCATGAAATTCGAATTTGAGGGTTTAGGGAGGTTTTAAGCTTGCTTAGGGTTGTAAAAATGATTAGAGGAAGGGTTAGAGATGGCTTAGGACTAGGCAAGTGGATGGCAAGTGGATTGAAATTAATGAGGGTGGGTGAAGGAGGAGATATTTGTTAACTTTGGCTTGAGTTAGCAAGTCTTAACCCATGTTTAGTGAATGTGACAAGGTTAGGAGGGAATTAGGATTAGGGTTAAAGACATCTTCTAGAAGAGTCTAGGCTTTGGATGAGGATGAAGACTTTCTAGAAGACTCTAGAACTTCCTAGGATAAGATTTTATGAAATAAATAAAGTTTTATTTATTTCAAGGGTTTGGGTTGAGGAGATATTTATTAAAATATTTTTAATAAACATGAGGATTAATATTTAATCTTGATTAAATATTTTGAGTTGGGATTAGGGGTAGGAAATGATGAGATTAGCCTTTAATCGAAATTAAAGAAGGATTAGAAGATTTTGGAAGAGGTTATTGGTCTTAAAGAAATTGGTCAACTTTTGGGGAAAAAATAAATAAATTATTTATTTTGGGATTTTTGGTCAATTTATTAATTAAATAATTAATAAATAAAGAAATAATGTTTAAATAAGATTTAAACATTTTTGGGAGGGTTTTCTTAATTAAATATTTTTAATTAAGATAAAGGGATTTAATGGCATAAAAATAAATAAATAAATTAAATAATTAATTAATTAATAAATGATGATGTCATCAGGAATTTTTTAGAAAATAAAAATACTTTATTTTCTAAAGGTTTTTTAGGTGTCTACAATATGTATGTCTATAATCATTTATAGAGCACTTTTTGATGGATATATTATCTAAAGGCTCAAGTATTCCTTTCTACTTTTTATGTTGGGTGCATAGACTAATGTCTTTGTGGAAATTCTAGCCATTATTGTATGACTATGAAAAATTACATTTTCTAACTAGGTAATAGTTGATAATGATTGTGAGTCTCATCTTCAACATCTCTTGAATCCTTAAATAGTTACAATAATAGTTCTCATTAGTTTAGGAAGATGATTCACACCTACTTGTTTGCTAGATATCTCTCTTCCTACACCCTCCACATTGTCCAACTTCCTACAGACATAAGGTTACATATATTATCCATTATTCCTATAAGATGTGTCATCAAAAAAATAAAACAAGTTTGAAAATATTGTAAGTACAATTTTCATAAAAAAAATTGACAAAATAACAAAATATAATTTTCAAGTACCTCAAACTTCAATAAAGATGTTGTGGGTGCATATGTATCAATTTTATTAGATTTTCCTTTGACCAAAAAATAAAACTCTTTCTTATATTATGTTGAATTTTGAAAGCTGGACATCACAAGTGTGAATGCAATTATCACAAATGTGGCTTTGAAGTTTGTGAATGTCTAATGCATGAACTATATTGGGTTTGTGCTAGGTATATAAAGTTTGCTTGATTATCTTACTATCATTGGTTTTTGGTATATAGAGTACCTATTTTGTTCAAATAGTATAAAATTGTATACCTGGTATTAGAACCTTATTTGTATAGAGATCTTACTTTCACTTGGTGGTTGATAGGTTCTATTTGTTTATTTTATGATCATTTCTCCTCAAGTTATTTTGGTTAACGAAAACATAATAGGGCAGAAAATGGATGTTTTGTTTGGAAATTTCACTTGATTTAGTATGAAAAAATGACTATAGAAGTTACTCCTTCATCTTTCACACTATGCCAATAACAAAAACTTATGTGAAAAACAATTGGACATTTTTTTCCACTTCCTTTAGCCCATTTCTTATGATGTTAACCTTATATAAGTAAATTTGGTTGTTCCACAATAGTATATAGATTTTAGATCATTTATATTTTACAATATATAAATATGGCAATTGAAGACTGGTATATGGATTTTCCTATTTTTTCATGTTAGAGATTACTAAATATTTTCACAGCCCCTAGTTTCTCAAGCAAGGCTATTCTTGAATATGAAAAGTTCTACAAGCTATAGTTTGTGTATTCCTTAAGGAATATATACATTTGTTTTCAAAACACATATGAAATAGACCACATAAAACACACAAATGTAATGCATGTTAGAATACTTCCAAACTTGATGCTGAAAAACTAGACTGAGCCATTGAATTTATATAATAAAATGCATCTGCATTCAAGATCAAGTCATTTATGAGGATAGGTAAGAATAACTACTCAATGGTGCTAAACATTTTACATGTGAAATCTATGCACTTTGAAAAGGTACTTGGTCTGTACTGACCAAAGTAGATTATTGGTCTTTAAGCCCTAGATATTATTGATCACAGTGCATGAAGGTACAAACCATGAATGTTTAGAGAGAGCATCAAAAGATTGTTGGGTAGTTGAGAGGATTTGAAATTTTCTTATGAAGATATTCTAAATATTATTGCATAATTTATATGATTTCTATTGCTAAGTAATGCCAATGATGCATGCAAGAAAATTTAACTAAGAAGCTAATGTAATTATGTAGTATTTTTATTCAAATATAGAAATCGCAAATGCTCATCATCATGGAAAATTAACAGTGATATGGTTTTATTCTCTTCTTAGTAAGTGAAAAGGTTTTTATTCTATTATCAACAACTATCTTGTGAATGTTGTTATGGGTAGGGTTAAAATGAATAGCTACTTCAGATGATCTAACTTGTATATATCCTCTAACTCAAATATATTATGAGCCAAAAATGGGAAACTCTATTATAAAGTGATTACATGCCACCTCTATAATCTCCATGTTATCACCTAGTTCCTGTACATGATTTTGTTCTTGTACTAGATTTATTTATTTTATTCACTTTAAGGATGCATAAGTTTGGTTCTATCTTCCATTATTCTATAGTCATCAAGATTTACTTAATATTTTTTAAATTTCTACTTTACTTTTATGTATAGAAATATTTGACTATGTTCCTTTCTAATTCTTGTTCCACTTTGCATGAATATTGGATTTGAGTGGCTGTCACAACTTAGAGAGCCTACCAAATTCATTTGGTCAACTCAAGTCTTTGAAATATCTTGACATTGGTGATTGCCAAAATTTGAGGATGCTCAATGGTGGTTTCAAGGGCTTAATTTCACTCATCAAACTAGATGCACAATATTTTGAATCATTAAATGAAGAGGTAGCAGAAATCTTAGTGATGCAAGTAAGAGGCATAAATTCCAAGGATATCCTACTATCCATTCCTAAAACTGACTCAAGACTAGGATAGGGGTGAAATGGTCTTACACACACATACACACACCAACTTCACCCTCTCAAACTCACCCTATCTTCCAAGTAGTATAACACCTTCCCCAAAGAAAAAATCCACCCATACACCTCACTTCGCCTACAACCTCTAAGATCTTAAACTTCGATACACCCTAATACATTATTCCCCACTATTCCACCAAGATTTTTTGGCCAAATGATAGGCCTAGGGCTTCTTACTACACCAAAACCACAAGTTACACTAGCAAGCCTAAAAGGAACTCAATCTGAGTAGCCTTGTTTGACCAAAAATAACTCTAAACTCCACAAACTTGCAAAAAACCTTCCAAAATTATTACAAAATCTATTATTACATAAAAACCATATCTAGTGTTATAAATTCTTTAGAATAAATGAGGAGGGGGGCTAGGGTGTATTAGTTATTCAACGTCCAACATGTCCAATTCAAACTTTTTCACTAAGTGTTGTGAGTCCATTCAGCCATTCATTCATCCAAGCATTAACTTTCCTAATCAACAAGTTACTATAAACCAACATGTAAGCATAACACATAAAAGATCAATACATAACACAATGATTTACGTGGAAACACAATTTGGGAAAAACTAATAGTAACATGCTACTCAATTCTCACTCTTCTTAAGTAATGCCCTATGAAAGGCTTTCCCTATTAAAGGCTTACAACAGACTGTTAAATGTGACCAAGTTAGAGGATTTAACCACCCTATTAGAAGTGGGCCTAGTTAGAAGACTTTAGAACATTCACTTGGGATTCCACCCTATTAAAGGATTTATAAATGGATGTTAGGCCAACCTAAGTCTATAGGATTTTCCTTCTATCCTAACTAATGCAATTGCTAGATAGTAACAATTAGGGATTTTGACCTGATTATGACATACAACTCAACTTAAAAATCTCAGATCACTCTTCAGCTCTTTACATTGCCTAGCCTTCAATCTCTACAACTCTATTAGCTTGCCCTCCTTTCAAGCTTTGTCTCCTTGAGTCCCCATGCTCAATGTACCAATGAAATCATCTCTTCTTGAACATTTGCAGAAGTATATTCTTTGTACTTTGTTCTTCTCCTAGATGCCTTTTCCTTGACACCCTTCTAACCACTTCACAATTTGGCACTTTAGTAGCAACAATATTAGCAACATTTGCTTCCTAGTCTATAACTCCTTAAATAGAAGTCTTGGAGTTCCTTTTCCCACTTGATTCTTCTATCCTTTGATTTCAATTCATATGGAATAGGTAGGATTCATTGTATCCAACCCATATTTTTTTTCCTCTAGAAACTTCTTGAATAATCCTTTTGAATTTGCCTAAAAATGATTTGCATAGAATTCTGTGCCACTAGTTCATCATCCTTATCCTCCAAAAAATTCACAAAATTTAAAGTAACAACTATGTCCACTCAAATTTGGTGAAGCTTTGTCATTTAAAATAATGCAATAGCTCGGCACTATTGAAATCATGATGCTCAGCATATACTATGTTTCTTGGCACCAACTATGTTTTTACTGATGTTGAACACCTAAAGTTAACTTGGCACCATCTACAATTTTTTGATGCTCAGCACCTGATGCTTTTCTCAACACTATAACTTCACTCAGCACCTAAAAATCACTCGAGAGACACTAGATTTTCCTTTTGCTCAGCTCCAACTGAGAATTTGCTTGGCTTCAACTAGCTTCCTTGACACCCACTAATGAACTTAGTTTAAGCTTTGCAATCAACATTGTTACAACTTCTTCCATCATTATTTCCAAGTGTGACCAACCTTTGTATCTTTGAGTATGTTATCAATACATCATTTTACCATTGTCTTAACTGATCCTTGCACTTCATTACAACATCATAACTCAAACTTTTCCTTAGGTACTCTTGTTACATCTTGTTGATCAAATCCTCTTTATCAATCAACTAAGTGATAGTACTTGGATCTTATAAGAAAATATCATTCCTACAAATGGTAAGTTTGACATCAATGATAAAAAAATTATCAAAAACATTCTGTTAATAATAGTCTCCCTCTTTTATCTTCAATCTTCTTCTCACAATGGTTTTTTCAATTAGAATTCCAACAATCTCCCTCTTTGGCATTGATGGTAAACTAAACTGATCAACTATTAGACTAAACTATTTAGCCACATGCTAACTAGGTTAGAATAGTAACTCAAATTCCAAAAAGTAATTGTGCTACCATCGGTGTTTATATCTCCCTCTCTTGACCTAATATCCTGATTGTTTCATTTCTAATTCTCCCTCTTAGCTGATGTATCCTTTCTTTTCTTCTCTCCCTCTATATGCATTGCTTATATTCTGCTATACTTTCTTTTTCTGATTAGCTTCTTCATCTTTTCCTTCAACTGTTGATCATTTCTATCTACTTCTCCCTCTATCTTCATTTGATCATTTTTTGCATTTTCTTGACATTTCTCCCTCATACTTTTGATCATATGTTGTTGAGGAATTTATCACTACTTCTCCCTCTTTGACAACAATGCCAAAGACATATTAGCATCTTATCATGCAATTGTAGCATTTGCAAGTTCATTCAATTTCTCCCTTTGTCACCTTGCTTGTAACTGATTTTCAACTTCTACACTTTGATTAGTTTAGGCATGAATCCTAAAGTAAACATCCTTTGCATCGATGTGTAAAATCTTCAACAATAAGCTCATTTGATGTAGGGCAATCTCACTTTTGCTTCATGTAGCCTTAGTTAGGAGTATCACCCCTAACTTACCTCTAAGTTACTCAAAAGCATCTTTAGGTAGTGCTTTTGTGAAGATGTTAGCAATCTATTCCTTTGAGCTAACATACTCCATCTTCATTTTTTTATCTTCCACCAACTCTCTTACATAGTGATAATTGCAATATGCTTGGTTTTAGCATGCATTATAGGGTTCTTTGATATGTTGATAGTTCTTGTATTATCACAATAAAGTATCATAGGCTGATTTACCTCTTCCTTCATACCTTGTAGTAAATGTTTGTTTCATACAATATTGGTGCAATTTATAGCAGCTGCAACATATTTAGCTTTTGCAGTGGACTATAAGGTACAACTTTGCTTTTTGCTGGTCCATGTAATCAATCTTTTCCCTAAGAAAAGTGCTTCTCCACTGGTTTTTTTCTTTTCATCAATGTTACCTCCCCAATTTGCATCAATGTAGGCTCTTAGTTCAAACTTTTCACTCCTCTTGTAGTACAAACCAAAGTCATCAATTCCTTTTAGGTACCTTGGTATTCTCTTCACTACCATCATATGACTTTCCCTTGGATTTGCAAAAAAATCTTGCCACTATTTCAATAGCTAATACAATGTTTAGTCTACTATGTACAACTTTCCAATCATTGATCTATACAATGTTTGATTCACTTTAGCTATTTCATCATTCTTGGATAGCTTGTGTCCTATTGCCATTGGTGTGCTAATTGGTTTTGAATATTCTAATCCAAATGTCTTGAGTATCTCCTTGATGTATTTGGATTGGGTCTCAAATATGCCATGCTTCAATTAATGTACTTGTAATCCAACAAAGAATTTTATTTCTCCAAACATTGACATCTCAAATTCATGTTTCATTTGATCAACAAAATCCTTGCATAGAGCATCTTTTCCTCCAAATATTATATCATCAACAAAGATTTAAGATATCAAAATATCTTTACCTTTTTCAGCTTTGATGTACAAGTTTTTGTTGTCATCTATTCTCTCAAATCTTATCTTCACAAGATATTTGTGCCATCTCTCATACCATGCTCTAGGTGCTTGCTTGAATCCATAAAGTGCCTTGTGTAGTTTGCAGAACATGTCCTTGTTCTTGTCATCAAAAAATCCCTCTCATTGTTATATGTAGACTTCCTCTTCTAGTATACCACTCATAAAAGTAGACTTGACATCCATTTGATAGACTTTGAAACCTTTGTATGCAACATATGCAAGTAGTGTTCTTACTCCTTCCATTCTTGCAATAGGGGCAAAAGTTTCCCCATAATCTAGTCTTTCTTCTTGTGCATGGCCTTTACAAACTAATCTAGCTTTGTTTCTTTTTATCTCACCATTCTCATCAAGTTTTTTCCTAAACACTCATTTGGTACCAATTACATTCTTATCAACTAGTCTAGGGACTAGGGTCCAAGTTTTTTTTTCTCAATCTGATCTATCTCTTCTTCCATAGCTTTATACCAGTCATCATTTTGTAGTGCATCATTCACTCTTTTAGGTTCAACCTTGATTAGTAGACATGATTCATTCTTGATTCTATTCCTTGTCATAGGTCAGGCATCCTTGTCACCAATGATTTGATCAGAAGCATGATGTCTTCTTACATATTTGGCTAACCTTGGTTCTATCCTTTTCTCCATGTTTGATCCTTCAGCTTCAAAGTCATTTTTTTCTTCTTCATCTAGTACTTCATCATTTCTCTCATGTGCACTAATTTTAGAATCACAATGTGCATTTTCTTCATTCTATAGCTTAGCTTTTGAATGCAGCTCAACATTTACTAGTTGTGACTCGGTTGATACTGAGATTTGTTGTTGATTCCCAACTTGATTGATAGTATTTTCTTCAATAGTCATTCCTTCATAGAAGTATAAAAAATATCTATAATCTTCTAATTGTTTAGATTCACCAACTTGAACTTTTGCATGCTCATCAAAATTTACATTTGCACTCCATAATTTTTTTAGTGTTGGTGTTCAAACACTTATATGCTTTGCATCTAGTGGAGCATCCAAGGAATATGCCTTCATCACTTTTTACATCAAACTTGCCATTTCTAGTATCTTTAAGAATATAGCATTTACAACCAAAGACTTTGAAATGTTTAACATTAGGTGAGTGACCATACCACAATTCAAAAGGTGTTGCATTTGTACCTTTCTTGACTTGGACTCTATTTAGTGTATAGACTGCAATACTTATAGCCTCTCTCAAGTACTTTAGAGCAAAATTTTTCTCCATCATCAAGGTTCTAGCATAGTCTATCACTAATCTATTTCTTCTTTTGGCAATACCATTCTGAGGTGGAGTCCTTGGTGTTGATGTTTTCCCTGTGATTCCTTTATCATTGTAGAATGTCTCAAATTCTTTTGATGTAAACTCACTTCCTTTGTCTGACCTTAGGAATTTTAGACTCTTCCCTATTTTCTTCTCAACTCTAGACAAATACCACTTGAACATTTGAAATGCATCATATTTTTTTAAAAAAAAGCATAGTAGTCATCATTCTAAAATCATTGTCTACAAATAGCATTATGTATTTGTCTCCTAGGTAGCTTTACACTTCTGTTGGACCACTTAAGTCTGTATGGACTAACTTAATAATTCTTTGGAAGTGTATGTTTTTCTTTTGAAACTAGACTTAGTCATCTTCCCTAGTTGACATTGTTTGCACATTATGTTTTCAGGTTTCTCAATTTGGACAACCCTCTAACCTTCTTTTTGTTGATGCTAATCAAATTGTCAAAGTTAACATGACACAATCTTTTATGCCACAACCACACATCATCAAGTCTAACAAAAAAATAGGTTGCATCTTCCATATTTAGGTAAAACAAGTTACTCCTAGTTTGTTCACCTTTTCCTATCAAATTTCCATCAGTGTCATAAATCTTGGTAGTTTCATTTCCAAACTCTACTTTGCAACCTACATTTCCTAACTTTGATACACTCAAGAAGTTGTAGTTCAATCCTTCAACATAGTATGCATTATCACATGAAATTTTCTCTGTGATTTCAATGGAATATTTTCCTTTGATTTGACATGGAGCATCATTCCCAAATCTAACACTATTTCCATCATATTGAGTAAAGGTAATGAACTTACTTTTATCTTTTGTCATGTGATGTGAGAAACCATTGTCTATGATCCACCTGTCATTCTTGTTCACACAGGTAACCAATATTGTTGCTTCATCTTCATCTTTATCTAATTCATCCTTTATGGCCACGTAGAATACTTCATCATCATTCTCATCAGAATCTTCTTCAACAATGTAGCATCTTTTTCCTTTTTCCTTGTAGTCTTTGCTATCATCTTCTCTCTTGTTCCTATACTTGTTTCCTTCTTTGTAATTCTTCTTCTATGTATACCTTGTAGTAATATGACCTACCTCATTAAAATTGAAACAGATGATAGGGAGCTTACCTTTGAATTTTCCTTTGCCTCTATGGAATCTCCTAGCTAGTAGTGCTTCTAATTGTTCCACATCTTCCTCATCTATGTTGCTATCACTAGATGCATGTTTTCCTTTTCTTCTCTTCTTGTTTGATGTCTCCTCCTTAGTATCTTTTATTATCATCTTGGCCTTGAAAGTAGATTAAAGATTCTTAGGTTTGTAGTTATCAAAGTTGAACAATTCAAATGTAGTAAGTCTTCCCACTATACCTTCAAAGGTTAGTGTGTTTCCTTGTACACATCTTAGCTCTTGGATGGTTAAAACTCCAATAGCATAGATAGTAAGCAAGGTTCTCAAGTATTTTTTGTTGACAGTCTCTTCTTCCAATTGACCACTTAGACTTCTTATTGCACTTACCACTTCTTTTATTCTAGCAGCATATTGGGCAGCATTTTCTCCTTCCTCCATTTGCATGTCATCAAACTTTCCTCTGAGGCTTTCTCTCTTTCCTTTCTAAACATTCTAATCTCCTCCATAGATATCTATTAGGGCTTTCCACATCTTGAATGCAGCATCACAATCTTTGATGTCATCATATTTTGCATACTTGAGTGCAGAGGCAATCTCTAGCATTGCTTGATTGTGCTCCTTCCTTTTACTCAAATCATCTGCAGTAAGAGGTCCAATTGGATTTACATATTCTATTCCAATTGAGGTCTATGCATAGTCACCTATTGATCCAAAGTGCAATTTCATTAGACTTTGACATGCATCAAAGTTGTCTTTGTTGAGCTTGGGAACTTCTCTCTTGGACATCTTGATCTTCCTACATCTAGTACCTTGAAACTAAATTAGTAGATGGCTCTGATATCAATTGTTAGAAATGCTTTAGAATAACTAAGAGGGGTTGGGGGTGAATTAGTTATTCAAGGTCCAACATGTCCACTTCAAAAATTTTCACTAAGTGTTGTGAGCCCATTCAGCCATTCATTCATCCAAGGATTAACTTTCCTAATCAACAAGTTACTGTAAATCAACATGCAAGCATAACACATAAAATATTAAAACATAACAAAATGATTTACTTGGAAACCCCATTTGGGAAAAACCACCAATAACATGCTACTCAATTCTCACTCTTCTGAAGTGATTCCATGATAAAGGCCTTCCCTGTTAAAGGCTTACAACACACTATTAAAAGTGACCTTGTTAGAGGATTTAACCACCCTCTTAGAAGTGGGCTTGGTTAGAGGACTTTAGAGCATTCACATGGAATTCCATCCTATTAACAGATTTTCAAATGGTTGTTAGGCCAACCTAAGTCCATAAGATTTTCCTTCTATCCTAACTAATACAATTTCTATAGAGCTACAATTAGGGATTTTGACATGATTACAATTTACATCTCAACTTGCAAATCTCAGATCACTCTTAAGCTCTTTACATTGTCTGGCCTTCAATCTCTGCAACTCTGTCAGCTTGCTCTTCTTTACAACTTTGTCTCCTTGAGTCTCCATGCTCAATGTACTAGCATAATCATCTCTTCTTGATCACTTGTATAATTAGAGCCTTTGTGCTTTTTTCTTCTCCTAGATGCCTTTTCCTTGACACCCTTCTAACCACTTTGCAATTTGGCACTCCAGCAGTAGAATCAATAGTATTTGCTTCCTCATCTATGACTCCTTAAATAAAAGTCTTGGAGTTCCTTTTCCTACTCAATTATGTTAGAATTCTTTACAATAACTAAGAGGGGGGGGGGTTGAATCAGTTATCCAAGGTCCAAATGTCCTAAGAATACTTTTTCTCAAATTATAGTGAGTCCATAAACTTTTCATCCATCCAAGCTTAAAATAATTATCCTAGCAAATTACAGTAAATCAATATGCAACAATAAAACATGCAAGATCAACACATGACACAATGATCTACGTAGAAACCCAATTTGGAAATTACCACCAGTAACATGCTACTTGATTCTCACTCTTCTAAAGTGATGCCCTATTAAAGGCTTACAACACATTGTTAAATGTGACCTTGTTAGAGGATTTCACCAAATTGTTAGGAATGGGCCTGATCAAAGGACTTTAGAACATTCACTTGGAATGTCACCCTGTTAAAGGATTTACCTCATGGCTATTAAACCAACCTAAGTCCATAGGATTTAAACTAACTGTTACAATTGCTAGAGAGTAACAATAATAGATTGTTGATCTGATACAACTTACAACATACTTTGGAGATTTCAGATCTCACTTCAGTTTTATCCTTTCGCTTGGCTTTAATCTCTTCAGCTCTAATAGCTTGTCTTCCTCTCAAGCTTCATCTCCTTGAGTTTTCTTACTCATCATGCCAATGCAATCATCCTTGTGGTCGTCTATCCAAATAGAGTTTTTGTGCTTTCTTCTCCTTAGCACCTTCTTCAACACTTCATGCTTTTATGCTCGACCACCTTCTCCTCTCTTTGCTTCATGACCCTATGACTCCTTAAATAGAAATCTAGTTTGCCTTTTTTTCTCAATTCTCCCTCTCCAATTTTAGGGTTTCAAATGGATTAGGTAGGATATAATGTATCTACCTCATATCTTGCTCTTATATAGAAAACTTCGTCTAGAGTCTAGTTATATTCTCCAAAAATGTTCTACATGGTGTTCTATGCCACCAACTCATCATTCTTATCTTCCATTTAATTCACAAATTTCTAGATAACAATCTTGTCGGCTTAGATTTGGCACTTGATTCTGCTTGACACTCGACACTTGATTCTGCTCGACACTCGGGCACTTGAAGTTCACTCGGCACTTGCTCGACTTCAACAAGGAATTTATTTGGCACCACTAGCTTGCTCAACTCCTTCTCTCTAATGAATTTTAGTTAGGCTTTACAGATGTCTTAGCGAAAAATTTACATCTTTGATATGTTTCAATGTGCCTATTCTCTGTGTCTTAGAGTATGTCATCAATACACTTTTTCATCAATGACTTAGCTGATACTTGGACTTCATTACAACATCATAACTTCAACCTTTCTCTAGGTTTCTAGTTACATCTTATTGATTGCCTCCTCCTTGTCAATCAACTAATTGATAGTATTTGGATCACTAAAGCAATTGTCATTCTTGCAAGTAGAAAGTTTGACATCAATGAAAAAACAATGATTGAGAACATTCTTTACCAGTTCCATATGATCATTCCAACAAGTTTCCTCATGATCTTTTCAATCATTTCCAACAATCTCGCTATTTGGCATTGATGGCAAAACCAAACCGATCAATTGATCAACTTAGTTACCATCAAGATTGTATACGTTGTCTACTACTTTTCCTATCTGCTTACATCCTTACTACTAATCTCATACATCTCTTTCAGTTTCTTCATTAATCTCCCTCTTTCATATATATCTCCCTTTTTTTGAGTATTGATCAGTTTTCTACATATTTCTCCCTCTTTGACATAAATGGCAAAGATGTAACATCTTTAACATGCGGAGTATAAGCTTTTTCTTCTTGATGTCTTCTCCCTTTGTCACCATGCTCATGACTGATTTAGAGTTTCTGCTCCTACTATCATCCTTTGCATCATTCTTTTGATATTTCAATGATTTTTTCCTATTGATGCAGGGCAACATTCTTGTTTCTTTAAATTGCGTGAGTTAGGGGTATTACCCCCAACTTTCCTCTAAGATATTCATAAGCATCCTTGGGCAATGGTTTGGTGAAGATATTTGTAGTTTTTTCCTTTGTGTGAATGTATTCTAACTTCACTTGTTTTCTTATACCAATTCTCTGACATAATGATACTTGATTGCATTATGCTTGGTTTTTTCATGCATTACTGGATTTTTGGATATGTTTATAGCACTTGTATTATCACAATACAATATCACAAGTTTTGTTACCTCTTCTTTCATTCCTTTCAATAGATGTGTGAGCCATACAATGTTTTTGCAATTGACTACAACTACCACATACTCTGATTCTACAGTGGACAGGGATGTGTAGGTTTGTTTCTTGCTAGTCCAAGTAACTAGCCTTTTACCTAAAAGTAATGCGCCTCCACTTGTACTTTTTCTATCATCAATGTTGCCTCCCCAATCTGCATCTGTATATGCATTGAGTTCAAAGTTTCCATTCTTTTTGTAGTATAGACCAAAGTTATCAGTTCCTTTAAGATATCTCATTATTCTTTTTACTGCTATGAGATGATTTTCTTTGGGATTAGCAGAGAATCTAGCCACTATTCCAACTGCTAATGCTATGTCTAGTCTGCTATGTACAACATATTGTAGTTTTTCAATCATGGATCTATACATTGTTTGATTGACTTCAGCTGTTTCATCATTTTTGGATAGCTTATTTCCTATTGCCATTGGTGTGCTGACTAGTTTGGACTCCTCCAATCCAAATGTTTTAAGTATCTCTTTGATGTACTTTTATTGTGTCACAAATATACCATGTTTTAGTTGATGTACTTGCAATCCAACAAAAAATTTGATCTCTCCAAACATAGATATTTCAAACTCATGTTTCATTTTGTCAGAAAATCCTTTGCAAAGTACTTCCTTTCCTCCGAACACTATGTCATCCACAAAAATTTCAGATACAATAATATCCTTACCTTGTGCTTGTTTCAGACCATAGAGTGCTTTATGTAGTTTACAAACCATATCCTTATTGTTCTCATCAAAAAATCCCTCTGGTTGTTCAATGTAGACTTCTTCTTCTAGTATACCATTTAAAAAAGAAGACTTTACATCCATCTGATAAACTTTGAAATCTTTGTATGCAGCATATGCAAGTAAAGTTCTTACTCCTTCCATTCTAGCAATAGGGGCAAATGTTTCCCCATAGTCTAGTCCTTCTTCTTGAGCATAACCCTTGCATACTAGTCTAGCTTTGTTTCTAGTAATCTCACCATTCTCATCTAGCTTGTTCCTAAATACCCACTTGGTGCCAATCACATTTTTGTCAACTGGTTTGGGAACTAAACTCCAAGTTTTGTTCTTCTTTATTTGATCAATCTCTTCTTCCATAGCTTTATACCAATCATAATCTTGTAATGCACCATATACTATTTTAGGTTGAGATTTGCTAATCAGACATGATTCATGTCTTCGTCTATTCCTTGTCATTGGTCTTGCATCTTTGTCACCAATAATATGTTCACCAGGGTGAAGTCTTTTAACATATTTGGATAATCTTGGTTCTATCCTTGTTTCCATGTTTGATCTTTCAGATTTAGGATCACTATGCACTTCTTTTTCAAGTTGTTCTTCATCTCTTTCATGTGTACTAACTTCAGAGTCAAAATTGTGTATTTCCTTCATTCTGCAACTCGGCTTCTGAATTTAACTCGGCATTTACTGGTTGTGACTCAGCTGAGACTAAAATTTGTTGTTAAGTTTCAATTTGATTGACAACATCCACATCAATAGGAATTCCTTCATAAGAATACACAAAGGTTTTGTATTCATTTGTTCTCTTTGGTTCTTCAGCTTGGACTTCTGTATGCTCATCAAAGTTTACATTTGCACTTTTCACAATTTTTTTAGTGTTAGTATTCAAACACTTATATGCTTTACTTCTAGTGGAGTAACCAAGGAATATGCCTTCATCACTTTTTGCATCAAATTTTCCATTTCTAGCATCTTTAAGGATAAAGCATTTGCAACCAAATACTTTGAAATGTTTTACATTGGGTGTGTGACCATACCATAATTCAAGAGGTGTTGTATTTGTACCTTTCTTGACTTTTACTCAGTTCAGTGTATGAACAGCTACACTTACAACTTCTCTCTAGTATTTTAGAGCAATAGTCTTTTCCATCATTGATGTTCTGGCATAGTCAATCATAGATCTATTTCTTCTTTCAGCAATTCCATTCTGTGGGGGAGTTCTAGGAGCTGACGTTTGTCTTTTGAATTCTTTTGATGTGAATTCACCACCTTTGTCTGATCTCAAGCATTTTAGGCTCTTTTCTATTTCCTTTGCAACTCTAGCCACATACCACTTAAACATTTGAAAGGCATTAGATTTTTGTCTTAAGAACATAATAGTCATCAACAAACAACATTATGTACTTATCTCCTCTATGGCTTTGTACTTCCATTGGACCACATAAGTCAGTATGAACTAACTCAAATACTTCTTTAGATGTATAGCTTTTGCTTTTGAAACTTGACTTTGTCATCTTCCCTAGTTGACATTGTTTGCACATGACATTATCAGGCTTCTTCAATTTTGGTAAACCTCTGACTTTCTTCATTTTACTAATATTGACTAGATTGTCAAAGTTGACCTGACATAGCCTTTTGTGCCATAACCATTCATCATCAAATTTTTCAACAAAACAAGAGGCATCATCCATATCAAGGTAAAATAGATTACTCCTTATTTGATCTCCTTTTCCTATCAGTTTACCATCAGTATCATAGATTTTTGTAGTTTTCTTTCCAAATTCTACTTTGCATCCTATATTGCCTAACTGTGAGACACTCAGCAAATTGTAGTTTAATCCTTCAACATAGTATGCATTATCACATGAAATTTTCTCTGTGAGCTTAATGGAACCTTTTCCTTTGATTTGACATGGAGCATCATTACCAAATCTAACACTATTTCCATCATACTGAGTAAAGTTAACAAACTTACTTTTGTCTCCTGTCATGTGATGTGAGCATCCACTGTCTATGATACATCTGTCATTCATGTTCATACATGTTACCAGTGTTGTAGGCTCTTCTTCATTAGATTGGTCCTTCATGGCTACATAAACAACTTCATCATCATTATCATCAGAATTTTCTTCAACAATATAACACTTCTTGCCTTTGTCTTTGTAATCTCTCTTTTCATCATCTCTTTTGAATTTGAATTTGTTGCCTTCCTTGTAATCCTTTTTCTATGTACACCTGGTAGCAATATGACCTACTTCATTGCAATTGAAAAAAATGATAGGCATCTTACCTTTGAATTTTCCTTTACCTCTATGAAATCTTCTAGCAAGTAGTGCTTCCACTTGTTCCACATCTTCCTCATCAGTACTACTGTCACTGGATACATATTTTATTTTTCTTCCTTTCTTTGATTTCACCTGTTCAACATCTTTCAATGATAGCTTGGCCTTGAAAGAAGATTCAACATTCTCAAATTTGTAGTTGTCAAAGTTAGATAACTCAAATGCAGTGAGTCTACCAACTATTCCTTCAAAACTTAGATTGTTTCCTGGTACACATCTTAGTTCTTGTATTGCTGATACTCTAATAGCATAGATAGGGAGAAAGGTTCTTAAGAACTTACTATTAACACTATCTTCATCCAATTGTCCACTCAAGCATCTTATTGCACTTACCACTTCTTTTATTCTTGCACCGTACTGAGTAGCATTCTCATTTTTCTCCTTTTTCATGTCATCAAATTTTCCTCTGAGGCTTTCTCTTTTTGCTCTTTGTACATTTTGATATCCTCCATAGATGTATGATAGGGCTTTCCACATTTTGAATGCAGTGTCACATCCTTTGATATCATCAAATTCAACATAGTTGAGTGCAGAGGCAATTTCTAGCATTGTCTAATTGTGTTCCTATTTATTTTTCAAATCTTCTACAGTAAGAGTACCAGTTGGATCAACATGTTTAGTAATAATTGAATTTTGGGTATAATCTCCTATGGATCCAAGATGTAGCTTCATCAAACTTTTCCATGCAACAAAGTTGACTTTGTTGAGCTTAGGGACTTCTCTCTTAGGCTGTTTGATCTTTCCTGCTTATAGTCCCTTTAAACTAAATCAGCAGTTTAGCTCTGATACCAATTATTAGAATTCTTTAGAATAACTAAGAGGGGGCTGAATCAGTTATCCAAAGTCCAAATGCCCTAATAATATTTTTTCTCAAATTATAGTCAGCGCATAAACTTTTCATCCATCCAAGCTTAAAATAATCATCCTAGAAAATTACAGTAAATCAATATGCAACAATAAAACATGCAAGATCAACACATGACACAATGATTTATGTGGAAACCCAGTTTGGGAAAAACCACCAGTAACATGCTACTTGATTCTCACTCTTCTAAAGTGATGCCCTGTTAAAGGCTTACAACACATTGTTAAATGTGACCTTGTTAGAGGATTTCACCAAACTATTAGGAATGGGCCTGATCAAAGGACTTTAGAACATTCACTTGGAATGTCACCCTATTAAAGGATTTACCTCATGGCTATTAAACCAACCTAAGTCCATAGGATTTAAACTAACTATTAAAATTGCTAGAGAGTAATAATAATGGATTGTTGATCTAATACAAATTACAACATACTTTGCAGATTTTAGATCTCACTTCAATTCTATCCTTTTGCTTGGCTTTAATCACTTCAACTCTGACAGCTTGTCTTCCTCTCAAGCTTTGTCTCCTTGAATCTTCTTACTCATCATGCCAATGCAATCATGCTTGTGGTCATCTATCCACATAGAGTTTCTATGCTTTCTTCTCCTTAGCACCTTCTTCAACACTTCATGCTTTTATGCTCAACCACCTTCTCCTCTCTTTGCTTCATGACCCTATGACTCCTTAAATAGAAATCTGGTTTACCCTTTTCGCTCAATTCTCCCTCTCCAATTTTAGGGTTTTAAATGGATTAGGTAGGATACAATGTATCTACCTCATATCTTGCTCTTATCTAGAAAACTTCATCTAGAGTCTAGTTATATTCTTCAAAAACATTTTACATGGTGTTCTATGCCACCAACTCATCATTCTTATCTTCCATTTAATTCATAGATTTCTAGACAACAACCTTGTCAGCTTAGATCTGGTGAATTTTTTATTTTCAAAATAATGCAACAACTTGGCACTATTGGTTTACTAATGCTCGGCATCTCTATGTTACTCGGCACTTGTATCTACTCGGCACTTGATTCTGCTCGGCACTCAGCACTTGATTCTGCTTGGCACTTGATTATGCTCGGCACTCGGCACTTGATTTTGCTCGGCACTCGGCACTTGAAGTTCACTCGACACTTGCTCGACTTTAGCTAGGAATCTGTTTGGCATCTACTAGCTTTCTCAGCTCCCTCTCTCTAATGAATTTTAGTTAGGCTTTACAGATGTCTTAACTAAAATTTTACATCTTTGATATGTTTCAGTGTGCCTATTCTCTGTGTCTTAGAGTATGTCATCAATACACTTTTTCATCAATGACTTAGCTGATTCTTGGACTTCATTACAACATCATAACTTCAACCTTTCTCTAGGTGTTCTAGTTACATCTTATTGATTGCTTCATCCTTGTCAATCAATTAATTGATAGTATTTGGATCACTAAAGAAATTGTCATTCCTACAAGTAGCAAGTTTGACATCAATGACAAAAAAATGATTGAGAACATTCTTTACCAGTTCCATATGATCATTCCAACAGTTTTCCTCATGATCTTTTCAATCATTTCAAAAAAAAAAATTCATCCTTTGATTTCAATTCATATGGATTAGTTAGGATTTATTGTATCTAACCCATATTTTGTTTCCTCTAAAAACTTCTTGAATAGTCCTTTTGAATTCACCTAAAAATGGTTTACATAGAATTCTATGCCACCTGCTCATCATCCTCATCCTCCAAACGGTTCAAAAAACTCAATGTAACAAATATGTTAGCTCACATTTGGAAAATCTTCATCACTTAAAATAATATAGTAGCTCAAAACTATTGAAATCCTGATGCTCAACACATATTGTGTTACTTGGCGCCAATTGTGTTTTTACTTATGCTCGACACCTAAAGTTCACTCGACACCAACTATGATTTTTTGATGCTCGGCACTTGAACTTCACTTAGCACCCAAAGATCACTCATCACACACTAGATTTTCCTTTTTGTTGGCTCTAACTACGAATTTTCTTGGCTTCAAATAGCTTGCTCGACACCCACTAAAGAACTTAGTTTAAGCTTTGTAGTCAACCTAGTTACAACTTCTTCCCCCAATTTTTCTAACTGTGACCAACCTCTGTATCTTTGAGTATGTTATCAATACATCATTTAACCATTGTCTTAACTGATCCTTACACTTCATTACAACATCATAGCTCAACCTTTCCCTTAGGTACTCTTGATACATCATGTTGATCAAATACTCTTCATCAATCAACTAAGTGATAGTACTTGTATCTTATAAGAAAATGTCATTCCTACAAATAGTAGGTTTGTAATCAATGACAAAACAATGATTTAAAACATTATATTAACAATAGTCTCCCTCTTTGATCTTCAATCTTCTTCTCACAATGATCTTTTTAATCAGAATTCCAACATCTAGATCTCAAAGATGGTTTCTTGGGCTTAATTATAAAACCCTTTTCTCTCGAGCCCTAGTTTCTATGATTTATGGCTTGAAAATATTGTTTATCCTTGTAGGCTCACAACCTTGATTCCAAAGGTCAATTTTATTTATCCACCAACATTAACATAATCCTTACTTACCTTCCACTAAAGATCCAACTTGTAAGATTCATAAAATGATCATTGTGCTATGCTTTTAGTCCATTAGCATGTTACCAACAAGAATAATAGTTCCAACCTATGGCTATTGCATCTTAGGTAGGTATATAAAACCAAGAACCTGACCATGCATGTTTCTTAAAAATCAAAACCTTCCTTTTTAATGAACACTAGGAAGTTTCACAATGTATATTAAGAGAAATACAAAATGTACATACAAACCCTTATTACAGTATACGGTAAACAATAGATAAGGAAAAATAAAAAAACAACTATTATTTTACTGAGTTTTCTGGATTAGATTGTGTTTGTTTATTTCATCTAATCCAGAAAACTCAATACTTTACAAATGGATTGTGGAAATCTGTTACTGTTAACTATTATTTTATTGTATTCAAATAAAAAATCATTTCCTTAATTTAAGATCAAAGATAAAACTTTCTAATAATGGATTTAGTCACTTACTATTACCTACAATCGAATATGGAAACATAATTGTTGACTGTGTATAAATTCCCTCCTAAAAGTTGTATATTAATATTCCAAATCCATACATATCACATTAACCTCTTCTAGGTGGAAGGTAAACAATTTTTATAACCTCACTATTGACCTTAAAACTTCACCTATTCATGTTTGATCCAAGCAAAACTCTGACTTTTCGACTTCTAGATATTTGCAAGTAAAGTTGCACAAAAGTTGCACGACAACTTTTATTGTAATTTTTTGCAATTTTACAATTTTCACATAATCTAATCAGAAAAACTTCACAGTGCCTACCAAACCACACCAAAACACTTAAAAGGTTTAATAAATTTGAAAATGATGATTTTTGGTCAGTCCTAATGTTTGACCAATCATTGGCCACCCTTTGACTATGCTTCTAACCTTATTATAACATGAAATAAACTTGCCTATATGCATAATAAGAATGCCTGAACTGTATTTTGTTAGCTTGGACTCTTATTAACCTTCAATATTTTCCTCCTTGGTGTTTGAACACCTTATTTATGATCTAGGACCCTTGTACCACTTAGCACACTATTAAGCACACTCTATTGGAGTATGAAAAACAAGATATGGTGTGCTTATGAATATTATCTTCCTTTCTTAATCATTCACCTTGAAAGAAATTTTCACAAATTTAATTGTTATTCTTAGATTTGATTGTTGATTCTATCAAAATGATGATAATGTAGAATTTTGCACACTATTAAGCACACTCTATTTTATGTATGAGAGCCTATGAATAGTTTTGATAGATGGGATGATGGAAAGGGAAAGGGTTAATACCAAGTTCTAGAGTTTTCTATGGAAAATACCAACATCATGAGTAAATGGGCACTAAATTTGTATAGGACGAACTAAAATAACAGGATTTCAAGGCTTGAAAATGTTTTGCATTTTGAAAAAACAACTTGTATATAGGGCAACCATTTTAGAAAATGTTTGAGCCAAAATCACACCCAAAAGACAAGGGCTCTTAAGGCTCTAAAAAATTTAAAATTCCTTCCTCAATTTTGTAGCAAGTTCACATGGATATAACCTCTTTTCCTTGGCCCTTGACCTATACACAAATGAGCATGAAGTCATTCATCCATACAATTATACCCTAGTGAAACCATAACTAAAAATAAAGGAAAAAACCAAAACATCTAAAAAATTGCTAAACAAAAAGGTAATTTACTTTAGGTTGGTGTTTAAAATTGAATCATTTATCAAACTCTGAAGATCATGTAATTGTCAAAAATGGCAAACAAAAAATTGTAGACACAATAAATATTGAATAGATTCAATATTGAAAAGAGTAGAAAAAAAAATGCATCCAAATATTGTTCTATACTTGACCAAAAATGATATAAACAATTGCATTTTCCACATATATGTAATAGCATTGTTGTATGTGTGTTGGACAAGTTCCATTTAGACTATATAATCATCCACCATTAATGGGACACCTTTTAAAGACACTTTTTGTCGATCTTAGATTGATTTTGACAATTGAGTGTCAACATACTTAAGTTATTTAGTTAGTTCATGTCAAACTAGTAGTACATTCTGAGCACAAAATGTATTTATAGACCACGTCGAGTCATAGTGAGTGTCAAGCCACTCATATGTTGAGTCACTCAAATTCCAAGTAGAAAATATATGCCAAGTGACACAGGAGCCAAGTAAATAGTGGATGTTGAGCAATACAGGTGTCGAGTTGCAACAAAAACATTACTGAATGCTAAGCATCAGAGACCTCAAATGTTGAGTTATACAGTTTGAAAACATTTGTTTGTAAAGGTACAAACAACTATGTAAACCATTTTTTAGCCAACTTAAGATTGATTATCAATATTTTGGAGATAACGACAAATATCTAGTTGGATTATCTATGTAATTACATGCAGCCAATCAAAAAATGGGAAGGATTAAGTGGCAAAATTGATGAATCTCAGCCATAGATTCATACCTAACCCTAAGTTACTAAGTCTTCATAAGGAGAACAAAACTCTAAACATTCTATGAGTGTGTAAGGAATTGAAGGAGTGAAGAGAGAAGTTTGCATGTGAAAATAGAGCATTCATGGTGGCTTAGAAGCTATGAAGTGAAAGTACATTGTAGAATTAGTTAAAGTAGAACAAAGGATAGAGAAAATGATACAACAAAGAGACATCTGATCAAGAAGGATCAAGAAGACATTATTTAGAGGTGATCTGTTATCAAGCAATCAAGTGCTAACTACACGATCAGTGCTAAGGCATTTTAACAGGTGATTTCAGTCAAAATATCTTAATAGGTCTTAATAGACGGTATGAAATCCTTTAACAGGATGCTCACTTAGTTGTAAGTTAAATTCCTTTATCAAGACACACTTCTAATTGGGTGTTGAAATCCTTTAACAAGGTGAGACCTAATAGTATTTTTAAGCCTTTAATAGGGTAGATCAAGACTCATGATGAAAACATTGTCAACTTCATTAGATACACTTTAATTACTATAGCAGTGAATATTTATGGGTGTCATCCCTACACTAGTTTTACCTTCTCACTTGGAGGGTTTCTAGGTAATCATATCTAGTTTTCTGTGTGTGAATTCTTACATATTTACATGATTTAGATGTATATGCTTTACATATTATTTTAGTTTATTTATTGAATGTATGAGATGGATGTATGGTAAAATTTTTATGGGTTCAAGGTTAAATTGTTAATTCACCCCCCTTCTTAGAAGTTTGCCTTTCCTATTGAAATTACAACAATTGGTATCAGAGCCTTGTTCTCTAAAAGATAATCTTTACAACTTTGAGGAAAGACCTTGAAATGGAAGTCTACAAGTTGGGAAAGACTATTGAGAACCTAGAGGTTGAAATACATCTCATACTACATCAACTAAATCAAGCAAGAGAAGACCTAAAGAATTCTTTGAAGAGAAGGAAAGAAATTGCCATTGCTGAGAATGACACACAATGCAAAGAGATAGATAGTACTAAGCTATTTGCAAATGGGGACCCCAACAGATTTGATGCAACAATTTTAAATCTAATGGAAAAGAATAGTACCCAAGGTGAGAAAATTAGAAATCTCAAATTAGAGCAAGAATCACAAGCTATACTAGTATGTGAAGTGGTTGAACAAAAGAAAAAAGCCATGTAAGACAAAGCCATGATTGAAGAAGACAAAAAGTTTTTGGCCAATAGAGTAGAAAAGAAATCATCAGAACTAACCAAGATTTCCAACATGCAAGTAGATACTCTAAGTCAAATGATGAATGTCAAGGACATTGAGATAACTACATTCAAGTTGTAGAATGAACAATTGCAGAGTGACCCAAAGAGGGAAAAGGAATTTACTCAAAGTTTCAACAAACCAAATGTAGCCATCAAATACTTTGAGCACTTATTGAGATCCCCTAAATCCAATAATGATACATCTAGACTAGGATACACAAGTACTGAAGGAGGAGAGTCATCCAAAAGTGTAGAAGAAAGGAACAACAAAGGTAAAAACTCCAAACCTACTTGTCATAATTGTGGTAAGAAAGGACATACTTCTAATTTTTGTAGCAACAAGACTACAAATCAAAATATCAATCATAAGAGTATGGTTCACTACCATAAGTGTAACATGCAATATCATTAGGAACATGAATGTAGAACAAGGACCATGCATACACAAAGATTTGAAGGATATTGCTACAACTATCACAAGTGTGGACATAGAGATTTTGAATGTAAATCAAAACCCATGTGGTCATCAAACATGCAAACAAAGGTAAGAAACAATGGCAACTCTTATAACTGAGATTATAATACAAGATATAGCTATCATTATTGTCAAGAATATGGACATGTTCCTAAGAATTGTATTAGGACACACTTTAGTGGTAACTATCAAAGGTGGTTAAGTAAAACCACATGTTTCAGATTTTTGAAGATGTTGGAAATATTATGATAAGCTAAGTTACTAAGACGGGAGCAGTGAATTAGTAACTTATAATTTTTTTATCTCAATAGCAATTAATCCTTTATATGAATTTTTATCTAACTTCATACATGATAAACATGAAAGCATACATAACACTTTGACACATAGATTTGGTCACCTAGAAACCTTCCAAATAGAAAGTAAAACTAGGGTGGGGATGATACCCACAAGCTTTAGTACTATAGTATAAAGTTGGCCAATTAAAGATTACATTGATCACTTGTAATGATCTACCCTATTAGGAGCAATAAGGATTGCTAAGTCCACCTTGCAAAAGGATTTACAAACATACAATGAAGTATGCACTCGATAAATAGATTTATATAAGACTATTAGTTCTACCTTGTTAAATAAGTTGACTAATTCACCTATTAGGATGAAGTAGTAGCTAATCTCTGATCTACAACTTGGTTGGCTGAATGAGATTCCCTTGAGTGTACAAATCACCTTTCTGTGATAGATGAATCTTTGCTGCTCCTTATACTACTATAGCCTTTATAAATCACACATTTTCTCCTTTATAATGATTACATTACTTCCTTTTTGATTCTATACATCTGTTGGATGTGATACAATACATTATATATATATATATATATATATATATATATATATATATATATATATATATATATATATATATATATATATATATATATATATATATATCAGTCCAA
Source organism: Cupressus sempervirens (assembly GCA_028749045.1). NCBI lineage: Eukaryota > Viridiplantae > Streptophyta > Pinopsida > Cupressales > Cupressaceae > Cupressus > Cupressus sempervirens. Next base: position 161,758,052 of record CM053793.1, on the reverse strand, counting down.
TTACACAATTACAAAGTTGGCCAAATTGTAGAAACTCAGCCTTTGAAGACTAACTCAGTGAGGTTTTGATACTTGGCATCATCATGCACTCTATAAACATAGAAGCTTGGTCCATACTGATCACTTCCAATTAGTCTTGAACTCAATCAGTATTGGTGACTAAGTGAATACTATGAAACTCATCATATAAATTGAATCACTTGGTCACCATTGGATAGCTCAGTAAACACTATCACCTTGAGCTTAGTATAAATTGAGTCACTTGGTTAACACTAAGTAGCTTGGAAAGTACTACATAAATTGGTTTGCATTGGTAAACTTAGCATACACTGAGATGCTAGATTTACACTATTGATCTTCACAATAGTTGTAAGTACTCAACATGCACTAGAATTTGTCCAAAGAACTTAGTAGCAACTGTAGAACTTGGTAACAACTGAAATTCTTGGTAAACATTGTTAACTGTGCAATAAACTTGGTAAATACTTACAATCTAAATAAGTGTATGTCACTAATAACAAACTTGAAAATTATGTCAACAATCTCCCCTTTTGGCATTAGTGACAAAAACACTTATCAGTCAAAATTGAATTCAAAAAGTTCTCAGGTACCTTTATCCATCACCTTGTGTCTCTGACTTAGTAGAGTATACTATTTTTGAGATTTTTCAAAATTATTTTTGTAAGATATATTCTTGTTCATGGTAAGGCTCCTCCATAGTATCATATATAGTATACTATACATCTGAATACATCTCCTTTCTATATACTTGTTGTACACTCTTCTTTTCATATTTACACTTTTTTTTTTACCTCTCACATTTGTTATTATTTTTTGTACATGGTAAGGCTTTTATTTTTTTTACATTTTTCTAGAACACATTTTCCCCCATAACTTTTACATCTTTCTCCTCCTTTTTGGAATTAATGCCAAAGATTTATTCTATATATATTTACATAGTGATGCCAAAATGAGACTAGAAGTTTGAATGTACCTTCAATATGACCACCAAATTCTTGTCCCAGTTCTCTTGCAAGACCTTGCATGTGTGTAGTGAAATCTGCACTACTGCTAACAACTCAACCATGTGGTTTGTGATAGAGAAATTATTATCATGGATGAGGGTTTTCAAATGTACAATGTCATTTTACAGTGCATCCATGTTGGGGAGTACCATATTTTGAATATCTACCAATGTAGACCTAATTCTAAGCAATTTAGCCTACATATTTGTCAAAAATCCGATCTTCTTGAAATGCACAGAGCTTGAAATTGAGTCAAGCTACAATTTTAGAGCACTTGCTTTGAGATCTTGGACAATTTGTCCTTTATTTCCATAGTAAAGCTTGGAATATCACATAGTCTACCAAAAAGTAAAGTTACATTTGTCCAAGAAGTTTCTAAAGAACCCAAAATAGTAGATAATTCTATTTGGTAAATGGAAATTTGTTGAGCAATGTGCTCTAACACTTTATTTTCAAACTTTTTGTCTACTTTCTATAATAATTTATCTTGTCCATCTAGATCTTCATTATACTTCTAGACTACTTTTTCCAACTGAAACAAAACTAGCTGAGAAGAATCAATCTCTATACCTATAGCCTTTGCAAAAATATTCTTGGCATTCTTAATGATTTTGAATTCTTTATCTCTTTCTTCTCTTAGTCTTTATTGCTTGGATTTCTTTTTTGGTAATTCTCCAAAGGTTTGCATTTGATCAAGAGTAAACTTTGAAATATCCCAATTTGGAATCATAATTTCCTCATCAAGATCAGCATCCTCCTCCTTTTCTTATTTCCTTGCACTTATTGCTTATGTACTTGGAATGGAAACAATAGTAGAAATAGTGGGGCTTGCTACAAAAATTGATATTGCACTTATTAGAGAGATACTAGTAGACGTACCTATTAAAGCCAAAATTGATGTATCCAAAATTGTTGAAAAGGGAAGAGTCTACAACTTAGTTGATGAAATACTTGGTACTTCAATCAATGATGTACTAAGTTGAATTGGTGCAAAGATTGATTGTATGGTTTTTCTTGGAGTGTTGGACACAATCAATCCGACAAAGGTTGTCTCCATGCTTAATGTTGTCAATAATTTGCTTGGAGGATGAGGAAGTGATCCTATAACCATTGTAGCAATCTTAACCAAGTCAGTTTCCTCTATATCCTGAGTTTATTCATCAATAGCCTCTTGCTCCTATTTCTGTTCATTATCAATGCTATAAAAATGTGTTGTCTCTTCACCATTTTTCTCTTCATATTTTTCTTCTCTATCATCATCATCATCTTTGCCACTTATGCTGACTAGAAAATCACCTGGTTCATGAAGAAGATACACATTCTTCCATGTATTTGTTGCATTCTTCACAACATGCTCTATGTCTTTCATCAATACAAGGCAAGTGTTGAATTTCAAGGGTAGTTTTTCTTCATTCTTCTTCATGGATTCCTTCACCTCATTGTCAATTAGGCTTGGCATAAGCTACCTCAAGGTTTTCTCATATATCTTTAGTAGTTTTCTTTGCAAATTCCCATTTTGGCTTGATCTTATCCATCAAAACACTAGGAATCTAAAGTGTAAGCTAATCAAGTAAGTATTTCCACTTACCCATTTTATCCATCACCAAATCTTCATTCTACTTCTATTCTACTTCAGTCTTGATCTCATACTTCAATGCCTTGAAGTTGGTTATGCCGGCCCCTAACTACAAATCCTGCAATTTATCATGGAAGGTGGGTGGAGGTTTCTTAAATATTATGTCTTCTCCTTTCTTGTCTAATTTCTTCTTGGAGGATCTCCTTGTGAACACTATAGTGGATGGCTTAGTAGGCTTGGTAATGATTACCTTTCCCTTTTTCTTTAGTGGCTCTTCTTAGTTTGCTTACTTTTTCTTATACTGAACCATCCTTTTCTAGGAGTTCTTTGATTGCTTCATTGGATTCATATGGGCTTCTTGAATGAAGGTCTTCAATTCTTTCTTCAATGTAGAGATGATAATTCATTTGAATTGCAAGATATTTTCTTCTTTTTAGGGATTGAGAAAGTTGTTCCTTTGCTTTCTTAAGTTGGGCAATAGACATTTCCAATCTAGCTTCTCATTGTCAATAGCCTTCTCAAGTCTGAATATCTCTATGGCCTTTGATCTTTTCTCAAGCTATTAAACCTTTCTCTAAGAACCACAATGCTCTAATACCAATTGTTAAAAATATTATGACAAGCTGAGTTACTAAGAGGGTAGGGGTGAATTAGTAACTTCTAAAAATTTTATCTCAATTAGTAATTAATCCTTTATATGAATTCTAACCTAACTTCATACATGAGAAACATGAAAGCATACATAACACTTTGACACATAGATTTGGTGACCTAGAAACCTTCTAAATAGAAAGTAAAATTGCGGTGGGGATTATACCCACAAGCTTTAGTATTGTAGTGTAAAGTTGGTCAATGATCTACCCTATTAGAAGCAATAAGGACTACTAGGTCCACCTTACAAAAGGATTTTCAATCATATAATGACATATGCACTTGGTAAAGAGATTTACATAGGACTGTTATGTGTACCTTGTTAAAGGATTTGACTAATCCACCTGTTAGGATGAAGCAATAGCTAATCTCTAATTTGCAACTTGGTTTACTGAATGATATTCCCTCGAGTTTACAAATCACCTGGCTATGATAGATGAATCTTTGATGCTCCTTATACTGCTATAGCCTTTGTAATTTGCACTTCTTCTCTTTTATAATGATTACATTACTTCCTTTTTAATTCCATATATCTATTGGATGTGATACAATACATTACATATATATCAATCTGATTACACAATTACAAAGTCGGCCACAATACAAGTTTACAAAAAATATTTGGCCAAAGTTTAGAAACTCTAGCTCTAAAGACTAACTCGGTGAGGTTTTGATACTCAACATCCACAATCACTTCTTGGCATCATCATGCACTTAGTAGATGTAGAAGCTTAATCCATACTAATCACTTCCAAGTAGTCTTGAACTTGGTCTACACTGCCTCAACAAATACTGCGAAACTCATCATATAAACTAAATCACTTGGTTACCAGTACATAGCTTGGTAGACACTATCACCTTGAGCTCAATATAAATTGAGTCACTTGGTTAATGCTAAGTAGCTTGGTTAATACTAGACTCAAATCACATCAACTACAAACTTGGTAAGCACTGCACAACTTGGTTTGTACTGGTAAACTTGGCATACACTAAGATGCTCAATTTATACTATTGATCTTCACAATAGTTGTAATTTCTCATCATACACTAAAATTTGTCCAAAGGACTCAATAGCAACTATAGAACTCGATAACGATTGAAATGCTTGGTTAGCACTATTAACTATACAATAAGCTTGGTAGATACTTACAATTTGAATAAGTGTATGTCACTAATAATAAATTGACTATTATGTTAATAGAAGACTGGTCACATCAGTAGATATTGTCCAACAAGGTCAAAAGCACCAGTTTGTGAATTTGATAAAGGCAAAGGAAAATTATATGTTGAACACATCACAAATGAGATGACTAAGACATGGAAAAACAAAGATGACTATAGTAAATTAAATAGAGAAGGGATCACTTCACCTAATGGGTCAGGTGATCATACCTCATCAAACTAGGTAATCAAAATGTATTGTGGACTAATATTTAAAAACTATATAATATATCAGTTCCAAAGGAAGCTAATACTAAAAGGAATACATTAGCATGAATAAAGATAAAAGATATTGTTAGAAATTCAAGATAAATCCTTGATTTTTTCATGTTGTTGTCGAGCATGAAATATTTCCTATTTTTGTCAAGTGAAATTAGAAGATGTTGAGTTAACAGTTTGGATAGATGATGTTAAGCTTATAGTGGTTTTTGAGTGATGGAATTGTCAATGGATGTTGAGTGAGCCTAAAATTGGTTAATGCTGAGCTTACAATTATGTAAGCACTCAACATTAATTGTAGGGTTTTCAAAGGATATTTGATTAATTTTAGCTCATTTTTCATCATTTTAGTTTTGAGAAAGAGTGAGTAGAGTAGAAAGTGATCTAGAAATCCATCCAAGTAGTTGCAAAAAGATCTAAGTAAGGATTCTATGCTAGTTCATCAAATCTCATAAGTTATATATCAACAACTGAGCTACATAGTTTAAATTTTGTAAATCCTAGTTTTTCATTATAGCATCTAGTTCAAAGAATGTAGAAGGGAAGGAAGTTTTGAATGTTTAGTTAGTAAATAATAAGGTAAGGCAACCCATTTTCAAAGCCATTCTCGACATTGTGTATAAGCAAGGCCCTTCTAGTGCATTATCAATGATTTTACCAAATGTAATAATGGTGCAAGATGTAAGAAAATGCTACAATTCCAAGTTTGGTAGCATGAGTGACATGGATATTAAGGAGGCATATAAAAAACTTTGTGATAATGGCATTTTGAAGGAAGGGTTCAAAATTGTTGAGAGAAATGGATTAACATGAGCCCTAGATTTTCCAAATGTATTCAAGATAGAGGTGAATAGGATAGTGCTTAGCTGAATCCATGAGGGTTCATTATGGCTAGAAAATGGACATATTAAAATAACTAAGAGAATAATCCATATGGTTCCTGTTTACCCAACCCTAGATCAGCCTAAGACACTAAGAAGTGATTCTAAGGAGGTAATTGAGAAGAATGCTAGACCTGTCTGGAACAAGAGTGGCATGACAATAGATATAGACATTGATCCATTGATTGATTTTGTTGTTAGAGTAATATCAAAAAACTTCTATCAATCTAGTAGATTAAATAGTGTTCCCTATATAGCTATGGATGTGGGATATAAGATTGTAAAGAAAGATCATACATATGATCTGCAAAGCTATAATTGCAACAATTGAATGAGAACCTTAGAGAAATTAGGAAAACTAAGAATGTACAGTGCAAATTTGGTTCAATTTTGATTTGTATATCTTTTTATGTGCAAAACATATTCCCCTCATTTGGTACCGTAGGATGGAAAACTAACAGATCAGTAGCAGTGTAGATTGGTGAGTATATTGAATAGCTAGGAGAGAATTTTGAATCTTTAATGACAAGCTATATTGAACTTCAAGAAGTCAATGAAGGAAAGATTAAGAATACCAGTATACCTTGTTGAAAAACACTATGATGACATTTCTTTTCTTGTGCATGCTGACTATACATTTGTGCAAGCTGCTACACCAAGAGTAAGATGGTTGAGGCCACTTGGTTATGAAATAAATGTGGATGAGGCCTCTATAACCATTATATTTTTACTATCAGGAGAGGTCAATAAAAGTGCAAAGGTATTTGGAAACTATGAGATGGTAAAATCCAAAATTACCATGGAATTGAAGATTGATTCAACTTTGAAGAAAAATCAGAAGATAGTAAAGAATTTGAAAGTTAAGTTTGGAGAGGGTGCCAAGGAGGAAGAAGAAGAAGAAGAAGAGGGTAAAGAGGAAGAATAAATACAAGCACAAACATTTCTAGCTTTGACACAAGGCATGGGAGAAGATCAAGAAGAGGAGGAAACTAAAGGTGTCAAGGAAGAAGAAGTTGAGGAAGCACCTATTCCTACTAAGCTAAAGAAGAGGAAGGCCAAGGCACAACCTATGGCAAGGGCTAATAAAATTGTTAAACCAAGCCAAGCTAAGCCCACTACACCTACTACAATAGCTAGAACATGTAAAACTACACAAAAGGACAAGGACAAGACAACAAAATGAACAAGGAGGTCAAGAGAAAAAGAGATAAAGAAGAGAGTATGTGGTACAAGAAGAGTCTGATGAAGAGAAAATAGAATCAAATGATAACAACCAATTTAAGGTGGTGAATCATAATCCTCTTTTAGATCTTGATAATTTATGTGAAAATGTAAGAAATAGTTCAAACCTATCAAGAGTCGGTCATGTTGACTTTGATAAATTGGGTAAAGTAGAGAAAAATCAATTGGAGGAGGCCATATATGCCATGATGGAAAAATTCAAGATAACTCCACTAGAGATTGCAAAATCAATGCCTAAAACTCTATATAATAGAGTTGAGAAAAAATGGCACTATTGTCTAAACTTGGAGAAACAAATAAGAGAAAAATCTCTAGCCCAAGTGATGCCAAAATTATCAAAGGCACAAATTACTAAGCTTATGAAGATATATGAAGTTATGTTTGTACCTTAATACAGAGCCTTCAACATTCTGGAAAACAACATTGAGGATGCTGTCAAGAATACCACTTAGATGTGGAAACTTACTTATGGGTTATCAATAGTCAAGGAAGGAGAGGAAGAACCCATTGAAGTAGATGATGATGAAAAAGATGATGACAAAGGTGAAATAGTTGGAGGAGGAACATAAATGAAAGAAGATGACATGGAAATAGTTGAGTCTAAGTAGCCAAAAGAATAGAGTGTGCAAGACACACAATTACTGAGTGTTAGTCCTCCACATGTCACAAGTGAGACTATTGAGACAATAATTGTCAAGGATTTTTTTGATCTATCAAATGATAACATTAATCCACTTACTAAAGATGATTTGAAGAAGATCTTAAATTAGTCTACACTATAGGCCAAACTTTGTGACAATCCTATTTTGGCCAATATGGATGAGCTACAAAAGTCAGTGATTAATGTTGCAGGGGAAAAGGTGAATCCAAAAGAACCACCTTCTATCATCCCTCTAGACACTAATGTACAACATTTGGTAAAGATACCAAAAGCCATATCAAATAAGGTTGATACAATTTCCAAGATTGATATTGTAGAGAAGAGCATAGTGGAAGCACAAGTTGCTACTATAGAAAAAAGTTAGATAGACTTATATCCACCTACTGCACAAGGACAAGGTGCAAGTTAGGTCATTGTGGTAGATCAAGGCAAGCCTAAAGAGAGTGAGATGACACTACAACTGAAGGAGAAAACTTCCATTCAAGCTCTAGTAACCTTACTAGTCTCTAGCACTCCATCAAGTCATACTCTTTATAAATTGAGCACAGATGCTACTCTATTGCAGATCTTAGTGTTGAGCCTGAGTTTATCAAAGGCTAAAGAAGTAATTCAATATGGATATGTGGGCCTTGATCAAGATATAATTTTACCAAAGTTTGATTTTTATACCATGAAAATAGAACAAATATCCATATTGCAATAGGCCCTAGCAAGGAAAAAGCATTAGGAAATGCTTAAAAGGGAGCATAGGAAAAAGTAGGCACTTTAGGAGAGATCAAAGACATCTTTTTAGATGCATTTAGTTTGCCAACTCCAAATGAGACCAAGCCACTAATGGATCAACTAATAGATATAGTGGAGAAGGTTAGTAATGAAGACCTAGATACAAATGCCAAATTATTTGAATGGTCAAAAAATAATTTCCAAAACAAAGTGAATAAGAAAATATCTATGATATAGCACTAACACAAGTTGCATTGGCAAGTAAGGTTGAGGATGTAAAGAAGGTACTTGATAAAAAATTCTCATTGTACACAAAATTATGCAATCCAACACTCTTCACCCAAGAGACCAGAAGTCACATTTTGAGTCTGGAGAGCCAAATTTCTACATCAGGTGCAAGACTAGAATGAATCTAGGTTAGAGTTAGAAGAATTTTAGGACATTGCTTCAAAAATAGAGTCAGTTAGTTGTATTAATAGTAGATGATGCTAACATAAGGGCCAAAATGACTAGCATCCAAGAAACCCTCACCCCCCATATGGAAATATTGCACAAGGAACTAGGCTATGCTAAAACCATAATGAAGAAAGAACCCAATCTTTCTACCTTAGATGGTATAGTTCACCTTACTGTCAAGCTTGCAATCCAAATCAAGTCATTAGATGTAGCATGTGAGAACTAGGATGTAGCCCTTAAGATGATATTGGATGTCCATAAATCTTTTCTTGAAAAACACGCAATCAGTGTATAGCCCATTGGCATAAGTGTCAAAAAGGGGGAGACATATTTTTGGGGGAGAAATAGAGAAAAGGGGGAGAATGAAATAAGAAAATTGGGGAGATATTAGTTTTGGGAACAACGAAGAATAATAAACAAGTGAAGAATAAGAGAATACAAAGAAGTATTAGATGAAAGAGTATCAACAAAATATCACATTGAAGTCAAAATGTATTAATAGAGATACATTTACTCAGTGGAGCACAAATTTTGGATATAGAATAGACATATCAACTCAGGGGTAGTTATCAAATTTTGAGGAATCTAAGTGATTACAAAATTTTATAATTTTGGATTTTTGTATATAAGCCTAATTAAGATATTTTATTCTCATGAGATCAAGGATGATAATGTATACTCAAGTTTTTTTGACACTCATGTCAAAGGGGGAGATTGTTGATCTCAGATTGGTTTTGAGAAGTGAGTGTCAACACATTAAAGTTATTTACTTAGTTCATACCAAACTAGTAATACATGTTGAGTCATAGTGAGTGTTGAGCCACTCATATGCTGAGTCACTCAAATGTCAAGTACATAGTATATGTAGAGTGAAATAGGAGATGAGTAAATAGTGGATGTTGAGTAATACAAGTGTCGAGCTACAACAGGAAGATTAGTGAATGTTGAGCATTAGAGACTTTAGATGCTGAGTGACACAATTTTAACATATTTTTTTGTAAAGGTACAAACAACAATGTAAACCATTTTTGAGCTAACTTAAGATTGAATTTCAATATTTTGAAGATAGGAACAAATATCTAGTTGGATTCCCTATGCAATTACATGGAGCCAATCAAAAAATGGGAAGGATTAAGAAAAAAATTGATGAACCTCAATTGTAAATTCATACCTAACCCTAAGTCATTGAGTCTTCTTAAGGAGGATGAAACCCTAAACTTTCTATGAGTATGTAAAGAATTGAAGGAGTGAAGAGAGAAGTTTTCATGTGCAAATAGAGAATTCAATGAGGCTTCTAAGAAGTTATGAAGTGAAAGTACATTGCAAAATTAGTTAAAGTAGAATAGAGGATATAGACTTAGATACAACAAAGAGACATCTAATTGAGAAGGATCAAGAAGACATTGTTTAGAGGTGATCTGTTATCAAGTAATCAAGTGCTAACCATAGGATCAATGCTAAGATATTCTAACAAGTGATTTAAGTCAAAATCTCTTAATAGAGTAGTCCTAACAAGTTGTATGAAATACTTTAACAGGGTTCTTTCTTAGTTGTAATTTAAAGTCCTTAACAAGGAACACTTCTAACAGAGTGTTGAAATCCTCTAACAAGGTGAGACCAAACAGTCTTTGTAAGCCTTCAATAGGGAAGACCTTTCACAGGGTAGATCATGACTCATGATCAAAAAATTGTAACCTTCATTGGATACACTTTATTAATATAGTAGTATAGATTTGTGGGTGTCATCCCCACCCCAATTTTACCTTCTCACTTGGAGGGTTCCTAGGTAATCATATCTAGTGTTATGTGTGTGAATATTTACATGTTTTAGATGTATATGTTTTACATGTTATTTTGATTTACTCATTGAATGTATGAGATGGATATGTGGTTAAATTTTTATGGGTTCAAGGTTAAACTACTCATTCACCCCCCCACCCCCATAGAAGTTTTCCTTTCCTATTGTAATTCCAACACTTTTTTGGCCATTTGTATTGTAAAAGCACTTGATGGTTTCACTTTCCATACTAATGTGCCTGTGTTAATAGAAAATGGATGATTTTAGGTTATGCAAAAGTGAAATAATCTAATTGTATAATAATAGTTGATTTTGAATAGTGAGTTCTTTTTTTGGGATTTTTCCCTAAAAGGCATCCCAAAATAAAGATTTGTGTTAAGTTTTGAATCTATAATTATTTTCTCTCTATTGATTTTAAGATTATGTTAGTATTATTTCTCCTATATTAGTTTATTAGTATCAATTATCTTCGAGCATATGTGAAATGAACAATTTCTTCAAAAAATGTGACAATTGGCAGGAAATATCCCCACCCCATCCTTATTTTACAAAAAAAAATGGCACATCCTCACTATCCTCTTTTTATTTAGGGGCTTCCTAGGTACATTAGGGGGTGACTAGTAACATACCAAAGCACATTTTAGTTACTCTACCTTAGTTGAGTGCATTTTTGGTTAGGACATGCATATATATGATTTGCAAAACATTATGAAAATGGAAGGTCTATGTGGCAATAGACCAATCATTACTCATACTTATAAAATCTGTAGATTACATAACCCATATCCAAGATGTCTTTATCTTATTTCATACATTGTATAGCTTGTTCAATATATAAAACTACATAAAAAAAAGTTGGCATTTTACAAACATCAGACTATCAAATACAAGTTAAGTAATAGTTGATAAGAAACATCATTATTATCATACAAAAATGCATCAATCCTACCCAATACATATAATTCATGGAACAATCTAATCTATTGGTATCCTAGCTAATGTGAGACATCTTAATGAATAGTCCAAAATTATATGACATCAACATGCTAATATTTGATAAACAATGGAAAGAGGATACTAGAGATGAAAAGATTTTTGAAAAACTCAAAATCATCTAACTTTAGAAAAAATAAGAATGACTACTCATTAAATTTTGATAGATCAACTTAAACAACATATAACCAACTACAAACTAGTTATAAATTTAGGGCCTTCACTTTGAAAGAGAGGATGTAGAGTTGAAAGCTAGTCTCTTATTTAGCAAAGTGATAAATTTGTTAACTTTCTTTTTCTTTAACAACTACAAATTTTGCAACTATTTGTCATAAATAGTTTTAGATTTCTTTGCTACTTTGCAACATTAGTTAGACAATATATTTGGTTCTTAAGTAGATATACTCTTGTGGAAACATGTATTTAAATATAGAAGATTGTATGGAACCTCCTTGTCAGGATTTTTAGAAATAGATTCAGATTTAAAATGACCAACATTAATATCTCCAAGTGAAGTAACCTACTCTTCAAACAGACGTATATTTTGGGTATTGTTCAGCCTTGTATTAATTAGAGGTTGATCTTGTATAAATTTATTTTGGGTCTCTATTGGATAGCATGATTCCCACCAAAAAAATAGAGGATACCAGACCATAATTTCTTGTGCTTCAAAAGTTGAATGCTGCAAGTTTATAGGCTTTAAATTTTTATTTGAAAGTTAGAAAATACATTTTCTTTAAAATTAATTCACAATTTTTCATATTATGAGACCTTTTTTGTGCCCTCTTAAATAATGAATTGATAATCAAGATATTTATTTTGAGGATATTTTTATTAACTTTGTGCACAAAATCAAAAGAAGCATGAGTCCTAACTCTGAGTTCATATAGATAGTATTTTGATTAGTCTACATTTTCAAGATTTCAATATTTTATAACATGATACCATAGAATATCTACAAAAAATAAAGAAAAGACCAAATTCCATCACAAAAAAAAGTTTAACTTCAAACTATCTTGACTAGATGAAGATATTAACCTTCAAGGGAAAATAATGAATATACAAAACAAAAAGATAATATATATTGGCATTTTTGTTAACTGTTAAAATAAAAACAAGTAACTTAGTGATAGGAAAGAACATTACAATTTTTTTTAGCTCTCCTAATCATCAAAAAATCTGCTAGAGTATGTATTTGAGGAATGTTAGATCTCGCTTCTATGGACATGAACAAATTTCACTCTCTTTGTTAACTCCTTGTTTTTTTATTTTTGTTAATGCTATAGAGACAGTGAATGATCAAGCATTGAAAGTCACTCTTGAATTTTTTAGTTGTATTTTTCATTGATTTTGCATGATGCTTATAGTTGAATTGAGTTGGAAGCTTTAGTGAATATGTGATCTAAAGACACTATTTCTTGATTTAGTGATAAAAATTAAGCATATCTTGTAGGTTCATGGACCAATCAACATGAAGTTGAAAGTTCACATTGAAGAGATAAATGCAAAAAAATTGATTACTATGAAAGTAAGTTTGATGAGGCTAAATAAATAAATAAAGAGAAGATATATAATAATGCCAACACATTCTGTTGGGAGAGAAATCATATATGGGTACCCCTCGTATATATTCTCCAACCAAGAGGATAGTATGACTATTCATCTGAATAATCATGTGATGGGTCTTGTGTTGGACATGTATGATTTCAAGAATGATATTTGGCTTTACCATTCCTTTGGAGGCACCTACCTCAACATCACAACTTTTATGCCTACTATCAAGACATTAAAATAGATTGCGTCATTTCTGGTAGCCACTCAATCTAAAATCATTATAGTATTCATCAAAGACCTTGTTAGATCATCTAAAGGGCTAACCAAAGTCTTCATTGCAATTGGGTTCATGAAATACTTGTTTCCAGTCTCAAGAATGCCAAAAAATGGTGGAGATTGTCCTACCATCAATGACATGGTTGCCAAAAATAAGCACTTTATTGCTTTCAATTCTCAATCATCAAAAGAGGCCTTTGAAGGAATGCATTACCAATGAAATTATGTAGTTGAGAATGAATATGGAAATGTTGGTTTATCAAATGAAAGCTGCACAAATTGAGATGAATCAAAAAGTTTGACTTCAACAAGCCAAACCCTCTTCTTGGATATTTTTCCCTAACAATCTAGTGTCACATAAGCCTAAAATATCAACACTAACTAGCTTAAAAACATACTCTATGTGTGTTATGATAATGTAGAAAAATTTCAGCTAATTTCCTAGTAGTAGATTTCTACAAGAGAAGCAATGGGGAAGGTGCATTTTAAGCTATGGATAAGTTGGATGTACAACTGATCTATGGTTGTAATGATGATATAGAATGCCAAGTGAATGGAATGTTTGGTGTATGCAAGATATCAAGTAATAACAAATCAAACACATATGGGAGTCCAAGTAGATTTATCTTTGGTGAATCTAGAAAACTGACGCCTCCATGGCTACTTATGCTGAATAATTCATTTGTCTTACTATGTTTCTCTCCTTGCTACACCTAATGCATCTTCCCTATACTCTCTGGGCATAAAGAAGATGGGATTTTTCTGTGATGTATATGTGAATCCAATGCTCGCACACAATGAATTTTGTGACCTTAAGCCTAATTTTTTAACTAAGTATTGTATATAGGAAAATTCCCAATTTTTAGTTTCTTCTATGAACAATGACATACATCATTCAACCCTAGAAACCTTTGAAATTATCGTATAGACCTTGTTAGTATTGTGAATCAATAAACTGACTTGGGATTTTTTTTACTTTAGAAATTGATTGCCAGGTTATTTCTGATGATCACATGCTTGGTTTATTGCTTGCATTGTACCTATTTTTTGAATAGTAATAGATAATTTATTGATTTTTAGTTTAAATAAAACAATTCAATATCTTATCTGATGTCTCTATATACAAAGCACAAATATTAGTGCATGAGCATAGGTATTATGAGTTTTTGTACAAAATCTTTGACCACAAATTTGGGTATTATTTAAAGTCAAGGTAAAAATTGTTATAATTGAAACAAAAAGACCCTAGTACATCAACAATCATTTTTATTTTTTAAAAACATAATGTGCAAAATCATTTATAATTTTTGAAAATATCACTTTAGTAAATGAGATAAGGGCTCAATCTAATCATCAAAATAAAAAATTCATGTTGATTCTTCCACCATTCCCTAGAGATTCAAAATTTTCTTTTCTCTCCAAAGAAAGGTAAGAAATCTCAAAACTCTAGTGGGGAATTTTATAGCATGTACACTGGTGGATAATTGAAAAATTATGCATAAGCTTCCTGGATGAAAATTCTCCTTCTCTATCTCTTTATATCCCACTTTCTATCTCTATCTTGATCCTTCTCTCTATAACACATCTAAATGTAATTCGTATCACTCTCTTTCCCAATTTTATCTTCTCTATATCCCTCATTTTTATATTCATTCATATTCCTACCTATCAAACATATCCATTTGTTATGTATGTCACTACTACACCATAATATATGAAAAATAATAGTAGAAATAAACACATATCAAATCACATGTAACTCTTATGTCTATCATTTATAGGTACCCTTCTCTCTTTATCTATCTAACATTTGCTATGCATATCCCTCTCCTCTGTGTCTTTCCCCATTTCTATTGATAAATAATTTAATAACATTCATAAAATTATATAAATTAAAAATTGTATATGTAAAATTGGATTGTTCATTCTTTATTTAAATAGTACCCATCCTCGAGGTCCACAGTGGAACCCTTTTCTACCATATTAGCAAAGGAGTGAGAATGGGGCACTTTTTCACCACATCATAGAGTGTATTCAACATGACTTTGATAGAAAAATGATGTGTTGAAGTGAAGGTTGACAATTTTCCTCTAGAGGCCCTAGGAAATTGAAAGTCTTGGTATTTAGAATAATTTGGGAAATTGAGGAAATTTGTCTTGCTAGCCTATCTGATCTCGAGTCTATGAAAATAATTTAATTTAGGATAATAGGGATATTGAGCTTGAGGGCATATCTAATATACTTAGGTTTACATGTCATCACACATTGTATCATACTAAACCACAATCCCCTTAAGATGCAAGTCATGATTTTGGCCTTGAGAGTTTATAACCCAGTCATACACTTGGTTCAAATTTATGATAAGTGATGACATTAGTCAATAAACTTCAACATATTTTCAATTCCTTTGCACCCAAAATTAGATCAGTTACTTGTGATTTCTTATTTGATTAGGTTACTTTGATAGCTACAAATCAATATTTCTCTTTAAAAAAAATCATGAAGAGTAATAATTTTAACAAGTTTCATGATTTCAATGGTCATCCACTATTACTGAGAATTCTCAACCATTTGTTGCCCAAATATGGTTGAGCATCTCATATAAGGAAACACTTATGGCTTTAATTAAATGAAAATTTATGGCAATAGTTAGTAGTTGATGGGGACACAACCCAAGCACAGAATGGACACAATAGGAAAGGGAAAATTTTATTAACTATGAAAATATGCTAGTACACTTAGTGTAGAGAAACAGACTCCAAAACATGCCCTAAGGGCTTACAATAGAATAAATCTAGAGATAATTTCTTCTCCCAGTACCTCCTCTCAAACTCCACTCTGAACTACCTTTTACAATGCTAGAAATGTTCTTAAATAGACCCCAGAGGGTTAAGGATTAGGAATACATTCTAGAAAGTGCTAGTTGGCATCCACCAACAAAACAGAAGGCTCTGTAGTCATATTACAAGTCGAAATAAAATTAGAAGAATCCAGAAATGGTAATCAAACTTCTGGAAGGCATAACTTTTGAACCGTAGCTCTGATTGACAAACCGTTTACATTTCTAGAAAGCTCTCAAAGTGCTCTACAGCCGTATGGACCAGCTTCACTTGTCCCCCATTTTTTGGCCCTGTTTGAGGTCATTTAATGCCCCTAACTTGACTTTGAAGCATTCTTAGGAGGTCTCCAGAAATTGAAAAACTACGATAATTTTCAAACCGTGGGGCCTTTTGACCTGATTCTTTTTTTGGAATGCTCTAAATTACAATTACATTCATCTGTCCAATTTACACCTTCTAGTTCACCAAAATTATGGCTCAATTACATACTCATATTTTTTAGCATTTATATGTATCCAAAGGTGTTCAAATACTCTAACCTAGAACACTGATAGTGGAACTATGAGAGTTGAAACCTTTATTTGACCCAAATGAGTATCCAGAAATGAAAACACATGAAACAAAAACTAAGTCTAAGGACCTTTTTGGGTGACCCAAGATTGTCCTTATACCTCTGGATGCTCCTGCATCAGACACCCAGGGTAGATTGAAAAGTGATCCTGTCACTTTATGAATGGTAGAGGAAATCCCAAATGGGAAACCTTAGCTACTGATATCCAAGTTGCGTCCTCTATTGGCCATCATTGCTACTTGACTAGATACTCTTCATACTGCCTATTTCTAGTACTTCTACCCACACGACTATCCAGAATCTCCTCTATCTCCTTGAGAGCACTATCCAATGCAATAGTATAACACTGAAACGGTAGTTTAAAAATCTGTTACTTACCCCTTTATAAGATAACCCTAGATTTGCCCTTTGAATTTCATAAATCATGCCACACGAGCAAAATTAAGGGTACATGGCTCTAACATCAGCTCCTCATCTGCACCATCACCATGATACTCTGTTAAGTTTGTAATGTTGAAAATAGGAGAAATGTGAATTCCATCTGGCAACTCCACCTCATACGCATTTCCTGAGTCATGTTTCTTTAGAATTTTGTAGGGGCCAAATTTCTTCATTTTCAACTTATTGTAAGTACCATCTGGAAATCTTTCTTTTCTTAAGTGTACCATGACTAGATCCCCTACTTGAAACTCCTTATGTATTCTCCTTTGATCAGCCCTAGCTTTATACTGTTGGTTCATCTTGGTAATGTGTGCCTAGATGTCCTCATGTAGATGCTTGATATGTTCAGCAAATTCTTCTACTTCAACACTTGTCCTCTCCCCTTGCTCTATCTTCCTCAATTCTGGTGCAGTCCTTGGGCTACTTCCATATACAATTTGGAATGATGATCTACTAGTACTCCTATTTATAGATTTATTGTAAGCAAACTCTGCTTGTGGTAGAATCAAATCCCACCCCTTGGGCTTATCCCCAACTAAACATCGCAGCAAATTGGCCAGACTTCTATTTACCACTTATGTTTGGCCATCAATCTGTGGGTGATGTGTGGAACTGAATTTAAAGTTTGTTCTCAACTTCTTCCACAATGTTCTCCAAAAATACTCCAAAAATTTAGCATCTCTGTCAGGAACTATACTCCTTGGGAGACCATGTAGTCTTACCACCTCTCTGAAAAACAAGTTTGCAATATAGATAGCATCATGAGTTTTATGGCATGGAATGAAATGTGCCATTTTGGAGAACCTATCAACCACCACAAATACTGAGTCATTACTCTTCTTGTCCTCGGCAATCCAAGAACAAAATCCATACTTATGTCCTCCCATGGCTTTGATGGAATAGGCAATGGCTGATATAGCCCAGTATTGTGACTAAATCCCTTGGCAACTTGACAAATTTGACAACTCTGTACAAACTTCTTCACATCCTGTGAAATCTGAGGCCAAAAACAATGTTCTCTAAGAATGGCAATGGTCTTATCTCGACCAAAATGTCTTGCCATCCCTCCACTGTGTTTCTCCTTAATCATATTTTCCCTCATGGAACTCCTTGCAATGCATAATTGACTACCGTTGAATAACATACCATCTTGAATCAAATAGTGTAGCCACTTGGTTCTATCCACAACAATAAGTTCTTTACAAGCTTTCCATGCTTTAGCAAAATCAAGATCCTCAGGGTACAGATTCTTGAGTTCATCAAACCCAACTACTTCAACCTACATTACTGTAAGCAACAACTGTCTCCTACTTAGTGCATTTGCAACCTTGTTAGATTTTCCACTTCTATGCTTCAACACAAATGTATAGCTCTACAAGAACTGTACCCACTTCATATGCCTTTGATTCAATTTACCTTGGCTATTTACGTACTGTAATGCCTGATGATCAATATACAAAACAAATTCCTTTGGAAACAAATAATGCCTCCATTTCTTTAAGGCTTGAACTATTGCATAGAACTCTTAATCATAAATAGAATACTTCTTTTTCACATCATTCAATTTTTCACTAAAATATGCAATAGGATTACCTTCTTGGCTTAATATAGCCCTAATAGTGCTGCCACTAGCATCACAATCCACATGGAACACCTTTCTGAAATTTGGAAGTGCCAACACAGGTTGCTCTGTCACCTTCTTCTTCAGCAATTCAAAACTTCTTGTAGTTGTTGTAGTCCATTTGAACTCTCTTCTATCCCCTCTTATTGTCTCAGTCAGGGGTGCACATATGCCACTAAAATTCTTAATGAACTTCTTGTACAAACTAACCAAACCATGAAATGATCTTACCTTAGTAGTAGACCTTGGAGTAGGCCATTCCAAGATGGCTTTTACCTTCTCTGGATCCATTTTGAGACCTTCGGGTGATATAAAAAACCCCAAGTAGACTAACTTCCTTTTTGCAAAGATACACTTCTTCAAATTAATAAATAGTTTCTCTTCCCTTATCCTTTCAAGGACACTACGAATATGCAATAAATGTTCTTCCAAAGTCTTACTGAAAATTAAAATATCATCTAAATAGACAATAACAAATTTTTTCAAGAACTTCGTAAGTACCTCATTCATAAGCCACATGAATGTGCTTGGGGCATTCATCAATCCAAAGGGCATGACTAACCACTCATAAAGACCCTCCTTGGTCTTGAAGGTTATTTTCCACTCATCTCCTTCTCATATCCGTATTTGATGATAGCCACTCTTGAGATCTATCTTTGTGAAGTACTGAGCTCCACTCAAGTAGTCCATAAGATCATCCATTCTTGGAAAAGGAAACTGATACTTGATGATGATCCTATTTATAGCTTGAGAATTTGTACAAATTCTCCATTCTCCATCCTTCTTTGGTGCCAATATCGTAGGTACTGCACATGGACTCAAGCTCTCCTGAATCAAACCCTTTCTCAATAGCTCCTGAACCTATCTATTTAGCTCCTTAGTTTCAGTAGGAGTCATCATCTGAGCAACCTTGTTAGGCAAACTAGCTCCTGAAATTAAATCTATCTAATGACTAAGTTGCCTTATTGGTGGCAATCCTTCTGGAACATTATCAGAGATGATATCTCCAAACTCACCTAGTAAATCTGAAACTTCAAGTGGTATTTCACTACTTTCTTCTTTATCTTTCCTAGGAATCAAAGCATAGCACATACGCTGATGTTTCATGCCATCTAAAAAATTCCTTCCATCAACAAGACAAATGCTAGCACTGTTGCACACCTTTTCGCCTTCCTTTTTCATGGGCTTCAATTTGTGGTGAACTCCATCCTTGGTTAGAGAGTGTGTTTGCATGACCATCATGTACTACATGCCTATCAAATTGCCATGATCTTCCCAACAATAGATGGCAAACATTCATTGGAATAATATCATAGAGAACTTCATCATGGTAACTCCTAATTTTGAACTTCACTAAACATTGTTCACTTACCAGGACCTTATGATCATCTTTCACTCAAGCAATCCGATAGGGCTGGGGGTGTTTCTCCCTCTTGAGCTTTAGCTTAGAGACCATCTCCTCTGATACCAAGTTGTCAGTGCTACCGCCATCAATGATCACATCACAACATTTATCCTCACACTTGCACCTAGTATAGAATAGACTCCTTCTTTGTCCTAGTTCAATCTCACCACTTAGTAGGACCCTTTCATTTACTAAAGTCTTTCCTCTTTTTGCATCCTCATCCACATGAGCAACCCAAGCTTGACCCTTAGCTCTCCTATCTGTCCTTCCTTGTCATTGAGGGCATTCAAAGGCACGATGACCTTCTTCATTCCAATGGAAAAAGGTACCATGGAAGCCTCCTCTTCCTTGTCCACATCCTCTACCTCTTCCTCTCTAATTTCCAAAGTCTTGATTACAGGAGCAGTTGAAACCCTCGTTCCTTTAGTTCCTACTAGTACCCACATTTTCATTTTTCTTTTGGGTTTCATTTTAGCCTCCAGATGACCTACCGCTACCCCTTCCTCCTTGACCATGCCCTCTTTGTCTCCCTTCAAACCTTTTATTTAGCTTTTCTTCAACTTGTAGGGAAAACTGGTATGCCTCCTCAATGCTAGTAATTCTTATCAAGCTTAATTCCTCCTGGATGCTAGGTTGCAACCCATTGATATAATGAGCAACCTTCTCCTTATTTGCTTCTGCATGACCTGCTCTAATCAAAAGTAGGTAAAACTCCTCTATATATTCTTGGACTGATTTTATTGTTTGCTTTAACCCATGCATTGTCTTAAACAAATCAAGCTCATAGTCAACAGGAATAAACTGCTTCTTCAATTTGTCCACCATATGATCCCACCTTGTGATCTTATCCTTTCCTCTTCTATTTCCTTCCAATTAAACCTCTTGCCACCAAATTTTGGCATGTCCATTCAGTTTGGCCTTTGCAAACTTAACCCTATCTGGGTCCCTGATATCCTCATACTCAAAGTATTCTTCTAGTTCATTGATCCAATCAATCAACTCATCTGGTTTCAAATTTCCTAAAAATACACCCACATCAATTGTAGGTCTTTTCCAAAACTTAGTAATGGCCCTCAAAGGCCTTTCCTCTACCTGATTCAGAACTTCCCTGTCAAATTCCCCTTCTGGTCCAATTTCTTCTTCTTCATTATTGTCCTCACTTTTGTCGCCTGCAGCAACATTTGTTCCTCTACAGAACTCCTCCTGCAATGCTTGTACCTGCCTTTGGAGGGCTCTAACCTCCTCAGGATTAATAGTTCTAGCCCTTCCACCACGCTCTCTTTATGGAGGCATCTTCTTAATTCAAACCCACAACCACACAGTCTTGGTGCAAACTGCCTCATAATCAGCGCTCTGTCTACACACTCAGGAAAATCAGCTCTAATACCAATTGATGGGGACACAATCCAAGTACAGAATGGACACAACAAGAAAGGGAAAATTTTATTAACTATGAAAATATGCTAGTACACTAAGTGTAGAGAAATAGACTCCAAAACATACCCTAAGGGCTTACAATAGTATAAATCTGGAGATAATTTCTTCTCCCAGTAGCTCCTCTCAAACTCCACTCCTAAGTACCTTTTACAATGCTAGAAATGTTCTTAAATAGACCTCGGAGGGTTAAGTATTAGGAATAAATTCTAGAAAGTACTAGTTGGCATCCACTGACCAAATAGAAGGCTCTAGAAGTCACATTAGAAGTCGGCTCAAAATTAGAAGAATTCAAAAATGGTAACCGAACTTTTGGAAGGCATAACCTTTGAACCATAGCTCTGATTGATGAATCGTTTACATTTTTGAAAAACTCTCAAAGCGCTCTATAGCCCTATAGACGAGCTTCACTCGTTCCTCATTTTTTGGCCTTGCTTGAGGTCATTTAATGCCCCTAACTTGACTTTGAAGCATTCTTAGGAGGTCTCCAGAAACTAAAAAATTGTGATAACTTTCAAACCGTGGGGCATTTTGACCTAATTCTTTTTCTAGAATGCTCTAAATTAAAATTACATTCATCCGGCCAATTTGCACCTTCTAGTTCACCAAAATGATGGCTCAATTACATACTCCTATTTTTTCAGCATTTACATGTATCCCAAGGTGTTCAAATACTCTAACCTAGAACACTGATAGTGGAACTATGAGAGTTTGAACCTTTATTTGACCCAAATGGGTATCCAAAAATGAAAACACATGAAACAAAAACTAAGTCTAAGTACATTTTTTGGGTGAAACAGGATTGCCCTTATACCTCTAGATACTCTTGCATCAGTAGTGTTGTCTTTTCACCTACATGAAAATATATCTTCAAATAAAATAATAGAAAAATGTGGCTCTTGTTTATTTGTGGTCATTCATTTTCAAGCATTGCTTTTATTTTTAACTTCATCCAATCACTTTAAAAAAAAATTAATTATTTTACAATAGCATTGTCCCTAAAATATCGAGTAAAGATATTTAATAAGCAATCAAAATATATCTAATATGCTAACCTTTCCAAAAATGGGAAACTTTTCTATAAAGAAAGTACATGCCACATCAAAGCTCAAAAAGAGGGGAGATATTCAAAATTAATCTCCAAATCACTTCCTAATACCCAACCTACATAATGTAATATAAATGTTGATTAAATAATGTAATATACATGTTGATCTATTTCAAGTACAACATGATATGAGCAATCATATAGTACAAGATGTTAAGGATATTGTTAGTAAACAATAGTTAGAGTAGGAAAATATTAGACATGCCACAATGTCAGATGTGTGGACAAATCAAAAAACTCAAACTCTCATTAAACTTCTTGTCTCCCATGATATTAACAAGATCTATTTGAAGCTTTTGGATGGATCAAATAGGAAAAAATCTACAATTAAATTTCTTAGGTATTTTGATCGGGTGGTTATGGATGTCGGCTATCACATCATTCAATTTATTATAAACAATGTCGTTAGTTGTGTTTCTATTAAGGAGCTCCTAATGCACAAGTATATCTCTGGTTTATAGTTCATGCATGTCATACTACCTTAATCTTACCCAAGAAGATATTGAAAAACTCAAATGTTTGAAAATAATTTGTAAAAGCTCATTTTTTAGAATTCTTATCATAATCACCAAAAGGTGTTTCCTACAATGAACCATAAAGAGTAAGCTAGTTCAATCAAGGGTGAAAACTATGGATGTAGTAATGAACTCTACTATAGTCAATATAGATACTATAGAACTGGAGATGCCTACTATGGGGATGGTTGTAAAGAAGGATCTTATTCTTCTTCTTCTCCTTTGACTCCCACTGGTGGAGGAGGAGTTTCTTCCCTAATTTTATTTGATGTCTTCAACTCCATAGTTGGAAGAGTTGGAAGTGGGTGTCTAGGAAATGGATTTTATACCTATGATTCCTTCATCAATGCTACTAATGCTTTCAATGCCTTTGGTATGTCCAGGTCTTCTGATGCTAACAAGAGGGAAATCACTACCTTATTAGCTAATGCTTCCCATGAGATAGGAGGTAACATATCCCTTACAAGATCTAATTTATTATTATGTCATTGTCTATCTATTGTGAGTTTATGTTGTTACTAGGATTACTAATGACAAGGAGGTTGTATGCATTGGATAATAGGTTTTTACTATATCAAAGAGCTTAATCTAGGAAGCAAATATTGTGATACCTCAAATGTTGAATATCACTACAATCCTGACAAGAGTTATCATGGTAGAGGCCCTCTCTAGATCTCATGGCTAGTAAACATCATTTTCAATTCCTACTTTTTCTAATTTAAATAAATTAGATAATACAATCTATAGCCATACTAATGCAAGGTGATGATATGAATTATAACTATGGAGTGATAGGAAAGTACCTCCAATTTGGTGGGATAATTAATCTAGAGATTGTGGAAACTAATTTCACAATCTCATTTAAGATGACAATGTGGTTTTGGATGGTGAACAACTAGTGTCACAAAACAATCATGAATGTAATAGTTTAGTGAGTCTTCCTTTAGAATTCAGGGAGCGTACATGCTTGGAGAGCTTGCTCATAAAGGGCTTGTTTGTGCCATCCAATATGTCCCAATCTCTCAAACCAGCCAAAGCCATATCAAGAGATTACAACAATAATAAATCTAAAGAGATTCATCTAGGTTTTAATAAACCCTTAATTTCTTTCCTAGGGAAAAACTCTTCTACCCTAAGAAATGCTTTGATACCATGTGAAAATTTACACCATTGCAATCACTGATTATTAATCTCTTATCTTGAACAATTATCAAACTACCAAAACTTAATTCACAAATAATATCAAAAAATAAAACAATTGTAACTTCACTTATAAAAATACGGAACGAAATTCACAACACAAAGAACACAATATTTTCATAGAAATTATCCCTGGAAAAACCCCTAAGAGAAAACCAGTTCTATAGATGAGAAAATCTATTAACTTTAGCAAATCAAGAGATAAAAAATTCCTTGCCTCTCACTGGCAAAAATCCAATAATCTCCTAATTTCTCTCACTGATATTCCTCCACTGCTATCCCCAATGCTATCACTACAGCCTTGCTAGCTTTGCAAGACAATTTTCTATCACTGCAAACTCATTTTCTAATAGTGCAAATGCTTCTACAAACTTGTTCCCCAAATGCCCCCTTGACCACCTTTTATACTAATCTTGTTGGAGAACCAATGGCCGAGATTGATTCCCAATCGATGGTTAAGGTTAATACAACTTAACAACCCTAACCAAGTTGGTTTCTAGTTGCTTCTAAAAGTGGTCATTTAATTAAAAAAAATTTGTCTCAACTCTAACTAATTAGTTAGTAAAATTCTTCAGTCTAATAAACATCCAAAGAAGATTTTTCAACCCTTCCTACTAGTCACCTCTAATTGATTTGCTATCATGTCAGAATCTCATATCAAGAGATAAAGGTGTATAGTTTGGTCCATGCTCTGGCACAAGGTACCTCACTCTCTATGAATTTAAAGTTGTCACATTGAAGCAAGAATGAAGTTTTATGACTCTGAGTTCCAAAGGATTTTAAGATTCCTGGAGAAGGTGGTTTCTCCATTCAACTAAATGCACAACTACTATAAACTTGCAAAAATCATGAAAATAGGCTTCGAGATAAACCACCAAGATTGACATAGTTGTAGAACCACTTTCAGAATAGATGGTAGTGATTGATAAAATCATTTATCACTTAGTATCCAAAGTGTCAAAATTATTTTCATTGTGGTTAAACATAAAGAGAAAAATGTAAGATATGCAAGAAAGGGTTCTCATCATATGAAGATACCTTTCTTCAAGAAAATGTCTAGGAGCCATCTCATTACTCATTACAAATTTTGTAAGTCTAGAACATAGATAGGATCGACCATCAAATCTATCATTATCAAGAAGAGATATTAGATAAAACTAATACCCATTAACGGAGGCTAAAAACACTAAAGGTGGGAATCCAAAGTCACCCAAGAATCAGTTATAAAAACTGATAGCATAACTCAAGGGCAAAGGAAATAAATAGAAGATAAGGAGTGAAAAAAGCTGAAGATGAATGACCTTAATTGAACCCTATATGCACTAAAATTCCACTCTGATGTTAAGATGGAAGATTGAAGATCCTATGAAACATAGAGTTGTTCTGTAGATTACGGATTAGTTCACTTACAATCACCTAAAGCTTATTATTTTTGGTTGGAAAAAGGGCCAACTTTTTTCGTAGCTCTTTTCTTTTCACCTATATTTAGAGATTTCGTTCACAAATTAAAGGAATGGTTTTGTTTGTGATGAGGCATTGTTACAATGGCTTATATCCAAAATTTCAACTTGACCAAAATAATTATGGGTTTATGGCTCACTCAGTTGTATTGCCTGAGTCTTTGGAGTATAAATATCCTTAAATCTTTGAAATTTTGGCTAATAAAACATCTGTTTACCTGTTAGGGTGTGCATTTTCCTTAATACCTTAATTTTTTCCCTTTCGCCATATCCATTCGTTCGAAATGGGGCTCGTTGGATCATAAGATTATACTCAAAGTCAGTTCAATCTTAATCGCATTGTGTTGGTTATTATACTACAGATTGCCAGGGTTTCAATCAAGAATCTATTATGTTTTTCAAAGATCACTGTAGAGACCCCTCCAAATGCTCTTTGAAACAACCGCAAGGTTTCTTTGTAGAAAACCATTGGGATATTAGATGTGATTCGGATCAAATGCAAGATAATGAGATTGGTGACTCAAATCTTTTCAAGACAGTCTATGATATTAAGGAGAACAATGAAACTTGTAGTATTCATAAACTTTGCCAGGAGCCGAAGGGATGCAAGATTTCTCATACTATGTCTAAAAATGCTTGTTATCAGGAAGCATCAAGAATTGAAGAACTCTCAGAGGATAAAGACTATCAAATCCTTTAGGAGAACAACGTTGGAAGGGTTAGTGGCTACCAAGCTATTTATGGGTTTTTTTGGAGTCGTGTACTTTGAAAGCTTCCTTTTCCTTGAACATTTTTTTATTATGGTGTATGTAGAGGAAATATTTTGGTATAAGGGTAACTTCAACAGTTAAATGTTGGAAGAAGTCCTATAACAGCTGATTCACCAGATAATGTTTCAAGATCAGACTAATGCTCGAGCAATTGAAAGTTGACAATTCGAGAGAATCGTAATGTTAATAACATTTTAGCCAACATTTCCTTAGATAAAAAGTCCTGGGCTGAATTAAATATCCTTGTAAATGAAGTAGCTGTGTATGTTGCAATGGAGTAGTTTAACCTTATTGCTATAGAAGAAGTGTTTGGAGACGTAGACAATAAGTCTCCTCTTGACCAATTATTAGTAGTTGATCTAGCAATTGAAAAAGACTTATGTGAAAGGAGATACTTCTCAGATGGATTTTCTGAGTTTGAACCTGATAATGTGATCAGAGAACATACAGGGGCAGAGATTTAGAACAATCGAGAAATAAAATTTGATTTCTCCAACCTTTATCACTATTTCAGTCACCAGTAATTTCTATTACTTAGGCCTGGATTCTAATTGACCTTGGAAGAAAATTTTAAAAAGGCTCAAATGTCACACTTGGCAAAGTGGAAGGGGAGAAAATCACATTGTAAAGGCGACAGAGAATCCTACATCCATTAAAAATAGACAAGGAGAAAAAAGTATTCTCCTAAGTGAGCATGAAGATAATATCGTGTAATGTCAGAGGCATCAATGCTTCTGAGAAGAGAGGCATAGTCAAAAGTGTGCCTGATTCTTCTCAATCTGACATAGTACTATTGGAAGAGACTAAACTTTTGGATGCATCTTGTTAGAGTTCAAATGGAAAATGGTCTGTGTGGAAGTCAGTCTTCAGCCTCGTAATAAACATGTCCATCCCAATTTATGCTATACAAAAGGTGTATTCTCGAAAAGAATAATTATTACATGTATCTCGTAGATAAAAGAAACCTAATTCTCAGAAAATGTAAGAAAAATAAGATATAAGATCTCATAACAACTTCTGTAATATGCCCTCACAAGGTTCACATTATTTAATAATTTCCATGAAAATGTGTATTCATTATCAAAATGATACGAAGGATTTACTTTAAAAATTGATAATTTTAGTAATGTCCAAATAAAGTGGGCATTGAAATTCAACTCATGCTAAGGATTAACTAGCATTCAAAATGCACTGATTCAAATGAAACTTGCATGCAAAACTAAATTCTTTAGAAGATTTAGGTGGCCAAATAAAGTGGTCAGAGTAATTTCATCAAGAGGCAAATTAAAATTTGAAGCTGGAAATCAAATCATACAAAATATTTAGTTTTCAAATTGCACTTGTGAAATGAATCTTATTGTAAAATATCTAGATAAAATTTTGAAGTGGATGGAGTGGAAGCAAACATAGAAATTCAAAAAGAATTATAAATCAACAAATATAAGTGCTACAACACTGTTTTTCATTAATCACTTTTATCAGTATAGTTGTAGAACCACTTTTAGTACATATGGCAGTGATTGATAAAAACATTTATCACTTAGTATCCCAAGTGTCCAAATTATTTTCATTGTATGGTGACACATAAAGAAAAATAAAATGATATGTGTGAGAAATGGTTCATGTCATATAAAGACACCTACCTTCAAGCAAATGTCTAGGAGCCATCTCATTACCCATTACAAATAAGTCTATAACATAGGTGGGATTGACTATCAATTCTATGATTATCAAGAAGGGATATTAGGAAAAACTAATACCCATCAAGGGAGGCTAAAAACACTAATGGTGGGAATCCAAAGACCCCAAGAATTAGTTATAAAAATTGATAGATAACTGGAAGGAAAAGGAAATAAATAGAAGACAAAAAATGAAAAAAGTGCCTCTTAAGAAAGAGTATAATGAAATGCAAGAAGCATTTATGTCTATTAACAAGGAAGCTAGGGGAACAAATCAATAATGCCTCCTAGAGAAAGTAGGCCTAGACTAAGATATAGGAGAAAATGGAGAGTTTGAAGGATTAGTTGGAAGGGAAAGAAGTTAAAAGGAAACACAAGGAGGAGATTCCAAGAGAGAGAAAAAAAACCATGAGTCTTCTCAAGATTTTAGTGAGCTTAGGCTTGCGTGACCCCCTAAGCTCTCCTTGCTAAACCAACTTAAGAAGTTGTAAAAGTAAGTGGCTAGTTCATGCTCCTATGTGTCTTGATAGTGTTGGGTCCGTTCTTGATTTCTTGATTGTTCCTGATGATGCAGGTTTTGTTGTTGGCTAGTGGTTGCTAGTCAAGGGGGTGTAGTGGATAGATGTGCTTTCTAGTTTGGTTTGGCATTGTGGTACTAGTTTAGAAGTTTTTGTTTTTATGATTTATGCTGGTAGTGAATTGGTCCATCTGGAGTCTCCTTTTGATGGATGGTGTTTTTATTTTCTTCCCAACATGGTTCAGTTTAAAGTTGGTCTGATGTTAGTTTAATTGTTCTAGGGTCGAGCCCTTCCCACTTTATTTAATCAGAATAGTAGAATACATAAAGTCTCTATGCATTATGCAAAACCCTAAAAAAAAATTAGATCCTAGAAGAATTTCCATATATATATATATATATATATATATATATATATAATTTGGCCATGAATATTGGTACAAAAGAAAAATCAAAAGTACGAGTAGGTTTATAGTGAGATGAATAGTGATTTTAGGGAAGAAAAAATAAATAAATCTCCTAAAATATTTTAAAAGAAAAAAGGTTTATTTGTTAGGATTCTTTAATATTCGACAATGAGTTGGATTTTGTTATATAATCACCTTAATAAATAATGGAAAGGGTTTAATTCTAATAATGGGAAATTTAAGTATATAATCATAGGGAATAAACAACAAAAGGGTAAGAATTAGTTGGTTGGGATGAAGGAGGTTGAGAGGAAAGGTATGACGATTCTTATTAAGAAGAATAGTTATGATATGAGTAAAAAGGAGGATGCATCCATTAGTGTACGAGAAAATAGAATGAGTTTAAAGACAAAATGAAGATGCATAATACTATTTTAGACCAAGACAAAGACTTATCTAGAGAGCATTAAGCTCCTCCCTAGCATGGGGGTTTCAACTATTTTAATGGAAACAAGGAGAATAGGTATAATATATCTGGTTTATATAAATAAGGCTTGGTGAGGTAGTATAAGTTGTCCGAGCAGTCCTTCCTTCATATTAACTACATCAGTGAAGCTAGGCATGTCTACAATGACATGGAGGGAATGTCACATGCCAAGCTTTTATCTAGAAATAGGTATAAAAATAATCAAATATTTCAAATTTAGAGATTTTTTCTAGAAAAACTATCATTATGAAGAATAGGAGTGAAGGCTACATCAAATTATTATTGAATGATTCTTTCCAAAAGGTTCATTGGAAGTTGGATAATATAGTTAATGTAAGCCTAACTACTATTCAAAGTACTAATGAAGGACACCACATACTTGATGAATGATTAAGAACATGAGAGACTAGAATATGATGGAGACTTTTAAGTGTGATGATCATGTTGGTTTGTTTGAGGTTAAAGATTTTTGGTAAACAGATTTGTCATGGTAGAATTTTCCCAATGGAGTGTGTGGAAAACTGTTCACAATAGTTGGAGAGGCCCTTGATATTCGACCTTCCTCTGCATTTAGAGGGGCGACTCCCTTGTAAGATAAAATATGTGATTTTTCAATAAAGATAAGTAGAACTGAGAAAATAGAAAGGAAAACCATTGACAAAAAATGCACCACATGCCTTCAACGTTTTCATAAAAATGATGTAAACTATTAATGAGAGTAATCAAGGACTATGCTTGAGAACTTTCGCCAACATGATGCTAATTTAACCATTCATGAATACTCACACCATACCATGAAAATACTCATAAATTAATCAACACCTCAACAATTCAAACCCTTGGAGAGAGAATGCCAAATGTACTTCCTTTTATTTCTTGCACCAAGAAAGAAAGAAATAACTAATTACATGAAAACAACACTTCCAAAAATTGCTTTGTTATCAAAGCATCAATGTTCCCTGTATCCAAGTCCTAAAAAGTCCCCTTACAAAGCCCAAAAGAGCCCTTATATAGACATAGAGGTTAATAACTACCTCTTCGTGGTTAATAACCACCTCCCCAATACGTGATTTGGGTGAGGTTAATTAACCTCACTAAAATTAACCCAGTATGACTTGAAACTTAGATTTTACATCTTTTGAGAGGAAGATTGCATAATAAATCCTTGCTGATTTCCTTTTGATATTTGAATGATTCATTCAAGTTACATTGCTTTATTAACGAATGCATACCCTCCTTCTCATGAAGAGATCAAAAGCATGTGGTGTGTACGAGTGTGATGAACACTAACTTTATGTTTATGATCCCTCCAATTGTGCTTATCTCTGAGAAATGTGTTTTTCTTCCATGATGACATCTATTGAAAGGCTGGTGCTTGTATAGACACAAGTACCAAAATTCTCATATGTCTTGCAATTATCACATATTGTGTGAGAGTATCACATAACATCCCATTGAAACAATTAGATGCCCAGTCTATAATTTGATTCATGCCTCCACAAATATTTGATAAAAGTTGACGAACTTTATGATTCATGAAAATACTACATCCCCAAGAGATAGCATTTTATTGACTGATTCCAATGCATTGACTTCGGCTACATGTACATGTAAGAAATGTGCCCTTCAAATATATGATGCTATCAATTATGATATATGTTTCTCGATGACCTTCCTTAAGGTGGCTCTGTTAACAAAATCTACAACTAAAGTGGTAGCTAGCTTGAGTTCTCTGAGGTATGTCCCTCTTTTTGTAGTTGCATCTGAGAGGTCTCGATATCTATACAAATGTTTACATATCACACAATTATAATATTCTGGGAGTCACTTTTCATTGGAGCATTTTGACAAACAATTTCCTGACGCATTTCTCTATCAACATGTTCACTACTCCAACAAGGAGGCTCTGTCTATACTCACCAAAAAGCGGAGAATGATATGTCTACTTGCAATGCCTAGGTTTCAAACTACTCTGTAAATCTGGTGAAGGTGATTCTTCCTAATGGACATGGAGGGTCTAAGACATTTTGGAAAGTGACAAGGCACGACTGGGAAAGCCCGTTATTTATATGATGGCCTGAGTACTCAAATCTTGTCACAACGATATCTTGGGTTTCATTAATTTTGCACTGCAGATTATAAGGAGTTGGAACATTCTATCTAACACTTATTATGCATCATCACCTTTGTTATATCAACTCTCAAGAACAACTTCCAAATGATGGGACACCAAATTCAATGTAAATATGAGTGATCAATCAACCAATACTCTTGGAGAAGACTTTTGATATAGTTCATGCAAGGCCTCAAAAATTCTATCCGCGCACAAACATCAAAAGAAACACACCATATGCAATTTTGTTATGATTTGGTGGACAAATAAACATTCTCTTTTTACACGAGCTCTATTTCATCAAGAAATCCCATATCACTGGCTAGAGATAAGATGAGATTATTTGGCTATGAAGATTTTAAATCTCACTATCACCTGCTTTGGAACATTATCTATTGGGTGAAATGCGATGACAAAATGTTTCAGTTTGTCTTCTTTTTACTAACTCCTAGTCTAGGGTCACCAAACACACCATCCCTAATGTACGAACCTTTGGGCCCGGTTGCTTTCTGCAAACCCTCATTTGCAGCTTCATTCATTGTTCAACTTATGTAGTTATGATCGGTGGAATGAATAATTCTCGTGGGCATAGGGCTCTTGCTCTCCACTTTCTTTCAAAGTTCAAGGGATAATGTATCAGTGGCCTTGCTTAGAATTCTTGCATTATTATCGGTATCGACAAAATCTAGAATCTATAATGCTTGAGTGTATGCCTCCACAGAATTATGCACATCCTTGGGAGGAAATTGATGAAAAATATGAGAGCAATCTAAACTGAAATAGCCTAGGGAGAGCTAGATAATCATTTTGATAAAGCAAACTCCTATCATTTTCCAACACGTTTTCGTGGCATCTTCAAAATGCTTCCCCACATTGGCCAAAAGTTTATTTTCCTGAACTGCAGCACACTTTTGTAGGAAAGCAACTAGATTTGTGTAGTTAAACTCTCCACTATAGTTTCCCTCTCTAATTAGACTTCACGCATTAACAATGCACCACTTATTAGTCATGCATAGGCTTTTGGAGTCTCCCCAAATATACCCAGGTCCTTCATAATTTCTTCATATTCTAGAAACTTTTCAAATATTTTCTTGTCATACTTGGCAAGGATGAGTCTCATCACTTGAGAAGCACGAACCTATTATGGAAAACAATCAGGGGGATCACCCAACATATTTTTATGAATAATAAAATCATCCATTGCAGCTGCTTTAGCATCTTCAATAGTACCGAAGGTATCGTTTCTCTTTGCGATTCTTGGCAATGAGCTTTCTCACCTTTCTGCAGAGGCTTTCTACTTGTACGAACCTTGGGCCTTTTATATGGTCACCACAATCCACATGTTCCATGTCTGCCTCCCCCTTTTTTTTTAAACCATTTACATGTCTGACTTCTGATGGAAGAATTTTAAATAGGTTAATAACTATCTCAAAGAGGTTAAGGAAAATGTGTTTTTGGAGTGGTTAATTAACCTACTCCAAAATGCGCAATTTGAAATTTATCATTAACCTTTTAAGAGGTTAATGGTTAATGATAGACTTGAAAACATGTATTTTGGATCTCAACATTAACCTAAGATAAGTTGGAGCTCAGAAGCCAGATTTTAAAAATTTCAAGTGTTGGGCGAAGCTAAGGACAAGCCAGAGACATGAATATTTAAAAACTCACGAAAACTCATAGATAAAATGGTCATTTCAATAGTCAAAATGGGACATATTTCACACATAACTAGGGGATTAATAGGTTCAAAAATTGAAACACTTTATGACCAGGCAACAAAGGTGAATAGGAATTATATTCTAGGAAGTAGGGGAAATGTCCTCATATATGTAATCACTCAAGAAAGCCCTTGGAGAACTTGAAGAAAGAGATTCAAGAGTTCATTAACTTTCAATTTACTTATCTTCTTTAGTGGGACATTGAGGCCACCAAGACACTTAAATAGGTACATTAGTTAGTGTTCTTTATGTTTTTATGTTTTCTTGTAGATAATAGTTCACCAATGGTTGGTTGTAGATATAATATAAGTCTCATAAATTAAAATGTTAGATATTATAAGATATCAAAATCCACTAAATCAACTTTATTTTTAATTTTGTAGGAGTGGAAATGACACAATCTATACAAATATATGAAAATATTCCAACAAATATCAAACCTTATATATCTTTGTGTGTGTGTGTGTGTGTGTGTGAATACATACATATACATATACACACACAATCTATACATATACATATACATATGCATATGCATACACACACATACACATACACAAATATGTACCTATAAATATACACACGCACACACACACACATACATATGTATATGTATATGCATATGTGTATGTATGTATGTATGTATGTATGCACCTATATATTAATTTGCTTTTAATTTAATTTTAACTTGAAGTATTCTTATTGAAAAATGAGCTATTTAAGGTAAAGAGGATATCTATAGTTGGAATTTCATAGGAGCTCAAGGATTTATAAGCAATTGAAAAATTTCCAACAACCCTATTTGCCAATAAATTTATTTTTTATTTTTTTTATAACCGTTACACTATTAAATTTAAAATACTATATAGTAAATTTCATAACCCCACTAGCTTCTATTAATTTCAAGACCCCATCCACAAAATCTTCCCCAACTTAAATGATTGACAATCTAGCAACAAAGGGAAGAACCAAAAGTACATATCCATAAAAGAGTGAGCATTTTTAGCCCTAGCCCTAGACTATTTAAATGTTGAATACAACTACCTATATAATTATTAGGTACAAAATTTTAACATTTTAATCTGAAACCCAATAGAGAAAAAATTTCAATTATAGAAAAAATAAAAATAAGATGAGCTTGTTAGAAATCAGCACAATGATATAACACCAAATTGTGTAACACAATGTTAAACCAAAACACACTGCTACAACAAAACCAAAATAGAGAACTTATAATTTTTTATTCATATTCTTGACACATAAAAAGAATTACATTGTCTCCTTTTAAAGAATCTCTCAAACCACTAACCCTTAGTCTTTTCATAAATGCATGGTATCCTAACTAATCCAACCCAAGACTACTAAAATAGTGGTGGAAGTCTCAACTTTATTATAACTATTATTAAAAATAGAGTTTTTAAATTTAGATCTCCTCATTACATGCAAAGGTAAATGCATTATTAAACTTCATAATTTCTAACTAAAATATGTCCAAACATGTGATGACAGTGGATGGAGAACTAATAGATTAAATAGTGATGAAAAATAACAGTGAAGTCTTCTTTATCTAGAAGATTGAAGATTGAATAACACAAACTATATCTTGAATGAAGAAATTAGTATTTCTATCATTTCTCCTTAATTTCTTTAGCTCCAATTACCCCCAGATTCTCTCATAGATATTCAAAGCTTTCCTTAGGCAATTCTTTATTGAAGATATCAGCTAACTGCTCTTTAGATCTATAGTAATCACGATCAACTTCTTCATTGTTCACCAACTCTATAATGAAATGAAATCTCACATCAATGTGCTTACTCCT
The DNA here is from genome assembly GCA_028749045.1 of Cupressus sempervirens. Classification (NCBI taxonomy): domain Eukaryota; kingdom Viridiplantae; phylum Streptophyta; class Pinopsida; order Cupressales; family Cupressaceae; genus Cupressus; species Cupressus sempervirens. The sequence goes on along the minus strand of CM053793.1, from coordinate 161,722,670 downwards.
TTTGTGAAAAACATGATTCTTCGAAAGTGTGATTTTTAATCTATTATCATAGAAAAATTGTGTTGATTCCTCTTGTTCTTGTAGTAGATTCTTCAGAATTCTTCTCATCCAAGTTCCTTCACATGCTGTTGATGTGATTGAGCTACATATTGTGCTTCAAATGATGAAATTGTTACTATTTGTTTCTTATTTGATGCCCATGATATTGCACCTGTACCACAATGAAAGATATATCCAGAAGTGTTCTTTCTATCATCAATATTGCCTACAAAATCACTATCAAAAAAACCAATAAAAGAAAAAAAATTAGTTTTGGAATATAGAGTTATATATTCTTTTCTCCCTTCCACATACCTGAGTATCCTTTTCTGAACTTTCCAATGTGAGTTTTGGTGACTCCATGAATCTTGAGATCAAACTAGCACCATATACAATGTTAGGTCTTGTAGCTATGAGATACACCAAACTCCCAACAAGTTTCTTGAATAGGGTTGATTTAACAAATGACCCAATATCATTTTTGCTAATCTTTGTTCTTGTTAAAATAGGTTTTGGTGTTGGATTAGAATTCAACATGTTGAATCTTCTTAACACATCTTTAGCATACTTTTTTTGACAAATGAAAATTCCTTTAGTAGATTGAAAAACTTCAATACCCAAAAAATATCTCATCAAACCCAAATCAGTCATTTCAAATTCTTTCATCATTGATTTCTTAAACATATCTATTGACAAATCTCTGGTGAAAATTAAATCATCAACATATAAGCATACAATTAAAATTTGACTTTCTTTGTTGATCTTTGTGTATAAGGTAGGTTCATTAAGACTCCTATAAAAACCATTGTTTATCATATATGAATCAATTCTACTGTACCAAGCCCTAGGGGGTTGCTTCAAACCACAGAGAGTTTATTTCAATTTGCATAGTTTAGCTTCATGTCCATGTACCTCAACCTAGTGGTTGTTGAATATAAAATTCTTCCTCAAGAAAACCATTCATAAAAGTTGATTTCACATCCATTTGAAAAACTTTCTAGGCATTCAGTGCAGCTAAAGATAAAAGCATTCCAATTGTATCAAGTCTAGCAACTGGAGAAAATGTTTTATTATAATCTACACCATATTGTTGTGAAAAAGCCCTTGCTACTAATCTAGTGTTATATCTTACAATTTTTATACCTTTCAACTTCACTTTGTGCATTAAATGTGGTTTTAAAATTCTATTTAATTCAATTACAATCCTTACCTCTAGGTAAATCTACAAGCTTCTATGTATATTCCTTTCAATGGATTCAATTTCTACATCCATGGCTTTGATCCAATGTTTCTCCTTAACTACTTCTTCAAAACATAGTGGACCTCGAGAGAAAAATGTAAAATCTAAACCAATATCCAAACTCTCTTCTTCTTGATCATAAATATCTTTCAAACTTCTCATCTTTTTACCTTTTCTTGCAAAAGGTTTATTACTTACACTTAGAGTGCACTAATTTTTAGGATTTGATGGTTGACCTTGTCCATGATTTCTTTGTGGAGTGCTTGGTGTTCCTTGATTTGGCTGACCCACTTTCTCTTCATGCTCTTCTTCTTCATTAGGTATTGGTTCTTTGATTGTCATTACCTTATCAATATTTCCATATCATGCTTCTTCCTCCTTAAATATGACATCCTTGCTTGTAATCATCTTCTTTAAAATAGGGTTATATAATGCGTAAGCTTTTGAATCCTCGCCATAACCAATGAAATTACATTTTTCACTCTTATCATCCAATTTTATTCTTAATTAAGTTGGAACCAAAGCATATGGAACACATCCAAAAATTAGAAAATGAAATATAAAATGTTTCATACCACTCCATGCTTCCTGTGGGACTATATCTTTCACGCTCTTTGTAGGACTTCTATTCAGAATATATACTACACATGTAACAACTTAAGCCCCAAATTCATTAGATTAATTCCTTGCCTTTAACATGCTCCTTGCCATTTCCATTATGGTTCTATTTTCTTCTCTGCTACACCATTCTCCTTTGGTGTTTATCTAGTTGTAAACTATTTCTTGATCTTGTGATGTCTGTAAAAATCCAACAATTCATTAGAATTATATTCACCACCTCTATTAGATCTAAGTACCTTGATGAATAATCTAATTTTTTTTTTCAACCATTGATTTAAAATCCTTAAATATTTTGAAAGCCTCAAGTTTTTCCTTTAGGATATATATCTAGGTTTTTCTAATGAAATTTTTTTAAAATGTCAAAAAAAAAAAACTTCCTCTGAAATATGGGGTTTACATTAGACCACATATATCAGTATGAATCACCTTCAAAAGATCTCTTACTCTATTTGGACTTCCTACAGGAAAATGTTCCCTATGTTGCTTTTCCATTATACAAATTTTAGAAGAATTAGATGGCACTTTAATATGAAGAATTTTTTTTACCATATTCTTCTTCTACAATAAACTCAAGCCATCAAAATGAAGGTATTTGTTCCTCAAATGCCACAACCATGTTTGATTTAGGGCTTCTTCTTCTAAGTTAGCATCTATCATTCCTTGAATTAAATGGATCTGATCTTATTCTTGCTCATCTCAACTTTGCCAGTCAACCCGACTCTAGAATTTCCATCCATGATTGTGCATGTATTATCCTTGAAAATAATTTTATACCCCTTTTCCCTTAATTTACCAATAGTCATAAGATTATGTGCAAGTGCGGGAACATAATAAACATAAGGAATTAACATCTTTTCTCCATTTTTATCCAATACATTAATAATATCTTTTCCCATTACAAGCACTATGCTATGATTTCCCAATTTTATTTCAGATTTGATAGAATTATCCAAATTAGAAAATAATTTTCCTATCATGTTGTTACTAAAACCACTATCTAAAAACCATACTTTCTTAGAACTTTCTTGTGCTAGATTGCATGTTATAAATACACAGTCATAACTATTCTAAGATACATTTGAATAATTTACACCATGACTATCTAGATCTACTTGTTTCTTCCTACATTCATTAGCTAAATGACCATATCTCTTACAATAGTAACACTAGATATTAGATTTGTCAAACCATGATGACTGTTGGTTTCTACCACATCCTCTGTTATTGAAGCTTTGATTAGGCTGATTTCTTCTTCCTCCTTGATCTATATTTACTTGTCCAACTCTGCCTCTTCCTCTTCCTCTTCCTCTAGAATTTGATCTTCCTCTTCCTCTTAATGAAGTCTGAGCTCTAAAAGCATTCTTAGAAGAGGAATTGTTATTTCTATTAACTCTACACTCATGAGATAACAAGGAACCCATTAGTTCATCCATAGATAATTGTAACAGATCTTTTGATTCCTCAATAGAAGCTACAATTGAATCAAACTTACTAGGTAAACTTCTAAGCAGCTTTTCAACCACCTTTTCATCAATAATATCTTCTCCTTGGGATCTCAATTGGTTAACAATATTCGTTACTTTAGTAAATAAATTTTCTAAATTATCAAATACATTCGTATTAAAATTTTAAAACTTTCTCCTTAATATTTGTAATCTAGTTACCTTCACCTTTGTTGTACGACGATAAGCAATTTGTAAGGTGTCCCATGCTTGTTTTGATTTGGTTTCTCAAGAAACTTTTGAAAGTAATGACTTGTCCATTGATTGTTGAATGAAAAATAATGCCTTTGAATCCTCTTTCTCCTTATCCTTTAACAAATCTTTTTCTTGTTGTGACAACACCTACTGTGTTGCAAGATCCTTTGGTTCTATAAAACCCTTCTCAACTAAATATCATAAATTTTGAGAACAAAATAAATTTCTCATCTTTATGGACCAAACATCACAATTCTTATAATAAATTATTAGAATTTGAGATTGCAATGTATTGTTCATCATTGCCATGTCTTTATACTTAATTCTCTAACTTTAGCTTCAACTTTCTCCTTCAATTAACCTATACAACTTCCCAACAAATGCTGGCTCTAATACCAATTTCTTAGAAATCAGCACAATAATATAACACCAAATTGTTAAAGCACAATATTATTTATCAAAACACACTGCTACAATAGAACCAAAATAGAGAACTCAAAAATTTGTATTCATATTCTTCACACACAAAAAGAATTACATTGTCTCTTTTTAAAGGATCTCCCACTAACCCCTAGCCTTTTCATAAATGTATGTTATCCTAACTAATCCAAGACTACTAAAAATAGTGGTAGAAGTCTCAACTTTATTATAACTATCATTAAAGATAGAGTTCCTAAATTTAGATCTCCTCATTATATGCAAAGGTAAATGCATTATTAAACTTCGTTATTTATAATTAAAACATGTCCAAATATACGATCACGGTGGATGGAGAACCAATAGATTAAATGGTACATAAGAAATCTTCAAATTTAATAACAGTGAAGTCTTCTTTATTTGGCAGATTGAAGATTGAATGATACGAACTGTCTCATGCATGAAGAAATTATTCACCACCCTGTCTTCACCCTGATAATAAATGTATTCTTAAGAACATTAATTACATATATCTCGTACTTAAAAGAAACATATATTCTTCATAAATCGCATTTCAGCTGACGAAAAGCATACCACGTTTACTGCATAGAAATTCACGAGAACTGACTCAGATTATTAAGAACTCGTAACATAATCATTTTCTGTAATATAATCCGCGAGAACAAAGATAAAAGAAAAATCATTTTTCTCAATTCCGGCAACGCCCAGATAATTTGCATTGAAATTCAAATCATGTTAAAGATTGAAAATTAAAAACCAAATCCTCTGGAAGATTTAGCTGGCCAAATACGGTGACCTCACCAACCGAAATTTACGCTGGATGACATCAACATCGAAATGACAGTAAAACCGTACATGAAAAAAAGCTCAATGCTCCTCGTTACGATTGATCAGAGCATTACAAATATATCAAAACACATTTAACATCAATTAAGAATAGATTTAACCTCGAAGACTATCAAAACACATTTTCCCAAAATCATATGATTTTGAAAAGATTATGTTCATTTAATAGACAAACATCTGTATTATAAAATAAGTTTTCTTCGCCATTCACTTTTTGAAAAAATATGACTGACATTAACTCGTAACTTATAATGTAGAGTCTAGACATGCATTCAATAAAACGTAGTACGAATATATCAAGCATTTCCGCAAATCCGTCCCCACCATTGTCAGATGGAGTTTTATTTACTTTACAGAAACAAAAACCCTAAACATCTTCTAAACAAAAACCCTAATCATCCTGAACACAAACACACTGAATTATTGAGTGATCCCATCAATGGGCAAACGATATGGCATTTAGAACATAGTAATCTAAGCAAATGAAATTGACGCTGGAAATCAAATCATGCTGATGCCGTCAATATCATGTTTACAGTAAAACCGTAGATGAAAATACAAAAGAAAAAGAAAAAGGTTCAAAATATACCGATTCCAACAATGCTACTGATTGACTAAAGCGTTACAAATATATCTACTGACATCGAAACCCCAATTGTGCTGTAACAGTTGAATGTCTCTCTCATCTTCTCCCGCTGCTTTCTGCCCTTCTTTTTGCCACTTTCCACCATTGAATGGACAGAGGAAATGATTGGGAAATCGGAACATGGGAAAGGGAAATGAAGAATCTGAAATGGAGCAGAAAAAGAAGGCCAGGAATCTCAGAAGAAGAAGCGGAGGCAGTGGAAAACGAGAGCGGGGAACACAAGTGCCACTTTCGACGGATGAATAAGAAGCAACCGCGATGTCGAAAGAAATGGCCGACCAGTGCCGATCACGGATCCGAAACCCTAATCTGAGTTTATGAAAGTACTAGCTAATCAAATATGTTCCTATCAGTTCTTCAATTTTCTTCTCACGAGAAACCACATTGAACGGGTAAAACTAATCAGAAGTACTTTAACAAACTCGTAACTCGGATTAGGGTTTCAGATCTGTGCCCTGCATTGGTCTACCATTTCTTTCCAGATCTGTGACCGTTGCCTCTGAATCAACCGCCGAAAGCGGCACGTGTGTCCTTCGCTCTATTCTCTTCTGCTGCCTCCACTTCTTCTTCTCAGACCCCTCACCTTGTTTTTTTGCTCCTTTTTGGATCCTTCATTTTCCTCTCCCATATTTTTATCTCCAAATCATTTCTTCTGGCCATTGCACCAGTGGCCATTGGTTTCTATGCTCCTGCCTTGGAAGCCATTTCCTCACAATGTTGTAGAGCTTTTAATGCAACAGCAACATAATCAAGAAAGGATAAACGGAGTTGGGTATATACAGGAAATATTCTACATTCACATTGGTTAATTGCATGTGCCATGGATTGCCAAGCTGGACAGATATACCTATCCCTTAATTTATGGTTCGATTTTAATAGAGTGAAATATTTTGTTCTTTAAATTCAATCGTTCAAAAGTAATGAAGGTATTTTAGCTTATTAATCATTAAAAAAAACTTAATATCATACAAAGTGGCATGTCTAACATATCATAACAAAAAAGGGTTTATAACATACATTTTATAAACTCTAGAAAATTTAATCACAAGTTTAAAATTACCAACTAATTCTACAAAATAATTAATTTAGGTATATATTAGAAAATATAAAATATAATTAAAAAAGATATAATGTCTAACATATCATAACAAAAAAGGGTTTATAACATACATTTTATAAACTCTAGAAAATTTAACCACAAGTCTAAAATTACCAACTAATTCTACAAAATAATTAATTTAGGTATATATTAGAAAATATAAAATATAATTAAAAAAGATATAGGGCTAGTTGCCCTCTTCCAACCTATGGATGTCATCGGCGTGACCTTGTCCACATCCCACCACTCCACTTTAAATAGTCTTCTGCCATAAACCCAAAAATGGAACAAGTCATCTTAGTGACTTTTCCTAGGTCCTTCTCTTTGTTTGTGTGTAGAAAATAGAGGGTGGTGGTAGCAAAGTGTCTGACCTTGGTTGAAAGCTCCACGAGGGTTTCAAACCTCTGGTAGATAGTAGTTGTCAGCTAGGTCCCTCATGGATTTCTCTAGCCTTTCCACTCTCACCTTGTTATGGCTATGCTTTCTTGGTTACTTTCTTCGAGGAAGTAATATCTTCCCCCTCACTTCTAGCCAGGGTAGCCTCGAGGGTGTCAGAGAAATGGGAGGGGCTTTTAGGGATAAGGGTAGGCTTTTTTTCCTGAGGCATTCTCTTCCTTTTAGCAAGCTTGGCTTCACTTTCAGAGGATCATGCATGTGGGGTGACTTGAATTTTTCCATCTGGAGATGCTTGTTGCTTCTTCTAGCACTTTGGTTACCCTTCCTAGTGTTTAAATATGACTCTATAAGGCTAATTTTAACATCAGGGTTAATTTGACATCTGGAGTAGGGGTTTTCTTAAACTTTCTATGGCTAGAGCCAAGGCCTTATCAACTCATGGTGGATGAGGTAGAAGGTTCCCGCCCCCTTGTGTTTCCTCCTAGCCTTAAAAATACAATCCTCTAGAGAATGCAATAATAAAAATGGGAAGGGGATGTGGTCCAGATTCTTGAAATTATTTAAGATGGGGAAATGGTAGTAATAAAGTACCTGAAAATGGTCCTTCGACATGATGTGATGTACCGCATGACAGCTTAGAAAATGTTGTTCCAGGGCTTAGGAAGGGCTTCAAAAGTTATAGATGAAGATAACATGAATTTGGAAGTCAATAAGAAAGTTATGGATGAAGATAATGTGGATTTGGAAGTCAATAAGATTAAGAGGTTGATTTTAGATAATGGGATAATATTGAGCAGTAGGTAACTACTAGGTAGAGTTGGCTTTTCTCACACGTCTTTGAATTCAATTAACATAGATACATTAGGAAAAAAGAATGGAAATGTGAGTTAGAGATAGGTAACACTTTCCACATGCTTATGAATTTAGATTATGATCCATGTGAGAAAAAATTGATGTTTAAGAAAGGGTTAAGAAAAAAAGAAGGGGATAAAAAATGATAATATATATTTAAATAGATAACTATAGTTAATTATTTATTTAATACTATAATTCATAAATCAACTATTGAATTTGTCAATATCTATTTAAATGATAGATCAATGTTAGATCTAAAACCCTAATTTGAGTTTGTGGAAGTATTAGCTAATCAAATATGTTCCTATCAGTTCTCCAATTGTCTTCTCATGAGGAAGCATATTAAAGGGTAAAACTGACTAGAACTTTGGCATGAATTATAAAGATACATCTGCCAAACCCAAATCTTGTGTTATTCAATGCCTACAATCTCCTTATGATCTTAAACACACTCCTCATAAACCTTCTAAATCTCCTTATGATCACCATCACTGTTAGGAATCTGAGAGTCATCCTATTGATTATCATAAGGAGATTCAAAAGTTTTGCAAGAAGTGTGTTGCTAAATTCAAAGAGATTGCGGAGGGTGTGAAAAAGTATAAGTGCAAGATGCAATGATAAGGTATCTTAGTGATAATTCTTTTCCTGAGAAAGAGAAGATGGAGTTTTCTTGGAATACAAATTTTGCCAACTAAAGAACTAATTGGGCAATCTTTTATTACCTAGGACTTTAACAAAATCAGATTAGGGTTTTAGATCTATGACCTACATTGGTTTACCATTTCTTTCTAGATGTACACTACCTCTGATTCATCCAGCAAAACTGGCACTTGTGTGTCCCTCACTCTCTTCTGCCACCACCTCCACTTCTTCTTCTTAGATCCCTCACTTTATTTTTCTACTCCTTTTTGGATCCTTCATTTTCCTTTGGCATTTTCTTATCTCCTAATCATTTATTCTTACCATTGCACCAGTGGCCACTGGTTTCTTTCCTCCTACCTTGGAAGCCATTTCCTTGCAATGTAGAGCTTTTAAATGCAACACAACATATTCAAAAAAGGATAAATGGAGTTGGGTATATATAGAGAATAGTCTATACTCACATTGGTCAATCCCATGTGCCATGGATTACCAAGATAGACACATACCTATACCTTAACTTATAGTCCCTCTTAATAGCGGTGTAATATTTTTTAATTTAAATTAAATAGTTCAAAAGTAATGTAGGTCTTTTAGCTTTTTAATCATTAAAAAAAATACCATACAAAGTGGCATGCCTAACATATCATAATAAAAAAGTGTTTATAAGATACAGTTTAGCATACTTTTTCTTTTTTCATACATATATTTATTGAATTTGAAATCTTTTTCTAAACTCTAGAAAATATAACCACAAGTATAAATTTACCAAATAATTCTACAAAAATAATTAATATAAGTATAAATCATAAAAAAATAAAAATTTAAAAAGATTATACCAAACATGATGATCTTGAAGAAAGTTTTTGAAGTAACTGATAGTAGCCAAAATGTTGGGGTTTTGTGTAATGAGCCTAGCTCAAAAATGATCACAAATTGCCTTATTTATTACTTGTAAAAAATAGTTCTACAATTACTATGCAAGCTCCTCAATGAAATATTAGACTTTCTTTCACCTTTTAATGGATTTAGATAAACAACCAAGACAATATGATGCACCTACAGCCAAGAAATCCTTACAAGATCTGAATACAAAACTATTATTTGTAACAATCTATTGATTCTCCTCATCCAATACAATGCTAATATCAAACCCAAGACTCTTGTATTATATATATGAATGAATGCTTAATCTGATAAGACCTCCACCTACAGTAGTAGAATATAAGATGCATAAATGAACAAGGGAAACCTGGTTATGTTGCAGCCTCCTTAAAGTATTCAATTCTTTAGAATGAGGTTGCTGAATAGCTCCAAAATGATGTACCCAAAATGATGCCCTAATGACAAGTAATGATATGTTCCTACAACAGGGGATTGTAGCAAACACCCAACTTATTCTTCCTCTTTACACCTGGCCCTTGGCTACAAATTTGGTACAATGAAGTGATTGAAATATCATGTCCAATCTGCAATAATTCAGGTGATGTCTCACACCCTCAAAATTGCTATCATTAAGAGTTATTTTTCCCAAAGACAAATTGATTATCTATAGGCCCTTGGCTCCACAAATACACATGCAAATGTTAATATCAAACCCAAATGCCTTTCCATGAGGCTCTCTCCTCTATTTATTTTATTCCTACCCCTCTTCTAGAAGAATCATAAGTATTATCTTATTGCACTATTCTAAAAGATTCCTCCTTTCCAACAATAATTAGCTGTGCTTCTTGACGATTCCCTTTTTATAATATTAAATTAATTAAATATAAAGTCATCTTTTAATTTTTAAATTATTTAATGACTTTATAAGAAATTAATTTAATTATTTCCACTTAGCCTTCGAAGGACTAAAGGCTAAGAACTCTGTTGAGAGGCTAAAAAGATGGGGACATTACAGTCTGCCCCTCTAGAAATTGCTTGTCCCCAAGCAATCTCAACTCTGGATGTTGCAGAATCTGTTCACTCTCCCATGTAGCATCCTCTATAGGTAGGTCCTTCCATTTAACCAAATATTCTCTAATGACACAGCTTCTCAACTGCTTCTCTCTAAAATCTAGTATAGCCTCTAGTATCAAAATCAACTTACCATCATCATCTAAGGGTGGTAGAATTGCAAAAGGAGCCACATGATGTCCCAATGCCTTCTTAAGGCATGATACATGGAAAATATTGTGCACTTTGCTATCCGCCAAAAACTCTAGCTTGTAAGCCACTTCACCCACATGCCTAATGACCTAGAAGGGTCCATAGTAACGTGGCTTGAGCTTCTCTACATCACTCTTTTTGAGAGTAGACTATCTGTAGGGTTGTAACATCAAATACACGATGTCTCCAACCTCAAAAGAGCATTCCACTCTCTTCTAATCCACATACTATTTTTTCTGGTTTTGTGCCTTTTAGATGTTTTCACGAAGAGCCCTCATGATATCATGATGTCTCCAGCACTAGGCAGTCTACTATCACTTATCAAAAAATCAAGAAGGCTAGGAGCCTCATAACCATACAAGGCCATGAATGGTGTCATCTAAATAGAAATATGGTAAGTGGTGTTGTAGTAGTGTTCACAAAGGTATATCCACTTCACCCATCATTTTTTCTACCTAGCAATATAATTTATGAGGTACTCTTCCACCCATTTGTTAACTATCTTTGTTTGTCCATCTGTCTGAGGGTGGTAACTAGTACTCAGAGAAAGCTTAGTCCCACACAATCTAAAAAGCTCCTTCTAAAAATTGCTTATAAATCAACTGTCTCAGTCAATAACAATGTTTCATGGTAATCCATGCAATCTAAACACCTCATGAAAAAATAGTTCAACAACCTGTGTGGCTGAATATGAAATAGTGACCGGGAAAAAATGTGCAAGCTTGGTCAAGTGATCAACCACCACATAAACACAATCCTTGCCTTGCACTTTTGGCAATCCTGTGATGAATTCCATAGATATACATTCCCACTTCCTATTTGGAATTGGAAGTGGCTACAATAAACTAGCAGGATATGTATGGTCTTGTTTGTTTTGCTGACATACAACACACTCCCTCACATATCATAGAACATTAGATTTTAGTCCCTTCCAAGTGAACCTCTCCTAAACTTGTCGATAAGTTTTAAAATACCCAGGATGGCCTACCAATGGTGAATCATGAAATGACCTCAATACTATATTCTTTACTTCTGATCTTGGAGTCAAGAAAATCCTCCCCTTGTAAATGATAAGATCATTCACCACCATGTACCTATCATCCTGTAGCGACCCATCAATAATACTTGAAGCCCAAGAATCCTTAGCATATTTTGGCACAGTCAAATGACTCCAATCCTTTGAAACCTTAGCCATAAAGCTCAAATGTTGTCGGCGAGACAAGGCATCAATGACTATATTCTATGAACCTTTGACAAAAGAAATGTCAAAATCATAACATTGCAACTTTCTTACCCACTTTTGTTGACGGTCATTAAGATCCCACTACCCAAGGAAATGTCTCAAGCTATTATGGTCTGTTTTAACAACAAACTTATTTCCCACTAAGTACTACCTAAATTTTCCCAATGCATGCATAATGGACAACATTTCCTTGTCATATATACTATAGCTCCTCTTAGGGTGTCTCAACCTCCTGCTCTCATATGCAATTGGATGTTTCTCTTGGATAAGGATAACTCCAATCCCCTCACCTGAAGCATCACACTACAACTCAAAGGGTTTAGTGAAATCAAAAAATGCAAGCACTAGGCAAGTAGTCATAAGTCATTTGAACATCTCAAAGCATTCATGTGCCTCATGAGTCCAAACAATAGCCCCTTTCTTAGTCAAATCTATAAGTGGTGCTACATGGCGAGAATACCCATTGACAAATCTATGATCGAATCCACATAAACCCAAAAATCCTCTAAGTTGTGTCAGATTTGTCGAAGTAGGCCACTCAACAATTGCCTTGACCTTATCTAGATCCATTCAAACTCTTTTTGCACTAATGATATGACCTAAATACAATAATCTTGTCATGCCAAAGTCACATTTAGATTCCTTGGCATATAGAGATTTGTTACCAAGAATACCCAAAACTATGTCAAGATGTGCAAGATGCTCTTCCCATGTTTGGCTATAAACCAAGATATCATCAAAGAAGACCAATACAAATCACCTCAAATCTGAATGAAATACCCTATTCATAGTAGACTGGAATGTAGCAGGGGCATTAATTGGTCCAAATGACATAACCATAAACTCAAAATATCCACAGTGGCAACAAAAAGCTATGTTCTCAATATCTTCTTCCCTCACACGAATTTGGTGGTAACTCGATCTTAGATCAATTTTCAAGAAGTACTTGGCACCATGCAATTCATCAATAAATTCATCAATCCTTGGAATGGGGTATCGGTTCTTGATTTTTCTCTTGTTAAGCATTCTATAATCAATACATGTCCTTAGAGTACCATCCTTCTTTCTAACCAATACTACTGATGAAGAAAAAGGTGACTTACTTGGTCTAATATGTCCCATAGCTAGCAACTCCTTGATAGTTTTTTCTATCTCATCTTTGAGCCACTTAGGGTGCCTATAGGGAGTGACTATCATGGGCTTAGCAACCTCCTCCAATTTGATGATGTGTTCTATCCCTCTATCTAGAGGTCTACTGGGTGGAATCTTGGTAAAGACCTTATCATGCTTGTTCCTCAACTCTTGTATATCAAGATGATAAATAGGTTTTTTTTGCTCTTCATGTGTTGGCCTCAAAACACAACTTGTTTCCCATTCAACCATGTCATGATGCAAGAGATGTTCCATTTTCCTCAGAGAAATAGTTTTGCAACTAGCATCTATGAGTGCCTTCAACACATGAGTTTTTCTATCAATCTCAAATCTTATTTCCATCTCATGGAGGTTGAGGGTGAATATTCCTATGCCATGTAACCATGTCATTCCCAAAACCATATCTGTGTCTCCCATGTTTACCACATAAAAATCTTCTTTGAACTCATAATTATTCAAGCACATAGGAAATTTTGAAATCATTTTGTCACACCTAAGAGTGAAACCATGAGCAACCTTAACTCAAATTCCCTCAAACTTCTCAGTGTATATACCATGCCTCTCAACAAGCCTAGTATCAATGAAATTGTGTGTTGCACCTATATCAAGAAGAGTAATAATCTTGCCTCTCAATAAGCCTAGTAGCAAGAACCCCTCGCATCCTAAAAGAACCATTTTGCTAAATACTTGTGAGATGAGCCTCTTTAAGCTTCACTTCTTCCTCTAATTCTTCACCATGTTCTAATTTTTCTAATTCTAAATCATTAATTTTAGATTGCTAGTCTGAATCAAAATCTTCAATTAGTGCCCACATTTCACAATTTGACTTCCCCTTAGGTTTCATAGGGTAGTCATGGTTAATATCAAATGGTCCCTTACAATAGAAGCATAGTTTTCTCTTCCTAAAATCATTAAGAGTCTCATGGTAAAGCGAAAAAGTAGACTTATCTTTAGCTTTGTCCTCCTTCTTAGGAAACGTCTTGTTTTCATGACTAAAAAATGTTCCCTTTAATGTAAACTTGCTAGTAGGGGGAGAAAACTCCATGCTTTGTGCTTTCTTCATTGCTTCCTATAGTGAGGGAGGATCAAAGGATTTCAACCAACCTTTCAATGGCTCCATCAATCCTTCCATGAATAAGACCACCAATCTTCTTTCACTGATGTTAGGAACTATGATCGATAACTGTTGGAAGTCATTCACATAAGCATCAAGGGAACCGTGTTGGTTTAGTTGTGCCAATTCACGAAAAATCACCTCAGGATCTTTGACATCAAACCTTTCAATCAACCTGTTGGTAAACTCCTCATATGTAGTGATAAGGTTGTGTCCAAGTGTGACTAACCCATGATACCACCACTCATGAGCAGCTCCTTCAAGATGTAATGTGACATATCTTATGGCATCCTCTTTAGGCATTGGTCTCAAAGAAAGATAATTATCAAGCTTTTGAACCCAAGACCTAGCTGCACATTTGTTACTTCCATCATAGTAAGGCATGTAAATCTTACCAAGTGTTTGTTGATAGTCATTTCTTGGAGCATAGTGATCATTCGTTCCTCCCCTCCTATTCCTTTTCTTCATGAATTGATCATATGTCCATATTTTTCTAATATTAGGAGGGAGAGTGGTGTACTCCAAGTAGGCTTGTCTAGATTCATCTCCAAAAGAAACAACTGGAGCAACATGTGGTTGTTCTTCTCTTGGTGTAAAGGTGGGAAAAAGAGGCCTAGAGGCTGATCCTTTAGTGCCTTCCAAGTGATGTATAGACCTTTCCTCATTATCGCCACTGCGTTTAGCTGTGCTTTGGTTTTGAGTAGCTATGTTGTGATTTTGAGTGACTTGCTGATCCAATTTTGTTAACCTATAACCCCTCTCAATGCATTTCATGTCAACATATGTTCCTAGGGGCCCTAGGGCCCATAGGGATGTTTTTGTTTGGTTGGAATGTGTTGAGAGTAGTCATAGATAAACCTATGATCCCTATAAATCATTTCATGACAAAAAATATCCCTAGGGGCCCTAGGTCCCCTAGGGAAAATTTTGGTTGTTTCCAATGAATCGAAAGGGTTCATAGGTTAACCTATGACCCCTCTCAACATATTTCATGATAACATATGTCCTTACAGGCCTTAGGACACCTATAGATGCATTCAATTAGTTCAAATGCATCAATGACAATGTATGTCCCTAGTGGCCCTCGGTCACCTTTGTATCCATTTGGTTGGTTTGAATGCGTCGAAAGGGGTCATAGGTTATCCTAATACCCCTCTCGATGCATTTTACAACAACTTATGTGCCTAGGGTTCCTAGGACCCATAGGCACCCATTTTTTGGGTTCAAATGCATTGACTTATGACCTCTCTTGACACATTTAATGACAAAAAATATACCTAGGGCCCCTAGGGCCCCTAGGGATGCATTTGTTTGGTTTGAATGCATGGAGAGGGATCATAGGTTAACATGTGACCCCTCTCAATGTATTTAATGACAAAAAATGCCACTAGGGCCCCTAGGGACACATTTGGTTGGTTTGAATGTGTCAAGAAGCATCATAGGTTAAAATATGACCCTTCTCAATGCATTTCATGACAACATATGTCTCTAGTACCCGTAGGACCCCTAGGGAAGCATTTATTTGGTTTGAATATGTTGAGAGCAGTCATAGGTTAACTTATGACCCCCATCAATGCATTTCATAGCAAAATATGTTCGTAGAGGCCCTAGGCCCCCTACAGACACATTTTGTTGGCTCAAATGCATTGAGAGGGGTCAAAAATTAACCCATGACCCCTCTCGACACATTTCATGACAATGTATGTCCCTAGGGGTCCTAAGACCCCTAGGGATAGATTTGGTTGTTTCCAATGTATCGAGAGGGGTCATATGTTAACCTCTGACCCCTCTCGATGCATTTCATGACAACATATGTCCCTATGGTTCTAGGGCTCCTATTGACTAATTTTATTGGTTCTAATGTATCAAAAGGGGTCATAGCTTAATCTATGATCCCTCTTGATAAATTTCATGACAACATATGTCTCTAGGAGCCATAAGACTACTAGAGACCAATTTGGTTGGTTCCAATGCATCAAGAGGGGTTATAGTTTAACTTATGACCCCTCTCGATGCATTTCATAGAAACAAATATCCCTAGGGTCCCTCATTTGTTTAATTTAAATGTGTTGACCTATGACCCCTCTTGATGCATTTCATGACAACATATGTCCCTAGGGTTGCAACGGCGCCTAGGGATGCATTTGGTTGGTTTGAATGCATCGAAAGGGGTAATGTGTTAATCTATGACCCCTCTCAACACATTTCATGACAAAATATGTCCCTAGGGTAGGGCCACTAGGGACCAATTTAGTTGTTTCAAATGTGTTGAAAGGGGTCATTTGTTAACCTATGACACCTCTCAATGCATTCAAACCAACCAAATGTGTCATTAGGGTTCTTAAGGCCCTTAGGGACATATGTTGTGATGAAATGCATTTAACTTGTGACCCCTTTTAACATGGTCCCTAGGTGCTCTATGATCCCTAGGGATGCATTTGTTTGGTTCAAATACATTGAGAGGGGTCATATTTTAAGATATGATCCATCTTGATAAATTTCATTACAACATATTTGCCTAGGGGCCCTAGGACCCCTAGGGATATATTTGGTTGGTTAAAATGAGTGTAGAACTATCATAGACCAACATATGACCCTTCTCAACACATTTTTTGACAACGTACATCCCTAGGGGCCCTAGGACCCCTAGGGATGAATTTGTTTGGTTTGAATGTAACCTATGACCCCTCTTAACACATTTCATGACAACATATGTACCCATTTTGTTAGTTTGAACATGTCAAGAGTGGTCATATGTAACCTATGACCCCTCTTGACTCATTTCATGACAACAAATGGATGCATTTGGTTGATTTGAATGTGTCAAGAGGGGTCATAGGTTAACATATGACCCCTCTCGATGCATTTCATGACAACATATATCCCTAGTGCCCCTAAGACCCCTAGGGAGTGCATTTGGTTGGTTTGAATGTGTTGTGAGGGGTCATAGGTCAACCTATAACCCATCTCAATGCATTTCATGATAATGTATATCCCTAGGACCCCTATGGATGAATTTGGTTGGTTCAAATGTATTGAGAGAGGTCAAAGATTAAGCTATGACCCCTCTTGATGCATTTCATGACAACGTATGTCCCTAGTCGCCCTAGGTCCCATAGGGACCCATTGGGAATGCGTAAAAAGGGGTCACTTAGAGCCCTAGGGACATATTATGTCATGAATTACATTAAGAGGGGTCATAGGTTAACCTATGAACACTTTTGATGCATTTTATGGCATTATTATATTTAATAATAATAATAATATATTAATAGATTATATAACAATAATAATCATATATATTACTATATTATATTTAGTTATAATAATAATTATATATAACTATATTATATTTAATAATAATCATAATAATTATACATATTACTATATATAATAATAATATAATATTACTATATAATAATTATTATAATCATATATTATAATAATAGTTAATAATAATAATCATAATCATATGTAATAATAATAATGCCCACACTTCCCACATTTTTGTTTGCTACTGATATGGGTGACTTCCCTCATAAATTTTCAATGTGTGTGGTTTCCCTCCAAATTTTTGGCAATTGGAAAGTTTGGACTTTTTAGGTACTCGATTTCATATTGGGTATCCAGTCTAAATTAGATACTCGATTAGGCTTGGTATTTACCAAACTTATTTGGTCAACTCAAAAAAAGTGTTTGAGAAGGGTTTCACTGACACTTAGACTGCAAGTAGCCATTTGCCAATATTATTTTCATCAAAATTCAATGAAAAGAAAAGGGTTTTTTTATAACACTCTCAAGATTCCACCGATATAATTATTGTCAAATTCTGAGTTCAATATGTATTTATTAGTTAATTTTCAATGAAGATGACTGCTAACTGCTGATTGACATATTGATTGAAAAATAGGTATAACTTTCAAATGATATAACATTTTTGAAATTCAAAAGTTGTGTCACATTCTATGCTTTTCCTAGTATAAGAAAAAAATAAAATTGGTAAAGTTTTCAATTAGTTAAGATGGTCAGACATAGGATTTGTTTAATTCTGAAAAAGTTATAGTAGAAAATTCATATTTATTTATTTATTTAGAATAAAAATTCTCAAACACATGCGCCACATCTAGGCATGAGTCTACTTTTTATATCTATAATTATATTAAAAAATATTATTATTTGATTTTGATTAAGGTGGTCAGACATACACCTACTTTTTATTTTCACCCTAAAATTTTTGTAGTACTACATTAAATCAAACTTTTGACCAATCAAATATTTTTCTCTCCAGATAAGGCCTAGTAGTTTAGAAACTACATTCAATTTATTATAGTTTATTTTCTTACAACTTCTTAATATAAAGTCCATAACCACTTTAAAATTGTGTCAAGTTGACATAACCTTGATTTGTTGGTTTTTCACTACCACTTAAGGCCATAGTTTGGTTGACCATGATCTTGTACATACTCGTATATATTTAAGGGTTATCTTTAATCATTCTTTTACAAATGAACTATCTCACTTTGTTTTTACACTTACATGATCAAACTATTAAACATTGTAATAGGTCTATATATTTTCATTTTTTTGAATTGTGTTGTGTCCCAAATATGTTACCATAAGAATCTCATAAGAATCCAATTCTAGCTTCAACAATGAACCTTCTTCACATAGGCCCAAAATCATCACTAAAAAGAAAGAGTTGACATGATACAGAAGATTTGAGATAATAGAGTACATTTTTGGATTCAAGGCATATGTGAAATGAGGCATAGAGATCTATAGAGTTTGACAAAAATCTTTTGTGTGGCATTCTTCAAATGGGCATCAAAGCTTACCAAGAAAGAATGCAGCACCCATGACTATGTCTCAAGAGACATAATTAATTAGATAGAAAGAGAAATAAGATATAGTGAAAACCAATAGAATAAACCATTATTTGGTAAGAAAACATCTCAATAAACGAAGCCCCCTCCTTCTGCATTTATAAGTAATGTTCTTGTAAGACATGCACACCTTTTTCAACATGTCGTTACTATTTTCTTCATCTTGATATCTAGACAGTTTACAAATACCATCATTTTATGTATTGGTGGAATTGACTATGTGGCACCATCCTCATGACTAGTTAATGATAATCAAGACCTATTTCTACAAAGAGACAATGATGATATTTTTAGATATATTGTCTACCGCAATTAACATTTATTACTAGTCTAAATTTTAATAGATAGAGTCTCTATGTAGAGATACTTGTGAAAAATAGCTTCACAACTCAAAAATTTGTTGAGAAATAGTTAATGACAAGTTACTAGGCACCTTAAGTAGGCGAGTGAGAGGCAGTGAGTGTCGAGTGGGCTCAACATGCTAAGGAGCTGAGTCAAGGTTTACTCGGCAGTAGTGGATGTCGATTCAAATTGGCAACAATGGGACCCAAGTAAATGTGAAAAAAAAAGGGAGGCAGAACTTGGTAGATTCAATACAAGGCCAATACTATGACCGATTGAGATTAGTTGATGAAGAGACTGTGTGGGCTCGGTAGTGCTCTATTGCAACTCAACAGGAATGCTAAGTGAGCACAATGAGGGCTCAGTTAACATGTGAAACCAAATGAGTTAATAATAAATATTCTATCTAGTTTACTACACCATTTAAATAATAGAGATGATAACATAGAATATGCAACTCTAAACTTCTCAAATACTAAGAACCATGCATAATGAATAGAAAGAAGAAAAAAAAGAGCCAAAAAAACTAGATCGACTAATATGCCTTCGTTCTTACTTTCTATTCATAAACTAAGGGTAAAAGCACAAACTTGTGTCACTTTTTATAAAGAAACAAGATATCAAAATGTGACAGTTCAACATTAATGACAAAAAAAAATGGTATTTGTGTTTAAAATATGAAGATGATGTAAACTGATGAAATATGTAGAATTTGATGAATTTGATGCCTATAATTTTTATTATTTTTTAGAGTAAGAATTTATTCATTTTATTTTATTTTGAAATCCCTTTTTTAACTATGAAAAATATAGGGTGTAGTTCTCATCAAACAAGTATATGCAAATCATCTTTTTTTGTTCTGATTTTAAAATATCTTATAGAGGATATGTATAGCTAGTGAACAAAAAATGAAATAATTATTTTTGATGTATATTTTCTTTGTTATAAGTACTCAAGTTGGACCTTATTAGAATCCAATAGTTTTTTCCTCTCATCAAAACTTCCCAATCAAATCTATACCTTATTGAAAAAAAATTACATATTTGTCAAGAGGATTCTCTCCTCTAGAGATAAATATAATTTTTTAATTTTTTGATATGATTTACTATTTTTTTTCCTTTTTGAGGGAGCATCTTTTGAAATGTTGAAATATTGACTTATAATATTTTGATATTATAACATATTATAACTAATCAAAGAACTCAAAAATTTATATAATGATGATATTGAATCTGAGATCTATAAAAGGGTATTTTTAGTTTTTGAAAAAAAAAGAATTTTGATAGAGAAATGAGATTTGACGAAAACAAGTTTTGGTATCATAAATGGTGACACAGATCTATGTTTTTGCCCCTAATTCAACTAAATACAGATTTAGGAGCATAGGTCTTTAGCCAAAAACAAAATACATTAACCTACAACTTCTACTTGAAATATAAACTTGCAGCACTATTATACTACTTCATAAGACAAACAAAACAAAGTTACAAAATGACAAGGAGATTCGACTCATGTGGTTGCATACTATTAAAATGAATCTTCCTTCTATCCTCTAAAGACTACACTAATTATTTCTTTCTTGTCTGCTCCAATCTACCGATCTTCTTCCTATCTATCTTTGAATTAAAGAGGCTTCATTCTTTTTGTCTTATCTCAAAATATTTTCCCTCTCTTTTGGATTTTTAAACTCACCTACCAACTTAACTATCCTGATAGGGTGGTGGGAATGTGGCTACAAGGAACAGTAACCATTTTCAAATTTCTAGCACTTCCCCTTTGTCCCGATCCATATGAACAAGGATCACTCTTATTCCAAATCAACTACACCAAGACTTCTTAGGTGCACAAAATTTGCTATGCCCATAGGCTTAGTGACAATGTCGACTAGTTGCTACTCATACTTAAAAGGTTCCATTTTGATGTCTCCATTCTCCACCAACTATCTGATTAAGTGATATTTGATTTCTATGTAATCGCCTCTCCCATGGAAGACTAGATTCTTTGACAATGCAATTGAAGAATGTTGCCACACAAGATTGTGGTTACATCATCTTACCCTTCATTCAAATCTATCAAGATTCTACTTAACTAAATAGATTGACATGTTGCTACATATGTCGAGATGTATTTAGCCTTTGTTGTAGATTGAGAAATAATGGGTTGCTTCTTGAATACTCATGAAACTGTACTAGAAGCCATATGAAACATATAACTGGAAGTGCTCTTCCTATCATCTAGGCTTCCAACCCAATCATTGTTAGTGTAACCAACCAATTTGAAATTATTATCTAGAGTATACAAAATCCCAAATCCCTTGGTACCATTCACATACCTTAGAATTCTCTTTCCCACTTGCCTATTGGAATTATGATATATTTGTCATTAGTCACAACACTTATTTGATTCTGAATGCTTACCGAGCTCATCACCTAGTCTACAGTTCACACCGAGCATTCAACAATTACCTTATAAATTCCACAGGTAAACAGTTGATACTGAGAATTCTTTTGGAAACTGAGCATATGGACAGTTCAGAAGTGTTCTCCAATCAGTTAGTGGTAACCGAGCATAACAGTGTTCTCCAAGCAGTCAGTGCTCACCGAGTCATCAAAATAACTTAGTTTTTATTGAGTGATCAAGGTAAACAAAGAACTTAGTGTTTACCGAGTGATCAAGGTAAACAAAGAACTTAGTGTTTACTGAGTGATCAAGGTAAACAAAGAACTTAGTGTTTACCGAGTGACCAAGGTAAATGAAGGAATCAGTATTTACCAAGTAAAGAAGGTTATCAATGGATACAATTTTTACCGAGTGACAAAGTATTCACCGAGTTACCAATGGTTACCGAGTTCCAAGCTACTTAGAATGATTAGTATGGACCGTGCCTCTACTCTTATCGAGTGCATGACAATGCAATGTATTGTAGTGGATGCTAAGTGTCAGAAGGTCACCGAGTCAGTTTGTGGAACCTGAGTTTTCTACCATCTAGCCGACTCAATAATATTTGTTTACTTGTATTTAGCCGACCTTGCCAATGTAAATATTGGATTGGTATATATCATGTGAAATGATGAGATGTTAAGTAGTTGTTGATGATGTGAAGCAATAATTTGAGAAGAAGGAAAGCAAATCACTAGCAGAATAGAGGAATACATCAAGGTCAACATTGATGCAGAAAAGATATATTTTTCACATCAGGTGATCAGAGCACAAGGATCTTATCAGTAATCAGTTGCAATCAAATTCACTGCTTCATCCTAATAGGTGAATCAGTTTTCTAAATCCTTTAACCAAGTAGACTTAACAGTCTTTTATAAATCTCCTAACAGAGTGCATACTTCATTGTATGTTTGTAAATCCTTTAACAAGGTGAATCTAGCAATCCTATTTGCTCCTAATAGGGCAGATCATCAGAAGTGATCATTGTAAGCCTTAACTAGCCAAATTTATACTACAGTATTGAAGTTTTGTGGGTATCATCCCCACCCTATTTTTACTTTCTAATTGGAAGGTTTCTGGGTCACCAAATCTATGTGTTCATGTGTTAGAGATATTTATCTTTTCAAGCATACAGTAGATTAGATGGATGAATGGTAAAATATTATTATGCAAAAATTGAATTAAAGTTTTAGAGTTACTGATTCACCCCTCCCCTCTCAGTAACCTTGTTAGTCTTGATTATTTCCAACAATTGGTATCAGAGCTTTGTGGTTAACAGGACAAAAGTTTAACAGCTTGAGCAAAGATCAAGGACAATGGAGATATTCAAACTTGACAAATCTATTGAGAATGAAAAACTAGATCTGAAAATGGCCATGACTCAATTCAATGAAGCAAAGGAGCATCTTTCTCAATCCCTGAAAAGAAGGAAGGAACTTGCAAGACAAATGAATGATTATCAGTATATTGAAGAAAGGATTGAAGACCTTTCACCATCATGCAATTCAAATGAAGCTAATGAAGCAATCAAGGAACTCCTAGCAAAGAATGGTTCTCTGCAGGAAGAAGTAAGAAAGCTCAAAAGAGAACAAGAAGTCCAATCCATCAGGTTATGTGAAGTTTTGGAACAAAGAAACAAGGAAAATGAAGACTTAGAGGTAAAAAATAATCTATCCCTTCAGCATGAAGATCTTATAAGACAACTATCTAATGCAAATGAAGAAATTATGATTCTAAGATTTGAGAATGAAAGTTTGAGAAATGATTTTATCACTAAAAGACAAATCAATGCAAGTTTGCAAAGTGATCTGAGATCTGAAAGAAAAAACAATGAAATTTTAAAAAATGACTTAAATGTTGAAAAAAAAATCAATGAAAGGATGATAAAATCTCAAGCAGATATGGATCAATTGAATTTGCAAAATGAGCAGAATCTTCATAGACAAAAAGGTAAAGCAGGCCTTGGATACAATGAAGAAGGTGAATCTTCCAAACAAGGTACCCAAAAGAATCAAAAGCCTACTTGAAATCACTATGGAAAGTTAGGTCATACATCTAATAGATGTTGGAGCAATGGTAAAAAAAAATTCAATGGTAAATGCTACAATTACAATCAATATGGTCACAAAGAAAATGAACGCAAAGTGAAACCAAAGTTTGAGGGAAAATGTAACAAATGCAAGAAACAAGGTCACAAGGCATTTGAATGTAGATCTAAATCATTTAATCCAGCAGAACAATTTGTTAATGCATTATTTGGTTGAGACTACAATACTTGGTGCAGATGTCACTATTGTGGAGAATATGGACACATTGGAATAAACTGTGCAAGGCATAACCTAAGGAAGAAAGATACTACTATAAGATGTTATACACGTACCAAACTTGGTCATATATCCAAGAATTGCATGAATACAGGAAGAATTGAAGATGAAAAGAAAGCCAGAGCTGACAACATTCAAAAGCAGATGAGACAACAGTGGATTCCAAAATATACTGAGCCAGAAAATTCAAATAATGGCTATGTCACTCAAGAAGTGGGTGACTCCACCATTTCTAATTAGAATCATCAAGAAGGACCAGGGACTACATCTTCAAGAAAAATCCTAAGCAGTTCCAAAATGTAGAAGTGCAAATGACAAATCAGTATTGTTCACTGTGACGCATTTTACCGAGCAAGGTTGGTTTCAGACTTAACCGAGCTAGGTCTGTAATATAAAAGCTTTTTTGTTTGTATACCGAGTTGCAAGGTTTACTAAGTAAGTCGGTGACTCTCTAAAAAACCCTAGGTCATCTCAACTACCTTTGTACCCGAGCATTAATGGTAGATTTTTCATCAAAAGGACAGAAATTGATCTCATTTTTCACCACAAATTCAGAATATACAGAGCGAAGAGTTTCCAAGAGTGCGAAAGAGAGTTCAAGTGATTTGAAGTGATTTTCCAGCGAAGAATTTTCTTAATGAAATCATTCACTTACCAAGCAGCAATGGCGTCCACAAGCACCAACAGCAGCAAGGCAAAAAGAGGCTCTGAAATGCTTGTGAAGGGAGTAGAATGGAAAGCACCCAGCTTCAAGCTCGTTCCCGCCATAGCTAAATCGCTTGACCCTCATGGAGCTCAATCAAAAATTCCACCAAAGGTACTTCTTATAAATGACATTCGTACTCATTTCAAATGCATTGTTCAAGAGATAGGGACACTAGATATCGATAATGCCCTAGCCAAGTTGTGTGTGGATGGAACCCTCAAACTCGAATTCAAACATCTAGAAACCAAAGGTCTGACCCATATCCCTCATCTGCCAAGGAACTTCCAAATGAAATGGATAAGATACATTTTAAGCCGGGTGAATAATGGTCAGTTGTGGTTAGAGCAACCCATCTTGATAATGAAGAAAATGATTCATAAGATCATGGGTTTGCCAATGTTAAGTAAATCAAAAACCACCAAAACCCTAAGTCGGGATGAACTCCAGAAGTTAACCCTAGCTGAATGGGATGGCAGGGGATTAAAACCTAATAATGTATCTGATGCAGAGTTGAGATTCAGACTCTATTTAATTTCATCTAAAATGTATAGTTCCAATAGATTGAATAGCATGCCCTGCGAGGCTATAGATTTAGCCTACAAGGTTGTAAAGAAAAACATGGAGTTTGACCTAGCAGATGTGCTGCTTAAACAATTTAATAAAAACATGGACAGTATAAGGACCTCAAAAACCAACTCTTGTAAATTTGGTTCTTTTTTGGTTTGTTTATTTTTCTATGTACAAAAATTTTTCCCTTCAAAAGGTACAGTTGTATGGAGGAAAGATATTCCAGTTTTGTATCAAATAAATGAGTTTGTAGCAGAGATGGGTGAAAATTTTGATAGTATTATGGATAATTATTTTGAAGACTTCAAGGAAAGAATGAATAATAGATTCAAAATCCCTCCTAAGCTTGTTGAGGATTACAAAGATGATGTGTGCTTCATGGTTGACTATGACAAGGTATACATTTAGGTAGTCAGACCCCGAGTTGCATGGGTAAAACCTCTTCTTTATGAGGTAAATATTGATGAAACTAGAGACATCATAGAGGCGTGCTGGTAAATGAGCTAGTAGACCCAAGACAGCCAATTTTTGGAACCTATGAAGAAGCTAAGGCCATAATTGAGCTTGAAATCAAGCTACCACAGGCCATAAGCAAGGGCAAGAGGAAAATAGAAAAATTGAAAACTTCTACCGGATCTCTTATGCTCACTGAGGGAAAAGGTGAAGATGAAGAAGAAGAAGAAAGAGGAGAAGAAGAATCTATAGAGAAACAACCAAAGAAGAAAGGTAAGGTAATCATTACCAAACCTAAGAAGAAGCCTACTACAGTATTCACCAGAAGAACCAAGAAAGGTAGACAGGAACCTATACTAGTTAGGCCTGCACCCACATTTGAGCAAAGGCTCAAACAGTTGGAGGAAGGAGTTGGCATCACAAATTTCAAAGCATTGAAATTTGAAACTAGAATTGATGTTGAGAAAATGCAGATTGAGGAACTGGTACTCAGCAAGATGGGTAAATGAAAATACTCCTTGGACCAGATTGCCCCTCAAATCTCAAAAGAACTACTGGAGAGATTGCAACCAAGATGGGAGTTAGCCACCCAAACGGTAAAAGATATTTATGAGCAATCTCTAAAGAATCTCCAACCAAGTCTCACTAGAGTAGAAGTAAAAGCTGAAATGAAAAACCATGAAGGTAAAATAATGATCAGATTCCACACTTGTTTGATTTTTATTAAAGACATTGAACATGTTGTAAATGATGCTACAAACATGTGGAAAAACATCTATCATCTACATAATCCCAGTGTAGACCCAATAGAAATCAAAGATGATGATAGCAATAGTGATGATGTGCTTGATAGCACTCCATCCATTACAGTCTCACCAGAAGAGCTGCATGCACTGATGGAAGATAAGGAGGAAGAAGCTGAAGAGGTAGATGACCCTGAGAAAATTGCAGCTACAATTATTGCATCCCTTCCTCACTCTCCACCTAAAACTGTGATATCATCAAGGTTGGAGTCAGCTTCAACAGGTTTGGTCACAACTACATCAGATATATCATCTGCACCTGCCACATCTCAGCTCCAGGTATCATCAATGGAAGTGTCTACCACTTCATCTACCAAGCTGCATATCTCCACTTCAACTATCGAGCTACAGACAACTTCTTCAGTTACCGAGTCATCCACTGCAGCAGTCACCACATCAGAAGCATCTATTACTCTTGCAGTATGTACAGTAAGTTTTCTAGTTTGTCCAACAGTTTTGGCCAACATTGAAAATTCTTTTAATAATGTAACATCTCTTTTTGCTAAGCTTTGTGATGTTACTGATTATACCAAGGAAATAAGAGAACAATTGAATAAAATAGATGAGGATCTAAAGGCAAGCGCACAAAACCTGAAGCTTGACCGCAGTTCAACCTCATCTCATCACCTCAGAATCAATTTTTTGTCAGAAAAACAAGCAGAATTGCTGAGAGAAGAGTCAAGGATCCGATCTACATTGTTAGATATTCAGAATATGATCCTTCCCATCATGGACACAATGCAAAAACATATTGCTCATTCAAAAACATTGATCCATGACAACAATTTCTCCATTGCAGACCATGTGATTGAACTCTCTATAGAAGTTCAGATAGCTCTATCCACATGCAAAATCTTGCAAGAGAATTGGGACAAGACTCTGCAACTCATTCTTCAGGTACATTCAAAGTTTATCTCACATTTTGGTGTTTCCGTGTAAATACATTCTTTTTATTCTTTGGCATTATTGTTAAAAAGGGGGAGAAAGAGATACTTAGAAAGAGTTATTGGTGAGATAAATGTACAAAACGGACAAAGAGATACTATAAATAAAAGTCATATAACTTAGGTAAATACCTTGTATGGGGGAGTCATATGTGCCTAGTTGTACCCGACTATCCATTTGAGACAAATAATGTGTTTTATGCTTCTAGCAACTTTCATTCAGCATGCCTAAGCATTTCGTGAAGTTAAATTGAATTTCTGAGTCATTTGACGAAGTCCTGTTTCAAGCATTTGTCAAATTTGCAATTTTGCCCTAGTGTCAAATAGCGACAAGAGGTTGTGTTTTCCATTGAATATCTCGCACCCAAAAATGTGTCATGACTTGCCACTTTGAGATTATCTAGTATCCATACCCAAAAACCTATGTTTCATATTTTGAGTTGTTTCAAGTACATTTGAATAGGTTTTGAATCCTTTAAAGTTGGTCAGTTACTGTTTTCATGCTTTTGCACTTTGCACCTAAATTTGGGAAGCCCTGTTTGACGTGCTATAACTTTTGACCAGTTAATCTGAATGCTGAAATTCATTTTGTTTTGCATTGTAGATATCAGAGACTTGTTATGTTTCAAGTTTTAGCCTATGACGAATCCGTTTGATTAGTTTTCAAATGCAATTCCAAACGCGATTTGTATTTTTTTACTGGTATCAGCATTTGCAAATTGATTGGTACCCCTGTTCATGATGTCATTTCTTGAGACCCGTGATTGGTAGGACTAAATGGTTTGTTCCCCTGTATTTTTCTCTAAAAATACTATAAGTGTGTTAGTTTTTAGGCCTTGACGAATCCGTCTTCACACTTCTCTAGGACAAATCCATTTGTAAAAATCGCTTTTCAGTCATTGTTTCAATCTGCAAAATCCAGGTAGCCTACTTTGACTGATCGCCATTTGCGCCCCGTGATTTTTCATGAGCCCAAATCACAGAAGTACATTTTCCTCATGAAAGAGAACCAATGCCCCAATTTTCATTTCCCCATGTGCCCGTTTGCCCAGTTTTCAAAGCTAAATTCGAACCCAGTTTATTGTTTTCTGACGTGTTTGCTCGCAGGTAAATTTGAGAAGGCAACTTTGACGGTCAATATCTTTTGACTAGGAATTCGTCATGAGACAAGATTTGGCAGGTGCAAGAATGCAGAACCGAGAGTCGATGTGCCAGTTTTCAGGACTTGATCAAAGGTTCGGGTCAGTTTTTGAGGCCAGTCAACGGACCTCCTGACCAAAAAGTGACAGGTTGCAAAAAAGGATAAGATGAGTTTTTAATGACAAATTGTTGATCGAACTTGATTCTAATCATTTCAAAATGATCAATAGATCAATTCAAATTTTCAGTTGTCTAGGAACAAAATTTTTTTTAGTCGGACCCACTTGGGGGGCCCGACTAATTTCATCTGACTGAATAGAAGAGCGTAGGGAATGTACAGAGTGATTAATTGTGTCTCTGTGTAAGATTGTAAGCAAGATATCACTGGAATCATGTTAATGATAGTATTGGAGATGGATGTGGTTCCAAATAAGATAAGGTGCTACTGCTAAAGCCTTATATGGATGGTATGTGAAGATACTAGATCATTCTCTAAATCAACTTTTATTGAGTATTGGAAGTTGAGACCCACTATATGGGTAATGAGATTAAAGGAGATTGTGTCTTTAGCTCTAGATGCCATCCAAGCAAAGCACACTAGTAAATTAAGGGGATGTTCCCAATGTTACAAGATTATGAAGGTGTAGATGCAACAGCTTAATGAACATTATAGTTTTGAACCAAAATAGTAGGTTGTATTTATATAATGTTTGAAGGCACTAAACGGAAGGCAACATCTATAAAAGAAAAACTCATTTTGGAGACAGATAGCATGCCAAGGAAGAAGCAAAAAGAGTGCTCCATGCCATTAAACAGAGTAGGCCCTGCACAAATAAAAGGGAGTCAAAACTATAGAGGAAAGATGCCACGTTTTCAATAAAGCTACAACAATGTAAAAAACAAGAAACACTCACGCAGGCCATTGGAAGAAACATCCATGTTAAGAAAGAACCCGGGCACCCTGCGTTAGAATGAAGAAACAGGGGTAGAACCAAGGTGTCTTCATACTTTGGTCATGCCATGATCTAGGAGCAATTGGTACGAAAGTTCAAAAGGAAACTCCAGTCACATCTCCAAACAAAGCAGTCAAAGAAAATAGCAACCCACACTTTACAGAAAATGCCCACGCTTTTCTTGAAGCGATGCATAGTATCAATGGAAGAGTTTGCAGGGGCGCCAGTTGGAGGAAGGAATCTGACCAAAATTAAAACCAATGCATGTTTTAATATGCAACAAGCCAAGCAGTAGACAAGAAGTGCCCACAGAAGAGAGCCGGCTGGAGGAAAAGTTGCAGTCAAGGGGAAATTTGCAGCAGGGTAGACGTTGAATGGCAGGAGAATCCAACGTATGAAAGAACAGGGGCAGCATCTGAAATCCCATCCACAAATAGAGAACAGCTTCGCAACCCACGCAAAGAGAAGACAATGAAAAGGGTTTCTAAAAACATTTATCCCACATTGTGTGTATGGGGAGTATTTTCATCTTTAAATACAATTGCACTCAGAATGTATTGTGAATTGAAGTATGAGCCTTTTAAAGGCAAGGCTTGTATGCGAGGGACCCCCCAATCTGACCCAAAGGAGGATGATGTCAGCCATATCTGAACAGAGCACAATTTTGAACGGGTGCACAATTAAAAACTGATGACGTCAGCACAATCAGAAAACCCACAAATCTGGCTAGTCGCTACCTCGCTAGCCGGAAAATCTTGGCAACTCCGGCTAGCGAAGTAGCGAGGTCGCCAGAAAAACTTAAAAAATTGGTGAGTTTCAAAGTGTTACGTGGGTTCAATAGTAGTGCTATCAGCGAATCAGATGTTGACAAGTGGCAGCAACAGAGTGATTGTGTATGATGTGGCGAGCAAATGTCAAGAGCGCACCAGATTGCGCCACGCGGCAGATCCGACGGTTCTCGTTAACTCCCCAAGCAGAAGATGCACGAGGTTTAATATAGCGAGGTGGCGATGATGACATGGCATAAGTGACTGGGCAATGACTATGCATTAAAGGAGTGAATCAGTAAGTGACACGTGTCACTCGGTCAAACTTCAGGTTGACTCGGATGGAATGAGATAGAGAAATATGAGATGTTTGAAAAATAATATTTTTATTATTTTTCCCAAAAGAAAGTGACGTGCACATTCTTTTAAATATGAAGGGGCTTATAAGCTAAAGTTAAAACTTTAGCTTATTTTAAATTTTGAAATTTAAAATCAAAGAGGTGCAGACTTGGTTTTTCTGCGAGAAGGGGACTATTTTTCAAGTGAAGATTCTAGGCGATTCCCAAAGGCGAACATATCAGTATTATATATCGCCGAAATCGTGGAAATCTAAATTTTTTGATTCTGGGATCAGATTTTGCATAGAATGCCACCTGCTCGAGCTATAGGAGGATTTGTTCTAGGTAACCAAATTGTAACTAAATTCAGAAATGGGAATTCAGATCTAATTTCTAACGAAGTAGTGACCTAAACATGGTTAAAAGGTAGTAAAGAATCAGTTTGGGTCAAGTTTGGGTGTGTTCACTTAGTAAAAATTGAGATTTCACTCTGGCTTTTCATGGGGCAAATCAGATATATGAATGACTCAAACAGTTTTCATCATTACTCAGAGAATATTTTCAAATCAGTAATAGGAAATGATGAAATGAGTCAGATCAAGGAAGAGAGAAGAAAGAGGTTTTTTTTTTTAGTTGCAGAAGATTGGATTTCAAGTGGACACCTGGCAATTGCATATCAGATCTGGGAATTCATTTCTTGTTATATCTTTCTTTCTTTCTTCATTTGTAGGGGGTTCTAGTCTTTGGAGAAAAACCAGTCACTACTGAGATACCAGGTTTTGGATCCAGTTTTGAGATGTTCCCATACTGTGATACCACATATTTTTCAATAGAATTGTCTTGTACGAACAGCAAGAAATAAAAATATAGATAGTCTCATCTGTTAGGTAGCTTTGCATTTAAATTCCATGCATCTTATTGTAATTTGTTTCAAAGAAATGAATGATAAGGTAGCAACAAGTCAATCTTCATTCTGATATCTTGTCTCCTATTCATGGTGTTTGTGATCTTTTGTGTTTTGTAAACAAAGAATATGAAATTCAGTTGTAACCTGTTGGTTGTATATGTTGATTTATTTTGCTTATGACTCAAAGAGTTATGTAAATGTTTGATTCATCATCATAGGATTGCAGATTTCATGAAGGGATAAGTCGAGTATGAGGTTAAGAAGGATGCATATGTCTAATTCACAAAGTGGATAGATAGATCAGGAAGTACTGATGTATGGCATATGTCAGTGATTTTCAGTGATGTGTGTTAGGTTTTTGTGTGAATTTCCCAATAGATAAGGCATTGATCATTTATAGGATCACCTGTTATACTGCTACATATTTGAAATTTTTGCTGAGATCAACATCAATAATCAAACGCTTTTCCCCTTTCATGTTGAAGAGCTATAAAAGTTGAACCCTCACTCAGCTTGTAAGATTTCTAGATCTGCATTTAGCTACTGTAGATTGATATTATCTCATGAGTTAATAGGAGAAATAAGGGTTTTATCTGCTTCATATTAGATTCAGTGTATGCTTTGACAACTGGTACCATATAAGGAATCTATAGGTTCACCCGCCTAGGTTTTGCAGAGCCTGAAGAAGAAGAAGGGTCATGCCTTACAGTTGGCCTGGTGTCTGAATGGATGTGTTGATAATGGGAGTTAGCTGCCCCTAGATATGTTTTGTTCTCATCAGGGTATTTGGAAATGGGTAACATTTTCAAACACCAACAAAATGGCGACTCTGCTGGGGACTGTATTGAATCTGAATGACAGACAAACTTTGAGAATTTGAAGAAGATTCAATACAATAGGAAGGATATGCTACAGCAGCAGGGTTATGTGAGGTGTTTACCATTTCTTTGTTGATGTCTTATGTTCCCCAATTAAAGTTTTATCCATTTACAACAGTAACTGTGAGGTTGAATAAAATTATATTGCTAAAAAGTGTTCATCTTCATTCAATTCAGCCGGTTGTTATTTTCAAAGTACTGTTGTCAGCTCAGAGTCAGAATTATTGAACAAAGGTTTCTCTCTTCTAAGTGTTTTAAAGATTTGCAAATTTTACAAGTTGGAATTTCAATTCAGATCTGCCATGTTGTAAATCATTGTTTAAAATCTTTCTCACAATTTGTGAGTGGCGACTCTCTCTAAAGGATCTCTAAATTAGTTTAGATCGGTTACCTATAAATGTTTTCAAGAGTTTTCAATTGAATAAAGCAGATCTGAAAGTTAGGTGAATTTGAAAGCAAGAAGAGAGATCTATTATAAGTTACTGACAAATAAGTCTGGAAGTGTTGTTTGATTTTTTGTTATAAAAGTTTGAAATGATAAATGCGAATTACTACTATGATTTCATTTCTCTCCTCAAGGAGATGGTGACTCTGTAAGGTTATGACCAGTGGTGTGAAGATTTCAGATTAGCACCAAGCCAATCAGTAGATCAGTGGTTTCATGCAACAACACTTGAGGTATTTTATGCTTTCATATGATTTCTTTTCAATGAAAGTGAGTTCCACATATGTGTTCTCCGTCAAGTGAAGTTTTAGCACTAAGAAGAGGAGAATGATTTGATAAGTTTTATCCACTTCATTGGAATGAGTTTCAATTGTTGTTTTAAAGTTGTGAAGTGTATTTGAAGTGTTCATTTGGTAGAGGGTTGTAAAAGATCTACTACAAGTTATGAATTCTCAAGATGTTTAATGGTGAGTGGGTCTTGAATTTGAAAACTGTTAAGATTCATTACACCTAAAATGCAACCAGTTAGTGAAGTTCCTATATCCATCTCTACCAAGAGGTATATGCCATTAAATTTTAATGGTATCCATGGTTTCTCGAATACTATGCCTTGTAACCTCAGACAGCATTTGCCTAAGTTTGGTGGAAACCATGAAAATTCAGCCAGTCATCATGTTCAGCTGTTTAGTGACTTGGTTGGTGATTTTGAAATTGCTCATGAAGACATTCAGATGAAATTGTTTGTTTAAACTTTAGAAAATGATGCTAGGGATTGGTTTTCATATTTACCAGCATGTTCAATTTCATCTTGGGATGAATTACTGTTAGCCTTCATGATGTAGTTCAGGGAAAGAGTAAGCATCTCTGATTATTTTGATAAGTTTTTGAAAATTGAAATCAGGAATGGTGAGTTAGTTCCTGAATTTAATAGCAGATTTACAAAGATTTTGAGTGAATTTCCTGAAAGTTACAAGCCGGATGATCAAATGTGTTTAGTGGCTTATCTCGGTGCATTTGATAGGAAGATGAACTATCTGTTGAGAGATAAAAAACCCAAGACTTTGCATTAGGCATTCACGAAAGCTATAGAGATTTAGAATAACATAAAATATGGCTTAACCCGGAGTCACTTCTCTAGAAATATTGGTTGGCAATATGAAGTGCAAAGCACAAGTCAATGTCATAAGGAGTGTTTGATTTCAGATCAGCAAATAAGCACTCCTGCTGTTGTAAATAGTTTTGTTGAAACCTTAGAAATAAAAACATGTGAACATGAAATTTCTCTATTGGAAAAAAGAAATGATTCCATTCATGCTGAAGTGAATGCACATGTTTATGGTATTACAACAGCGAATCATAGAATTGATTCACTTGATGAGTCATCCATGCAAGGTATAAATCCGGCCATTCATTTTCCCTTTGATAATTTGCATTATGTTGAAAACATAATGAATCAAGAAGAGGAAAGGTATTCATCTCATTATGAGGAGGAAGAAACCAGAAGTGATCTATCAAGTGATAAAGGTGAAATTTCTGATCCGACATGTCATGGCAAGATGACACAATATAAAGAATGTAAATCATATGTATCTCAGTCACAGTTAGAAGAACTAAGCTCATATGTTGATAATATTTCAGCGGTAGAGATACATTCTCTTGACCAATAGGATAGGCAAGAAATGAATTATCTCATTGAGAGATTGCATCATGTTGAGAACGTTATTAAATCTGAAGTTGAAAGACAATCATATCAATGTAAGTATGATAAAGATGAGAGTCATCTTCCAAGTGATAATGATGTTGCTGATCCAATATATTATCAAGAGGTGTCATATGAAGCTGATGATGAGAGTTATTACTCAAGCCAAGAAGAGGATAGTGCTAGTGTGTGTCCGTCTTCATGTGAATCAGATGCTGATTGGGAAGAAGAGAGCAATGACGAAAGTGAGTGCTCATATGTCAGTAAAGGTACGAATACTATTTCTAAATCTGAAATTGAGTTTCCATTTCAGAATTGTGTAAATCAGTTTGAGATTGAAAGTTATGAAGAAAATGTGTCTACACAATATGAAGACAAAGAGGTTATTCATAGAGACGTATTACCTAATTGTGTAGAAGAGTGTCTTCAGAATGAGTGCAGTGATGATCAGTAGGTGATTGATCCTGAGATTAATGCATCATCACCTTTTGGTAAGATAAATGATGATTTTCTTGCAAGACATTGTAATCACCTATATGGAGACAATGAAAGTAACTTTGATCTGTATTCTAAATGCTTCATTGATGGAGTTGATGTTGAGTCTTCATTTGATTCTAATTTTTCTTCTTCATATGCTGAAGGTGTCCATGACAGTGATGTTAGAAATGGTTTTAAAGTTTTCACTAATCTGTTATATGGTGAGGAGTTTGATGTTGATCAGCACATTACTTGTCCTAATGTCTACAAAGGCGCTTTGCATGGAGTTATCAATCCTCTTTTTGAAGAACACATGGAAGTTTCAGATTTAGCAGAGAATAAGTTTAATGATGATACTTTGTCTTACTGCTATGAGAGATCAGAATGTTCTTCTTCCGAGTTTGATAGTGAAACTAATGATTATGTTGCATCTGAGGAGGTAAATGACAAGGTGTTTGATGAGACGGTTATTGAAAATCTACCTATACCTTGTTATGATTTTTATGATGAACTCTCTGATGTAAAGACTAATCTGTTCGCTGATTGTGAAGAACCATTTGAAGGTTGTGGATTGGCTTCAGATTTTGACATTGATGATATATGTGAGTACAAGTCAGAATTTTCATTTGAATATCATCCGGTTATGCATAAGGAAACATATTTTCAAGGTATGGGTGATCCTTTTGCCCAAGTTGAATATGATGCATTCATATTCGAAATTGATAGCATGCACGAGTCATTTGTTAGAGAAGGTTTTCAATTACAGTTTGATATGTTCAAGCATGCTGATCAGAACTTTCATAGTGAGCAAGAGAATGAAGCAAGTTTTTATATGCATTATGGAAGTAAGAGTCCTGATTTTGTTTTGCTAAGTGATTTGTTATACGATGATAATATGATTGGTGAAACTAATAGGAGAATAAAATTCAATTTACCTCATGAAATTTTAGATGAGAATCATGTTTATGACAGAGGTAAACAATTTTGCTGAAGTTCGGTGGCCCGGGGCCATCGTGTGTACATAGTCTTGGTAGTTGTAGTTGTTTCCTTGCTTTCAATAAGCAGTTTGAGAAGAGTTTTGAAGTTTTTGGGAGTGGTCTGCTTCCTCTAGAGATTTGAGATCTTACCATGCCCGCAAGGGACATGCATCCCCAGATAGAGCCACTGTTGGTGCTAAAAATTGCATGGTCAATTTTTAGCACTACTGAAAAAATCAGGCCCTTAAACGCTTTTAAAATGCATATGTGCTTGGTTGTACCCAGCTGTCCATTTGAGACCCCTAAGGTGTTTTATGCTTCTAGCACCTTTCATTCAGCATGCCTAAGCATTTCGTGAAGTTAAATTGAATTTCTGAGTCATTTGACGAAGTCCTGTTTCAAGCATTTGTCAAATTTGCAATTCTGCCCTAGTGTCAAATAGCGACAGGAGGTTGTGTTTGCCATTGAATATCTCGCACCCAAAAATGTGTCATGACTTGCCACTTTAAGATTATCTAGTGTCCATACCCAAGAACCTATGTTTTAGATTTCAAGTCGTTTCAAGTCCATTTGAATAGGTTTTGAATCCTTTAAAGTTGGTCAGTTACTGTTTTCATGCTTTTGCACTTTCCAGCTAAATCTGGGAAGCCCTGTTTGACGTGCTATAACTTTTGACCAGTTAATCTGAATGCTGAAATTCATTTTGCTTTGCATTGTAGATATCAGAGACTTGTTATGTTTCAAGTTTTAGCCTATGACGAATCCGTTTAATTAGTTTTCAAATGCGATTCCAAACGCAATTTGTATTTTTTTACTGGTATCAGCATTTGCAAATTGATTGGTACCCCTGTTCATGATGTCATTTCTTGAGACCCGTGATTGGTAGGACTAAATGGTTTGTTCCCCTGTATTGTCCTCTGAAAATACTATAAGTGTGTCAGTTTTTAGGCCTTGATGAATCCATCTTCACACTTCTCTAAGACAAATCCATTTGTAAAAATTGCTTTTGTCATTGTTTCAATCTGCAAAATCTAGGTAGCCTACTTTGACTGATCGCCATTTGCGCCCCGTGATTCGTCATGAGCCCAAATCACAGAATTACATTTTCCTCATGACAAAGAACCAATGCCCCAGTTTTCATTTCCCCATGTGCCCGTTTGCCCAGTTTTGAAAGCTAAATCCAAACCCAGTTTATTCTTTTCTGACGTGTTTGCTCGCAGGTAAATCTGAGAAGGCAACTTTGATGGCCAATATCTTTTGACTGGAAATTCGTCATGAGACAAGATCTGGCAGGGTGCAAGAATGCAAAACCGAGATTCAGTGTGCCAATTTTCAGGACTTGATCAAAGGTTCGGGTCAGTTTTTGAGGCCAATCAACGGACCTCCTGACCCAAAAGTGATAGGTTGGAAAAAAGGATAAGATGAGTTTTTAATTACAAATTGTTGATCGAAGTTGATTCTAATCATTTCAAAATGATCAATAGATCAACTCAGCTTTTCAGTTGTTTGGGAATGAATTTTTTTTTAGTCGGACCCACTTGGGGGGCCTGACTAATTTCATCCGACTGAATAGAAGAGCGTAGGGAATGTACAGAGTGATTAATTGTGTCTCTGTGTAAGATTGTAAGCAAGATATCACTGGAGTCATGTTAATGATAGTATTGGAGATGGATGTGGTTCCAAATAAGATAAGGTGCTACTACTAAA
Organism: Cupressus sempervirens; assembly: GCA_028749045.1. Taxonomy (NCBI): domain Eukaryota; kingdom Viridiplantae; phylum Streptophyta; class Pinopsida; order Cupressales; family Cupressaceae; genus Cupressus; species Cupressus sempervirens. The sequence continues at coordinate 161,684,748 of CM053793.1, read as the reverse complement.
GCCTTAAATGGATGGTATGTGAAGATACTAGATCATTCTCTAAATCAACTTTTATTGAGTATTGGAAGTTGAGACCCACTATATGGGTAATGAGATTAAAGGAGATTGTGTCTTTAGCTCTAGATGCCATCCAAGCAAAGGACACTAGTAAATTAAGGGGATGTTCCCAATGTTACAAGATTATGAAGGTGTAGATGCAACAGCTTAATGAACATTATAGTTTTGAACCAAAATAGTAGGTTGTATTTATATAATGTTTGAAGGCACTAAACGGAAGGCAACATCTATAAAAGAAAAACTCAATTTGGAGGCAGACAGCATGCCAAGGAAGAAGCAAAAAGAGTGCTCCACGCCATTAAACAGAGTAGGCCCTGGACAAATAAAAGGGAGTCAAAACTGTAGAGGAAAGATGTCACATTTTCAATAAAGCTACAACAATGTAAAAAACAAGAAACACTCACACAGGCCGTTGGAAGAAACATCCATGTTTAGAAAGAACCCGGGCACCCTGCGTTAGAATGAAGAAACAGGGGTAGAACCAAGGTGTCTTCATACTTTGGTCATGCCATGATCTAGGAGCAATTGGTACGAAAGTTCAAAAGGAAACTCCAGTCACGTCTCCAAACAAAGCAGTCAAAGCAAATAGCAACCCACACTTTACAGAAAATGCCCACGCTTTTCTTGAAGCGATGCATAGTATCAATGGAAGAGTTTGCAAGGGCGCCAGTTGGAGGAAGGAATCTGACCAAAATTAAAACCAATGCATGTTTTAATATGCAAAAAGCCAAGCAGTAGACAAGAAGTGCCCATAGAAGAGAGCCGGCTAGAGGAAAAGTTGCAGTCAAGGGGCAATTTGCAGCAGGGTAGACATTGAATGGCAGGAGAATCCAACGTATGAAAGAACAGGGGCAGCATCTGAAATCCCATCCACAAATAGAGAACAGCTTCACAACCCATGCAAAGAGCAGACAATGAAAAGGGTTTCTAAAAACATTTATCCCACATTGTGTGTATGGGGAGTATTTTCATCTTTAAATACAATTGCACTCAGAATGTATTGTGAATTGAAGTATGAGCCTTTTAAAGGCAAGGCTTGTATGCGAGGGACCCCCCAATCCGACCCAAAGGAGGATGATGTCAGCCATATCTGAACAAAGCACAATTTTGAATGGGTGCACAATTAAAAATTGATGACGTCAGCACAATAAAAAAACCCATGAATCTGGCTAGTCGCTACCTCGCTAGCCGAAAAATCTTGGCAACTCCAGCTAGCGAAGTAGCGAGGTCACCGAAAAAACTTAAAAAACTGGTGAGTTTCAAAGTGTTACATGGGTTCAATAGCACTACTATCAGTGAATCAGATGTTGACAAGTGGCAGCAACAGAGTGATTGTGTATGATGTGGCGAGCAAATGTCAAGAGTGCACCAGATTGCGCCAAGCGACAGATCTGACGGTTCTTGTTAACTTGCCAAGCAAAAGATGCACGAGGTTTAATATAGTGAGGTGGTGATGATGACATGGCATAAGTGACTGGGCAATGACTATGCATTAAAGGAGTGAATCAGTGACACGTGTCACTCGGTCAAAGTTTAGGTTGACTCGGATGGAATGAGATGGAGAAATATGGGATGTTGGAAAAGTAATATTTTTATTATTTTTCCCAAAAGAAAGTGATGTGCACATTCTTTTAAATATGAAGGGGATTATAAGCTAAAGTTAAAACTTTAGCTTATTTTAAATTTTGAAATTTAAAATCAAAGAGGTGCAGACTTGGTTTTTCTGCGAGAAGGTGATTGTTTTTCAAATGAAGATTCTGGGCGATTCCTAAAGGTGAACATATTAGTATTATATATCGCCGAAATTGAGGGAATCCAAATTTTTTGATTCTAGGATCAGATTTTGCACAGAACACCACCTGTTCGAGCTATAGGAGGATTTGTTCCAGTTAACCAAATTGTAACTAAATTTAGAAATGGGAATTCAAATCTAATTTCTAACAAAGTAGTGACCTAAACATGGTTAAAAGGTAGTAAAGAATCAGTTTGGGTCAAGTTTGGGTTTGTTCACTCAGTAAAAATTGAGATTTCACTCTGGCTTTTCATGGGGCAAATTAGATATATGAATGACTCAAACAGTTTTCATCATTACTCAGAGAATATTTTCAAATCAGTAACAGGAAATGATGAAATGAGTCAGATCAAGGAAGAGAGAAGAAAGAGGTTTTTATTTTTAGTTGCAGAAGATTGGATTTCAAGTGGACACCTAGCAATTGCATATTAGATCTGGGAATTCATTTCTTGTTATATCTTTCTTTCTTTCTTCATTTGTAGGGGGTTCCAGTCTTTGGAGAAAAACCAGTCACTACTGAGATACTAGGTTTTGGATCCAGTTTTGATATGTTCCCATACTGTGATACCACATATTTTTCAATAGAATTCTCTTGTATGAACAACAAGAAATAAAAATACAGATAGTCTCATCTGTTAGGTAGCTTTGCATTTAAATTCCATGCATCTTATTGTAATTTCTTTCAAAGAAATGAATGATAAGGCAACAGCCATTCGATCTTCATTCTGATATCTTGTCTCCTATTCATGCTGTTTGTGATCTTTTGTGTTTTGTAAACAAAGAATATGAAACTCAGTTGTAACCTATTGGTTTTATATGTTGATTTATTTTGCTTATGACTCAAAGAGTTATGTAAATGCTTGATTCTTCATCATAGTATTGCAGATTTCATGAAGGGATAAGTCAAGTATGAGGTTCAGAAGGATGTAGATGTCTAATTCACAAAGTGGATAGATAGATCAGGAAGTACTGATGTATGGCATATGTCAGTGATTTTTCAGTGATGTGTGTTAGGTTTTTGTGTGAATTTCCCAATAGATAAGGCACTAATCATTTATAGGATCACCTGTTATATTGCTGTATATTTGAAATTTTTGTTGAGATCAACATCAATAATCAAACGCTTTTCCCCTTTCATGTTGAAGAGCTATAAAAGTTGAACCCTCACTTAGCTTGTAAGATTTCTAGATCTGCATTTAGCTACTGTAGATTGATATTATCTCATGAGTTAATAGGAGAAATAAGGGTTTTATCTGCTTCATATTAGATTCGGTGTATGCTTTGACAACTGGTACCATATAAGGAATCTATAGGTTCACCCACCTAGGTTTTGCAAAGCCTGAAGAAGAAGAAGGGTCATGCCTTACAGTTGGCCTGGTGTCTGAATGGATGTGTTGATAATGGGAGTTAGTTGCCCCTAGATATTTTTTGTTCTCATCAGGGTATTTGGAAACGGGTAACATTTTCAAACACCAACAATATGCAAGGAATCCATGTATATTCAGCAGAATTAGTTGTCAGTATGTTAGATATTGTATATAAGTTTTGACTCATAAGTGTTTTTGTCACTAATGCCAAAGGGGGAGATTGTTGGAATTATGATATATTTGTCATTAGTCACAACACTTATTCGATTCTGAATGCTTACCGAGCTCATCACCTAGTCTATAGTTCACACTGAGCATTCAACGGTTACCTTATAAATTCCACAGGTAAATAGTTGATACCGAGAATTCTTTTGGAAACCGAGCATATGGGCAGTTTAGCAGTGTTCTCCAAGTAGTTAGTGGTTACCAAGCAGAATAGTGTTCTCCAAGCAGTCAGTGCTCACCGAGTCATCAAAAGAACTTAGTGTTTATCGAGTGATCAAGGTAAAGAAAGAACTTAGTGTTTACCAAGTGATCAAGGTAAACAAAGAACTTAGTGTTTACCGAGTGATCAAGGTAAACAAAGAACTTAGTGGTTACCGAGTGACCAAGGTAAATGAAGGAACTAGTATTTACCAAGTAAAGAAGGTTATCAATGGATACAATTTTTACCGAGTGACAAAGTATTCATCGAGTTACTAATGGTTACCAAGTTCCAAGCTACTTATAATAATTAGTATGGACCGTGCCTCTACTCTTATCGAGTGCATGATGATGTAGTGTATTGTAGTGGATGCCGAGTGTCAGAAGGTCACCAAGTCAGTTTGTGGAACTCGAGTTTTCTACCATCTGGCCGACTCAATAATATTTGTTTACTTGTATTTAGCCAACCTTGCCAATGTAAATATTGGATTGGTATATATCATGTGAAATGATGAGATGTTAAGTAGTTGTCGATGATGTGAAGCAATAGTTTGAGAAGAAGGAAAGCGAATCACTAGCAGAATAGAGGAATACAACAAGGTCAACATTGATGCAGAAAAGATATATTTGTCACATTAGGTGATCAGAGCACACGGATCTTATCAGCAATCAATTGCAATAATATTCATTGCTTCATCCTAATAGGTGAATCAATTTTCTAAATCCTTTAACCAGGTAGACTTAACAGTCTTTTGTAAATCTCCTAACAGAGTGCATACTTCATTGTATGTTTGTAAATCCTTTAACAAGGTGGATCTAGCAATCCTATTTGCTCCTAACAAGGAAGATCATTAGAAGTGATCATTGTAAGCCTTAACCGGCCAACTTTATACTGCAATATTTAAATTTTGTGGGTATCATCCCCACCCCAGTTTTACTTTCTAATTGGAAGGTTTCTAGGTCACCAAATCTGTGTGCTCATGTGTTAGAGATATTTATCTTTTCATGCATACAGTAGATTAGATGGATGAATGGTAAAATATTATTATGTAGAAATTGAATTAAAGTTTTAGAGTTACTGATTCACCCCTCCCCTCTCAGTAACCTTGTTAGTCTTGATTATTTCCAACATTGCCAATGAGAATTTTTAAAAATTTCCATGAATTTGGAAATACAACTTACAGTATGCATCATGTTAGGCTGAGTTTCTATCAAATACATCAAGCTTCCAACCATACTCTTATTTAATGTTGGGGTCACACATTTTTTGCAATCTCCCTTGCTCAACTTTAGACCTATTGTTGTTGATGTTGGGGCTGTCTTTTTGTTCTACACTTTGAATCTCTCCAAGACCTGATTTGCATATTATTCTTGAGAGATGAAGATGACATCATGTGTTTGCTCTACTTCTATGCCTAGAAAATACTTCAGGAGACCTAGGTGTGTCATTTCAAATGCATTCTTCATGGCTTCTTTGAACTCACCAATTAAGAAATTATCATTTTTAGTGAAGATTAAGTCATATACATATAAGACAATAGTCAAAACTTTACCCTTCATTGCCTTGATGTAGAGAGTGGGCTCACATTTTCTTTTTCTAAAGCCATTTCTCATAAAGTATGCACTAATTCTAATTTATCATGACCCTGGATCTTTCTTGAGCCCATATAGAGCTCTCTTCAATCTATACACCTTGTGTTCTTCACCTATAACTTCATAACTAGGTGGTTGCTCCACTTATACCTCTTCTTTCAATACACCATTCAAGAAGGTAGAGTTCACATCCCTTTGATTTACTTTCCATTTGTGTTGGGATGCAATTGCTATGGAAACACACATGATTTCTATTCTTGAAATGGGGAAGTATGTCTCATCACATTCTCTACAATACTGTTGCTTGTACCCCTTGACCACTAAGAATGCCTTATGACTATCTATTTTTCCTTCAGCATTGTACTTGATCTTGTAAAACCATTTAACTTAAATTACTTTTTTCTTTGGAGGAAAATTAGTTAACTCCTATGTTTCATTTCTTTCAATAGCATCTATTTAGTCATCCATGGAATTACACCATTTCTTCTCTTTCACAACTTCCTCAAAATAGATTCGATCACTATGAGAAAATAATTCCAAGTTTGTATGCTCTCATCAAACTGTTCATCATACCTTTCTTCTTGATGTATCTCCCTTAGACTCTTTTTCTTTCTTGGCAATAGGAAAGCGAGAGTGGGATCTAAATTTTCAATATTTTTGCTACTATTATTTTGCATGCAGACTCGATGTTGTTGAGACCTACTAAGAGTTGATTCTCAACATGTTGGAGGCTTCTTGATTTTTTATCCTTTTTCTATAACTATCTATGTTTTTTGCTCCATCATCTTTCTTATCACCAAATTCTTCTTCTTTATCAATACTTGGCACTTTTTTTAAAGTGCTTGAAGATTCATTTATTGAGCCATCCCATGACCGATATTCAAGAAACTCCACATCTCTTGAAATGATAATCTTCTTGGGGATTGGAACATACAACCTATAGGTCTTTGATTCCAAACTATAACTAGTGAAGATGTACTTCACACCTTTGTCATCCAACTTTTTCCTTTGTTAATTTGGCACATGTGCATATGCTACACATCCAAACACTCTAAAGTGCTCAACTGTCCATCTATTTCTTGAGCATGCCTCAAGAGGAATCTCTTCTTAGATAGCCATTGTAGGACACTTGTTTACAAAATATATTGATGTTACTATAGTCTCTCCCCAATATTCAATTGGGAGTTCCTTTTCTTTCATCACGTTTCTTTCCATTTCAACAATGATCCTATTCTTTCTCTTAGCCACTCCATTTTTCTATAGAGTATAACTAGTTGTAAGCTCCTTCTTGATGCTATTCTTCCTACAAAAAATTACAAACACATTGGAGGTATACTCCCCTCTATTCAACCCAATGACTTTTACATAGTGTCAACATTCATTTTTGGACAAGGCTTTGAATTCAACAAATTTATCAAATCCTTAAGATTTTATTTTCAAAAAATACACCTATGTCCTATGAATGTAATCATCTATGAATGTCATAAAATAAGTACTCCCCCAATAAAAGTAGTTTACACAGGTCCTACTAAATCAAAATGCACCAATTCTAATGGTGCCCTTGCCCTTCTAGAATTACCATAATTAAAGGGAAGCCTATGTTTCTTACCCAAAATACAAGCCTCACACTTGTCACATGAATTTAAATTGCTTGGAAAAGCTTCTACCATCATTTTCTAGAGAATAAATTTAAACCAACAAAGCCAAGATTTCCATACCTAAGATGCGATAGCTTGGAAGGGTCTTCGATCATGCTCCCTAGAGATGATTGCTGATGTACTATTGTATATTCTTGCTTGGGAGGTGCAATAATAACTTGAGAAGAGAAACATGTCTCTATCTTCAATAAAAGCATCTAGTTGTTTTTCATTTGGACTGCTGCAAATATCTTCTAAACCCCATCCTTTTCATGAATGACACACTTGTCATTTTCCTTTGGGATTTTGTAACCATTTTGAATGAGCTATCCAACACTCACCTAATTGTGCTTCATACTAGGGAAAAAATATACATTTTGTATCTCCTTCTTCTAACCTTGCTTGGTGTGAACATGATAGATCATTTTCCTAGAATAGGAATGGTTCCATTATTTCCCATTTTAATTTTAGAATTGAAATTTCTATCAATGAAAGAAATAACTTTACATTACAACTCATGTGGTTTCTACAAATATTGTCCAAGTACCATACCTCAAGGACTTCTTCTTTACCAACACTACACATGATGAAGGCTATGGGATTATTTGTATTTCCCATATTCACATCAACCACATTTTAATTTACTTTGACTAATCACCCTAGCTTTTCTAGCATTCACTGACATAATTCTGAAACTTATGATAGTATTATCATTCTACATTTCTTTTATTGGCATCTTTATTCTTCTTACCTTCTCTAGAGCTATTTTGAGAGGTCCTTACTCCCTCTTGATTGCTTCCTCATCTTGAGCTTTTTGCACCAGCACTCCTTTGAACCTTCCTTCCATGACCTCCACTTCTTGAGTATCTATCAAATCCATTTTTCCCTCTTCCCTTGCCTCTTGAATTTTTTTGATCCTTGAAAGCTTAATCTTGGGAAGATGTAGTTGACCTTTTAATCTTGTGCTCATGGGTTTCAAGAGTTCCCATCAACTCATCTATGGTCAAAGTGGTGAGATCCTTTGCTTCCTCAATGATCATCATAGGATTGTCATATTTCTAAGGTAAGCTCATCAATATCTTCTCCACTATTATTTTCTCTTAATATTCTTCTTTATTTGATTTGAGCTGGTTTAAAATAGTAGAGATTCTTGAGATAAATTCTACAATAGGTTCATTGTCCTTCATTTGAAGGTTCTCAGACTTCCTTCTTATCATTTTTAGCTTCATTTGATCTATTAGTCTCCTTGAAATTTGTTTGAAGTAATGGGAAAAATAGTTTCTATCATTGCTACCTTAATTAGACTTAATACTTTTACATCCTTTCTTCTTGACTCTTTTAGCTAAGTCTTCTATGGGTTTATGAGGGCACTATACTATGTTGAGTGGCTTAAATAATTGAATCCATTCATCACAAACTCCCACAATTTATTAGCAACCATAATGGTTCTAATTTTCTTTGCCCATGTATAATAATTATGTCCAATAAAGGATAGTGGTTGCTTCCATATCTTTCTTGCATCTCCTACCATATCAAATACCCATAAAACAAATGCACTAGCTTATGGTGGATGTGGGGTCTCAAAGCTCTGACCCCATGTGAAAAATCACTTCAAAACTCAAAAATTTTCTTGACAATAGATAATGCTAAACTATTTGGCACCTGAAGTAGTCAAATGATAGACAATGTGTGTCAACTGAGGTTGGAATGCTAAGGAGCTAAGTGAAGATTTCCTTGGCAGTAGTGAATTTCAAGTGAGCTTGGAAAAAATGGGACTTGGGTGAACTTAGTCACCAAAGGTAGGTGAAGCTTGGTAGATTCAACACATGGCCAACACTGTGACTAAGTGAACTTGGTCAATGAAAGGAAAAAGTGAGCTCGGTAATTCTCTATTATGATTTGGCTAGAATGTTCACTAAGTAAGCACAATGAGATTTTGGTTAACACATGAAATCAAGTGAGTCAATAATCAACCTGCTATCTAATTTACTCCACCATTTAAAACATAGAGATGATAATAGCGAATATGCAACTCTGAACTTATCAAATACTAAGAACCATGCATAATGAATATAGAGGAGATAAGAAAAGGCCAAAACAACTATATAAACTAATATACTTTCTTTCTTTATTTCTTTTCATAAATTGATTCAATTGAATACAAATCTAGGAGCATAGGGCTTCAACCAGGAACTAAATACTTTAACCTACAACTTCTACTTAGAATATAAACTTACAATACTATAAGACTACATATAATAACACTGAGAGAAAGCATTGCTTCACAAGACAAAAAAAATGAACTTACAAAATGAGAGGGAGATTCAACACTTGCTACTGCATACTATGAAATTGAACCTCCCTTCTTGCCTCTAAACTCTGCACTGGTATTCCTTTCTCCTTTTTTTTTCTCTACTAATATTCTCCTTATCTATCTTCAAATGAAAGAGGCTTCATTCTTTTTATCTTGTCTCAAAATATTTTCCCCCTCATTGGATTTTCAAATTCACCTACCAAATAAACTCTCCTAACAAAGTAGGTGGGTGTGTGGTTCGAAGAACAACCAACTATTTTCAAATTTCTAACACTACTTTCACTAGATGAAGAGTTTAGTCTATGTGGAAGATAACCTAAGCTCCATATTAAAGCCATATAGTAGCTAAAAGTATAGGAGCATGAGTATGAGAAGGTGAAGTGAAATTTTTATTTTTAAATTTACAAATCATGGCCAAAATGCTTGTGATGATCTTTAACAATTGATCACAGTAACTAAGTTGATGTTAATGAGGATGCTATGGAAAATGGTTGGGTAAAAGAGATTTTCTTTCTATTTTTCCAGAATGGTATTTGTCTTTTTACATAAGAAAGAAACAATAGGATATAGTATTTAAAAGATATTTCCAAGAGATTATTGTTCAATAGATTTCATGAAGGATTTTGACAAATAGTTTCTCTTTTTGATATTTCTATCATAGTTTAATTGTATAGTTTTTTGATTCAAACTCATTGAACCATATTTCATGAATTATGGGTCAGATGAACCCATCTTTCATGAGAATGAAAAGAGAAAATATCACTCTTTACATCTAAGTGATGGTCATGGAAGTGAAACACTCAAACCTCCTAGAAGTCACCCATCCCACTACTATTCTAACTCAAGTGTGCTCAAATTGACTTTTCTTGCAACATCAGATGAACCCATCTCCTACTTATTGAATAGTTTCTCTTTCTATAATATTTAGTTATCACATTGGAATGAAATGATGAGATACTTAGTGAATAATTTCTCTTTTTATAATATTTAGTTATCACATTGGAAAGAAATGGTGAGACAAATGAATGGGGCTCCAGACAAGTGCAAGGAATCTGATTGTGAGAAAGTACAAAGCAAATTATTTACAGAGTACATGAATCTTTAATTAGATTCATTGAAACTAATTATGTGTTCATAGAAAGTGACAGTTGATTTCATTTTTTATGTATGGAAGAATTCCATGAGTTGGTCCTTGATTAATTTGATTTCAATGATCCCTAAAAAACCAATGTTTTTTAAAGCTACTAATTTTTGAGGATAGGTAAAGGTCCACAATTTATTATTGATAGATATGAATAGGACCTCTAATTCATCATACCCATCTATTGAAATACTTTTGGAAAGACATTTTTACTATAGATGAGATATTTGTTGAATATTTAAGGCCAATAGTCACATAGGTGATTTCCCTCCACTTGCATTATGTCTCTTTAGCTGATCATTTGTGATCTATAAATGTTGATGGCATCTATTTTAAACTCATTCTATTTCATCAATATAATTCCTCTACTCTCAGTTTGGACATAGCCATGATTTTTGGTGAACCATGATAAACATATGCATTTATGCATCTTGTTGTTCTGTATTTTTCTTTTGCATTCTTAATTAAATTACAATTGGTATTAGAGCCTGTGATCGATTTCGATGATCAAATTTCAAAGTCATGGAGAAATCAAGAGTGCAAAAATTCTTGTGGAAGAGTTTTAGTTTGTGGGAGGTACAGATATCATCATTATTGGTCAAGCATAATCTTACAATTGTAATTGAAGGTAAAGAAAAGAAGAAAACCTTCATGACAAATGAGACTTGGAATAAGACCAATGAAAAGGTAATTACAGAGATTTCCTTTAACTATTTGAGAATGTGTCATTCAATGTAAACAATGAAAAGTCAACAAAGGAGGAAGGGGACAAACTTCAAGGTATGTAAGAAATGATGTCTGTTGCAAACAAAATATTTATCATGAAGAAGCTTTACAAGTTGAAGATGAAGGATATAACATTGATTTCAAATCGCATAAATGAGTTATCTACTCTTTTATGCTAGACACACTCCATTGTATGCTTCAATATGATGCAAATAAGGTAGTTATCTTATTATGTTTCTTATTGGACAACTAGGATGGTATGGTAACAATCATCAACACTTCTACTACTAGTAAATACAAGTTAGTCTATGATAAGGTGACTTCTACATTGCTTAGTGAGGACATGAGGAGAACTTTTAAAGACTCTTCATTCGATGATGTGCTAATGATGGTTAGTATGGAAAATAGAGGAAGAACTCAACATAGAGGCATGAATAACAACAACCAAAGGTCACAATAAGCTAGAAGATCACATCTCGGGGTAGATAAAGTGGTTGTTGGTTTTTTGAAAAGGTTGATCATGTTAAAAAGAACTTTAGAAAATTGAAAAGGGGTAAAAAAAAGGTTTTGGATAGCAGAGAAAACATCATTCATGATCACAGTGATGGTATTTTTGTTCTTGTGACAAGTGACACAACTTCAAATTCATGTGTAATTGACTCTGGGGCTTCATTTCATGCATCTTCTTGCAGTGAAGCCTTCACAAACTATAGGGAAGGTAAATTTTGGAATGTTTATTTGGGTGATAACAAAGTTTGTTAAATTATAAGAAAGGGTGATATTTTGTTATCAATAGAAGGAAGTTCTCAATTATTACTTTAGGATGTTAGGCATGTTCCCAAATTGAAAAGAAATTTAATTTCCATTAGGTTAGTTAAATGCTCAAGGTTTTCTTACACTCCTCATGGACACATGAAAAATTACCAATGGTTCCATGATTATCACCAAAGGGGATAATACTGTAGAAACTAATGATAGGATGGGAGCTATGAGAACTATTGTGGATAGTGATGCCACACTTTGGCATCAAAGATTAGGCCACATGAACAAAAAGGGGCTAGAGGTTATGCTTAATTGAGATAAACTTTTAGGTCTCCAATAAAAAAATTTAGAATTCTGTGAGTATTGTCTTCATGGGAAACAAAAATGTATCAAGTTTTTGAAAAATGGTCATGAAAAGAAGACAACACCTTTGGAGTTAGTGCACTCAAATGTCTTTGGTCTGATAGAGGTAACCTCCCATGGAGGCACAAAATTCTTTGTTTCCTTTCTTGATGATTATACTAGAAAAGTTTGGGTCTATATGATGTCTAGAAAGTCTAAAGTTTTCTCAAAATTAAAATTTTTTAAAGCTCTTGTTGAAAATCAAAGTAGGCACACAATCAAATGTTTAATAATCAAATAACATAGAGGAATTCTATTAATTGGAGTTTGATAAATTTTGTGTAGATCAAGGTATTTGACAAGTGAAATTTGTTCCATTAACCCCTCAAGAAAATGGGGCAGCAAAAAGACTAAATCAAACTATACTTGAGAAAGTTTGATGCATGCAATCCAATGCCAATTTAGGAAAATAATTCTAGGTAGAGGCTTTCAATATAGTAGTGTACTTAATTAATCAAAGTCCTTCATCTCATTTGGACTTTGGAATTTTGGAAGAGGAATGGCTGGGTAGAAGGATTTCCTACTCACATCTTCGAGTGTTTGGGTGCCAAGAATTTGTTCATGTTCCTAAAGAAAAAATGCTAAAGCTGGATTCAAAATCATAGTAGTGTATCTTCATGGGCTATGGTGAAGATCAATTTGGATTTTTGTTATGGGATCCTATTGTAAAAAGGATTGTATGGAGTAAAGATGTGGTCTTTAATGAGATGAAGTTTTTGGCTCTTCAATTAGCATCACAGGAAAGAGTTGTTGAAGATTTTTTTCCAATGTCTTTGTTTAATGAGAATAATTCATCATTAAATCCACAATGGCAGCCTATGGTATTTACTCCTACCTCTATTTTAGCTCCAAATGCTACTCTATCTTCATCCCCTATTCCAAGCTTGGACCTTTATAATGTTAATCAATAGACTAAAGAATTGTCTAGAGGAAGCCCACTACCATTGAGTAACGCTCCTCTTTATCACAAAGAACAATTTATAGATCACAATAATGGGTTCAATATCATTACACAAGATGTAGAACATGGCATAATGAATCCACACATGTCTGAAATCATTTGGGGATCTTGTGAAGATGCTTGCAATAAGGGAGAGCATTGACATTCTACATGAGAGAAAAGTCACAGTAGTAAGAACATACTTGGAGATGTCACTACCCCCTATGCTTCTGCCCATGGTGATAGAAAGCCATTGCTAAATAACTAGTCTCCTCCACACCTCTCTCACCAATGTGGAGCATCCACTTGAGCATCAAACTTCTTTGACGATGATGTTGGAGTTTATCAAATTCCATTCATACCTAATGTAAATAAAAGTTAGAATGTAGAGCATGGTATCCTCAATCCATGCGGGTCTGATGTCTTCTAGGGGTCACATGAAGAAGTTGCATTCAAATTCTATAGTAATGCTATGCCTTCCCAACACCATTATGTGGTCAAAGGAACATCTGCATATAGTGGACATTGCTTCACTAATAATATACAAGGTATAGTCTCTCTCGATAGCCAAATGTATCATGAAGGTGGAAACATTACTTCTCCTACTAATAGTCAAGTGGAAAATCCCAATTTTGGAGCTAAAGAATTAAACCCTACTCAATCTTACCTTGGTGCTAGGAAAAATTTGGGTGATTTTATGGATACATCTAGTCATCAAATCCAATAGAAGACATACACATCTTCAGAAAGTAGTGGTTATGAATTGCTAAGAAGTAATTCTTAGAATAAGAAACACATTTAGTAATCAAGGTAATCTACAAGGCAGAGAAGAATGCCTACAAAATATTCAGACTATGAATTTCTTTACTCCAAGGAGGTGGAGCCTAAGATTTTAATCTTTGATTAGATTGAACTGGCTGATGCTTGTAGAAGTACTGATAAAAATCAGTGGATGATTGTGATGGAAGAAGAGATGAATTCTCTTAAAACAAATAAAACTTGGGATTTAGTTTTGTTTCCACCCAACCATAAAGCTCTAAAAAATCATTAGGCATATAAGGTTAAAGAGGAAGATGGTGGTAGAAAGAGAGATCATGCTCAGTTGGTTGTCAAAGGGTATGCTAAGAAAAAGGGTCTAGACTTTTTAGAGATTTTTCTCAGTAGTTGTGCAAATGACTACAATTTGGGTAGTTTTGGGATTGGTAGCCATTTGGATCTTGAGCTTGAATAACATGATGTTAAGATATCTTTTCTACATGGTAACATGGAATAGTCTAAAGGCTTTGTTTGAAAGGGGAAAGAACATCTCTATTATTGCTTGAAGTGAAGTTTGTATGGGCTTAAGCGAGCTCCAAGATAGTGGTACATTAAGTTTGATCAATTCATGTTTGAACACAATTTGACCTGGTGCAAATCAGATCGATGCATCTACTATAAAAGAATTCCTAGTGGCAATTTTGTCATTCTTCTACTATAATTTGATGATATGTTAGTTGTTGGTACTTCTCCTCAAATAGTTAGCAAGCTAAAGAAAGAGTTAGCTTCTCATTTTTGTATGAAAAATTTAGGGGTGGCTAAAAAGATTCTTGGGATGACTATCACTAGAGATAGATAGAAAAAATTTCTTACTTTGTCACAAAAATCAAATATTGAGAAAGTTGTAGAGTGGTTTGGTATGGATGAAGCTAAACATGTTCCTATTCATCTTTCTCCTCACTTCCCCCTAATTTTTGATTTGTGTCCCAAAACACAAGAAGAGAAAGATTTTATGCATGATGTTCCTTATAAATTAGTAGTTGGTAGCATAATGTATGTTTTTGTTTCTACATGTCCTGACATTTCTTATGTGGTGGGAGTAGCTAGTAGATTCATGAGAAATATTGGGAAGCCTCATTAGGAAACATTAAAGTGGATATTATGGTATCTCAAGGGCACTTCTAATTATGCATTGTGCTTTTGTAGAAATCATGCTTAGCTATACGGATTCAGTGAGTTAGATCTTGTTGGAGATTGTGAAAAATATATGTCTACTATTGGTTATGCTTTCATATTTTCTAGGGCTACTATTAGTTGGGCGTCAAGGTTGCAATATTCTGTTGAACTTTCTTCTACTAAAGTTGAATACTTGTTTCTTTCTAAAGGACCTAGAGAGATGATTTGGTTGCAACGCTTGTTCATTAATCTACATTGGCAACAAGATGATTGTGTTTTATTTTTGATAATTAGAGTACAATTTTTATGGCTCACAATTATTCCTCTCAATGATACTCAAAACATATTGACAAGCATGCTAACTATGTTCACTATGTGGTAGAAGAAGAGAAACTATAGGTTGCCAAAATTGATACAAAGATCAATTTGATGGACATGTTGATGAAGTTTGTTGCAAATAAAATGTAAGGAAAATGTATCCACATAAACTGTTGACACTAGATATGATTACCTAGAACACCTTCAATGAGAAGGTAAAACTAGGGTGGCGATGATAGCCACAATTCTTTACTACTGTAGCAATAAAGATCACCTGTTAAGGTTACATAATTTGACCATTCTCATGATTTTCCTTGTGAAAGGTCTACCCTATCAAAGGATTATAAATGATTATTAGATCTTACCATGTTAGAGGATTTTAACACCTTGTTAAAAGTGTGCCTTTGTAAAGGACTTTAGAACACTCACTTTGAATGTCACCCTGTTAAAGGATTTCACTATGACTGTTAAATCAACCTTAATAAAAGGATTTCATCTTTCTAATATAGTTGTTAGAGAGTATAGTAGAATTTTTGATTTGATTCACTTACAATTTGGTATTACTGATTTCAAATCTCAATTCAGTCCTTCTTGATCCTTTTTGATCTGATATGAAACTACTGTATGGTTGATCCTCTATTCTGATAATTGATTCTGCAATGTTGTCTTTCTTCTAAGTCATCTTGAATGTATACTGATTAATTCACCCCTTTCACTTCCTTAAAATCTTCAATAGTATTGCCTCCTCACATGCATTCTCTAATGCTCTCTCTCTCACTAAATTATGAGGCTTCGTCTCCCTTTAAAAAGACTATGGTGGCTTAGGGTTAGGTATGAATCTATGATTGAGATTCATTCATTTTTCTCACTCAATTCCTTCCATTTTCCTGATTGTTTGCATGTTGATCACATAGAGAATTCAAATAGATTCAATCTTATGTTCAAAGCTTCAAGATCTATCCATATGTTAGCTCAAAAATGGTTTACATGATAGTTTGTGCCATCACAAACAACTAGGTAAATTCTATGTTACTTGACACTTGTTTGAACTAATACTTGACACATACTATAATTTTTTCTAGCTTGGAACTTGAACTTTCTCGGCATCTACTATTCATTCAGCAATTGAACTGCTCATCACTTACTATTAACTCAACACTTGATTAATCGACACAGTGACTTGGCACTAATTGCAACTTGGCATCTATACTCATTATACTCAACATATATTACTAGGTCAGCATGAAGTTAGTAAAAAGGTTAAGTTTGTTGACACTCAATTGTCAAAACCAATCTAAGATCAAAAATCTCCTCCTTTGACATGAGTGGCAAAAACACTTAACTATACATGATGAAACTAGTCTCCTCGAGTATAATATACATCCAGTTCCGCATATATACAAAACTTCAAAATTGTTCAAAAATTTTGTAATGTACCAGATACCTCAAAATTTTGTGACTCCCCTTGAGTTAATGTGTCTATTATGTATCTAAAATCTTTCTAAGTAGATTTGCCTCTTGATGTTACTCTTGTCTTTAATCATTCTGATACTCTTTATTTGATGTGTTCTAATATGTCTTGTTTATGCTTTTTTTGTTGTTTACTCCCCCTTTGCTTGTTCTTCTCTCTATTTTATTTATATCACCCCTTTTTACATGTCTCCCCCTTGCATTTTATCTTGACTTCCCCATTTAAATATTTCTCCCCCTTTTTGACATTGATATCAAAGGGTCTATACACTAAGTGTGTATTTATCTGGAAAGTTCTTATTCTCTTCCATTACAATCTTGAGAGCAGCATACTAGTTGTCTATTGCAACATCTAATGATTTGATTTGGATGGCTATCTCTACTACAAGGTGAACTAAGCCATCTAATGTTGAAAGATTAGAATTTTTCTTGAGTACTATTTCAACATAGGCTAGTTCTTTTTGTAGTATTTCCATGTGAGGGGTCAAGGAAGCTTAAATCTAGACTATCTTAGTTGTTGTATTAGCCTCTTCTACTATTAATATCGCTAGTTCCTTTTGTGTGTGAAGAATTGAATGAAAGCGCTTCTCACTTTGAGCTGGGTTTTGTGGTAATTACATACCAGATATTTTCAAATTTCTTTCTAGACTTGGAATCCTCTAGCTTGTTTCTTGTGTGTGAAGAGTGTGGGGAGTGTGGGGAGTGTGGGGTCACACAATTTGGTGTATAGTGAGAATATATTCTCAAGTACCTTCTTCACTTTTTCTATCTTTGTCACTAGTTCCACATATGATAGTGCTATTCCACTTGATATCTTTTCATTTACCTTTCCTTGAAATTTCTTTTCAAACCATTCCATAAGTTTTGCATTGGTTTCTTAGCCTTCATTTGTCACCTGTTCAACAATTTTTGAAAACTGCTACAATATAGGCTTGGTATCATATGGTGTTTGCAAGTTGAATGCATCTAAAAAGATTCCTTTTATCTCATGTAGTGCTTTCCTCTACTTATACTCCTTTTTGAGTATGTCTTGGATCTTTTTCCTTTAAAATGCCTCCTATATGATATTGATCTGTTTTAGGTTCATGGTTTCATAGTTATATTTTGGTATAACAATTTTCTCATCTAGTGTTGGGTCTCCATAGTGAAGTACCCTTGCAAACTTTATTGAGCTTGAGCCTGGTGTAGAAATTTGAAGTGGCATTAGATCAATGCTCAGCTTTTGAAGGACTTTGGTAGGACTGCCTATTGTTGGTAAATTAACCAATGTTTGAATGGCTTCCTGCTCCTTTTCCTTTGGAATGTCCCTCTCTTCTTTTGCTCATCCTTGATCAATTACAATTATTTGTGATGCATCTTGTGTTTGTGTAGTCGGTACACATACCTCTGTCTATCCTACTTGATCCTTTGTGGGCTCCTCTACAATTTTAGTCTATTGTTCATTCATAACAACTTTGATTGTGGTATCAACATTCGTCGGTGCATCTACTGATGTTTTATCTTGAGGTTGACCACTAGTAGAAGTAGGCATGGAAAAAGATGGTTCTTGTGTTTTCACCTTATCCTTGGTTATGTCAGCTACTACTTTTTGTAATTCATCCACGCTGACCAAAATTGGATTATCACACAATTTAGCCTATAATATGGATTGGTCAAGGCTCTTCTTCAAATCCTTTATATTTAGTGGATTGATGTTATGAGCTGAGCTATTAGGAACATCTTTTACTTTGATTGTGACTAGAGGTGTGTTAGTGCCATGTGGAGGGCTTAATGGTGGCAATTGTGTATCTTGCACACTTTGATCTATTTGTTTCTCCTTAGCTATTGCCATTTCATCTCCCATTTGTTGTTTCTCCTCCACTGTGTTACCTTCCTTTTCTTTCTCAACTTCTCCTTCCTTGATATTATCTTCATCTTCTCCATTGTTCCTTCCTTGAAAGGGATCCTCTTCTCCTTCCTTGATAGTAGTCAAGCTATATATCAATTTCCACATTTGAGTGGACTTCTTTACAACATCTTCAATCTTATTTTGGAGAATGCTGAAGGCTCTATACTTGGGTACAAATTTGATACCATGTTTCTTACTTGCCTTCTTTATTTTCCCATTTGACAATTCTGGCATCACTTGTGCTAATGTAGGCTCTCTTATTTCCTTTTCCATATTTAGGCAATAATACCATTTTTTCTCAACAATTGAATATAAATCTTTGGGCGTAGTATTATCAAATTCAAGTGGGGTATTCTTGAGTTTATTCATCATGACACTGATTCTTTAATCTTATTTTTATCTTCTTTACTCAATTTATTAAATTCAATACTTTTCAAATAAGTTAAATTTGCATTATCCCTAACATTATCACCAATATTTTCAAATCAAACTTGGGAGCATGAATTACCACTCTAAACTGGCTTGTGTCCTTTGACTCGGTCCTTTCATCATCAGATTTAGGTTAAGCAACATATTTTCTCCTTAATTTCTTCTACACAAGACCTTGTCACTCAATAGCTTTCTTCTTCTATTTTATTTTCTCCTTAGCCTTTTGAGTGGTGGCCCTTGTGGTTGCTCTTGTTGCTCAAGTAGTAGGCTTTGTAAGGCTTGGCTTTGTAATTTTCTTACCCTTTGACTGTGCTAGAGGCTATGCTTTAGCCTTTCTCTTCTTTGATTCTTGTTCTACTAGTGCTTCCTCAACTTTTTCCTCCTCAACACCTTCTTATTCTTCATCTTCATCCATACCTTGGGTTAGGGCAAGAGGTTCTTGGCCTTGCTCTTGTTCTTCATCTTCTTCTTCTTCATCATCATCTTCATTAACTCCTTCACTAAATTTTTCTTTCTGCTTCCTCACCATTTTATCCTTCTTCTTCAGAGTTGAGGCATTTTTCAACTCCATTTCAACCTTAGATTTGACAACATCATAATTGATAAGTAGGAGATGATTTCCACAGCTAGTCAAATTGTGATGTGAATATCAGGATTTAACTGTGTGATTTTGAGTCAAACTCGATGACCCATGTTTCATGAGTAGTGATTCAACATGAATCCATCTCTCATGAGAATAAATGGAACACTTAGCACTCATTGGATCTAGGTGATGCTCACAGGGGTGAAGCACCGGGACTTCCCGGGAGGTCACCCATCCCAGTACTACTCCAGCCTGAGCGCGCTTAACTACGGAGTTTCCTCCACAGTTAAACCCAAAGCTTGCAACCCCATTTGCAAAACCTTCACCAAGTGTTGTGCCTTATGAACCATTCATTAGAAAGCCCCTTAAGCTCATCAATTGATAAGTAGGAGATGATTTCCACAGCTAGTCAAATTGTGATGTGAATATCAGGATTTAACTGTGTGATTTTGAGTCAAACTCGATGACCCATGTTTCATGAGTAGTGATTCAACATGAATCCATCTCTCATGAGAATAAATGGAACACTTAGCACATCATAATTACCAAAGATTTTTCTTGACTTATCAATTTCCTCTACAAGTAGTGTAGTTATGGTAGCTAATGCTTCGTCTATGTTGATTTCATAGCCCAAAGGCCTTAGCCATCTCATTTTGGGTATTGTAGCTTGGATAAAGGTGAAATCAATGTCTACCAAGAAATAAATATCATTGTAGCACTTCACCAAGGAAATAGGAATTCTCTACCTCTATTTTATCAACTTCTTGAAATCCTCAAAGAAACTAGTCGTCATTGACACAAAATTATCTCCCATTTGTTCAATGTACTCATTTATTTGCATAGCCACAGACCTATTGGTCTTCTATCCTATGTTATCAAAAGAGGGAAACTCATTTTGAACATAATAGAATATGCATATCAATATGGAACCAAACATGCATTGAGCACTTTTAGATCTCCTTATTGCTCCTAAGTTCTCCATTATTTTCTACAACTATAGCTCTACCAAATCATAAGTATGATCTTTCTTGACTATCTTGTATCCTACATCAATTGCAATACATGGAACACTATTTAGTTGACTTGATTGATAAATTTTTTTTGATATGACCCTCACTACAAATTCAAGGAGTGGATCCCTAATAGTATCAATGGTCATTCCCCTCCTGTTCCACTTTGCCCCAATATTTTTCTCAATTACTTCTTTTGAGTCACTCCTTACGATCTTGGGCCAATCTAGGGTTGGATATCATGTAACCCTTTGCACAATCCTCTTTGATAGTTTGATAGGTCCTCCTTCCAGCCATAGGCATCCATCATAGATTCTACTCAAGATAGTTCTTATCCACTTCATTTTAAAGATATTGGGGAAATCGAGGGCACGAGTTAGTCTCTTTCTTTCTATGATTTTGAATTCTTCTTTCAACATTCCATTTTCACATAATTAATCATAAGCCTGATGAATATCCATGTCTCTAATTCCTCCAACCTTATGATTATAACACTTCCTTTCAACCTGAACCATTATGACCCTGGGTGGAATGACTAATAATGCACCTGCTAGGTCATTTTTGTATGCAACCTTAGGAATAGCCCTAAAGTCTGGTTGTTTTACCTCATTACTAACCAAATAAACTTTAAATAGTTCCTTATCCTTTGGATTCTTAGAGCTAGAGGCCATTTTTGCAAACTAGGGTTTCAAAAAATATAAAATTTCATAACTATGTAACTCAACACATGAAGAGTACCTTTAAATCAATGGAATGATGCTTGATCAATATTAGAATTCATGTAGATGCTTCTATCTCTACTTGTCAATCACTTCTTCACTCTACTTGCTCTTGCTCTGTGTTCATAATAACAAAAAATGAGCAAAACTATGCCTTATACCCTTTCAAAACATCGCATTCAATGCATGGTGCTTATATAGCTATAAGCTTAGCTTTTATGTAATTTCTATTTCACTTGGCATCCATTGGTTTTCTCATAACTCAACAGATACTGCTAACTCAGCTTCTACTAACTTTGGATGATAACTCGGCACACACTAGAATTTACTCAACAATTGAAGAGGATTTTTCACACTTGGCAGTAAGATGATCACTTAAAGTTTTAATCTTTTTCTCTTTTTTTGGCTTTCATGATGTAGAAGCATTTTGGGTTGCCTTTTTGTCTTCCACATTTTTTTCATTCTGCATATGGATGCCGAGTTACTGTAGCTCTAGTGGATGCTGAGTTATTGTAGCTCTAATGGATGTTGAGTTACTGTAGCTCTAGTGGATATTGAGTTACTATAGCTCTAATGGATGCCAAGTTACTATAGCTCTAATAGATGCCCAGTTATTGTAGCTCGAGTGGATGTCAAGTTACTATAGCTCTAATGGATGCCAAGTTGCTATAGTTCTAATGGATGTTGATTTACTGTAGATCTAGTGGATGCCGAGTTACTGTAGCTATAATGGATACCAAGTTACTAAAGCTCTAATGGATGTTGAGTTACTGTAGCTCTAATGGATGCTAAGTTACTGTAGCAATCTAGTGTTGACCAAGTGTTCCTTCATGTGCTAAGTTACCTAGTGTATGCCAAGTGACTCTTCATTTGTCGAGCTACCTAGTGTATGCCAAGTGACTCTTCATGTGTCGAGTTACCCAATGTATGACAAGTGTCAGCATTTGGATGTGATTTCTGTTGGTGTTTGAAAATGCTGGAGGGTTTTCAATTATCCTAATGAGAAACTAACATATATAGGGGCAGTTAACTCCCATTTTCAACATGTCATTTCTGACAATAGGCTAACTCTAAGGCATGACCCTTCTTCTACTTCAGGCTCTGCTAAACCTAGGTGGGTAGACCTCAGATTCAAATGACATCGTACCAGTGCAAAACATATCCCTAAATCTATTAAGCAGATACAAGCCCTTATTTCTCCTAGTAGCTCATGCAATGACACAAATCTGTAGTAGCTAAATGCAAATCTAGAATATTCACAAGCTGAGTGAGGGCATTCTATTTAGGTCCTTCAACATAAAATGGGAAGAATGTTTAATTGATAATGTTGATTTCAAGAAACCCTTAGATATGTAGCAGCAAAAACTAAGTGACCCTATAGCTGATTAGTGCCTAGTCCATTGGAAAATTTCATGGATCAAAAACATACATATGAATATCTAAGACATATGTGTATCTTCAGATATAGATCTATCTATTTAACTTGTAAATAGACATCTATGTTCAGTTTAAATCTCATTCTTACCTGATATCCTCCTCAATAAATCTGCAACCCTGTTGATTTCTATGAAGCATTTACACAATTCCTTGAATTATCAGCAAAAATGAAACAACATACAGTCTCAAAGGACTGGAACTACGCCCTAAGCTCTTTGTTTAGAGATCGTAAAACATTGAAACTCAATGAGAATGGAGACAAGATTCAACTAAAACTTAATAGTCTATTGCTCTTTGCATTATTTCCTTGAAATTATACAATCATATGCATGAAATGAAAGACACGAAACAACCTAATAGATCTAAACTATCTATATTTATCTTCATACTACTATTTATACAAGAAGAATTTGCTAAATAATGGAGGTGGAATCACAATTCTGGATCCAAAGAAGTGGTTTCACAGAATAACTACAAATTTCCTAACAACAATGGTTTCACGGTAACAAAAACTAGAACCCTCACAAAGAATGAAAGATAGAAAGATATAGAAGAGAAAGAATTCTTAGATCTAATCTTTACTTGACAAGTGTCCACTTGAAATTCAATCTTTTGGCAACTGAAAACTTCTTCCTTCCTTCTCCCATTTGATCTAATTTGATCTTATCATTAATTTGTAACAAACTTGCAAAATATCTCCTACTGAATGATGAAATCCTTTGAGTCACCAAAATATCTAAAATCTTCATGAAATGCTGAAGGAATCAAACTTTAACTAATTTTAAATTAATTCAATTTGACCCCAGCTACATTTTTACTGTCTTTTAACCATACCCATGTCATCATTATGCTAGGAATCAATTTTGAACTTCCATACCTAAATACAGTTGCTGAAAAGGAACTTGATAGAAAACCTCATACTACTAGTACAAACAAACTCTTGTACAAAAATTGACTGCAAAATCAAAAAAATTGGATTCCCACGATTTTGGCGGTATATGATAAGGCATATCTAGCCTCTTGGAAATGCCCAAAATCTTCATTTGCAAAATAGTCCCCTCTGGTTGAAAACTCAGACTTGCAACATTTGATTTTAAATTTTGGAAAATTTAAAATATTCTAAGGTTAGAACTTTAGAGTTAACCCCCTTTTGATTTAAATGGAATTCTGAACGCCACATTTTGAAAACAATTTTCAAATGAAATTTTAAAATTATTTTATTTTTATCCAACCCTTCAATTTTGAGGTCAAACTTGGTTTGACCAATGCCATGTGTCACTTGTTGATTTTCCCACTCATTGCATCTACCACATCATTGAACATGGGACCCATTTCCACATGTCATCTTCTCGCTAACTCGCTATGCTAAATCTTGTGCATCTTTTGCTTGGCGAGTTAGTGAAGATCGTTGGATGTGCCACGTGGCACGATCTCATTGCAACTGATCTGAACTCGCCATATCACCTCCTATTCTCTACCACTTGGTGCGATCTAATTCATTGTTGCTCCTACACACAGGACCCACATTGCTCATGCCGCTCATTATCTCGTCCCCGGTTTATTTGAATTTTTCGGCTAGTCACTATGTCGCTAGCCAAAATTTCTTGGATTTTTTGGCTAGTGCCATAACGACTAGCCGTATTTTTAACTTTCTGGCACCTTTGAAATGGGATGACATCATCTACCTTATTTAAGAGTTTTTTCAAAATTTGTTGTGTCATCGGTTAACTGAGCACGAGCCGACCCCACCATGCACCAAGCGGCTCTCAAAAATTCTGTGCCTTTCAAGACACTTACAATTTGTGTGAGATTGTATTTAAAATCTTAGAAATTACCCCACACAGCCAATGTGGGATAATGGTTTTAACCATCTTCCTCATTTATTCTGCTCACATGGTCGGATTCCTTCATACGCTATTCTTTCTGTTAAGACTTGGCGGCCTTTGTTTTGTTTCCTTCGTGCTAAGAAATTCTTTTATGTTACTACGAGTCTTCCTTTAGTGCAGGGTTTGATTTTTATCTTTTTTTCCCATTTTCACCTACGTGGGCTCCTAGCAGCTTCAGCGTGGGTGCTTTTTTTTTTTTTTTCTTTGCGTGGGTTTTTCTAATGACTGGGACATTTTTTATTGACTTGCTCTGCATATTTTCTCTCATTTGAAAATGTGTTCACTTCCTCAACATTGCATGAGGCTTCCCAATTCTCCTACAAATTCCTTTCAACTTGGTGTGAAGCTCTGTTTTTATGCGTGATCTCATCCTTATTCTACACAAGGCTTTGGTCTTTTTAATGCGCAAGTTTTCTCTAACGCCTCCCCTACTGGCATGAACATCCTTTGTAAAGTGCTGCAGGTTCTCCTTTTTGAAATGGCTTGAATTCCACAAATTTGTGGGCTCTTTCCTTGCAATGAACGATGACTTTCTTTGACTTTTCATATGTTTTCCTCTCTTGCCGTGAGTTTTTTCTCTACAATTTTAACTGGCTATATGACAGAGAATGTTCAAATGCCCTAAGCTGCAAGGCCATAACGGTTATTGTGTGAGGTATCCAAGGGAGCATAGGAATCTCATTTAAATAGAGAAAATTTTCTTCAATTCCCATATCACCTGAAATAAAATCTAACAATTCTTTTGTTGTCTCATAGTTTGAAGAAAGCCAATCATAGTTTATAGCCCCCTCTAACTGTGTTATTATCTGAAGGAGTTCAACTAGAGATACTACAGATTTCAGAGATAGGCCCCATGACCTCTGATATCCCTCTATCTAGAAAGTTTTAAGTGCTTCTGAAGTAATAGATGCCTCAACTACAACAATTGCAACTTTTAGAAGCTTAACTTTTGATGGCAAGGCCTAGCTTGGACCTTCCAATCTCCAGCTTGGATCTTTTCTCCTCCTCTTTTCTTCGCAATCAAGAACATGCTGAGAAAATTTAACTTCAAAATTATGTGAGTTTTCAAAAGTGCCATGACAAAAAGAATAGTGTTTGTCTCTTAACCCATACACCTCATGAAAAACTTCATAGTTACGGCAACAACTCTAAACATCTTTTCTTTTTCAGCTTTGCAGCATTAACCTAGTGGCTGCAAGTTCAATGAAATTCAAAGCAAAAATTAATTCACAAAAGGGATACTCTTTCTCCCTATGTTTTGACATGGCGTCCTCTTCACTTGACTTTTTCCTTTTGCTTAAAATGGACTTCTCTCCTCATTGCCCTTATATTTCCATCCATTGTGATATCAGTTATGAAGGAAATTGCTTTCATCAGGATCAAAGCTCTAACTCCTTTTAGAAATAATGAAAGGGGAATCACCAAAGTTCTTGAGTTGTTGCTTTGCATCAAAATCCTAAAAACTTTTGCTTCATTATTTTTAGACTCATTCTGCCTGCTAGAATCAATCGGACCCCAAAGTGGGTCCAGCTAATTTTTTTTTGTTTCTAAACAACTGGATCTTCAAACTGATCCATCCAACCCATCATACTAATTAGAAAAAAAATTGATCACTGATTAATCAATTGAAAACCATTTTACCATTGATTTGCAAACTGTGACTTTCATGTCAAGAGGTCCATTGACTGCCTTTAAAAACTAACCTGAACAACTGACCAAGCTCTACAACTCAGGATCTCTGTTCCCTCTGGCATGTTCAACAGGCCTGCCAAATCTTGTTGTATGATGATATTAGGGTCAAAACATATTGACCTCTAAAGTTGCCAACTTAAATTCACCTACAGATAAACATGTTATAAAACTAGAAAGTGCATTTGGTTTGAGCTCCGAAGATTGGGAAAACGGGCACATGAGTTAATGAAAACTGGGGGATTAGTAGATTGTCATGAGGAGAGTATGATTATATGATTTGGGCTCATGATGAATCACAGGGAAAATTTGGCAAGGGCACAAAGTTGGCTACCTGGATTTGTAGGGCAAAGGACATTAGTAAAATATCATTTTTTGTGAATGGCACGACCCTGGTAAAGTGTGTAGACGGATTCATCAAGTTCTAAAAATTGGCACACATGTAGTATTTTTAGTGGAAAATACAAGGGAACAAACCATTTAGTCCTACCAATCATAGATACAAATATATGCCATCTCGAACAAGGGTTCCAATCAATCTGCAAATAATGACAATAGTGAAAAGATAGAAATTCCATTTGGAATCACGTTTGAAAACTGATCAAACAAATTTATCATAGGCTGAAACTTGAAACATAACAAGTCTCTGATATCTACAATACAATGCAAAAGGGATTTTAGCATTTTTTTCAACTGGGTCAAAGTTATAGCATGTCAAATAGGGCTTCCCATAATTATGTGCAAATTGCAAAAGCATGAAAATAGTAACTGACAAACTTTGAGGGATTCAAAGCCTAGTCAAACGGACTCCAAATGACTCAAAATCTGAAACATAGGTTCTTGGGTATGGAAAGTAGACACTCTCAAAGTGGTGAGTCCTAAAACATTTATGGGAATGAGATACTCAGATGCAAACACAGCCTCCTATCGCTATTTGACACTTAGGTGAAAATGCAGATTTGAAAATTTCTCAAAGCAGGACTTCACCAAATGACTCGAAATGATGATTTGACTTCATGGAACACTTATACAGGCTGAATATAGGGTGTTAGAAACATTAAACACCTTAGGGGCCTCACAGGTACAACCAGGTACATATGCAATTATGGGGCTTGATTCCTCAAAATTTTAAAATGGGATTAATTTTAAGCATGCAATTTTTCATCCCAACAATTTCTATAAGCTGACTTGCAAGATTTATTTGATCGTGATATTTTTGTTAAGATCTTTTCTTGGGATGCGTCCAAACTATTGTTGGGTCAGCCTTCCTCTTATGGAATGTTCTATAATAATCTATAATCCATTTTGGCAAGTATATATAGAGTGTTTAGGCTTAGAGTTAGGTAAGTTCTGGAGAAGAAAAATTTTTGAGAAGAGGAATTCAGAGAGCAAAACTGAAAGTGCAAATTTGTAGTTGAATCTTGGAATGTGGATGTATTTGTATTTGGCCATAACCCAGAAGGCTTTACAGATGGGCATGTATCAAGATATTTTAATGAATCAATAAAAGTATTTCACTCTTCTTCCTCCTTTAGTTGCTATTCTTTGTGTTTACTTCCATTGTGTTAACTCTTGCAGGGTGGATTGGATAGCTGGGTGAGCCTTTGGCCCTAGTTGTTCACCCTTTGCCTACATTAGATGGCATGAGAGCTTGAGGTTCATTCTTGTGGAGATTGAATCATGTAGAACCTTGATTTGGATTTGGTTGTAGGGTGGCAAATCTGTGGATTTGACCTATAGCTTATGGAGGGTTATGATCTTGTAGGAACCTAATTTGTAAAGATGGTTTGTGGTAGAAGAAATGCCGATGATGCTATATTAGATCAATTAAGACAAATTGAAGCCATATTAGATGCTGTGGAGATAGCCCCGAGGAGAGGAGCACATCTTGATGATGTAAGTGATGATGAAGCAAGAACACCAAATCATAATCTAGAACTTGAAGAAGATCAATATGAGGAACAATTGTTGCAAGTGTTGTCTAGGGAAAATTCAAAGCTTGATGTACAGGTTGTTCCTTATGATGGAAAATTGGATACCAATGTTATGTTGGATTGGATCTCTAATATGGAGAAGTTCTTTGAGTATGAAAGCACTCATGATAATAGAAAGGTGAAGATTGTAGTCACTATGTTGAAAGGTCATGCATCACTATGGTGGGAGCACTTGCAAACTAATAGACAAAGTAAAGCAAAGGAGATGATCAAAACTTGGCTGATTACCAAGCTAGCTTGTTGAGAAAGATGCAAAATTTGAAACAAAAGGACATGATTATGAAAGAATATACCTAGGAATTCTATAGATTGGAAATCAGATCTAGACATGTGGATGATGATGTTGAGAAAATTGCAAGGTAAATTAATGGATTGAGATCTGGAACACAAGATGAAATAAGTTTTGTGAAGTTGGAAAGTGTAGAAGAAGCATATCAATATACCTTGAAAGTCAAGGAGATCTTGATAAAGAAGGATAAACAAAGACAAAGAGGTAGAGGTGGCAGATTCCTGAGAGGTAGAGGTAGATCTTATGGTGAAGGTGGCAGATCTAAATTTTTTATGTAGGATAAAAGAAAATATGAATGAAAGAATGATGAAAAAGGAAAGACCAAATAGAAAAGTGGTAATTCTTACTAAGGAAGAGGTAATTCCTATTCTAGAGGTGGATTTCATGATAATCATTTTAGATGTGGTAAAGAGGGACATAGATCTTTTGAATGTATATCCTCTAAAAGTGGGCAAGCTAATAGAAATGTTGTGATTCAAGGAGATGATAAGGGTTCACCAAGTGGACCTAAGGCTAGAGAAAATCTAATGGTGAGAAGAACCTTATGTAATAAGGGAAGTGATGAGGAACCTATTTTAAGGAGAAATCTTTTCAAGACCAGATGCAAGATGGCTGGAAAATGTTACAAGGTGGTCATTGATAGAAGAAGTTCTATAAATTTTACATGAAAAGAGTTGGTTACAAAGTTGCAGTTGCAAAAGATGAAACATCTCAAACCCTATCATGTTTCATGGATCAAAGATGAGCATAACATATTGGTAAGTGAAAAATACCTTGTGAAGTTCAAGATTGGACATTACTTTCATGAAGCTTTTTGTGATATTATGCCCATGGATTGTTGTCATATTTTGTTGGGTAGACCTTGGCAATATGATAGATATGTTGTACATGATGGAAGATTGAATCTATATACTCTTTGGGTAAATGGGAAGAAACAAACATTGTTACCTTTAACTGAAAGTCCAGATGAGGTTAATTGTATTGCTATAAAAATTTGCATGGTTAATCGGAAATTTTTTGAAAAGGAAGTGAAGAAGAATCAAGTCTATTTTGTCATAGTTCCTAGAGGACCAAGTGTTTGTAGTAATGACTTAGTAGAAGCTAGTAATGATTAAGTGATATCAGATAGTGATAGCCGAGTACCAGTAGAAATTATAGAATTGTTGAATAAGTATAAAGACATTATTGTTGATGATATTCATGATGGTTTACCTCTAGTAAGAAGTATAAGCCATTGTATGGATCTGATTCTTGGAGCTAGTTTTTCAAATAAAGCACCATATAGATTGACAGCTACAGAGAATGAAGAACTTAATAGATAAGTGCATAAGTTGTTGTAGAAAGGTTTGATTAGGAAAATCTTGAGTCAATGTGTTGTACCTAGTATATTAGCACCTAAAAATAATGATGAATGGAAAATGTGTTATGATTCTAGAGCTATTAACAAGATAACAATGAAATATAGGTTTCCTATGCTGAGGATGAATGACATAATGGATTGTTTAAGTGGAGTAAATTATTTTACCAAGATTGATTTGAAGAGCGGCTATCATAATATTAGAATCAGAGAAGATGATGAACAGAAGACTGCTTTGAAGAAAAAGGATGGTTTGTATGAATGGTTGGTTATGCTTTTTGGTTTGACAAATGCACCTAGTACTTTCATAAGGTTGATGAATAAAGTTCTAAAAATATTTTTGGGTAAGTTTGTGATTGTTTATTTAGATGATATTCTGATACTCAGCAAGACTAAGGAAGAACATCTTGAGCATATTAGACAAGTATTACAAAGGTTGAAGGAGAAAAAGTTGCTGATTAATCTAAAAAAGTGTTCTTTCATGCAAGAGGAGATTGTGTATTTTTGATTTGTGATTTCGGCTGATGGATTAATGATGAATCCTGAGAAGGTTAAAGAAATTTTGGAGTGGAATACACCTAAGAATATGGGTGAGGTAAGATCATTTCATGGTTTGGCTAGTTTTTACAAAAAGTTTATAAAAAAATTTAGTGCTATTTGTAATGCTATGACTAAAACAATGAGGGGAGATAAAAAAGAATTCAAGTGGACACATGGAGTTGATAAGAGTTTTGAGACTTTGGAACAAAAGATTGTTGAATTACTTATATTGGCTTTGGCTAATTTCAACAAAGTATTTCAAGTTGAATGTAATGTAGGCGATAATGCAATAGGAGTTGTATTAAGTCAAGAAGGTAAACCCGTTGTTCTCTTTAGTGAAAAGTTGAATGATGCTAAAAAAAAGTATTCTATGTATGATCAAGATTTTTATGCTATTGTTCAAACCTTGAACAAGTGTAAACATTATTTGATTCCTAAGGAGTTTGTGTTGTATACTGATCATAAAGCTTTACAATACTTGGGAAGTCAACATAAATTGAATCAAAGACATATGAAGTGGGTTGAGTACTTGTAGAGTTTTACATTTGTGATCAAGCATAAGAGTGGAGTTACTAACAAAGTTGCTGATGCATTGAGTAGAAGATGTTCTTTGTCGACTGAAATGAAGGTTGAAGTTCTTGGTTTTGATGAAATGAAAGAGTTGTATGATGTTGATCTTGATTTTTATAAGGCATGGAGAGAGTGTAGAACACCAAATTTGATAGATCAAATTAGTAAGTATGATGAGTATTTTAGTCAAGAAGGTATGTTGTTTAAAGGTATTCAGTTGTGTATTTATAGAAGTTCTACGAGGTTGAATTTGATTAATGAAAAGCATAGTAGCAGATTACTTGGACATTCTAGAATTGATAAGACATTGAGTTTGTTGAAAGAGAAGTATTATTGGCCACAAATGTATAAGGATGTTCAAAAATTTGTAAAGAGTTGTGGAGTTTGTGAAGTTGCAAAAGGGGTGAGTCAAAATACTAGTTTGTGTACACCTATTACTATTCTTGAGAAACCTTAGACTGACATTATTATGGATTTTGGTCATGGATTGCCTAAGATAGTGAAGGGGTATGATTCCATATTTGTTGTAGTTAGATTTTCTAAGATGGCTCATTTCATAACATGTAAGAAGAAATTAGATGCTGAGCATGTTGCTAAAATTTTCTTTAAAGAGATTGTGAGATTGCATGGATTACCAAGAAGTATTATTTATGATAGAGATAGTAAGTTTGTTGGTTAGTTTTGGAAGACTTTGTGGAAGAATATGGGTACTGAGATGAAGTTTAGTTCTACATTCTATCCAGAGATAGATGGATAGACAAAGGTTATGAATAGAAGCTTGGGTAATTTGCTGAGATGTTTAGTTGGGAGTAAGCCAAATAATTGGGAGATGGTATTGGCACAAGCTAAATTTGCATATAATAATTCTATGAATAGGATTATAGTGAAGAAACCTTTTGAGATTGTTACTAGAATGCATCCTAGAGGTATATCAGATTTGAGAGATGTTGCTAGTGAAGAAAATAAAAGCATTGTAGGAGAAGAATTTGCTGATTTTATGGAGTCTTTGCATAAGGAAGTGAAGTTGAGGTTGGAACAAAGTAATTAGAAGTATAAGGAGAATCCTGATCAATCTAGAAGACACCATGATTTTCAAGTTGGTGATGAGTGATAGTTCATCTGAAGAAAGGAAGATTCCTAGTTAGAACATACAGTAAGCTAAAGATGAAGAAATTTGGACCTTGTAAGATCTTGAAGAAGTTTGACAATGGTAATGCTTATGAAGTTGAGTTACCTGATGGCATGGATATATCTCCTATATTCAATATTGCTGATTTGTATAAGTATCATGAGTCAGATGATGACGTTGTTATATTAGATGATTATCTTAAGAGCCGGATTGAAGAAGTTGAACAGATATTGGATCAAAGAGTTGGCAAGAGCACAAGAGGAAAATATTACTATGAATATTTGGTGATGTGGAAGAATAGGCCTATTGAAGATGCTTCATGGATTTCTCAATCTCTATTGGATTCAACACAGATTGTGACATCTCAATGATTTAGGAGAATCATTTCTTTCAACCCCAGTTGTCTGATGCAAGAGTATCTTAGGTTGCCTTGTTATCCTATTCATTTTTGTTCATTCTACATATGGATGCTGAGTTACTATAGCTTTAGTGGATGCCAAGTTATTGTAGCTCTAATGGATGTCAAGTTACTGTAGCTCTAGTGGAAGCTGATTTACTATAGCTCTAATGGATGCAAGTTAGTATAGCTCTAATGGATGTCATGTTACTATAGCTCTAGTGGATGTTGAGTTACTATAGCTCTAATGGATGCTAGTTACTATAGCTCTAATGGATGTTGAGTTACTATAGCTCTAGTGGATGCCAAGTTACTATAGCTCTAATGGATGCTGAGTTATTGTAGATCTAATGGATGTCAAGTTACTATAGCTCTAATGGATGCTAAGTTACTATAGCAATCTAGTGTTGATTGAGTGTTCCTTCATGTGCTGACTTGTCCAGTGTATGCCAAGTGAATCTTTATGTGCTAAGTTACACAATGGTTGCCAAGTGATTCTTCATGTGCCAAGTGATCCAGTGCATGTCAAATGTTAGCATTTGGACATGATTTCTACGAGGTGAATTGAAAGATTTATTTGATCATGACATTTATGTTAAGATCTTTTCTTGGGATGCATCAAAACCATTGTTGTGTCAGCCTTCCTCTTATGTAGTGTTCTAGAATAATCTATAATCCATTTTGGCAAGTATAAATAGAGTGTTTAGGCTTAGAGTTAGGTAAGTTTTGGAGAAGAAAAATTTTTGAGAAGAGGAATTCAGAGAGCAGGATTGAAAGTGCGAATTTGTAGTTGAATCTTGGAATGTGTTCATGTATTTTTATTTGGTCGTAATGTAGAAGGCCTTAAAATTGCGCATGTATGAAGATATTTTGATGAATTAATAAAAGTATTTTAATTTTCTTCCTCCTTTGGTTGTTGTTTTTTGTGTTAGCTTCTATTGTGTTAACTCTTGCAGGGTGGATTGGATAGCTGGGTGAGCCTTTGGCCATAGTTATTCACCCTTTTCCTGTATCATTGCATCTTTATTTATGCTAGTTTACCCTTTTCACCACTAACTTATCTTAGAACTGATGTATGATAAGGCATTTAAATATTAGTCCCACATACCTCCTTTTGCTTAGTTTGATGAAGTGTGACCACTTGACCTTTCAGGTGAAGTGATCTCTTTATTTGATGTGTTGCATCCATCTTTCTTCTTCCATGTTTTATTCATCTCTCCTCTGATGTGCTCAACATCTACCTTGTCTTTTCCCTTTCTAAACTCTAAGTTATGTGCCTTTGTCCTTGTTGGGAAATGCCTATTGATATGACCAGTCTTCAAACAACTAAAGCATGTAGTTTGACTCAACCATCTATTGTAGCTATCACTAAAGTGTGTTCTTATACAATTCTAAGAGATGTGTCCATCCTCTTGACAATAATGACATCTATATCTTATATTGTAATCCAAATTATAGGAATTTTTATAGCTTCTTCACTTTGTTGACTTGTTCGATGACCATAGGGTCTTGGATCTACATTCAAAGGCTTTGTGTGAAATTTTTTTACAATTGTAGAAACATCCTTCAAATTTTGGTGCATGCATGGTTCTAGTTCTGCATTCATGTGCCTAATGACATGCTTGTTGCACTTGTGACAATGAGTCAAGTTCTTTTCCTTAGCATTCTAACTAGCATTCTTGCTCCATGTCCTTTCTTTCCACAATGATGACAAGTAGGTTTAGAATTCTTACCTTTATTGTTCCTTTCCTCAATAGCTTTGGATGTTTCTCCTTCTTTAGTGGTTGTGTAGCCCAATCCTGATGTGTCTTTACTGGATCTAGGGGATGGCTTCATTTGGCTTTTTGAAACTTTCTCCAAACTCCTTTCATCTTTTTAGGTCATTCTACAATTGCTCATTCTACAAATTCAATGTAGTTATCTCAATGTCCTTGAGATTTGATTCATGATGGGAATTCATCATTTGACTTAGGGTGTCGAATTGCATGTTTGAGATTCTTAATAGCTTTGGTGATTTTTCTTTCAATCTATTTGCCAAAATTATTTTGTCTTCTTCAATCATGGCCTTGTCTTCTATAACTTTCTTCTTTTGCTCAGTCACCTCACATAGTGATATTGCTTGTGATTCTTGTTCCAATTTGAGGTTTTTGATTTCCTTAGCTTGTGCTCTATTTTTGTCCATGAGATTTGCAATTACTGCATCAAATTCACAAGAGTTACCATTTGCAAATAACTTTGTGGTGTCAATCTCTTTGTATTGAGTGTCATTTTCTAGCATAGCAATCTCTTTCCTTCTCTTTAGCAAGCTTCTCAAGGCATTTCTCGCCTCATTCATCAACCTTAATAAAAGGATTTCATCCTACTAATATAGATGTTAGAAAGTATAGTAGAATGCTTGATTTGATACACTTATAATCTAGTATTTCTTATTTTAGATCTAAATTCAATCCCTCTTGGTCCTTTCTAATTTGATATGAAATTGTTGTATGTTCCATTCTCTGTTCTAATAACTAATTTTGCAATTCTGTCCTTCTTCTAAGTCACCTTGAATGTATACTAATCAATTCACCCATTTCACTTCCTTTAAATCTTCACTAGTATCACCTCCTCACATGCATTCTCTAATGC